>OZ012741.1:3373346-3772619 GCA_963859935.3 Lathyrus sativus | reverse complement strand
CAGGATGTCTTCTTCTCCGTATACGGTGACTACGCTATCTCCGACCATATATTTCAACTTCTGATGCAGGGTAGACGTGACTGCCCCAGCCCCATGAATCCAAGGTCTTCCAAGCAAGCAGCTGTATGCAAGCTGTATATCCATGATATAAAACTCAGTTGCAAACACCTCCGGCCCTACTTGCAGGGGCAATGTTATCGATCCAAAGACTGTTCTCCGCGTGCCGTCAAACGCTCTGACTACCAAGTCACTGGGCATGCACAGGATTCCTCTGACATCCAGCTTCATCATCGCTTTCTTGGGCATCACATTCAAAGACGATCCGGTGTCGACCAATACGTGCGACATTACCGATCCTCTACACTCAACAGATATGTGCAGCGCCATATTATGATCTCTCCCTTTAGGGGTCAAATCGAAGTCGGTAAAGCCTAAGCTGTGGCCTGCATTCACATGTGCCAACACTCCTTCCAGCTGATTCACGGAGACGTCTTGGGGTACGAAGGAAGTATCCAGGACTTTCAACAAAGCATTTCTGTGAGCTTCCGAACACAAGAGCAATGACAAGATGGATATTTTGGACGGCGTATGTTGCAGATGCTCCACAATCTTATAATCACTTTTTCGAATCAAGCGCATGAACTCTTCTACCTCTTTCGATGCCACTTCTTTGTCGCTTGCCTGCGCTGGGACATTCTCAACCATTTTCCCCTTTCCTTTTGCTAGTCTTTCGGCCTCCACCTCCGGCGATATAAAGATCCTACCACTCCTTGTCATACCTCCTGAACCAACAACGTTGTCTACATTCTCGGCTGGCTGCTTATTAACATCAATCTTTATCCCGTCACAATACACCTCCAACCCATATGACCATGGGACTGCTTTTGTATTCTCGTACGGGATTGGTCCTGCCTTAGTTATGGTGATCGGTGGTCGCTGGACCGGAGCTGCGATAGTGATTGCCTTCCGAGGAATCGTTACAGTGGCCACATCACTCTGATCATCTGCTACTGCCCCTGCAGGCTCTTCGGTCGCTGCTCGGTCAAACTGCAATGTGCCTCCATCAATTAGAGCCTGAATGCCTCTCTTCAAATCGTCACACCCCCCATCTAGGGTCCAGCATTCTAAGCAATACTCGTCACATCCTGGAAAAACACCCCCTTGCAATAGTCTGCTTTTTATCTCGCTCAGCGGTGTCTTTAAATCGTCGACATTCATAATTAGATTCAACCCTTCCTCAGTCAGAATGGCGTTTGCCCCATGATTAGGCATGGGTTTCTGCACTATATTCGGACCTGCCGTTCCGAAATTGATAGTCTTATTGTCCAAAAGATCTTGCACGACATGCTTAAAAGCATGGCAACCCTCTATATCGTGGCCCGGAGCCCCAGAATGAAACTCACAGTGCCTGCTTGCATCATAACCATACGGGGGAGTTCCCGTTATAGGTGCCAGAGTTCTCTTCTCTACCAAATTTAGACCCAACAGCGTCTGCAACAAATCTGCATAGGTTGAGGGAGGCTTCTCAAACACTCTTCTTGGTTTACCACCCTGGAATCTTCGCTGAGCCTGCTGCGCACCCTGCTGAGGCTGCTGCTGCTGCTGAAACGGTTGTTGTGGTTGCTGATACGGGATAGTAACACTCGTCACCTGCTGCGGCTGATGATATTGGTTTCGTCCCCTGCCTCGGCCTCCAAATACTGCGCTTGCCTCGCCCTGACGGCGCCCACCAAAAGCCTTCCTATTACTGCCAGATGCAGTTGATTCCTCAGCCTGGAACTTTCCTTGTTTAATGTTACGTTCAATCTTTTCTCCCATCAGAATTAAGTCTGAAAAACTGGCCAGAGATGTATGACACAGCATATCATGAAACAAGCCTGTGAAGGTACCGACGAACATGTCATTCATTTCCTTGTCTTCTAAAGGAGGACGGACCCTGGCAGCCATATCGCGCCACCTTTGCGCGTACTCTTTAAAGCTCTCCCCCTTCTTCTGAGACAGCCCTGTCAATTGGACCCGATTGGGTGCCAAGTCGCTGTTATACTTGTAGTGAGCTACAAATGCCTCTGCTAACTGCTTCCATGTCTTTATATTGGTCGGCTCCAACCCCATGTACCACTCTAAGGAAGGGCCCGACAGACTATCCTGAAAGAAATGCATTAGCATTCTCTCATCAGTTGAGTATGCAGACATCTTTCTGTAATAAGCCCTCACGTGCACTTTCGGACATGTGTCCCCTTTATACTTATCAAACGCAGGAGCTTTGAATTTGATTGGCACCCTCAAGCCAGGTACCAGGCCCATTGTTGCCATGTCCAAGCCCACAGCACTTTGGTTCAGGACCCCCCTCATCTGCTCTTCTAGCATTCTAATTTTCTGGGAGTCATCCATCGGCCCTTCGAAACCTCCACCGGAGAAAGCGTCCTCCTGCTGATCTTCTTGCCACATACCATTCCCAGCTCCATACCCGTCATATCCATTATTGCGGCCAGCTCTAATCTGATTCATCCCTGGGCCTCGACCTCTGTTGTCGTACCCTTGAACACCTCCAGCAGGCCCAAAAGCCATCAACCCAGCGCCGTTTCCATTTCCGAAACCTCCGTAACCCTGATTGGCCACACCATAACCATCTTGCCCAAAGCCTTGAGCATTGAAACCGTATTTCCCAGTGTTATCGAATCCTTGATCGTTGAACCCGAATCCAGTATTGCCAAAGCCGTTGCCTCCCATATTATCACCCAAGTTGACATCACCAAGCCCAACGTTATGGACAGCAGTCTCGTTCCCAACTCCGACGTTACCGTTTCCAGCAGCAGTAGCGTTGTTGACATTAGCAGTAGGTATATTGACTACAGGTGGAGCCACTGGCGTGGGAGTGCCATCTCCATGAACAGTGTCGACTCGCACAGACTGATGATCCTCATTACTGTGACCGGCGTTTCTGGCCAACAGAGGCTGCACCATGGCTTGCAAATTCTCCTGACCTTTTGCAATAGCTTCCATGGTCTGCATAAAGAGAGTTAGCTTCTCGCGCACATCTTGCATCTCGTTCTGCATTTGATCCATGATTCTTCGACAGTTGGTGCGAGTGGAATAGCGGTGCAGGTGCTGATCTGCAATCCTGAAAGTACCTGTTACAGAGCAGAAAATGAGACACCATCCAAAGATTACCTGTAATGCAATATGAATATGAATGCAATGCAATGTGTGTGTCTGTGCATTAGGGAAATTTATTCCCCGATTCTAGTGTGAAGGTGCTGGTGCAGTGACAGTGCTATCAATACAAAGATTGGAGCTGAATCACAGAAAGCCTCATATATTGCTGAGAAACCAATAAGCCCGGAATACAATGTCACTGAGAGAACAGAGAAGGCATGACCTTAACCAACAATCCTGGTGATGGTCAGCACTATGCAAATAAAGCATACAAGTTACTACATGAAGTGATTAAATCCTCCCATAAGTCTGGTATTCTTCTAGCAACTTCTTGGTCTCCGGATGACTTGGTCGAGCAAGCAGCCCTTCAACAAGTTGGTTTCTTTTCTTAAGAACACGCCGCACGTCTTCAGCAGTTTCTTCCCACGCCCCCTCCCCGAAGCGATCCTCTAGTTTACGCTTCTGAGACACAGCTTCATCTCTGCCTTTGATGGCCTTGTTCAGTGTGTTCTGGAGACTATACCGGGTCATCACTTCTTCTTCACACTTCTGGATGCTGGACTTCAACTGCTTTTCGAGGTCGGAGATTCGCTGCTTCAACTTATCCTCCCTCTTCTTATTGTTGGTGAGTGTAGCATTCCAAGTCTTATTGCAAGAAGAGATCTCTCGGTGAGCGATGTCAAGCGCTTTCTTCTTGGATTCAAGCAGGTCATGGGAGCTTCTGAACTCTTGCCCCAGACGTTCGTGCTTCTTCCTCTCCTCAGTCAACTCAGCCCCTAATCTGTTCATTAGCTCGATCTGTTGTTGGAAAGCATACACGACCTTGTTTTTCTCACTGCGTATCTGGGCTAGCTCCTGCTCTAACCCTTCGTTGATCTTCATCAAGGATTCTTTTTCTTTCACAACTTGCTCGTAGGCTTCCCTAGAAACAGTAGTTGGCTCTGCTACCGGAATAGGAACAAGGACTGGTGCATCTGGAAATGGCATCCTCAACTGACTGGCTCTCTCCTGGATCCACTCTCTGTAAGGTGCATAGGCCTGGCAGTCATTCTTCCCTAACAACGGCTTCCCTCTTCGGTTAATACGCGTCCAGGCATGCTGCAACTTGGCTAACAACTCCCCCTTCAAATCTCCAGTGAAGTACAGAGATTCCTGTACTTCTTCCTCCTTTGGCGGGTTCTTCAGCGCATATCCGAACTGACGGACCAACAGGGATGGGTTGTAATTGATACACCCTTTTCTTCCTATCAACGACACATTAGGGTACCTAGAACAACTGAATATAAGCTCAGCTCCCAACAGGTCTCTATCAAACCACTCGACATCTTCGGAAGATAGCCTCATCAAGCGCTCTGACCAGCTAGTTGTGGTTGCGCTCTTCACAAAAGATCCCTTCCTGGGAAGGTGGCTTTTAAACCACATGTCCAACAATGGTACACAGAAATGAACATTCTTTCCTCTTCCCTTCTCATTCTTGTAATGCAGAGAGTGGTAGAAATCTCCGAGCAAGGTCGGTACAGGATTACCAGCGGCAAACAAGTAGAAGGCATCGAAGTCCACAAAATCCGGTACATTGGGAAACAATATTATGCCGTAAATGCACAGAGCCAGCACAGCATTGAAGGCAATCCAACACCCGCTCTTAGCGTACTCTTGAGCTTTACCGATCAAGAACTGGAGTGAGAAGCCTGGAACTCCACGGGAAACAGTAGTCAACAATTCAGAAGCCTCCACATGCAAAGCCTTGGCCAAGTCTTCCGGCTTGGGCTTAGCGCCAGAATGAATGAATGGAACCTGGTTCTGCACGGGTAACTCAATAAACTCCACATACTCCTCAATGGTAGGCCCCATAATGAAGTCGGCAAACGTAAAACATATTAATGCGGGATCATAGAATTGCATCAAAGCGTACAGCCCCTCTAGCTCTATCTCCGTGGGTTTGCGCACCAATCTCAATAGTCTCCCATAGCTCATTCTGAAGCTCCTACGAACATCCTCATCAGCCAGAGAGATCAACCCAAGCAAGGGAACAACATCAGGAGTAGGCAATTTGTAAGCAACCGTCCTTCTTAAGCTGGCCATGATCAAACACTCAGAGATCCGGACACTAGAACTAGGGAAATGCAAATGCACCTGCAGCACAGACACACGTTAGTGGGATGCAATGATGAGTATGCAAACAGATGCAATGCAAGTAACATGCAACAGGGACCAACTGCCGTAGCTGAACAGCCTGAGCCGTATCAAGAAGTCTCAGATAAATTCTCGGGAAGTCATCAAACCCTGGTCTCAGATAGACCTAATACAAAGATATAACAATGGTCTCTGACAGACCTCAAACCATAACTCTCACTGGTCTCTGGCAGACCTCAAATCACATCTCCAACTGGTCTCTGACGGACCTCAGAACACATCTCCAAATGGTCCCTGACAGACCTCAGAACACATCTCCAAATGGTCTCTGACAGACCTCATAATCCTCCATAAATACCCAGGATCTCTGATCAAGAAACAAACCGGTAGTCTGAAGGTCTAGTTACCTGCATAACCCCAAACCCTCTCACAGGTGGATGTCCTAGTAACTGACAAAGGTATGGCATCCTATGCGGTCGTCGGCGTCACAGACTTTCAGGGTTGATGATACGATTCCCAGGAGGAGTGGCATCATCAAATCCTGAAGAAGCCTCACTTAGCCAACTTCCAAATGATCGGTCCCCAGAGTCGACAATTCAACTAACCAGCAACCCACGCCAACCAAAGGAAGGGGCAGGAGGCCAACCAGAGGAACCTCGTCTGAGTGTAGATTTCGCGGGACACCAAGGCAAGCAAAGCAAGCGGGCGCCAACTAATCTCTACTCTAATTCTAGGTGCACTCAAGCCCAGGTCCGGCTTCTCACTCAGTATCAGAACACCCGTCACACCCCAATACAGCAATAATAATCAATATATAATGCTGAAAATAAAGGTCAGAAATATAAATCCATACAAAATCCTCGACGGGAAATCAAGCGTTAGGATTGACTCTCTTAAGGGACGTTGGATCCCAAATGCATAAGAACCATCGCAGTCCTTAGCAGCCAGGGGACGTTGGATCCCCAGCAGAGTCGCCAGCTGTCGCTACTGCGAAAATCGGCGCCGGCTGAACAGAAGAGTCGCCACCGTGCGTTATTTATCCCACGGGAGGGAAAGGAAACGCTCAGAGTAAACCTCGCACAACACGGGAAAGGTATGGTCATCGCAACCAAAACCTAGATTCGGGAGTCGGTTACGCAAGGGGAAGGTATTAGCACCCCTCACGTCCGTCGTACTCGACGGGATCCACGCTTGTTTTCGGGTATGGATTGTTATTCTATCTAAACTAAAGGTTAAGGGTTAAGGGAAAATGAAATGAAAATAAAATGACTCGGCAAAGTATCGCACTTTATGCCTACGTATTCCCGTCGGGAACGAGAAATCAGAGTCAACGTAGTTCGCCTACCTACGGGAAAGGAGGGGAAGGTTGCTCGCTAGGATATCGCATCCTATGCCTACGTACTTCCACACTGCATGGAAGATCAGAGCAAACGTAGTTCGGGCCACGTACGACACAAGTCTGTCTTGGTTGATTTTATTCCTTCTGAAAAAGGTTTTTCTGATTAACAGTCCCAGCGGACAAAAATGACGTTTTGATGAGTTAACATTCTTTTACGGAAGAAGTGTCTTTTATTGTGTTTGAAATATTTATTGTATTTTTCTGTTTGTTTTGAGAAAGAAAGAGACAGAACTCTAACCTACTGTTGCGAAGGGAATCAAACTAACCTAATGCTATCATGCATGGGTTAAGACCTAGTGTCTATCATGCTCCTCTCTTGCACAGAGAGAAACAGAGGTCCTAAGGGAATAGACGGAAACAGAAACAATATCAGATATATATACAGTAAAGCAGTAAAACGCATGGATGCAGCAATACAAGCGAGGCAAGGGAGTCCCACTCAACCTCGAACCTGAAAAACAATAGGCAAAAGTGAACAGGCTTCACTTTCAACCCAACAGGGTAAACAGCAAACAATACAGTCAGGAAAACCAATCAATACATCAGGAATGAATAACAGCATAAAAATAAACAGCCACAGCAGCTCCGCATCAACACCTATCTTCCAGTCCTCTCCAATCAGCTACAAGCTTCAGTAAGCATCACTCTCCATCTCCACAGTCTTTAAGCAAGGGCTTTGGTTACCAATCTTTAGTCTACAATGGCTTTTCTTCAAGTCTCATCCTCCAAGCTGAGGGATCAATCACAAGAGTGAATTGGGTGTTAAGCAATTAATTGACTACCAAGGGTGGCAAACCAACTGCTACTAACACATAAGATTTTTCTCTCAAGAGTTCTATCTCTTAGACAGTAGCACCAAGCCTTCCAAAGGAAGGGGGTGAGTGTCTTAGGGAGACTCTGTATCACAGAGAGGAATGGAGGCAGTCAAAACCTTCCATGTTTGAGAATCAAGCTTTATAATCTAGAGCTCTGCCTAGCTCCTAAACCCTAATCTCCTCAACAGCTGCTAGCAGGAATCTCCTCATCAACAATGGAAGTTGGTCTTCAGTCTCTGGATCTCCAATGGCTTCAACATCACAAGTCTTCAGCTCTCCCCAATCCCCAGACAATCCCAATACCCACACAGACAAATCAGCAATCCCTAGAGGGCACACCACACCAATCAATCACATATAGCAGTTTATACTAATAGCAGTAGGGGAATCCTGGTGATTTCTAAGGGGATCTATCCTATACCCATAACCCCTATAGTCCATATCCCAAAAATCAAATTAAACTATCCTAAAAGAATTAAACTATTTCACCTAAGTTGATTTAAAACCCTAATTTTGTTCATGTTGTTTTCACCTAAACTAATCACCTCAAATTAATTCCTAAAAATATGAACCAAATTGCATGTACAAGTTACCAACGTCTATTAATCAACCTAAAAAGAATGGACAAAAAATATTAAAGCATTGATTAGAACAAAAATTAACAAAATCATGCATGAAATGAAACACCTAAAATAGGCATTTATTTGGAAAATATGGGAAAAATATCAAATAAAAAATAAAATGCAATTTTCATTTTTTATAATTTTCTAGACATCTTGAAGAAAATTATGCAAAAAGAATTATCAAAAAATAATGTTTTTATGATTTATTATGATTTTTTGAAAATGCATGAAAATGAAAAGAAATTAAAATAAAATAAAAGGCAGGGGGTATGAAAAGTAAAAAAACAATTGATATACATTGGGCCCAGCAAGTTGGGGGCGCGAAAAGCAGTTGAGCCCAGACTGGCCACTAACTCAAACGCTGCGTTTGAGGATTCAAATTTTCCCTCCGTTTTCAGCATTAAATCGTGGCCGCACGATGAGAGGATTAAGTCAAAATCTGGGAATGATCTGAGGGCTGAGGGTCATCGTCCCCAACGAGCCCTAGGGTTTGGCAGAATTATCCTTCCATGCACAAACTTCCACTGCTCATCTCTCCCTCCTCACTCAACCAAACGCCACGATCTCAACACCAAAACTGCTCTACTCTTCACCCTCTACAAGATCCCAACCCTAGATTTTGCTGAATCTCAATGTGTAATCGAACCCGATAGCTAGAATACCCTGGTACCACTGCATTACACCTGGTGTGCATGATAACCAAACTTGCCAATTCTTGTACTAATGCACTCACCACATTGCACTGACTATTCTGAACTAATCTATCATGATTATCATCCCCTAAACTAGGGTTTCTTGCTCATCAAAGTTTCACCACTCTGCCATCAAACTTCATATAACTCTCCCTAGATCTCATGAATCAATTCCCTATGGTCTCTAAGCATTCCTATCTTAACCACATGATCTACAACAACATAAATAAGGAGATTCGAAGGGTTTTGCATACCTTGCAAGTGATGATGGCAGGGGTAGTTGTGCTGCAATTCAAGACTTGTAATGGCCTCTAGATGCTCCTCCAATGGTGTGCTTTCTACTGTTTGCAATGGTTGTGGCTAAATCTTCTTGAATCACCTTATCCCTCTCTTCATGCAAGTTGGAGTGTAAACTTGGATCACCTTCACCAGCCACGAATTCCTTCCAATTTCCTTTGCCAATTACTCTATGATAATGGTGGATGATGATGATAACAGAAACTGAGATGATTGATGAAGCTTTAATGGAGTTTGGATAGAAAATGCAAATTGGAGTGAAGGATTCAAAGTAATGTTTGCAAGCTCAAAGAATCACCAACCCATGCACAAATGGCTTCACTTCCTTATGTAGGTGAGGATTAACAGAATGAGAAGCTTCTAGATTGGTCCTAGAGGGATCTAGAAACTTGTGGAACTTTCATGAATTTATCATTTGATGGTATCTTGAATCATCTCATGCCATGCTTGCATCTTGGGTAAATTTGAATGAAAATCTCCTTTCATGAGATATTAGGAGTGTATCCATGAAAAACCAATCTTTTCCTTGCCTTGTGTGAAGATTTACCATGTTGCCTTATGATGCAAGAAACACATTTACAAAGGAAGTCCAATTTTTAAGCCTAAACTCAAAAATGTGGCTGAACCAATGTCTTTAAAATGATGTTGGGAATCAATTTGGTATATTGGATGACCCATATTGGACTTGTAGATCTCTCAAACCATTTTCCAACTTGAACTTTTTCAAGTTATATGCCTTTTTTAAGTCATTTTTCACCAACTTTTATCAAGTCTTGTTCCATGCATTTCCAAACTTCCATGACTTCTTTTCTTGACTTAAAATGGCATTTTAAACAACTTTTATGTTGGGAAGTTTTTCATTTGAAGCTCCCTTGTATGAGTTTTAAGCATAGGCTAAGAATGACCTGTAATTCTCAGATGACCAAAATACCCTTTGCTTGACAAGACCATAAGTAGAGTTCCACAAATCATATGAAGGCATACTATACCATTCTAGAAAGATAAGACAATGAGGAACAACTCTTATGTTGACCATGAATTCATTTGAAATCTCCTTGAGGGGTAAAAATTGCTTGGAAGTCAAGTCACTTTCACAGACAAAATTTCAGATACCTCAGATGACCTGTAACTTGCAAGGACCATAACTTGAGTTCTATAGATCTCCTTGATGTCTTCCACCACTCAAATTAAAGGTCTTGAGATCCTCTACAAGTTTCATGTTGGCCAAGGATCCATTTGAAGCTTGAATTTTGACTTATCTTGCTTGGAAACCCTAATTTAGAAACTCCTCTTCTCCTTGATTTCTCTTAATTTCTTCTTAGCATAACACCATATCCTTATTCTTCATGCCAAATGATGAACCCCACATCTCTTCAATAGCCTTTAATGCCTTTCAATCAGTCATTTGACCTAAAGTTGACCTAGAGTTGACCCCCAGATGAAACCCTAGTTGACTATCTTCAACTGCAATTCTTGTGACTACACCAATGACTTGTCTCCTTCTCCAGATGACTTTCTAAATCTTTCAAGATGTCTAGATACTCCCCATGCTCATCCCACAGCTCACAATTTCTTTGTTGATCCTCAGATACCCTCAGTTAGGAGATAGACTCAATGCTTGATCCACTGACTTCTCCAACTTTCAAATTCTTTTCTGATGACTTGAATGAGATTGAATCAGGATAATAACCTCTTGATAGGCCTCTAGAGATGAGAATAATGCTTGGTCCCCTGTTGGATGACTTGCTATGCTTATGCTATGCAGATGATTAGACTATGTACATGACTTTATATGCAAATGCTAATGATATTGAAACATAAACCAAGTGAATAAGGTTGAGCAAATTTTAGGGTGCAACACTACTATAGTCTATTATGTTTTTAGCTTAGCGATAAAAAAAAACCTAAAACTTTGGGATGGCGAAGAAAAATATTGAATATTTTTAGATGTAATATATCATAAGTCAATGTGAATACGATGAATATAAATAATATTGAGCTTGATTATTTAATTTTAATTGTTATGTATATGTATAAATTATGGGTCATTCATTAGTAGTCTCTTAACTTAGTTTCTTAGAGATGAAGAAAACAAAATTTTGGTGATGGAGAAGAAGAAAAATATAGAAATTATTTAAATCTATAACACCATAATACAATGTGATTATGGTGAATAAAAATAACATTCAGTTTAAGTATTTGATTTTAGTGATTACCCATGTAGATATAAGTTATTTATCATTCATTTATAGTCTTTTAACTCTGTGGCTTAGTGACTAAGAAACATGATTTTTGATGATGGAGAAGAGACATATTGAATATATTTACATCTAATTTACCATAATTCAATGTGAAAATGGTAAATATCAATAAACGTTAGCTTGATTATTTATTTTAATTTTGACCTATATTATATAAAATATATGTCGTGGATTATAGTCTTTTAACTTTGTTTTTTAGTGGGGAAAAACCTTAAATTTTGTGATGGAGTAGAAAAATAAAATATAATTAATTTTTTGCTTTTACTATAGTCTATTATGTTTTTAGCTTAGGGATAAAAAACAGCTAAAACTTTGGGACAATGAAGAAAAATATTGAATATTTTTGGATGTAATATATCATAAGTTAATGTGAATACGATGAATATAAATAATATTGAGCTTGATTATTTAATTTTATTTGTTATGCATGGGTATAAATTATGGGTGATTCATTTGTAGAATGTTAACTTAGTTTCTTAGAGGTGAAGAAACCAAAATTTTGGAGATGGAGAAGAAGAAAAATATTGAAATGTTTTACATATATTATACCATAATACAATGTGATTAAAGTGAATACAAATTAAATTCATTTTAAATATTTTATTTTAGTGATTATCCATGTAGATATAATTTATTTGTCATTCACTTATAGGCTTTTAACTATGTGGCTTAGTTACAAAGAAACATGAAATTTGGTGACGGAGAAGAAACATATTGAATATATTTACATCTAATTTACCATAATTCAATGTGAAAATGGTAAATATTAATAAACGTTAGCTTGACTATTTATTTTAATTTTGACCTATATTGTATAAAATGTCTGTCGTGGATTATAGTCTTTTAACTTGTTTTTTTAGTGGGGAAAAACCTAAAATTTTGTGATGGAGTAGAAAAATGAAAGATATTTGATTTTTTACATCTACTATAGTTTATTATGTTTTTAGCTTAGTGATAAAAAAAAGCTAAAACTTTGGGATGGCGAAGAAAAATATTGAATATTTTTAGACATAATATATCACAAGTCAATGTGAATACAATGGATATAAATAATATTGAGCTTGATTATTTAATTTTATTTGTCATGCATGTGTATAAATTATGGGTGATTCATTTGTAGTCTGTTAACTTAATTTCTTAGAGGTGAAGAAACCAAAATTTTGGAGATGGAGAAGAAGAAAAATATTGAAATGTTTTACATATATTATACCATAATACAATTTGATTAAAGTGAATACAAATTAAATTCATTTTAAATATTTTATTTTAGTGATTATCCATGTAGATATAATTTATTTGTCATTCACTTATAGTCTTTTAACTATGTGGCTTAGTTACGAAGAAACATGAAATTTGGTGATGGAGAAGAAACATATTGAATATATTTACATCTAATTTACCATAATTCAGTGTGAAAATGGTAAATATTAATAAACGTTAGCTTGACTATTTATTTTAATTTTGACCTATATTGTATAAAATATCTGTCGTGGATTATAGTCTTTAACTTGTTTTTTTAGTGGGAAAAAACCTAAAATTTTGTGATGGAGTAGAAAAATGAAAGATATTTGATTTTTTACATCTACTATAGTTTATTATATTTTTAGCTTAGTGATAAAAAAAAGCTAAAACTTTGGGATGGCGAAGAAAAATATTGAATATATTTAGATGTAATATATCATAAGTCAATGTGAATACGATGAATATAAATAATATTGAGCTTGATTATTTAATTTTATTTGTCATGCATGTGTATAAATTATGGGTGATTCATTTGTAGTCTGTTAACTTAATTTCTTAGAGGTGAAGAAACCAAAATTTTGGAGATGGAGAAGAAGAAAAATATTGAAATGTTTTACATATATTATACCATAATACAATTTGATTAAAGTGAATACAAATTAAATTCATTTTAAATATTTTATTTTAGTTATTATTCATGTAGATATAATTTATTTGTCATTCACTTATAGTCTTTTAACTATGTGGATTAGTTACGAAGAAACATGAAATTTGGTGATAGAGAAGAAACATATTGAATATATTTACATCTAATTTACCATAATTCAATGTGAAAATGGTAAATATCAATAAACGTTAGCTTTATTATTTATTTTAATTTTGACCTATATTATATAAAATATATGTCGTGGATTATAGTCTTTTAACTTTGTTTTTTAGTGGGGAAAAACCTTAAATTTTGTGTTGGAGTAGAAAAATAAAATATAATCAATTTTTTGCATCTACTATAGTCTATTATGTTTTTAGCTTAGGGATAAAAAAAAGCTAAAACTTTGGGACGGTGAAGAAAAATATTGAATATTTTTAGATGTAATATATCATAAGTTAATGTGAATACGATGAATATAAATAATATTGAGCTTGATTATTTAATTTTATTTGTTATGCATGTGTATAAATTATGGGTGATTCATTTGTAGAATGTTAACTTAGTTTTTTAGAGGTGAAGAAACCAAAATTTTGGAGATGGAGAAGAAGAAAAATATTGAAATGTGTTACATATATTATACCATAATACAATGTGATTAAAGTGAATACAAATTAAATTCATTTTAAATATTTTATTTTAATGATTATCCATGTAGATATAATTTATTTGTCATTCACTTATAGTCTTTTAACTATGTGGCTTAGTTACAAAGAAACATGAAATTTGGTGATGGAGAAGAAACATATTGAATATATTTACATCTAATTTACCATAATTCAATGTGAAAATGGTAAATATTAATAAACGTTAGCTTGACTATTTATTTTAATTTTGACCTAAATTATATAAAATGTCTGTCGTGGATTATAGTCTTTTAACTTGTTTTTTTAGTGGGGAAAAACCTAAAATTTTGTGATAGAGTAGAAAAATGAAAGATATTTGATTTTTTACATCTACTATAGTTTATTATGTTTTTAGCTTAGTGATAAAAAAAAGCTAAAACTTTGGGATGGCGAAGAAAAATATTGAATATTTTTAGACGTAATATATCATAAGTCAATGTGAATACAATGAATATAAATAATATTGAGCTTGATTATTTAATTTTATTTGTCATGCATGTGTATAAATTATGGGTGATTCATTTGTAGTCTGTTAACTTAATTTCTTAGAGGTGAAGAAACCAAAATTTTGGAGATGGAGAAGAAGAAAAATATTAAAATGTTTTACATATATTATACCATAATACAATTTGATTAAAGTGAATACAAATTAAATTCATTTTAAATATTTTATTTTAGTGATTATCCATGTAGATATAATTTATTTGTCATTCACTTATAGTCTTTTAACTATGTGGCTTAGTTACGAAGAAACATGAAATTTGGTGATGGAGAAGAAACATATTGAATATATTTACATCTAATTTACCATAATTCAATGTGAAAATGTTAAATATCAATAAACGTTAGCCTGATTATTTATTTTAATTTTGACCTATATTTTATAAAATATATGTCGTGGATTATAGTCTTTTAACTTGTTTTTTTAATGGGGAAAAACCTAAAATTTTGTGATGGAGTAGAAAAATGAAAGATAATTTATTTTTTACATCTACTATAGTATATTATGTTTTTAGCTTAGCAATAAAAAAAAAGCTAAAACTTTGGGATGGCGAAGAAAAATATTGAATATTTTTAGATGTAATATATCATAAGTCAATGTGAATACGATGAATATAAATAATATTGAGCTTGATTATTTAATTTTATTTGTTATGCATGTGTATAAATTATGGGTAATTCATTTGTAGAATGCTAACTTATTTTCTTAGAGGTGAAGAAACCAAAATTTTGGAGATGGAGAAGAAGAAAAACATTGAAATGTTTTACATATATTATACCATAATACAATGTGATTAAAGTGAATACAAATTAAATTCATTTTAAATATTTTATTTTAGTGATTATCCATGTAGATATAATTTATTTGTCATTCACTTATAGTCTTTTAACTATGTGGCTTAGTTACGAAGAAACATGAAATTTGGTGATGGAGAAGAAACATATTGAATATATTTACATCTAATTTACCATAATTCAATGTGAAAATGGAAAATATTAATAAACGTTAGCTTGACTAATTATTTTAATTTTGACCTATATTGTATAAAATATCTGTAGTGGATTATAGTCTTTAACTTGTTTTTTTAGTGGGAAAAAACCTAAAATTTTGTGATGGAGTAGAAAAATGAAAGATATTTGATTTTTTACATCTACTATAGTTTATTATGTTTTTAGCTTAGTGATAAAAAAAAGCTAAAACTTTGGGATGGCGAAGAAAAATATTGAATATTTTTAGATGTAATATATCATAAGTCAATGTGAATACGATGAATATAAATAATATTGAGCTTGATTATTTAATTTTATTTGTCATGCATGTGTATAAATTATGGGTGATTCATTTGTAGTCGGTTAACTTAATTTCTTAGAGGTGAAGAAACCAAAATTTTGGAGATGGAGAAGAAGAAAAATATTGAAATGTTTTACATATATTATACCATAATACAATTTGATTAAAGTGAATACAAATTAAATTCATTTTAAATATTTTATTTTAGTGATTATCCATGTAGATATAATTTATTTGTCATTCACTTATAGTCTTTTAACTATGTGGATTAGTTACGAAGAAACATGAAATTTGGTGATGGAGAAGAAACATATTGAATATATTTACATCTAATTTACCATAATTCAATGTGAAAATGGTAAATATCAATAAACGTTAGCTTGATTATTTATTTTAATTTTGACCTATATTATATAAAATATATGTCGTGGATTATAGTCTTTTAACTTTGTTTTTTAGTGGGGAAAAACCTTAAATTTTGTGTTGGAGTAGAAAAATAAAATATAATTAATTTTTTGCATCTACTATAGTCTATTATGTTTTTAGCTTAGGGATAAAAAAAATCTAAAACTTTGGGACGGTGAAGAAAAATATTGAATATTTTTAGATGTAATATATCATAAGTTAATGTGAATACGATGAATATAAATAATATTGAGCTTGATTATTTAATTTTATTTGTTATGCATGTGTATAAATTATGGGTGATTCATTTGTAGAATGTTAACTTAGTTTCTTAGAGGTGAAGAAACCAAAATTTTGGAGATGGAGAAAAAGAAAAATATTGAAATGTTTTACATATATTATACCATAATACAATGTGATTAAAGTGAATACAAATTAAATTCATTTTAAATATTTTATTTTAGTGATTATCCATGTAGATATAATTTATTTGTCATTCACTTATAGTCTTTTAACTATGTGGCTTAGTTACGAAGAAACATGAAATTTGGTGATGGAGAAGAAACATATTGAATATATTTACATCTAATTTACCATAATTCAATGTGAAAATGTTAAATATCAATAAACGTTAGCCTGATTATTTATTTTAATTTTGACCTATATTTTATAAAATATATGTCGTGGATTATAGTCTTTTAACTTGTTTTTTTAATGGGGAAAAACCTAAAATTTTGTGATGGAGTAGAAAAATGAAAGATAATTTATTTTTTACATCTACTATAGTATATTATGTTTTTAGCTTAGCGATAAAAAAAAAGCTAAAACTTTGGGATGGCGAAGAAAAATATTGAATATTTTTAGATGTAATATATCATAAGTCAATGTGAATACGATGAATATAAATAATATTGAGCTTGATTATTTAATTTTATTTGTTATGCATGTGTATAAATTATGGGTAATTCATTTGTAGAATGCTAACTTATTTTCTTAGAGGTGAAGAAACCAAAATTTTGGAGATGGAGAAGAAGAAAAATATTGAAATGTTTTACATATATTATACCATAATACAATGTGATTAAAGTGAATACAAATTAAATTCATTTTAAATATTTTATTTTAGTGATTATCCATGTAGATATAATTTATTTGTCATTCACTTATAGTCTTTTAACTATGTGGCTTAGTTACGAAGAAACATGAAATTTGGTGATGGAGAAGAAACATATTGAATATATTTACATCTAATTTACCATAATTCAATGTGAAAATGGTAAATATTAATAAACGTTAGCTTGACTATTTATTTTAATTTTGACCTATATTGTATAAAATATCTGTCGTGGATTATAGTCTTTAACTTGTTTTTTTAGTGGGAAAAAACCTAAAATTTTGTGATGGAGTAGAAAAATGAAAGATATTTGATTTTTTACATCTACTATAGTTTATTATGTTTTTAGCTTAGTGATAAAAAAAAGCTAAAACTTTGGGATGGGGAAGAAAAATATTGAATATTTTTAGATGTAATATATCATAAGTCAATGTGAATACGATGAATATAAATAATATTGAGCTTGATTATTTAATTTTATTTGTCATGCATGTGTATAAATTATGGGTGATTCATTTGTAGTCGGTTAACTTAATTTCTTAGAGGTGAAGAAACCAAAATTTTGGAGATGGAGAAGAAGAAAAATATTGAAATGTTTTACATATATTATACCATAATACAATTTGATTAAAGTGAATACAAATTAAATTCATTTTAAACATTTTATTTTAGTGATTATCCATGTAGATATAATTTATTTGTCATTCACTTATAGTCTTTTAACTATGTGGCTTAGTTACGAAGAAACATGAAATGTGGTGATGGAGAAGAAACATATTGAATATATTTACATCTAATTTACCATAATTCAATGTGAAAATGTTAAATATCAATAAACGTTAGCCTGATTATTTATTTTAATTTTGACCTATATTGTATAAAATATATGTCGTGGATTATAGTCTTTTAACTTGTTTTTTTAGTGGGGAAAAACCTAAAATTTTGTGATGGAGTAGAAAAATGAAAGATAATTGATTTTTTACATCTACTATAGTCTATTATGTTTTTAGCTTAGCGATAAAAAAAGCTAAAACTTTGGGATGGCGAAGAAAAATATTGAATATTTTTAGATGTAATATATCATAAGTCAATCTGAATACGATGAATATAAATAATATTGAGCTTGATTATTTAATTTTATTTGTTATGCATGTGTATAAATTATGGGTGATTCATTTGTAGTCTGTTAACTTAGTTTTTTAGAGGTGAAGAAACCAAAATTTTGGAGATGGAGAAGAAGAAAAATATTGAAATGTTTTACATATATTATACCATAATACAATGTGATTAAAGTGAATACAAATAAAGTTTATTTTAAATATTTTATTTTAGTGATTATCCATGTAGATATAATTTATTTGTCATTCACTTAAAGTCTTTTAACTATGTGGCTTAGTTACGAAGAAACATGAAATTTGGTGATGGAGAAGAAACATATTGAATATATTTACATCTAATTTACCATAATTCAATGTGAAAATGCTAAATATCAATAAACGTTAGCCTGATTATTTATTTTAATTTTGACCTATATTGTATAAAATATATGTCGTGGATTATAGTCTTTTAACTTGTTTTTTTAGTGGGGAAAAACCTAAAATTTTGTGATGGAGTAGAAAAATGAAAGATAATTGATTTTTTACATCTACTATAGTCTATTATGTTTTTAGCTTAGCGATAAAAAAAAAGCTAAAACTTTGGGATGGCGAAGAAAAATATTGAATATTTTTAGATGTAATATATCATAAGTCAATGTGAATACGATGAATATAAATAATATTGAGCTTGATTATTTAATTTTATTTGTTATGCATGTGTATAAATTATGGGTGATTCATTTGTAGTTTGTTAACTTAGTTTTTTAGAGGTGAAGAAACCAAAATTTTGAAGATGGAGAAGAAGAAAAATATTGAAATGTTTTACATGTATTATACCATAATACAATGTGATTAAAGTGAATACAAATTAAATTCATTTTAAATAATTTATTTTAGTGATTATCCATGTAGATATAATTTATTTGTCATTCACTTATAGTCTTTTAACTATGTGGCTTAGTTACGAAGAAACATGAAATTTGGTGATGGAGAAGAAACATATTAAATATATTTACATCTAATTTACCATAATTCAATGTGAAAATGGTAAATATTAATAAACGTTAGCTTGACTATTTATTTTAATTTTGACCTATATTGTATAAAATGTCTGTCGTGGATTATAGTCTTTTAACTTGTTTTTTTAGTGGGAAAAAACCTAAAATTTTGTGATGGAGTAGAAAAATGAAAGATATTTGATTTATTACATCTACTATAGTTTATTATGTTTTTAGCTTAGTGATAAAAAAAAAGCTAAAACTTTGGGATGGCGAAGAAAAATATTGAATATTTTTAGACGTAATATATCATAAGTCAATGTGAATACGATGAATATAAATAATATTGAGCTTGATTATTTAATTTTATTTGTTATGCATGTGTATAAATTATGGGTGATTCATTTGTAGTCTGTTAACTTAGTTTTTTAGAGGTGAAGAAACCAAAATTTTGGAGATGGAGAAGAAGAAAAATATTGAAATGTTTTACATATATTATACCATAATACAATTTGATTAAAATGAATACAAATTAAATTCATTTTAAACATTTTATTTTAGTGATTATCCATGTAGATATAATTTATTTGTCATTCACTTATAGTCTTTTAACTATGTGGCTTAGTTACGAAGAAACATGAAATGTGGTGATGGAGAAGAAACATATTGAATATATTTACATCTAATTTACCATAATTCAATGTGAAAATGTTAAATATCAATAAACGTTAGCCTGATTATTTATTTTAATTTTGACCTATATTGTATAAAATATATGTCGTGGATTATAGTCTTTTAACTTGTTTTTTTAGTGGGGAAAAACCTAAAATTTTGTGATGGAGTAGAAAAATGAAAGATAATTGATTTTTTACATCTACTATAGTCTATTATGTTTTTAGCTTAGCGATAAAAAAAGCTAAAACTTTGGGATGGCGAAGAAAAATATTGAATATTTTTAGATGTAATATATCATAAGTCAATGTGAATACGATGAATATAAATAATATTGAGCTTGATTATTTAATTTTATTTGTTATGCATGTGTATAAATTATGGGTGATTCATTTGTAGTCTGTTAACTTAGTTTTTTAGAGGTGAAGAAACCAAAATTTTGGAGATGGAGAAGAAGAAAAATATTGAAATGTTTTACATATATTATACCATAATACAATGTGATTAAAGTGAATACAAATAAAGTTTATTTTAAATATTTTATTTTAGTGATTATCCATGTAGATATAATTTATTTGTCATTCACTTAAAGTCTTTTAACTATGTGGCTTAGTTACGAAGAAACATGAAATTTGGTGATGGAGAAGAAACATATTGAATATATTTACATCTAATTTACCATAATTCAATGTGAAAATGCTAAATATCAATAAATGTTAGCCTGATTATTTATTTTAATTTTGACCTATATTGTATAAAATATATGTCGTGGATTATAGTCTTTTAACTTGTTTTTTTAGTGGGGAAAAACCTAAAATTTTGTGATGGAGTAGAAAAATGAAAGATAATTGATTTTTTACATCTACTATAGTCTATTATGTTTTTAGCTTAGCGATAAAAAAAAAGCTAAAACTTTGGGATGGCGAAGAAAAATATTGAATATTTTTAGATGTAATATATCATAAGTCAATGTGAATACGATGAATATAAATAATATTGAGCTTGATTATTTAATTTTATTTGTCATGCATGTGTATAAATTATGGGTGATTCATTTGTAGTCTGTTAACTTAATTTCTTAGAGGTGAAGAAACCACAATTTTGGAGATGGAGAAGAAGAAAAATATTGAAATATTTTACATATGTTATACCATAATACAATGTGATTAAAGTGAATACAAATTAAATTCATTTTAAATATTTTATTTTAGTGATTATCCATGTAGATATAATTTATTTGTCATTCACTTATAGTCTTTTAACTATGTGGCTTAGTTACGAAGAAACATGAAATTTGGTGATGGAGAAGAAACATATTGAATATATTTACATCTAATTTACCATAATTCAATGTGAAAATGGTAAATATTAATAAACGTTAGCTTGACTATTTATTTCAATTTTGACCTATATTGTATGAAATATCTGTCTTGGATTATAGTCTTTTAACTTGTTTTTTTAGTGAGAAAAAACCTAAAATTTTGTGATGGAGTAGAAAAATGAAAGATATTTGATTTTTTACATATACTATAGTTTATTATGTTTTTAGCTTAGTGATAAAAAAAAGCTAAAACTTTGGGATGGCGAAGAAAAATATTGAATATTTTTAGACGTAATATATCATAAGTCAATGTGAATACGATGAATATAAATAATATTGAGCTTGATTATTTAATTTTATTTGTCATGCATGTGTATAAATTATGGGTGATTCATTTGTAGTCTGTTAACTTAATTTCTTAGAGGTGAAGAAACCAAAATTTTGGAGATGGAGAAGAAGAAAAATATTGAAATGTTTTACATATATTATACCATAATACAATTTGATTAAAGTGAATACAAATTAAATTCATTTTAAATATTTTATTTTAGTGATTATCCATGTAGATATAATTTATTTGTCATTCACTTATAGTCTTTTAACTATGTGGCTTAGATACGAAGAAACATGAAATGTGGTGATGGAGAAGAAACATATTGAATATATTTACATCTAATTTACCATAATTCAATGTGAAAATGTTAAATATCAATAAACGTTAGCCTGATTATTTATTTTAATTTTGACCTATATTGTATAAAATATATGTCGTGGATTATAGTCTTTTAACTTGTTTTTTTAGTGGGGAAAAACCTAAACTTTTGTGATGGAGTAGAAAAATGAAAGATAATTGATTTTTTACATCTACTATAGTCTATTATGTTTTTAGCTTAGCGATAAAAAAAGCTAAAACTTTGGGATGGCGAAGAAAAATATTGAATATTTTTAGATGTAATATATCATAAGTCAATGTGAATACGATGAATATAAATAAAATTGAGCTTGATTATTTAATTTTATTTGTTATGCATGTGTATAAATTATGGGTCATTCATTTGTAGTCTGTTAACTTAGTTTTTTTTAGGTGAAGAAACCAAAATTTTGGAGATGGAGAACAAGAAAAATATTGAAATGTTTTACATATATTATACCATAATACAATGTGATTAAAGTGAATACAAATTAAATTCATTTTAAATATTTTATTTTAGTGATTATCCATGTAGATATAATTCACTTATAGTCTTTTAACTATGTGGCTTAGTTACGAAGAAACATGAAATTTGGTGATGGAGAAGAAACATATTGAATATATTTACATCTAATTTACCATAATTCAATGTGAAAATGGTAAATATCAATAAACGTTAGCTTGATTATTTATTTTAATTTTGACCTATATTATATAAAATATATGTCGTGGATTATAGTCTTTTAACTTTGTTTTTTAGTGGGGAAATACCTTAAATTTTGTGATAGAGTAGAAAAATAAAATATAATTATTTTTTGCATCTACTATAGTCTATTATGTTTTTAGCTTAGCGATAAAAAAATCTAAAACTTTGGGATGGCGAAGAAAAATATTGAATATTTTTAGATGTAATATATCATAAGTCAATGTGAATACGATGAATATAAATAATATTGAGCTTGATTATTTAATTTTATTTGTCATGCATGTGTATAAATTATGGGTGATTCATTTGTAGTCTGTTAACTTAATTTCTTAGAGGTGAAGAAACCAAAATTTTGGAGATGGAGAAGAACAAAAATATTGAAATGTTTTACATATATTATACCATAATACAATTTGATTAAAGTGAATACAAATTAAATTCATTTTAAATATTTTATTTTAGTGATTATCCATGTAGATATAATTTATTTGTCATTCACTTATAGTCTTTTAACTATGTGACTTAGTTACGAAGAAACATGAAATTTGGTGATGTAGAAGAAACATATTGAATATATTTACATCTAATTTACCATAATTAAATGTGAAAATGTTAAATATCAATAAACGTTAGCCTGATTATTTATTTTAATTTTGACCTATATTGTATAAAATATATGTCGTGGATTATAGTCTTTTAACTTATTTTTTTAGTGGGGAAAAACCTAAAATTTTGTGATGGAGTAGAAAAATGAAAGATAATTGATTTTTTTACATCTACTATAGTCTATTATGTTTTTAGCTTAGCGATAAAAAAAGCTAAAACTTTGGGATGGCGAAGAAAAATATTGAATATTTTTAGATGTAATATATCATAAGTCAATGTGAATACGATGAATATAAATAATATTGAGCTTGATTATTTAATTTTATTTGTTATGCATGTGTATAAATTATGGGTGATTCATTTGTAGTCTGTTAACTTAGTTTTTTAGAGGTGAAGAAACCAAAATTTTGGAGATGGAGAAGAAGAAAAATATTGAAATGTTTTACATATATTATACCATAATACAATTTGATTAAAGTGAATACAAATTAAATTCATTTTAAATATTTTATTTTAGTGATTATCCATGTAGATATAATTTATTTGTCATTCACTTAAAGTCTTTTAACTATGTGGCTTAGTTACGAAGAAACATGAAATTTGGTGATGGAGAAGAAACATATTGAATATATTTACATCTAATTTACCATAATTCAATGTGAAAATGGTAAATATTAATAAACGTTAGCTTGACTATTTATTTTAATTTTGACCTATATTGTATGAAATATCTGTCGTGGATTATAGTCTTTTAACTTGTTTTTTTAGTGGGAAAAACCTAAAATTTTGTGATGGAGTAGAAAAATGAAAGATATTTGATTTTTTGCATCTACTATAGTTTATTATGTTTTTAGCTTAGTGATAAAAAAAAGCTAAAACTTTGGGATGGCGAAGAGAAATATTGAATATTTTTAGATGTAATATATCATAAGTCAATGTGAATACGATGAATATAAATAATATTGAGCTTGATTATTTAATTTTATTTGTCATGCATGTGTATAAATTATGGGTGATTCATTTGTAGTCTGTTAACTTAATTTCTTAGAGGTGAAGAAACCAAAATTTTGGAGATAGAGAAGAAGAAAAATATTGAAATGTTTTACATATATTATACCATAATACAATTTGATTAAAATGAATACAAATTAAATTCATTTTAAACATTTTATTTTAGTGATTATCCATGTAGATATCATTTATTTGTCATTCACTTATAGTCTTTTAACTATGTGGCTTAGTTACGAAGAAACATGAAATGTGGTGATGGAGAAGAAACTTATTGAATATATTTACATCTAATTTACCATAATTCAATGTGAAAATGTTAAATATCAATAAACGTTAGCCTGATTATTTATTTTAATTTTGACCTATATTGTATAAAATATATGTCGTGGATTATAGTCTTTTAACTTGTTTTTTTAGTGGGGAAAAACCTAAAATTTTGTGATGGAGTAGAAAAATGAAAGATAATTGATTTTTTACATCTACTATAGTCTATTATGTTTTTAGCTTAGCGATAAAAAAAGCTAAAACTTTGGGATGGCGAAGAAAAATATTGAATATTTTTAGATGTAATATATCATAAGTCAATCTGAATACGATGAATATAAATAATATTGAGCTTGATTATTTAATTTTATTTGTTATGCATGTGTATAAATTATGGGTGATTCATTTGTAGTCTGTTAACTTAGTTTTTTAGAGGTGAAGAAACCAAAATTTTGGAGATGGAGAAGAAGAAAAATTTTGAAATGTTTTACATATATTATACCATAATACAATGTGATTAAAGTGAATACAAATAAAATTCATTTTAAATATTTTATTTTAGTGATTATCCATGTAGATATAATTTATTTGTCATTCACTTAAAGTCTTTTAACTATGTGGCTTAGTTACGAAGAAACATGAAATTTGGTGATGGAGAAGAAACATATTGAATATATTTACATCTAATTTACCATAATTCAATGTGAAAATGCTAAATATCAATAAACGTTAGCCTGATTATTTATTTTAATTTTGACCTATATTGTATAAAATATATGTCGTGGATTATAGTCTTTTAACTTGTTTTTTTAGTGGGGAAAAACCTAAAATTTTGTGATGGAGTAGAAAAATGAAAGATAATTGATTTTTTACATCTACTATAGTCTATTATGTTTTTAGCTTAGCGATAAAAAAAGCTAAAACTTTGGGATGGCGAAGAAAAATATTGAATATTTTTAGATGTAATATATCATAAGTCAATGTGAATACGATGAATATAAATAATATTGAGCTTGATTATTTAATTTTATTTGTCATGCATGTGTATAAATTATGGGTGATTCATTTGTAGTCTGTTAACTTAATTTCTTAGAGGTGAAGAAACCAAAATTTTGGAGATGGAGAAGAAGAAAAATATTGAAATATTTTACATATGTTATACCATAATACAATGTGATTAAAGTGAATACAAATTAAATTCATTTTAAATATTTTATTTTAGTGATTATCCATGTAGATATAATTTATTTGTCATTCACTTATAGTCTTTTAACTATGTGGCTTAGTTACGAAGAAACATGAAATTTGGTGATGGAGAAGAAACATATTGAATATATTTACATCTAATTTACCATAATTCAATGTGAAAATGGTAAATATTAATAAACGTTAGCTTGACTATTTATTTTAATTTTGACCTATATTGTATGAAATATCTGTCTTGGATTATAGTCTTTTAACTTGTTTTTTTAGTGAGAAAAAACCTAAAATTTTGTGATGGAGTAGAAAAATGAAAGATATTTGATTTTTTACATATACTATAGTTTATTATGTTTTTAGCTTAGTGATAAAAAAAAGCTAAAACTTTGGGATGGCGAAGAAAACTATTGAATATTTTTAGACGTAATATATCATAAGTCAATGTGAATACGATGAATATAAATAATATTGAGCTTGATTATTTAATTTTATTTGTCATGCATGTGTATAAATTATGGGTGATTCATTTGTAGTCTGTTAACTTAATTTCTTAGAGGTGAAGAAACCAAAATTTTGGAGATGGAGAAGAAGAAAAATATTGAAATGTTTTACATATATTATACCATAATACAATTTGATTAAAGTGAATACAAATTAAATTCATTTTAAATATTTTATTTTAGTGATTATCCATGTAGATATAATTTATTTGTCAATCACTTATAGTCTTTTAACTATGTGGCTTAGTTACGAAGAAACATGAAATGTGGTGATGGAGAAGAAACATATTGAATATATTTACATCTAATTTACCATAATTCAATGTGAAAATGTTAAATATCAATAAACGTTAGCCTGATTATTTATTTTAATTTTGACCTATATTGTATAAAATATATGTCGTGGATTATAGTCTTTTAACTTGTTTTTTTAGTGGGGAAAAACCTAAACTTTTGTGATGGAGTAGAAAAATGAAAGATAATTGATTTTTTACATCTACTATAGTCTATTATGTTTTTAGCTTAGCGATAAAAAAAGCTAAAACTTTGGGATGGCGAAGAAAAATATTGAATATTTTTAGATGTAATATATCATAAGTCAATGTGAATACGATGAATATAAATAAAATTGAGCTAGATTATTTAATTTTATTTGTTATGCATGTGTATAAATTATGGGTCATTCATTTGTAGTCTGTTAACTTAGTTTTTTTTAGGTGAAGAAACCAAAATTTTGGAGATGGAGAACAAGAAAAATATTGAAATGTTTTACATATATTATACCATAATACAATGTGATTAAAGTGAATACAAATTAAATTCATTTTAAATATTTTATTTTAGTGATTATCCATGTAGATATAATTCACTTATAGTCTTTTAACTATGTGGCTTAGTTACGAAGAAACATGAAATTTGGTGATGGAGAAGAAACATATTGAATATATTTACATCTAATTTACCATAATTCAATGTGAAAATGGTAAATATCAATAAACGTTAGCTTGATTATTTATTTTAATTTTGACCTATATTATATAAAATATATGCCGTGGATTATAGTCTTTTAACATAGTTTTTTAGTGGGGAAATACCTTAAATTTTGTGATAGAGTAGAAAAATAAAATATAATTAATTTTTTGCATCTACTATAGTCTATTATGTTTTTAGCTTAGCGATAAAAAAATCTAAAACTTTGGGATGGCGAAGAAAAATATTGAATATTTTTAGATGTAATATATCATAAGTCAATGTGAATACGATGAATATAAATAATATTGAGCTTGATTATTTAATTTTATTTGTTATGCATGTGTATAAATTATGGGTGATTCATTTGTAGTTTGTTAACTTAGTTTTTTAGAGGTGAAGAAACCAAAATTTTGAAGATGGAGAAGAAGAAAAATATTGAAATGTTTTACATGTATTATACCATAATACAATGTGATTAAAGTGAATACAAATTAAATTCATTTTAAATATTTTATTTTAGTGATTATCCATGTAGATATAATTTATTTGTCATTCACTTATAGTCTTTTAACTATGTGGCTTAGTTACGAAGAAATATGAAATTTGGTGATGGAGAAGAAACATATTAAATATATTTACATCTAATTTACCATAATTCAATGTGAAAATGGTAAATATTAATAAACGTTAGCTTGACTATTTATTTTAATTTTGACCTATATTGTATAAAATGTCTGTCGTGGATTATAGTCTTTTAACTTGTTTTTTTAGTGGGAAAAAACCTAAAATTTTGTGATGGAGTAGAAAAATGAAAGATATTTGATTTTTTACATCTACTATAGTTTATTATGTTTTTAGCTTAGTGATAAAAAAAAAGCTAAAACTTTGGGATGGCGAAGAAAAATATTGAATATTTTTAGACGTAATATATCATAAGTCAATGTGAATACGATGAATATAAATAATATTGAGCTTGATTATTTAATTTAATTTGTCATGCATGTGTATAAATTATGGGTGATTCATTTGTAGTCTGTTAACTTAATTTCTTAGAGGTGAAGAAACCAAAATTTTGGAGATGGAGAAGAAGAAAAATATTGAAATGTTTTACATATATTATACCATAATACAATTTGATTAAAGTGAATACAAATTAAATTCATTTTAAATATATTATTTTAGTGATTATCCATATAGATATAATTTATTTGTCATTCACTTATAGTCTTTTAACTATGTGACTTAGTTACGAAGAAACATGAAATTTGGTGATGTAGAAGAAACATATTGAATATATTTACATCTAATTTACCATAATTAAATGTGAAAATGTTAAATATCAATAAACGTTAGTCTGATTATTTATTTTAATTTTGACCTATATTGTATAAAATATATGTCGTGGATTATAGTCTTTTAACTTATTTTTTTAGTGGGGAAAAACCTAAAATTTTGTGATGGAGTAGAAAAATGAAAGATAATTGATTTTTTTACATCTACTATAGTCTATTATGTTTTTAGCTTAGCGATAAAAAAAGCTAAAACTTTGGGATGGCGAAGAAAAATATTGAATATTTTTAGATGTAATATATCATAAGTCAATGTGAATACGATGAATATAAATAATATTGAGCTTGATTATTTAATTTTATTTGTTATGCATGTGTATAAATTATGGGTGATTCATTTGTAGTCTGTTAACTTAGTTTTTTAGAGGTGAAGAAACCAAAATTTTGGAGATGGAGAAGAAGAAAAATATTGAAATGTTTTACATATATTATACCATAATACAATTTGATTAAAGTGAATACAAATTAAATTCATTATAAATATTTTATTTTAGTGATTATCTATGTAGATATAATTTATTTGTCATTCACTTAAAGTCTTTTAACTATGTGGCTTAGTTACGAAGAAACATGAAATTTGGTGATGGAGAAGAAACATATTGAATATATTTACATTTAATTTACCATAATTCAATGTGAAAATGGTAAATATTAATAAACGTTAGCTTGACTATTTATTTTAATTTTGACCTATATTGTATGAAATATCTGTCGTGGATTATAGTCTTTTAACTTGTTTTTTTAGTGGGAAAAAACCTAAAATTTTGTGATGGAGTAGAAAAATGAAAGATATTTGATTTTTTGCATCTACTATAGTTTATTATGTTTTTAGCTTAGTGATAAAAAAAAGCTAAAACTTTGGGATGGCGAAGAGAAATATTGAATATTTTTAGATGTAATATATCATAAGTCAATGTGAATACGATGAATATAAATAATATTGAGCTTGATTATTTAATTTTATTTGTCATGCATGTGTATAAATTATGGGTGATTCATTTGTAGTCTGTTAACTTAATTTCTTAGAGGTGAAGAAACCAAAATTTTGGAGATAGAGAAGAAGAAAAATATTGAAATGTTTTACATATATTATACCATAATACAATTTGATTAAAATGAATACAAATTAAATTCATTTTAAACATTTTATTTTAGTGATTATCCATGTAGATATAATTTATTTGTCATTCACTTATAGTCTTTTAACTATGTGGCTTAGTTACGAAGAAACATGAAATGTGGTGATGGAGAAGAAACATATTGAATATATTTACATCTAATTTACCATAATTCAATGTGAAAATGTTAAATATCAATAAACGTTAGCCTGATTATTTATTTTAATTTTGACCTATATTGTATAAAATATATGTCGTGGATTATAGTCTTTTAACTTGTTTTTTTAGTGGGGAAAAACCTAAAATTTTGTGATGGAGTAGAAAAATGAAAGATAATTTATTTTTTACATCTACTATAGTCTATTATGTTTTTAGCTTAGCGATAAAAAAAGCTAAAACTTTGGGATGGCGAAGAAAAATATTGAATATTTTTAGATGTAATATATCATAAGTCAATCTGAATACGATGAATATAAATAATATTGAGCTTGATTATTTAATTTTATTTGTTATGCATGTGTATAAATTATGGGTGATTCATTTGTAGTCTGTTAACTTAGTTTTTTAGAGGTGAAGAAACCAAAATTTTGGAGATGGAGAAGAAGAAAAATATTGAAATGTTTTACATATATTATACCATAATACAATGTGATTAAAGTGAATACAAATAAAATTCATTTTAAATATTTTATTTTAGTGATTATCCATGTAGATATAATTTATTTGTCATTCACTTAAAGTCTTTTAACTATGTGGCTTAGTTACAAAGAAACATGAAATTTGGTGATGGAGAAGAAACATATTGAATATATTTACATCTAATTTACCATAATTCAATGTGAAAATGTTAAATATCAATAAACGTTAGCCTGATTATTTATTTTAATTTTGACCTATATTGTATAAAATATATGTCGTGGATTATAGTCTTTTAACTTGTTTTTTTAGTGGGGAAAAACCTAAAATTTTGTGATGGAGTAGAAAAATGAAAGATAATTGATTTTTTACATCTACTATAGTCTATTATGTTTTTAGCTTAGCGATAAAAAAAGCTAAAACTTTGGGATGGCGAAGAAAAATATTGAATATTTTTAGATGTAATATATCATAAGTCAATCTGAATACGATGAATATAAATAATATTGAGCTTGATTATTTAATTTTATTTGTTATGCATGTGTATAAATTATGGGTGATTCATTTGTAGTCTGTTAACTTAGTTTTTTAGAGGTGAAGAAACCAAAATTTTGGAGATGGAGAAGAAGAAAAATATTGAAATGTTTTACATATATTATACCATAATACAATGTGATTAAAGTGAATACAAATAAAATTCATTTTAAATATTTTATTTTAGTGATTATCCATGTAGATATAATTTATTTGTCATTCACTTAAAGTCTTTTAACTATGTGGCTTAGTTACGAAGAAACATGAAATTTGGTGATGGAGAAGAAACATATTGAATATATTTACATCTAATTTACCATAATTCAATGTGAAAATGCTAAATATCAATAAACGTTAGCCTGATTATTTATTTTAATTTTGACCTATATTGTATAAAATATATGTCGTGGATTATAGTCTTTTAACTTGTTTTTTTAGTGGGGAAAAACCTAAAATTTTGTGATGGAGTAGAAAAATGAAAGATAATTGATTTTTTACATCTACTATAGTCTTTTATGTTTTTAGCTTAGCGATAAAAAAATCTAAACCTTTGGGATGGCGAAGAAAAATATTGAATATTTTTAGATGTAATATATCATAAGTCAATGTGAATACGATGAATATAAATAATATTGAGCTTGATTATTTAATTTTATTTGTCATGCATGTGTATAAATTATGGGTGATTCATTTGTAGTCTGTTAACTTAATTTCTTAGAGGTGAAGAAACCAAAATTTTGGAGATGGAGAAGAAGAAAAATATTGAAATATTTTACATATGTTATACCATAATACAATGTGATTAAAGTGAATACAAATTAAATTCATTTTAAATATTTTATTTTAGTGATTATCCATGTAGATATAATTTATTTGTCATTCACTTATAGTCTTTTAACTATGTGGCTTAGTTACGAAGAAACATGAAATTTGGTGATGGAGAAGAAACATATTGAATATATTTACATCTAATTTACCATAATTCAATGTGAAAATGGTAAATATTAATAAACGTTAGCTTGACTATTTATTTTAATTTTGACCTATATTGTATGAAATATCTGTCTTGGATTCTAGTCTTTTAACTTGTTTTTTTAGTGAGAAAAAACCTAAAATTTTGTGATGGAGTAGAAAAATGAAAGATATTTGATTTTTTACATATACTATAGTTTATTATGTTTTTAGCTTAGTGATAAAAAAAAGCTAAAACTTTGGGATGGCGAAGAAAAATATTGAATATTTTTAGACGTAATATATCATAAGTCAATGTGAATACGATGAATATAAATAATATTGAGCTTGATTATTTAATTTTATTTGTCATGCATGTGTATAAATTATGGGTGATTCATTTGTAGTCTGTTAACTTAATTTCTTAGAGGTGAAGAAACCAAAATTTTGGAGATGGAGAAGAAGAAAAATATTGAAATGTTTTACATATATTATACCATAATACAATTTGATTAAAGTGAATACAAATTAAATTCATTTTAAATATTTTATTTTAGTGATTATCCATGTAGATATAATTTATTTGTCATTCACTTATAGTCTTTTAACTATGTGGCTTAGTTACGAAGAAACATGAAATTTGGTGATGGAGAAGAAACATATTAAATATATTTACATCTAATTTACCATAATTCAATGTGAAAATGTTAAATATCAATAAACGTTAGCCTGATTATTTATTTTAATTTTGACCTATATTGTATAAAATATATGTCGTGGATTATAGTCTTTTAACTTGTTTTTTTAGTGGGGAAAAACCTAAAATTTTGTGATGGAGTAGAAAAATGAAAGATAATTGATTTTTTACATCTACTATAGTCTATTATGTTTTTAGCTTAGCGATAAAAAAAGCTAAAACTTTGGGATGGCGAAGAAAAATATTGAATATTTTTAGATGTAATATATCATAAGTCAATGTGAATACGATGAATATAAATAATATTGAGCTTGATTATTTAATTTTATTTGTTATGCATGTGTATAAATTATGGGTGATTCATTTGTAGTCTGTTAACTTAGTTTTTTAGAGGTGAAGAAACCAAAATTTTGGAGATGGAGAAGAAGAAAAATATTGAAATGTTTTACATATATTATACCATAATACAATGTGATTAAAGTGAATACAAATTAAATTCATTTTAAATATTTTATTTTAGTGATTATCCATGTAGATATAATTTATTTGTCATTCACTTATAGTCTTTTAACTATGTGGCTTAGTTACGAAGAAACATGAAATTTGGTGATGGAGAAGAAACATATTGAATATATTTACATCTAATTTACCATAATTCAATGTGAAAATGTTAAATATCAATAAACGTTAGCCTGATTATTTATTTTAATTTTGACCTATATTGTATAAAATATATGTCGTGGATTATAGTCTTTTAACTTGTTTTTTTAGTGGGGAAAAACCTAAAATTTTGTGATGGAGTAGAAAAATGAAAGATAATTAATTTTTTACATCTACTATAGTCTATTATGTTTTTATTTTAGGGATAAAAAAAGCTAAAACTTTGGGATGGCGAAGAAAAATATTGAATATTTTTAGATGTAATATATCATAAGTCAATGTGAATACGATGAATATAAATAATATTGAGCTTGATTATTTAATTTTATTTGTCATGCATGTGTATAAATTATGGGTGATTCATTTGTAGTCTGTTAACTTAATTTCTTAGAGGTGAAGAAACCAAAATTTTGGAGATGGAGAAGAAGAAAAATATTGAAATATTTTACATATGTTATACCATAATACAATGTGATTAAAGTGAATACAAATTAAATTCATTTTAAATATTTTATTTTAGTGATTATCCATGTAGATATAATTTATTTGTCATTCACTTATAGTCTTTTAACTATGTGGCTTAGTTACGAAGAAACATGAAATTTGGTGATGGAGAAGAAACATATTGAATATATTTACATCTAATTTACCATAATTCAATGTGAAAATGGTAAATATTAATAAATGTTAGCTTGACTATTTATTTTAATTTTGACCTATATTGTATGAAATATCTGTCTTGGATTATAGTCTTTTAACTTGTTTTTTAGTGAGAAAAAACCTAAAATTTTGTGATGGAGTAGAAAAATGAAAGATATTTGATTTTTTACATCTACTATAGTTTATTATGTTTTTAGCTTAGTGATAAAAAAAAGCTAAAACTTTGGGATGGCGAAGAAAAATATTGAATATTTTTAGACGTAATATATCATAAGTCAATGTGAATACGATGAATATAAATAATATTGAGCTTGATTATTTAATTTTATTTGTCATGCATGTGTATAAATTATGGGTGATTCATTTGTAGTCTGTTAACTTAATTTCTTAGAGGTGAAGAAACCAAAATTTTGGAGATGGAGAAGAAGAAAAATATTGAAATGTTTTACATATATTATACCATAATACAATTTGATTAAAGTGAATACAAATTAAATTCATTTTAAATATTTTATTTTAGTGATTATCCATGTAGATATAATTTATTTGTCATTCACTTATAGTCTTTTAACTATGTGGCTTAGTTACGAAGAAACATGAAATTTGGTGATGGAGAAGAAACATATTGAATATATTTACATCTAATTTACCATAATTCAATGTGAAAATGTTAAATATCAATAAACGTTAGCCTGATTATTTATTTTAATTTTGACCTATATTGTATAAAATATATGTCGTGGATTATAGTCTTTTAACTTGTTTTTTTAGTGGGGAAAAACCTAAAATTTTGTGATGGAGTAGAAAAATGAAAGATAATTGATTTTTTACATCTACTATAGTCTATTATGTTTTTAGCTTAGCGATAAAAAAAAAAGCTAAAACTTTGGGATGGCGAAGAAAAATATTGAATATTTTTAGATGTAATATATCATAAGTCAATATGAATACGATGAATATAAATAATATTGAGCTTGATTATTTAATTTTATTTGTTATGCATGTGTATAAATTATGGGTGATTCATTTGTAGTCTGTTAACTTAGTTTCTTAGAGGTGAAGAAACCAAAATTTTGGATGGAGAAGAAGAAAAATATTGAAATGTTTTACATATATTATACCATAATACAATTTGATTAAAGTGAATACAAATTAAATTCATTTTAAATATTTTATTTTAGTGATTATCCATGTAGATATAATTTATTTGTCATTCACTTATAGTCTTTTAACTATGTGGCTTAGTTACGAAGAAACATGAAATTTGGTGATGGAGAAGAAACATATTGAATATATTTACATCTAATTTACCATAATTCAATGTGAAAATGTTAAATATCAATAAACGTTAGCTTGATTATTTATTTTAATTTTGACCTATATTGTATAAAATATATGTCGTGGATTATAATAAGTCAATGTGAATATGAAGAATATAAATAATGTTGAGCTTGATTAGTTAAATTTAATTGTTATGAATATTTATAAATTATGGGTCATTCATTTGTAGTTTCTTAACTTAGTTTCTGAGAGGTGAATGTCGCTACTGCGAAAATCGGCGCCGGCTGACAGAAGAGTCGCCACCGTGCGTTATTTATCCCAACGGAGGGAAAGGAAACGCTCGAAGTAAACCTCGCAAAAAAAACGGGGAAAGGAATGGTCATCGCAACCAAAACCTGGGTTCGGGAGTCGGTTACGCAAGGGGAAGGTATTAGCACCCCTCACGTCCATCGTACTCGACGGGATCCACGCTTGCTTGGGTTGTCTAAAGGATGCAAAACAATCTATCTACGACTGCTAAATCTAAACGGAAGGGAATTGACTCGATAGAGCGTCGCACTCTATGCCTACGTATTCTCAAGAGAGAAAGTCAGAGTCAACGTAGTTCGGGAAACTACAGGGAAATCGGCTCGCCAAGACCTCGCGTCTTGTGCCTACGTACTTCCACACTGTATGGAAGATTAGAGCTTACGTAATTCAGGCTAACTACGGCTAAACAGGGTATTCTCACACAGCAATGAGAAATTCAACTGGTTTTAAAGGTACGGGAACCTATGGGAAAAGCTACAGTCTGGTCTCAAATGCACTCGGGCAAGAGAAAAGGATAACAATCAGTCGTCAGCGGGAAAGTCTCGATCGCACAGCAGCGAGAGAACAAAAGGTTAGTTGTTAGTGTGCTCGCTAGGATATCGCATCCTATGCCTACATATTCTCGTCTGGTACGAGAAATCAGAGCAGCTGTAGTTCGGCTACTTTCGGGACCACAGCTCAAATCTCGTTTTATTAATCTTCTGAAAAATGGTTACAATGATTGAGAACTGAAAATAAACTCCTAAAACCCTATCCTATTCATCATGAAGAATCAAATGGAAAATAGTCCCCTAACAAGTGGACTTCTACACCTACTTCTAAAAGCGTAAAATAAACTCTATGAAAATTACAAGAATTTATGCTAAACACTATTACCTAAATTCTCTAAAAGAAAATTAAACTATTTCCCTAAATGAAAATATAAATCTCCCTAAAAATATATTCTAAGACCTAAAATGAAGCTCATATTTTTATCTTGTTTTTCTCAATATTCTTCTCTTCTTTTTTCATGTTTTTCTTTTTTCAATCTTTTTTCATTATTCTTTTCTTTTTTTCCTATATTCTTTTTCTCCATATTTTTTCAATAATTCTTTTTCATATATTTTTTTTCCAAATACTTTCTTTTTCTTCATATTTTTTCATATAGAAAACAACTAAAAATGAAAATGAAGAAAATACAAGGGGAGGGGGACACTGCAGTTCAGGGGGTACAGCAGAAAAAAAGCCAAACAGAATTGGGCCCAGCCCATTACAAGCCAACAGCCAAACAAAAAAACGGAAGGGGTGCAGAAGTGGAACAGGGGGTAGTCCAGCCAGCAATCTCGTATTGGGCCCAGCCCATTTCACCAAAGAAAATGTATGCACGGGTGGGGGGTTTGGTGAGCAAAACGCGGGGTGTGTGTAGCAAAACTCCTCGTTGGGCTTTTGAGGCCCAAGCCACGTGAAGCCACCACCCCTCTTCAGCAAAAACCCTAATCCATTCGTCTCCCCTAATCACTGTTCACGCAAACCCTCTTGCGCCGCTCCACTCTCTCACTCTCAGCCTCTCTCTCAGTCTCCCAGATTCGTTCAAACATTCCCCACCAAAACTCTTTCTACCAAACTCTCCTTCTCTCAATCTTCTTAGTCTCCCTCTCGGTCATAATCTCATCAAAGTCGTTTGTATGGAAACGAGGGTGGTACATTTTGAAGAAATTTATGAAGCCTTCTGAAGAATCAAGTTCCTGACGAAGAATCGACGATGATGATATTTGACGCAACATCTGGAGAAGGTGATCTGGAATTCTGAAGATGACGATTGCGTTGGATCTTGGACGAGCCTGGCTATAGACTTCTGGAAGATGTGTGAAGAGTCTGGAGGATTTTCTGGAGATCTGCTAGATGAACATGCACGAAGTTCTGACGGAGATCTTGTTGAGCGTTCTTGAAGTCTTGTTGACGATTCTTGAGGAATATTGAAGGAGATGGACGGAATATTGAAGGAGATCCATTGAAGATTGATGAATGCTCGTCTGGAAAATGATGTGGTTCTTGAAGATCTGTCGAGCGATGAACATGCATGGAGTCATTTGAAGAGCCTGACTGATCTGAAGGCGATTCTGGAACTCGTGACGAACATGAAAATTCGTGAACGGATCTGATGATCGGTTGAATGTTCCATGAAGATCGATGAAGATCTTCTGGAAAATCTGATGAACATTCATGACGATTGATGATTTTTCTGAATGGAGTTCTTGATTAATGGCGATAAATCTGGAAAATGTGTTGGAGGATCTTGATCCATTTCTGGAGATGATGACGAACATGAAGATCTACGGATGATTTAATGAACGATTCTTGCAGGTCGCAGATCTTTGAACATGTTGATGGACACATGACGATCTGTTGGAGAACGTTGAAGATTATTGATGAAGATCACTTGAAGGAAGTTTGTTGAAGATCTGTTCGTGGATGCATGCGGATCTGGAGAAGGTTTAATGAGTCTTGATGAACTTCAGATGAAGCTTTCTGGAAAAACGATGAAGAATCATGCTGGAAACAAATGTTGAAAGTGATGAATTTGGATGATCCGCTGGAAAAAATTGATGAACATGCGATGATGATTTAAGCAACTCTGGAAAACTATGATGAAGGAATGATGAATGTGGTGTTTGTTGATTATTGATGATGAGTTTCAGATGAAGAAGACATGGAGAAGATGAAGATTTCTGGAAAAATTGGGTTTTCCGGTGGTGATAACGGATTCCGGCAGGTTGGTACGGTGGTCGGAGATGGTTGTTAGGGTGGTCGAAGATGGTCAGAAGGTGGTCGCCGGCATTTGCATGCCGGCCGGTGGAAGTTTCCGGTGAGGTGAGGTGGGTGGACAAGTGTCAAGTTGCAATCAGAGGGAGAGGGAGAATTGGACGCGTGTGGTGGTGGAACTTGCATGAGCGCCAAGTGGCATTCATGCAGGAGAGGGAAAAAATGAAGTGGCTTTTTCTGAGTAATGGTAAAAATGAGGTGGCTCCCTGATTTACACGCGTGGCGCCCTTATATAGCGACACATGGCACATTATTGGACTGAAAATGGACAAAAAGGACTGAAACTCTGGAATGGGCCTCCAAGGACTGGGCCCAACAAAAATCAATTCAATAGACCCAAAAATCTGAATCAAAATGGATTAACCCAATTAAAAATTAATTAAAGCCTTAAACCTAATTACCTAATTAAAACTACAATTAACTCTAAGTGAAAATTAATCTATCCTAATTAATTCTAACAAACTCAATTAAACCTAACTAATATTAAACTCTAATTAAACTAGTTAAATCCTAATTAAATCTAAAAGATGATTAAAATCTAGTTAAACTCTAATTAAAAGATTAAAATCCTAATTAATCTCTATTAAGCCCAAAAACTATTAACTAAAAAATAAAACTCTAATCATCTCTATTTACAATTTTACTACATTTCTATTAAATCCCTAACAAAACCTATATTATTTCTATAAAAGAAAAATCTATATATTTCTATTAAAGCTATTTTAAAAGAAATCTATTCTATTTCCATATTAAAAACTAAACTATTTACTAAAAGGAATTCTATTTAACTATTAAAAGAAAAACTATTATATTCTAAAAAATCTATTAAAAACAATTTATAAAATTCCAAAAAAGATTTAAAACTATTAAAAATATTTAAAATCTATTTAAATTCTAAAAAAATCTATAAAGCCTATTTAAAATCCACAAAAGGCTATTAAATCCTAAAAAATGCAAACAAAGGCAAATAACCAATATAAAAGATAGCGCGAGACCAGATCGAAGCAAACAGTAACCCGGACACCAAAACTCAAAAATTACTGCGTAAGCTGAAAACACTCAGGAAGCGCGACTTCCCAAAATAACCTCCGATTATCCGAATCGGTCTGAGATACCTAAAATGCGACAGCAGGGCTGTAATCCCGATAAAATCACCATGATTGAGAAAATGCACTATATGCAGTATGTGAATGCGAAATGCAAAATGCAAAATGCGTCGAAACATTGAGCCAGATACGGGACCCGGTTGGTCAAATTTTAGGGTGCAACAGTGAAGAAACCAAACTTTTGGTGGTGGAGAAGAAGAAAAATATAGAAATGTTTTACATATATTATACCGTAATACAATGTGATTATGGTGAATACAAATAACTTGAGCTTAAATATTTAAAGTTAATGATTAGCCATGTAGATATAATTTACTTGTCATTCATTTATAATATTTTAACTATGTGCCTTAGTGACGAAGAAACGTGAAATTTGGTAATGGAGAAGAAACATGTTGAATATATTTATATCTAATTTACCATAATTCAATGTGAAAATGGTTAATGACAATAAACTTTAGCTTGATTATTTGTTTTAATTTTGACATATATTATATAAAATATGTGTCGTGGATTATAGTCGTTTAACTTTGTTTTATATTGGAGAAAAACCTAAAATTTTGTGATGGAGTAGAAAAAATAAAATATAATTAATTTATTACATCTACTATAATCTATTATGTTTTTAGCTTAGTGATGAAAAAAGCGAAAACTTTGGGATGGTGAAGAAAAATGTTGAATAATTTTAGATGTAATATATCATAAGTCATTGTGAATACGATGAATATAAACAATATTGAGCTTGATTACTTAATTTAAATTGTTATGCATATGTATAAATTATGGGTTATTTATTTGTAGTCTCTTAACTTGGCGATGGAGAAGAAGAAAAATATAGAAATCTTTTATATATATTATACCATAATGCAATGTGATTATGGTGAATACAAATAACTTGAGCTTAAATATCTAACTTTAATGATTACTCATGTAGATATAATTTTTTTGTCATTCATTTATAGTCTTTTAACTATGTGGCTTAGTGACGAAGAAACATGAAATTCTTTGATGGAGAAGAAACATGTTTAATATATTTACATCTAATTTACCATAATTCAATGTGAAAATGGTAAATAACAAGAAACTATAGCTTGATTATTTATTTTAATTTTGACCTATATTATATAAAACATATGTCGTGGATTATAGTCTTTTAACTTTGTTTTTTGGTGGGGAAAAACCTAAAATTTGTGATGGAGTAGAATAATAAAATATAATTAATTTTTTACATCTACTATAGTCTATTATGTTTTTAGCTTAGTGATGAAAAAAGCTAAAACTTCGGGATGGTGAAGAAAAATATTGAATATTTTTAGATGTAATATATCATAAGTCAATGTGAATACGAAGAATATAAATAATGTTGAGCTTGATTAGTTAAATTTAATTGTTATAATATGTATAAATTATGGGTCATTCATTTGTAGTCTCTTAACTTAGTTTCTGAGAGGTGAAGAAACCAAAATTTTGGTGGTGGAGAAGAAGAAAAATATAGAAATGTTTTACATATATTATACCGTAATACAATGTGATTATGGTGAATACAAATAACTTGGGCTTAAATATTTAAAGTTAATGATTACCCATGTAGATATAATTTACATGTCATTCATTTATAATATTTTAACTATGTGCCTTAGTGACGAAGAAACGTGAAATTTGGTAATGGAGAAGAAACATGTTGAATATATTTACATCTAATTTACCATAATTCAATGTGAAAATGGTTAATGACAATAAACTTTAGCTTGATTATTTGTTTTAATTTTGACCTATATTATATAAAATATGTGTCGTGGATTATAGTCGTTTAACTTTGTTTTATATTGGAGAAAAACCTAAAATTTTGTGATGGAGTAGAAAAAATAAAATATAATTAATTTATTACATCTACTATAATCTATTATGTTTTTAGCTTAGTGATGAAAAAAGCGAAAACTTTGGGATGGTGAAGAAAAATGTTGAATAATTTTAGATGTAATATATCATAAGTCATTGTGAATACGATGAATATAAACAATATTGAACTTGATTACTTAATTTAAATTGTTATGCATATGTATAAATTATGGCTTATTTATTTGTAGTCTCTTAACTTAGTTTCTGAGTGGTGATGAAACCAAAATTTTGGCGATGGAGAAGAAGAAACATATAGAAATGTTTTATATATATTATACCATAATGCAATGTGATTATGGTGAATACAAATAACTTGAGCTTAAATATCTAATTTTAATGATTACTAATGTAGATATAATTTTTTTGTCATTCATTTATAGTCTTTTAACTATGTGGCTTAGTCACGAAGAAATATCAAATTTGGTGATGGAGAAGAAACATGTTGAATATATTTACATCTAATTTACCATAATTCAATGTGAAAATGGTAAATTACAATAAACTTTAGCTTGATTATTTATTTTAATTTTGACCTATATTATATAAAATATATGTCGTGGACTATAGTTTTTTAACTTTGTTTTTTGGTGGGGAAAAACCTAAAATTTTGTGATGAAGTAGAATAAAGAAATATAATTAATTTTTTACATCTACTATACTCTAATATGTTTTTAGCTTAGTGATGAAAAAAGCTAAAATTTCGGAATGGTGAAGAAAAATATTGAATATTTTTAGATGTAATATATCATAAGTCAATGTGAATACGAAGAATATAAATAATATTGAGCTTGATTATTTAAATTTAATTGTTATGAATATGTATAAATTATGGGTCATTCATTTGTAGTCTCTTAACTTAGTTTCTTAGAGGTGAAGAAACCAAAATTTTGTTGATGGAGAAGAAGCAAAATATAGAAATGTTTTACATATATTACACCATAATACATTGTGATTATGGTGAATACAAATAACTTGAAGTTAAATATTTAGTTTTAATGATTACCCATGTAGATATAATTTATTTGTCATTCATTTATAGTCTTTTAACTATGTGGCTTAGTGACGAAGAAACATGAAATCTGGTGAAGAAAAACAAACATGTTGAATATACTTACATCTAATTTACCATAATTCAAGGTGAAAATGGTGAATAACGATAAACTTTAGCTTGATTATTTGTTTTAATTTTGACCTATATTATATAAAATATGTGTCGCGGATTATAGTCTTTTAACTTTGTATTATAGTGGAGAAAAACCTAAAATTTTGTGATGGAGTAGAAAAATAAAATATAATTTATTTATTACATCTACTATAGTCTATTATGTTTTTAGCTTAGTGATGAAAAAAGCGAAAACTTTGGGATGGTGACGAAAAATGTTGAATAATTTTAGATGTAATATATCATAAGTCAATGTGAATACGATGAATATAAACAATATTGACCTTGATTACTTAATTTTAATTGTGATGCATATGTATAAATTATGGGTCATTCATTTGTAGTCTCTTAACTTCATTTTTGAGAGGTGAAGAAACCAAAATTTTGGCTATGGAGAACAAGAAAAATTTAGAAATGTTTTACATATATTATACCATAATACAATGTGATTATGGTGAATACAAATAACTTGCGCTTAAATATTTAATTTTAATGATTACCCATGTAGATATAATTTATTTGTCATTCATTTATAGTCTTTTAACTATGTGGCTTAGTGACGAAGAAACATGAAATTCTTTAATGGAGAAGTAACATGTTTAATATATTTACATCTAATTTACCATAATTCAATGTGAAAATGGTAAATAACAAGAAACTATAGCTTGATTATTTATTTTAATTTTGACCTATATTATATAAAACATATGTCGTGTATTATAGTCTTTTAACTTTGTTTTTTGGTGGGGAAAAACCTAAAATTTTGTGATGGAGTAGAATAATAAAATATAATTAATATTTTACATCTACTATAGTCTATTATGTTTTTAGCTTAGTGATGAAAAAAGCTAAAACTTCGGGATGGTGAAGAAAAATATTGAATATTTTTATATGTAATATATCATAAGTCAATGTGAATACGAAGAATATAAATAATGTTGAGCTTGATTAGTTAAATTTAATTGTTATGAATATGTATAAATTATTGGTCATTCATTTGTAGTCTCTTAACTTAGTTTCTGAGAGGTGAAGAAACCAAAATTTTGGTGGTGGAGAAGAAGAAAAATATAGAAATGTTTTACATATATTATACCGTAATACAATGTGATTATGGTGAATACAAATAACTTGAGCTTAAATATTTAAAGTTAATGATTACCCATGTAGATATAATTTACTTGTCATTCATTTATAGTATTTTAACTATGTGTCTTAGTGACGAAGAAACGTGAAATTTGGTAATGGAGAAGAAACATGTTGAATATATTTACATCTAATTTACCATAATTCAATGTGAAAATGGTTAATAACAATAAACTTTATCTTGATTATTTGTTTTAATTTTGACCTATATTATATAAAATATGTGTCGTGGATTATAGTCGTTTAACTTTGTTTTATATTGGAGAAAAACCTAAAATTTTGTGATGGAGTAGAAAAAATAAAATATAATTTATTTATTACATCTACTATAGTCTATTATGTTTTTAGCTTAGTGATGAAAAAAGCTAAAACTTCGGGATGATGAAGAAAAATATTGAATTTTTTTAGATGTAATATATCATTAGTCAATGTGAATACGAAGAATATAAATAATATTGAACTTGATTATTTAAATTTAATTGTTATGAATATGTATAAATTATGGGTCATTCATTTGTAGTCTCTTAACTTAGTTTCTTAGAGATGAAGAAACTAAAATTTTGGTGATGGAGAAGAAGCAAAATATAGAAATGTTTTACATATATTATACCATAATACAATGTTATTATGGTGAATACATATAACTTGAGCTTAAATATTTAGTTTTAATGATTACCTATGTAGATATAATTTATTTGTCATTCATTTATAGTCTTTTAACTATGTGGCTTAGTGACGAAGAAACATGAAATTTGGTGAAGAAAAAGAAACATGTTGAATATACTTACATCTAATTTACCATAATTCAATGTGAAAATGGTGAATACCAATAAACTTTAGCTTGATTATTTGTTTTAATTTTGACCTATATTATATAAAATATGTGTCGTGGATTATAGTCTTTTAACCTTGTTTTATAGTGGAGAAAAACCTAAAATTTTGTGATGGAGTAGAAAAATAAAATATAATTTATTTATTACATCTACTATAGTCTATTATGTTTTTAACTTAGTGATGAAAAAAGCGACAACTTTGGGATGGTGACGAAAAATGTTGAATAATTTTGGATGTAATATATCATAAATCAATGTGAATACGATGAATATAAATAATATTGAGCTTGATTACTTAATTTTAATTGTTATACATATGTATAAATTATGGGTCATTCATTTGTAGTCTCTTAACTTAGTTTCTGAGAGGTGAAGAAACCAAAATTTTGGCGATGGATGTAACATCCTAATTTTTCCATACACTAAATAATATATCTAGTTAGATTTGAGATTTTAACAATGCTAGTTATTAAAAATTAAATGTTGAAACTAACACTTATAATAATTAATTTATTAATTAATTACTTTTTATATTTATTACTTTTATTCTTCAATTTGAATATCATCGTTTCATTTTATAAACTAAACTTTGAAATTTAAATTGGTACTTAAAACCCTTAACTTTAAGTTAATTAATTATTCATATTATTATTATCATTATTGTTGTTCTTGTTTTGTTATTATTAATTGATTTTATTTTATTTGAATATTATCATTTTACTCTATAAACCAATTAATAAATAAAATAATCTTAAGACAATAAAAATATCAAATAACTATCCTTTTTACTATTTTTATTATTATTAATATTATTAACATTTTACTTTTTATAAAAGAAATATATATCTCATTTTCTATTAATATCCTACATAATATTATGTCATGAAATCAAGCTCCCATACCTTTGTCATAAATTATTTTCACAAAGTCATACTAGAACACCTAAAGCACTATTGATGAAAGATTAGTAAATATTTGATAGAGACATATTTACTAGCAAGAGTTGAAAAGTTGGAAGGTATGGGCAAAAGATGATAAATTATGTTATTTTAATATTTTACAACTAGTATAAATAGGGGTCTCTTCCACCCCATTTTCATTCATTCAATCACAAATCATCTTTCTTACTTCTTTACTTCTTTCCTTCTCTAATTTCTTCATATAGCAATATTAGTTTTAGTTATCGAAGTTCCCACGATATCGGTTCGTAACCTTTAGAGTATTTTGTGGTAAAAGTTCTTCTAAAGTTTCAAGGGAGTTTTATACGTCAAAGTTCTGCCCAAATCATTTTCATAAGTAATCGGTTCTTGGCAAAGATCGAAGACAACACTTGTGGACTTTCAACAACACTCAACAAAAGGTGGGGGCAAGATTTCGTATACGATTGGGACGGTTAGCGTAAAATAACTTAATATATATGTGTGTAGTGGTGACCTAAGCCCTACTAGCGATAAATAATTAAGGAGAGCCTATTCTCAAATAATGATTTTCACAAATCACTAGGCGAGGTTACGCCGGCCTTAATTAATTATCATAGGAATAATCTTTGACAATTTGGTATTGTATTGTGCTTGCATTATTCGGTTAATTTTATAATTGTTTATTTTATTTATACTTGAATGATTGTGATTGATAGATTAAGGAAATAATCGGTTAATGAGAGAAAAACATTGCTAGATATTAAGTAATTGATCCCCATTAACATAAGGAAAGTTGGATACAATGAGTAGTTATATTTGGTTGGGTTCTGGCTAAGGAAAGACTTGGTCGACTATGCCGTTTACAGTCCACCTCTCTTACCTGGGAAGTTAACCATACAATTACCCATTATACAAACTGAACTTATTATGTAAGGACAAAGATCAAATATGGCAAGACATTGGATGGATTTGGTACTCAACCTAAGTATCTAGATAATAAGTATAACTTGAAAAGTTGATACGATAATTCCCCATTATTAACTTAATACTTATGGCTAAGAGTTGCCACAAGATGAGTGAGTGATCATATAGACTTGCATTAAGGAATGTGTAAGTCCACCGCCGTGCGGTATGGGACGCACGAGGTTGATCAGTCGCCTGCAATCCCGACGGGGATTATTATCTATGCATGCTAGGCAAGACAAGGTTCTTGGCCTGAATTCTCAGGGACGATCGACTTATAACACCTAGGCTCCATGTGAAGTTAGGTGGCGTAGCTCTTGGTAATTGGGAGTACGTTGGTGGCATGTGGTCTAGTGATATCTGATCTTGGTAAATGGGATAGATATCATTGACAGCGTTTAGTGGCCTGAGTCAGCATATAGTTCAGGGATGCATTAGAATAAATAAAGTATATGTAATTGTGGGTATAAGATACGCTTGTTTGTATAAATATGGTTTCCATATATATTATTATTTTACACATTCATTCCCACTTTTAAACTTGTACATGAATCTTAGCCCTGTGTCATTTTTGTTTTGCATTTTGGATTATTTTATGACGATCAGACGATGAGCTCGAATCTTGCGTACTTCCCGACAACTCAGAAGGAAAGGATATGAAGTGACGTGGAGATGTGTTACTATAACATCTAGATTGGGAGCTGTTAGTGTTTTGTCAAACGCTAATCACATCCCTACTACTACAGTCAGTATAAGTGTCAGTCTTGTTGGACTTAGGAGGTCCCTTTTGGTATGCTTTCTTTTTGGTTTCCTTTCTGTACTTTTATTTTATGTTTTATCTATGTGGCAAGGCCGCTAGTCTTAACGGTGTCAAACTCTGTAAAATATATTTGAAGCATATGTATGTGAAACAGTATGTTTTTAAATAATTAAGTATTGTCCTTTAAAAATTTCAAATTTTTCTGTATTTTTATAAGGTTTCATTAGAATTCCACTAATGGGACATAGGCTGTCTCATTTAATGGTATCAGAGCTGGTCGATTCAGCTCGGACCGTAAGTGTCTAGAATTATACTGACTGTATCAAGTTGGATTCCAAACTGGATGATAACTTTTCTTCTGTGCATTGAGTCTTCATCTTGAGAGCCTTCTAGTATAATGGTCTAGGAAACTTATTTAGCACACTTTATTTTTCCTCCCCAACGGTCACAAACCCAACGGTAACGTAACGGACACTTCACAAAATTCACTTTATAAATACTTCACACCCATCCATTATTTTCATATCAATTCCTAAATATTTATCTATACCTTTCAAATGGCTAAATCCTTTCTTTTATTCATCACTCTTCTTGTCATTATTTTGTTTGTTATTGGTATCATCAAGCATGAAGAATTAGGTAAAGATTTCGTAGCAATAATGATAATTATAGTTTTACCACTATTAGTCTTAGCTTGGTTTACAAGTAGAGGTTTTTGAATGAGACATGGTCACGATTTTTGTAATCGTTGTTATTAAATAAATTGATACATTTTTGTTTATACATTAAATGTTGATTATGTTTTCCTGAATTCTAGTTATATTTAAGATATTAATTCAACATTTTAGACACAATTATCCCTTGCCTGTGGGAGACTTGATAAAAATCCTTATCGATGAATCATTCATTGGGATATAAATATACATAATTGTTATGTTCTTTATGTCTTGTGAATGATTGAACCTAATAACTATTCCTTTTCAGGAAGTTATGGTTCAGAACGTCAGAGGTGCGAGGCGTGGTAGGAGTGCTGCTAGAGGCACTACTAGAGGTATACGTAGGAATGCGAGTGATGAAGTTACTCCTGAAGGAGCACCTACCATTCCCATTGGACGAGAAGATCATTCCCAAACTGGAACGAACTCTCAAGCTGACACTCGAGATGTTCGTGAACTTGCTGCAGCTGTGTTAGTTCAAACACAACAAAATGCTCAAATCCTGCAAATCACTCGAGATCATCAACTCTTTCAGCAACAACAAAGGGAAATGGTGCATGAGGATACAGGATTGAACTCGTTTCTGAAAGGAAAACCACCACAGTTTGGTGGTGACTTTAATCCGGAGGGTGCTGAGAAATGGTTGCAAGAAATGGAGAAGATATTTTCTTTCACTCACTGTAGAGAGAATAGAAGGGTTGGTTATGCAACATTCATGCTGACAGGCGATGCTGAAGCTTGGTGGAGAGGAAAGTATAGATTATTGGAAGAGGAAGGAAGAGAAATCAATTGGACCTTGTTCAAAGAAGAATTTTTGGGGAAGTATTTTCCAAAGTTATGTAGGAAAGAGAAGGAGAGAGAATTTCAGAATCTACGTCAAGGTGTGATGACGGTGGGAGAATATACTAGGAAGTTTGAATCCTTGCTAAAGTATTCTGAGTTTTACCGCTTGCATCCAAGGGAAGAATGGATGTGTGAAAAGTATCAAGATGGATTGAAATATGATATCCAGAGGGCAGTTTTACCTCTGCATATTATGCGCTTTGGTGAGCTAGTAGAAAGGTGTCTGGAGTTGGAAGGGATTGACAATAGGAAGAATCAATATGGATCAGGAGGATCAACCCAAAACAACAATCACAAGGGCCACTTTAACCGAGGCCACGGAGGAAGAATCCAACGAGGGGGTAGGCCATATCAAAGGCCTACACCTTATCATAACCAGGATTCTAGAAGGTTAATGTTCAAGTGTTACAGCTGTGGAGGGGCACATCTTAACAAAGATTGTCCAAATAGAAATATTGGAACTTGTTTTCGCTGTGGTCAGAAAGGCCACTTTCTCAAAGATTGTCCCCAAGGACAAAGTCAACCAACAGGCCAGAGGAGCGGCCTAATAAACAATAACAACATAGGGAGAGCAAGAAATGGAGGCCCAAGTGTTGGTCAGAGACCTCAGAATCAAAATAAGCCAACCACAGGAAGAGTATTTACAATTAGAGGAGCTGAGATCTCAAAGTCAGCTGGGTTAATTCAAGGTATGTGTTTAATTGGAGATAAGTTGGTATCAGTTTTATTCGATTCAGGAGCTACACATTCTTTTATATCTACCTCTTGTGCTGAATTTTTGGGATTCGAAATTGTTGATCACGATTATAAGTTGACTATCACAACTCCCTCGGGAGAAAGAATGGTAACTTATTCAGTCTGTGTAGACTGTCCAATAATCTTAGAAAATAGAAGATTCTTAGTAGATCTTGTGGTACTCCCGCTACAAGACCTAGATGTCATCTTAGGAATGGATTGGTTATCAGCCAACGATGTCAACTTGAGATGCAAGGAGAAAATTTTTACATTTGGAGAAGATAGTGGAGAAATCAGCAAAGCTGAAACCCTCACTCAAAGTTTTATGATGCTATTCTCCATGTCAGTAGGAGAAACCCCTAGTGTGGAAAATTTTCCCGTAGTCTGTGAATTCCCGGAAGTCTTTCCAGAAGAAGTTCCAGGTTTACCACCGGTTAGGGAAGTGGAATTTTCTATAGACTTGGTTCCAGGAACTGGACCAATTTCTATATCTCCTTATCGAATGTCACCCTCAGAGCTTGCGGAGTTAAAGAAACAATTAGACGAGATGTTAGAGAAAGAATTTATTAGACCAAGTGTATCGCCATGGGGAGCTCCAATCTTGTTTGTGAAGAAGAAGGATGGTTCTTCTAGACTTTGTGTGGATTACAGACAACTCAATAAAGCCACTGTGAAAAACAAGTATCCTTTGCCTAGAATCGACGACTTGATGGATCAGTTAAAAGGAGCATCAGTATTCTCAAAGATTGACTTGAAGTCTGGATATCATCAGATCAGGGTGAAGGAAGATGATATTCCAAAAACAGCTTTTAGATCCCGTTATGGACACTATGAGTACTTAGTTATGCCATTTGGTTTGACTAATGCTCCAGCAGTATTCATGGATTACATGAATAGGATCTTTAGGTCATACTTAGATCAATTTGTTGTAGTTTTCATTGATGACATTCTGATTTATTCCAAGAATGAGGTAGAGCACAGAGAACATTTGAGAATTGTGCTACAGATATTAAAGGACCTTCAATTGTACGCGAAATTCTCGAAATGTGAATTTTGGTTGAAGGAGGTACAATTTCTTGGTCATGTAATTAGTAAAGAAGGTATTGCAGTAGACCCAAGTAAAGTCGAAGCAATAACAAAGTGGGAGAGTCCAAAGAATGTTGGCGAGATTCGAAGTTTTCTTGGACTAGCTGGATATTATCGGAGGTTCATTGAAGGATTTTCAAAGATCGCTTTGCCCATGACTCAGTTAACGAGGAAAGGTAAAAACTTTGAATGGACTAAAGAGTGTGAAGAAAGTTTTCAGAAGCTAAAGGAAAGATTGACTTCATCACCAATACTCATCTTACCAGACCCATTAGGAAATTTTGATGTGTATTGTGATGCGTCATATCAAGGTCTTGGGTGTGTGTTGATGCAAGAAAGGAAAGTGATAGCTTATGCATCAAGACAATTGAAGGTGCATGAGAGGAACTACCCAACTCACGACCTAGAGTTAGCGGCAATTGTGTTTGCCTTAAAGATTTGGAGGCATTATCTTTATGGATCAAAGTTCACTGTGTTAAGTGATCACAAAAGCCTGAAGCATTTATTTGATCAGAAAGATTTAAACATGAGACAAAGGCGCTGGATGGAATTCTTGAAGGACTATGATTTTGAGTTGCAATATCATCCCGGAAAGGCCAATGTTGTAGCAGACGCTTTGAGTCGAAAGAAACTTCATGTATCTGCAATGATGTTGAAGGAAGAAGAGTTGATTGACAAATTCGTGGATTTAAACTTAGGAGTACATCACAATGAAGGAAGTATATTCATAGGCGCTATTGTCGTGTCTAATGAATTTCTGAAATGGATCAAAGATGAACAACAACTTGATGACCGTCTAGTGAGCATAAAGGAAAATATAAGAAATGGTCAAAATGGAGAGTTTAACATAAGGAGTGATGGAATCCTAAGGTTTAAAGAAAGGTTGTGTGTACCTCAAAATCAGGATATTCAAAAGTTGATTTTGGAAGAGGGCCACAAAAGTAAGTTGAGTTTTCATCCAGGAGCCACAAAGATGTATCAAGACTTGAAGAAAATGTTTTGGTGGGTTGGAATGAAGAGACATATAGCAGAATATGTTCAAAGTTGCTTGGTATGTCAGAAGGCAAAGATTGAACATCAGAAGCCAGCCGGATTGCTACAACCTTTAGATATTCCAGAGTGGAAGTGGGACGGAATAGCCATGGATTTTGTAACCGCTTTGCCTAAGACTCAGAAACAACATGATGCAATTTGGGTGATCATTGATAGGTTGACAAAGAGTGCACATTTCATTCCCATCAACCAGACGTTTAAATTAGAGAGACTAGCTCAGGTATATGTAAAGGAGATTGTTAGATTGCATGGAATACCTTCAAGTATAGTCAGTGATAGAGATCCCAGATTCACATCAAATTTTTGGCATCAGTTGCATTTAGAGTTAGGAACAAAACTGAGGTTAAGTTCAGCTTATCATCCCCAAACGGATGGCCAGTCTGAGAGGACGATTCAATCGTTAGAGGATTTGTTGAGAGCTTGTGCTCTTGAACACAAAGGAAGTTGGGACGAGTTCTTACCATTGATTGAGTTTACTTACAACAATAGTTTTCACTCAAGTATCGGCATGGCTCCATATGAAGCATTATACGGAAGAAAGTGTCGTACACCTTTATGTTGGTATGAGGTTGGAGAAAATAAAATATTGGGTTCAGAATTCGTGCAACAAACGACAGATCAGGTTAAACTTATTAGAGAAAAAATGAAGGCAGCACAGGACCGTCAAAAGAGTTATAATGATAAGAGGAGAAGACCTTTGGAGTTCGAGGCAGGAGATCACGTGTTCATTAGGGTAACTCCTAGGGCGGGAATTGCACGAGCAATCAAAACTAGGAAGTTAACACCAAGGTTTATCGGGCCTTTTCAAATTCTACGGCGGATTGGACCTGTAGCGTATCACATTGCTTTGCCGCCAAACTTGTCTAATCTTCATGATGTATTTCATGTATCACAACTGAGGAAGTATTATCCGGACCCTTCACATGTCATTGAGCCTGAAACTGTGGAACTTAGAGATAATTTGGAATATGAGGCTATACCTGTCAAGATCTTAGATCATCGTATTAAAGAACTTCGTGGAAAGCAAATACCATTGGTTAGAGTCGTGTGGGATGATGTAACTGGTGATTCTACTTGGGAAAGAGAAGAAGACATGCGTCAGAAGTATCCACATATGTTTTAGGTACGCTAAATTTCGAGGACGAAATTTCTTTTAAGGGGGGTGGTAATGTAACATCCTAATTTTTCCATACACTAAATAATATATCTAGTTAGATTTGAGATTTTAACAATGCTAGTTATTAAAAATTAAATGTTGAAACTAACACTTATAATAATTAATTTATTAATTAATTACTTTTTATATTTATTACTTTTATTCTTCAATTTGAATATCATCGTTTCATTTTATAAACTAAACTTTGAAATTTAAATTGGTACTTAAAACCCTTAACTTTAAGTTAATTAATTATTCATATTATTATTATCATTATTGTTGTTCTTGTTTTGTTATTATTAATTGATTTTATTTTATTTGAATATTATCATTTTACTCTATAAACCAATTAATAAATAAAATAATCTTAAGACAATAAAAATATCAAATAACTATCCTTTTTACTATTTTTATTATTATTAATATTATTAACATTTTACTTTTTATAAAAGAAATATATATCTCATTTTCTATTAATATCCTACATAATATTATGTCATGAAATCAAGCTCCCATACCTTTGTCATAAATTATTTTCACAAAGTCATACTAGAACACCTAAAGCACTATTGATGAAAGATTAGTAAATATTTGATAGAGACATATTTACTAGCAAGAGTTGAAAAGTTGGAAGGTATGGGCAAAAGATGATAAATTATGTTATTTTAATATTTTACAACTAGTATAAATAGGGGTCTCTTCCACCCCATTTTCATTCATTCAATCACAAATCATCTTTCTTACTTCTTTACTTCTTTCCTTCTCTAATTTCTTCATATAGCAATATTAGTTTTAGTTATCGAAGTTCCCACGATATCGGTTCGTAACCTTTAGAGTATTTTGTGGTAAAAGTTCTTCTAAAGTTTCAAGGGAGTTTTATACGTCAAAGTTCTGCCCAAATCATTTTCATAAGTAATCGGTTCTTGGCAAAGATCGAAGACAACACTTGTGGACTTTCAACAACACTCAACAAAAGGTGGGGGCAAGATTTCGTATACGATTGGGACGGTTAGCGTAAAATAACTTAATATATATGTGTGTAGTGGTGACCTAAGCCCTACTAGCGATAAATAATTAAGGAGAGCCTATTCTCAAATAATGATTTTCACAAATCACTAGGCGAGGTTACGCCGGCCTTAATTAATTATCATAGGAATAATCTTTGACAATTTGGTATTGTATTGTGCTTGCATTATTCGGTTAATTTTATAATTGTTTATTTTATTTATACTTGAATGATTGTGATTGATAGATTAAGGAAATAATCGGTTAATGAGAGAAAAACATTGCTAGATATTAAGTAATTGATCCCCATTAACATAAGGAAAGTTGGATACAATGAGTAGTTATATTTGGTTGGGTTCTGGCTAAGGAAAGACTTGGTCGACTATGCCGTTTACAGTCCACCTCTCTTACCTGGGAAGTTAACCATACAATTACCCATTATACAAACTGAACTTATTATGTAAGGACAAAGATCAAATATGGCAAGACATTGGATGGATTTGGTACTCAACCTAAGTATCTAGATAATAAGTATAACTTGAAAAGTTGATACGATAATTCCCCATTATTAACTTAATACTTATGGCTAAGAGTTGCCACAAGATGAGTGAGTGATCATATAGACTTGCATTAAGGAATGTGTAAGTCCACCGCCGTGCGGTATGGGACGCACGAGGTTGATCAGTCGCCTGCAATCCCGACGGGGATTATTATCTATGCATGCTAGGCAAGACAAGGTTCTTGGCCTGAATTCTCAGGGACGATCGACTTATAACACCTAGGCTCCATGTGAAGTTAGGTGGCGTAGCTCTTGGTAATTGGGAGTACGTTGGTGGCATGTGGTCTAGTGATATCTGATCTTGGTAAATGGGATAGATATCATTGACAGCGTTTAGTGGCCTGAGTCAGCATATAGTTCAGGGATGCATTAGAATAAATAAAGTATATGTAATTGTGGGTATAAGATACGCTTGTTTGTATAAATATGGTTTCCATATATATTATTATTTTACACATTCATTCCCACTTTTAAACTTGTACATGAATCTTAGCCCTGTGTCATTTTTGTTTTGCATTTTGGATTATTTTATGACGATCAGACGATGAGCTCGAATCTTGCGTACTTCCCGACAACTCAGAAGGAAAGGATATGAAGTGACGTGGAGATGTGTTACTATAACATCTAGATTGGGAGCTGTTAGTGTTTTGTCAAACGCTAATCACATCCCTACTACTACAGTCAGTATAAGTGTCAGTCTTGTTGGACTTAGGAGGTCCCTTTTGGTATGCTTTCTTTTTGGTTTCCTTTCTGTACTTTTATTTTATGTTTTATCTATGTGGCAAGGCCGCTAGTCTTAACGGTGTCAAACTCTGTAAAATATATTTGAAGCATATGTATGTGAAACAGTATGTTTTTAAATAATTAAGTATTGTCCTTTAAAAATTTCAAATTTTTCTGTATTTTTATAAGGTTTCATTAGAATTCCACTAATGGGACATAGGCTGTCTCAATGGAGAACAAGAAAAATATAGAAATGTTTTACATATATTATACCATAATATAATGTGATTATGGTGAATACAAATAAGTTGAGCTTAAATATTTAATTTTAATGATTATCCATGTAGATATAGTTTACTTGTCATTCATTTATAGTCTTTTAACTATGTGGCTTAGTTACGAAGAATCATGAAATTTGGTGATGAAAAAGAAACATGTTGAATATATTTACATCTAATTTATCATATTTCAATGTGAAAATGGTAAATAACAATAAACTTTAGCTTGATTATTTATTTGAATTTTTACCTATATTATATAAAGTATATGTTGTGGATTATAGTCTTTTAACTTTGTTTTTTAGTGTGGAAAAACCTAAAATTTTGTGATGGAGTAGAAGAATAAAATATAATTAATTTTTTACATCTACTATAGTCTAATATGTTTTTAGCTTAGTGATAAAAAAAAGCTAAAACTTCGGGATGGTGATGAAAAATATTGAATATTTTTAGATGTAATATATCATAAGTCATTGTGAATACGATGAATATAAATAATATTGAGCTTGATTACTTAATTTTAATTGTTATGCATATGTATAAATTATGGGTTATTTATTTGTAGTCTCTTAACTTAGTTTTTGAGAGGTGAAGAAACCAAAATTTTGGCGATGGAGAACAAGAAAAATATAGAAATGTTTTACATATATTATACCATAATACATTGTGATTATGGTGAATAAAAATAACTTGAGCTTAAATATTTAGTTTTAATGATTACCCATGTAGATATAATTTATTTTTCATTCATTTATAGTCTTTTTACTATGTGGCTTAGTTACAAAGAAACATGTAAGTTTTTGGAAAAACATGGTGAGAATTTGACCTAATGTTGTGGATGGTAGCTTGTGATATGTTGGAAATGGTACAAGTATTCATGCTTGGAATGATCGATAGTTGTCGCATGAATTCAAGATTACAGGCCTGAATATTTTGATACCTAGTCAGATTCATGCAACTCATGTTTGTGATTTAGTGTTGGAGAATGGGGAATGGGATTGGTAAGTGCTTTATTCATGGCTGCCAGAGGATGTTCGATCGAGAATTGCTAGTATGATACCCCCTTCAGTTGATGCTGGACCAGACGAGATTGTTGTTGTTGGAAAGCATTGTAACAGGTTCTCTATGCATGCCATGTATACATTGCTTGATGGAGAAGACATGGCCAGGGACGATGATGATTGGCAACATATCTGGAGTCTTCATTTGACTCAACACACGCGAACCTTTATTTGGTTACTTATGCATGATGGTCTCCTCACAAATGTCAAGAAAGCTAGTTTTGGCATTGGGAGTGCAATGTGTTCCTTATGTAGAGATGTGAAGGAAGATATCCTACATGTTTTGTGGAGTTGTCCACGTGCTATGGCGATATGGTTGGCAGAGGTTCACACTAACAAAAGAATCTTCTTTTTTGTAGGTGATCTAAATCAATGGATCCATAGTAATTTACATGATAATATGTGATGGCAAGATGGAGAGGATTGGAAGGTGTTTTGGGCTAATGCTTGTCACAATCTCTTGTATTTGGCACAACAAAGAAACTCATAAAGAAAACTACACTAGATCGACTAATATGGTGGCTCACATTAAAATGCTTATGCATGATTATAACTAAGTAGAAGCGGCATCAGGTACAAACATGGATCATCATAGGGAGCTGAAACTAATCAAATGGGAAGCACCTTCAACGAGGAGAGTGGAATTAAATATGGATGGTGCTTGTGGTGGTATCATTCGAGGGAATGGCTAAGTATCTTTGCGAAGCACATTGGAGTTTGTGACAGCTATACTGTGGAACTTTTGGGGTTATGGAAATAGTGTATAGTATTTATACTATTATCAAGTGCTCTGTCATGTTGGTGAATTTTATTAATAAATATTATATGACGTGTTTCATCTAATTTGAGTGTTAGAAATTAGTGTAATTGTATTGAATTGTGTTAAATTTTCTAATTGAAAAAAATTATTAAAAAAATATTTTTTTATTTAAGACAAAACACATGAACTCAATTCAACTCAACTCATAAATAAACGGATCGGATTGAATCAGTTCTAATAATAAAATTGCGGATTGAACGATGAATCCAACCAATTAAAATTTAAACAGATTGAATAACGAATTAGACCAAACTCGGTCCAACCCAACTCGTGTTCACCTCTAAGTAGGCTAATATATAAACCATACAAAGAAATGCTTTAGTAAATTTTGATGAGAATTTCGAAAACTCACTAATTAATTATTATTTTAATTAAATTAAATGTTATTGAGTAGTCATTTTTAAAGTTTTAGTTATCTTTAAAAAGGAAGGGATGAGAGGATTTTAAAAAAAAAAAAATCTTAGTAAAAAAAAAAGAGAATTTTGCGAATTTATTTTTATTAAAAATAAAAATATTTTTAATCCGCAAGTGCACGGAAATATCGAAGTAATATAAAAGATTTGTCGAATCCACAGAGACCAATGTCAATCTACTATTATCTATTGTCGCGGCGTAAAGCTAAGGCTAATAGAATTTGGAAGGTTAAATGCGAAAGAAAGTAAATGCAAAGGAAAATAAATATTTTTAGTTTTAGAAATATATTGATATGGGATATCGGTATGCAATGCCTTAGTTCTTCGAGGATTCGACAGGTCGCTGGTGCTTTACAGTTTTTGCAAATGATTTTCAGGAGAAAATACCCGTTTAAAGGCCTTTGCCTCAAGATGGTTGTTGACTCGGGTCATAATTCTAAGGCGGAATATACGCTCTCGCAGTCCCATTCGGGGTTAAAATTACTCTTTGAAAATAAGTAAGTTCTGATTTCTTTTAAAGCGCTTTCGCTGTGTTTAAAATAAATGCCTAGTTTTTACTATCTGGTTTGAAGCTTTCGCGTGCCGGTTCGTGCCTTAATGAGTTTCCCACTGTCATGGCGAAACTACTGTAAATAATTTCTCGCTTTCGCGACGAAGGTTTATTTAGAAGATTTAGATTAAAAACTAACAGCCAGAAAAGTGTTTGTAAAAAGGATGGCACCGGTTACTATCGAATCGTCCTACTTATTTATTACATACCGACTTATGCGGTTTAGCTAGACATGGTAATTAATGCAAACAGAAATAAACATAAACAGCAAAATGATAGAACATACACTATGACAGAAAATAAAGTAATAATTCAATTAATAAGAACCTGGAAAGTAGTACTGGAATTGAAGAGTAGTCCTCCACAATGTCGGCAGGATTCTACTTTGACGAAATAAAATTGCAGAAATACAATGCTCTGAACTAAAGTAAAAACGGAAAGGAAATAAAAGAAAATAAAATAGCTTCAGTATCAATTTTGGCAGCACTTCGATACGTCGAAGTCTCCCCCAAATGCTGTGAATCTTAGGCCTATTTATAGGAGATATTTCCTTTCTCAACTTCTAAAGATCATGCAAGAGTTATGGAGAAAATGGGAGTAACTTCCAGTAGTGGACAGTTGGTGGAGAAAGTGTAGGAGAAAAGGAGAAAGTCGTAGGAAGAAATTAAGTTGGACGTGCTCGTGGTCACTTCTGTTTTTGCACGTTACTGAACTTGGGGTCGTGACGGTCGTGACACTCTTGTGACGACCATGTTGCATGTGACGACCGTGAGGAAGCTGTGACGAGCGTCACACACACAAAATCCATTTCTCTGCTATTTTCTATTTTTCTTCTCTCTTTTCCTTCCATTTCTTCTTCTTTTCTTTCTTTAATCCAAATTCTCCACAATCTGCAAAATGAAGTAAATTAACCGTAAACTAGAACATAAATCAAGATAAATTAACAATAGTCACAAATAAATGCATGTAAATCAAGTCAAATAAACGATACGATTTTGCATCATCAAACACCCTCACACTTAAACCATTGCTTGTCCTCAAGCAACCAACCAACACGGTAAAAAGAAATACGCATAGTTCGAAACAAAAAACATGATGAGACTCTAATCATACATGGCTGCTAGGCTAATGTTAGATCGATAAGTACTAAATATCAATATTAAGGATACCGTAACGACACAATTTCAAAAAATCCCTACTTATGCAAACCAATCGGAATCATGCCATTATAACTCAACCTATATCTCATGCTCTCTTTCACCCCATTTCATTATAGTGCAATCACATTAAGCTCGTTATCCATACACATTCATGGCAAGTAAACCTATTAGTGACTATGATCTCATTGTTATTTCATTTTTCTCTGCAAATATGCTTAAGCATCAATTGAACTTAAAGAGTTTGTACCGTTAGGCTAAGTGCTCGGGTGAGGAGCACCTAACTTAGAAGGAACGTGTCTTTTTCTTCATAATTTTTTCTTTCTCATTTTAAACTAGAGATCATACACTTATTTGCATCGGTTTCTTACTTAGTGTGTTTAGGATGGTGCTGACTGCTTAAATAAACTACTTAGAGATTATTGCAAGAACCTGGAGCTTTAAGGTCTCGGCATAATAGGTACTCAAATTGATTTTGCATATTTAGGGGGTTAAGGGTGTCAGGACGGTATCAATTTTATCAAAATTTTCCCACGTTTTTCTAACATAGCCTGAACAGCCTATATACTCTCAGAGAACTATGTCATGAATCGAAGCAAAAATTTGTTGGAGGTTGAAATTTTGAAATTTTGAAATTATGGGGAAATTTGAATAACAAGCGAAAACCACGCATAAAGACTCGACAGCACATGCAAATACTTTGACATAATGTTAAAAATAGATAAAATTTCTAGAAGCATGAAATAAAATGTAAAACAATAGAGTTCCTCCCCCACACTTAAACCAAACATTGTCCTCAATGTTTTAGTAAAAGGTGGAAAAGGAAAGATAGAACCTGTATGAATGCTACTGCTTTTGCTATCCTGGCTTTGTTGATCACTTCTACTTCGGCGGCGGGCATTTTGAGATACCTTTGTTTGTGTAATTCTCGAACCAGCTCATCATGTTGCTCGCTTCAAGAGGAAGTACTCATCATTAGTGTCCCCACCAGCAGTGACACTCGTAGGAATGTCCGTGGGCATAGCTCATCTTCTCAGATCGTCATCTAGAGAGTTTTTGCCTAGATATAGCTAAAGTGTAACAAGTGATACATTTCTTTATTTTCTGCAAATTTAAACAAACAAATTAAAATAAAGACCTTGTGGGTTGCCTCCCACACAGCGCTTTGTTTAACGTCGATAGCTCGACGGCCAAGGAGTGCAAGTACTCATGGTGGTTCTTTCGAGAATGGTTCCTCGATCGAACGTTGAATAGTCTTCGGTTTCCATGGCCACTTATCAAGCCATCTCTCATATCCCTCACCTTTTCTTTTCTTTCTTCTGTAGGGTGGTTCATTGTTTTGAACTTGTGGTGGTGGTTCTGGATCTATCCTGAGTATCAGTTTTTCAAATTTGGGCTTAGTTATTTCATCCACCACCTCAAAAGTTAATCTTACCCTTTTAACAGTAATGATGACCCTAGTTTCATGGTCCTCGAATTTTCTTTTGTTATGAAGGACCTTAGACAAAGGTGTAGTGGTGTGGATAGTTTCCAATACCTCCACATATGTTTTGGATTTGGAGTTTACCTTAGCTTCCACATCCCTTTGTGGGAAAGAAATAGGTGGGGTATAGGGAGGAGGAGCAACAATATGTGCTTCCTTCTTTACCTCTTCGACAACCTCCCTTTCGGGTGGTGTCGGTGGACTTTTCTCAATAATTATGCTTTTCTCACCAAAACTCTCCTCAGACTCATGATCATTCTCCCTAGGATTTTCTATGTCTTCTTCATTAATGGTTGTTACAACATTCACATGTCCTTCTGGGAAGGGTCCTAGAGGTGTCAGTGTAAGCAAGGAGGTTTGAATCTCCAAAGTCTCGCTGTGAGCTGCGAGGGAATCGACCATATTGCTCATCTCTTGAGATTTTCATTAATTTGGAGATGTTGCTTTCTAAAATCCTCATTTTAGAGAGTTTGTGTCTCCACAAAGCGCTCCATCATAGATTCTATCCTGGAGTGAGTAAGCGTCGCGTCGAATTCTTCTAGTAATAGTTCGAGGTTGGATGTGTCGAGATCTTGCGATTCCTCACAATATTGAGAGTCTTCATTGTAGAGGGAATTTGGGTGAGAATGCGTCGGATTGAGATCTTCTAATAATATTTCGAGGTCAGATTTAGGTGGATCTTGTGGTTCCTCAAAATATTGGGGGTGGTAGTTATAATATTGGGGGTGGTAGTTATAAGGGAAATATGGGTTATACATAGTGATTAAGATGAGAGTGCCTTAGTCTATACTATGCAACAACGGAATCACAATATTGATTGTTGGTCCCCGGCAACGGCGCCAAAAACTTGATGCGTCCGCAAGTGCACGGAAATATCGAAGTAATATAAAAGATTTGTCGAACCCACAGAGACCAATGTCAATCTACTATTATCTATTGTCGCGGCGTAAAGCTAAGACTAATGGAATTTGGAAGGTTAAATGCGAAAGAAAGTAAATGCAAAGGAAAATAAATATTTTTAGTTTTAGAAATATATTGATATGGGATATCGGTATGCAATGCCTTAGTTCTTCGAGGATTCGACAGGTCGCTGGTGCTTTACAGTTTTTGCAAATGATTTTCAGGAGAAAATACCCGTTTAAAGGCCTTTGCCTCACGATGGTTGTTTACTCGGGTCATAATTCTAAGGCAGAATGTACGCTCTCGCAGTCCCATTCGGGCTTTAAATTACTCTTTGAAAATAAGTAAGTTCTGATTTCTTTTAAAGCGCTTTCGCTGTGTTTAAAATAAATGCCTAGTTTTTACTATCTGGTTTGAACCCCAGCTTTCGCGTGCCGGTTCGTGCCTTAATGAGTTTCCCACTGTCATGGCGAAACTACTGTAAATAATTTCTCGCTTTCGCGACGAAGGTTTATTTAGAAGATTTAGATTAAAAACTAACAGCCAGAAAAGTGTTTGTAAAAAGGATGGCACCGGTTACTATCGAATCGTCCTACTAATTTATTACATACCGACTTATGCGGTTTAGCTAGACATGGTAATTAATGCAAACGGAAATAAACATAAACAGCAAAATGATAGAACATACATTATGACAGAAAATAAAGTAATAATTTAATTAATAAGAACCTGGAAAGTAGTACTGGAATTGAAGAGTAAAAACGGTAGGATTCTACTTTGGCGAAATAAAATTGTAGAAATACAATGCTCTGAACTAAAGTAAAAACGGAAAGGAAATAAAAGAAAATAAAATAGCTTCGGTATCAATTTTGGCAGCACTTCGATACGTCGAAGTCTCCCCTAAATGCTGTGAATCTCAGGCCTATTTATAGGAGATATTTCCTTTCTCAACTTCCAGAGATCATGCAAGAGTTATGGAGAAAATAGGAGTAACTTTCAGTAGTAGGCAGTTGGTGGAGAAAGTGTAAGAGAAAAGGAGGAAGTCGTAGGAAGAAATTAAGTTGGACGTGCTCGTGGTCACTTCTGTTTTTGCACGTTACTGAACTTGGGGTCGTGACGGCCGTGACACTCTTGTGACGACCGTGTTGCACGTGACGACCGTGAGGAAGTTGTGACGAGCGTCACACGCACAAAATCCATTTCTCTGCTACTTTCTGTTTTTCTTCTCTCTTTTCCTTCCATTTCTTCTTCTTTTCTTTCTTTAATCCAAATTCTCCACAATCTGCACAACGAAGTAAATTAACCGTAAACTAGAACATAAATCAAGATAAATTAACAATAGTCACAAATAAATGCATGTAAATCAAGTCAAATAAACGATACGATTTCGCGTCATCATTTAGAAACCAAAAAATTGTATTAGAGAAGAATTTTGGAAATTTTAGATAAATTATACAAATATGTGTTGCTATATTATTTAAAAAATTAAAAATATTTTAATAATATTTTTTTTTAATCATCATATACAGAAAACATTATTTCAAAAATATTAAAGCTTTATATATGGCTAATGTTAGTTTTAATAAAGTTAGATGAGTTTATATCATGTGAAGTTAGTTGTAATAAAGTTAGAGGAGTTTATATTTATGGCTAATGTTAATAATATGTGTTCTAAAGCCACGAGTTAATGATTTATTTGTAGGAGTTTTTTTTTTTTGAAATATGTGTATTTAATTTTTTGAAATTTAAAATATTGTTTTATTATACATTTTTTAATTATAATATCTTTAATTTGTATTCTTAGAACACAAGTTAGAAAAAATCCTATATTTATTAGAAAATGCTAACAAGTGATTAAAATGATAAATTGAATATTTTTTAATAGATTAAAAATACATATTTTTTCTAACAATATGTATTTGAGTGAAAACATAAATAATTAAGTTTTTAAAAAATTTTATAAATTAATATAATATACACTTTATTTAAAATTCTTAATGAGTGCCTAGGTTAGCCTGACCCATATTTATTTACCTTTGATTTTTAGTATAATTAAAGTTTATTTAATGCACGATTTTTATTTTATAAATCTACAAAATAAAAGACATCATTAATTGTATTTTTGATTTTTTTTTCAAGAAACCAACATTCCAAATTGATTTCTATTTATAAAAAATCAATTATTTTGAATAAAGAGAATAAATAATAAAAAGAATTGTAAAATTGCAATTGATTTTCTTCCATATACATTTTTAATCTATATAAAATTATCAATCACATTAGACTAGACTGATACAATACATTTTTATAAATCATAAGATATAAAATTTTGTGCAGAAAACAGACTTCATACTATCATATTATTAAAAAGTTAATGCAAACATTTGCTCTAAGAGTTAAATGCAAAAAAATTTATTAAAAAATTGTAAATTAATTTCTTTAATTCTTTTTTCAACACAATTTTTTTAAATTTATTTTTAATATATATTTTTAGAACATAAATTTACATTATCCTTATTTAAATAAATATTTAAAATTTAAATTTATTAACTAACTGGTATTTATATTAAATTTACATAGAAGTTCAATAAATCTAAAAAAATAACTTAAAGAAATAGTATTAGTAAGAAAATCAAAGTGATGCCATGATTTTTTTTTATAGTAGTATTAGTACATAATAATAATAAATAAATAAAATGTACGCTATGATTGTTTATTGATAATTGTAGTAATTGATTAGGTAATTTTCATTAACATATCCACGAAGCAATAAAATTGTATAAAATCGCAAGAATTGCATCATTACGTGCACATAATGCGCAAGGCACCCAATTCGGGTCCCACTTACTCCTCAAATAGATAAAGCAAGTACCATCTCTTACTTTTTCTTATTCGCCACGTGTCACCCGATCGTTGGCTCGGATACAGGCTCGGTAACGAGCCACGTCGCATTCGCGGGTTTTCGTTCAACAACCCCACACACCCCACTTCACGCCACTCTTATTATTTTCTTCTTTCACTCACTTTCATGTTTTCGTTTTCCACTTTCGCTTACAACTAGAGCCATTCTTCACCGATCATGTCAAGGTAACGGTTTCTCAACTGAATTGTTTTTCGTTTATGCGTTTTTTATTCATTTTTGAATTATTGTTTGAAATTAGTTTGTAAGTTTTGGAGTCTGTGTTTCGATTATGTTTATTTTACTCGGTTATTTAGATTTTTTTGTATGAGAATGAATTTTCGTTTATGCTTCTTTTGTTTCCTTTTTTGAAATGAATTTCTAGATTAGTGTCTCCGTTTTGATTATGTTTACTTTTTTTTTTTTTTACATTTATTTTTCTCGGTTATGAGTTTTTTGTTGCTTTTTTTAAACACTTGTTTGAAATTAATTTATAGATTTTGAACTTTCCACGGTTATTTAACTGTTTTTGTTGACGTTCTGAATTTGTATATTGTTATGAGGAAGATGAATCAGTTATATTATTAAATTTGATTTTGGATATTGATTTGTTTTTATACTTTTTATAGTGAGTTGTTTTCTTTGTTTTTTTTGCGCTTTATTTTTAGTTTAACTTTTAAAGCTTGTGTGATAGAATCGCTTGTTTTTTTGGCAATTTATTTATATATGTTTCTAGAAATATATGCTGTGGAATCTTGCTTAAGATAAGACAAAATATGGAAATTGCTTGTGAGGCTGCGGTTTGTGACATTTTCTAACTTTTGTAGTTGATTTGATAATTTTGATCTTTTTATTTAGTTTTGAGTAAACCATTTAAAGAAGTATTATTGAATCAGCTATCATTCTAGCAAGCTTAATTTACAAGCTATTTTAGTTAATTATTAGTTGAAAACAGTTTATAGTTATTTTTGTAATTTTATTTAATTGCTAATATAAGTGCTAATATCATGTCACAATTCTAAACAAGCTCTTCTAAAATGTAAACTGTTTTAAAAGCTGTGTAATTTCCTGAATGATCAATTCGGCTGATAAAATGCATTCTTTCTCTTCGACAGGGTGAATTTGGTTTCATACATGCATTTTTGGTTATTGAATGGATGATACTAGCGTTCTACTTCTTTTTTAGTGAATATTTTGATTACTAGAATATTTCGCCTATGGGTGGAGCGTGTTCTCGGAAGCAAGAGCGGGATAATGAAGATAATCTTAGTAGTGGATTTTCAAGGAAATATTGCAAATGTGGGAGTTTGAAATGGTGGACATCATCGTTTTCTTATCCATCCATGGATTTACATGCACAAAAAGGAGAATGTCCATCACTACTGGATTTGTGTGTCCAGAAAATAAGTGAGGTATTGTTTAATGATAAGTTTTCATTGTCCATCCAGACTCTATATTTTGGTCTAAGTCACACTGCAATCTTTATTCGACACAGGATTTGGATAGACATAACACGTTTTCTATGCTGCCACGTGATATAAGTCAGCAAATTTTAAATAATCTGGTCTACTCCCGGCGTCTTACTGGTGGTTCTCTTGAAGCTTTTAGAGATTGTGCTCTCCAGGTAAATCATATTAGATCAGTTATGAACCTGACTCATCATGTCTCCTTGATCTAAGTGGTTAGTTTTATCTCTTAATTGCCACTACCAGGATATATACTTGGGAGAATATGCTGGTGTTGATGATTCTTGGATGGATGTCATCTCATCTCAGGGTTCATCTTTACTCTCGGTAGATCTTTCTGGATCTGATGTCACTGATTTTGGATTGACTTACCTTAAAGATTGTCAAAGTCTCATTTCCTTAAATCTAAATTATTGTGACCAAATTTCAGATCATGGACTGGATTATATCAGTGGTATTCTTTCTTTTCCTGTATTCTTTCTTATATCTGCACTTGGGTGTTGGTCCCTTGGCATCTTTGCTTTGTCTGTTATTCATCTAAAAGTAGAAGAATAAACATTTCTTATCAGAGTTCCTTGGCTAAACCATACCCTCTTTTTCAGAAGACTTATTTATTAGTGACACACCTATTTCTAATATATTTTTCAGTTATATTGAAAATAGGCATATGAACATCTTATGCGGATAATCTTCATGAAATACGGCCTTTAAATTTGTTCTAATTTGACTATGATTTCTCATTTTTAATATATCATGTTCAAAGAATGAAATTCTGCATTGGTGAAGCTGACCTGGGAAAGATATTTTCAGTATACCTACCTATTTACTAATCCAATTGAACATAATGAAATCTGCAGAGGATGTCAGAAATGGTGTTTGTGCATTCAATGATTAATATGTCATTAGTTTCATTGACCTCTCTGCCAAGCCTTTTTTGTTGCATAATTGTTTTTTCAAAAAAATCTTCATCTGGCTCGTTGATATTACTTATGTCTAAAAGCATTGTCCATAGTTTGCTTTTACTTATGGTTTACAACATCTGTAATGGCATATTCCAGGTCTGTCGAACTTGACATGTTTGAGTTTTAGAAGAAATGATTCAATATCTTCTCAAGGAATGAGTGCCTTCTCTGGTCTTGTTAACTTGGTCAAGTTGGATTTGGAGAGATGCCCTGGGATTCATGGAGGCGTTGTCCATATTCAAGGTTGGTTCTAAAGTGTAACTTTGTGTGAAAAGTAAAGCTTTACTAGCCAATGCTCTTTAGTGAACTTCAACTACTCTAGTTATTAAACAACATTCAAAAGATATGCTTAGACATAACTTTTTGTGAAAAGTAAATCTTTACTATTACTAGATAACATTTGTGTTTGTGTATGGACTTAGCAGAACACAAATAAGAGGATCGGAAAATGAAGAAGGATTCTATTACAGTATTTGTGTGCAGAATGGATAGAAACCCAAAATTGATTTCTTCATAACTTCAATCAAATTATTTGGTCCATATTTTTCAGGATTAACTAAGTTGGAATCTCTCAATATGAAGTGGTGTAATTGCATAACAGATTCCGATATGAAGCCTCTATCAGGTTTGTTGCATCTTGCATCCTTTTGGTACAGTAGCTCAAAAGTTTACAGAAGTTTTGTAGTCGAGACTTTCTTCAATGCCGTTAGTGTATTTCCACTACTGAATAGTTCATATTCAGGTTATTAGGTTCATTTTAAGAACCTACACACATTCCACCCAAGTAAAGTTGAACTGCCTTGAGTGAAAATCTACAGTGTTTTATTTCTCTAGAAAGAACAGATTGCGACAACTATGTTTGACAGCCATATACTTGTCAGTGTATCTTTGTATTTATAGAAGACATCATTGTCATCTTATTTGACACATATTTCAGTAACTAACTATACATCTATTTGATTCAATTTGCTTCCAGAACTTGCAAGCTTGACATGCCTAGAGATTTCATGTAGTAAAGTCACTGATTTTGGCATCAGTTTTCTAAGAGGTATCTTACCCTGCCTTTTATTGTTTTTTTCAGAGCATTAGGGATTTTATGATTATCTTACACCAAGTTTATGGGCCATTGTTTTCATGTGTTTCTTATTTCTCTGTAATAATGCTCGTCTGTGATAGGTTCAACCCCAATTTTTCATTATCATCAAAATATTTGTGATTGTGTATAAAGATGCAAGGGTGATTGATGTTTGTACTGGGAATCCCATTTCTGTATAACAAGATTTTATTCAACTGAACTATTTATGATAAAATATTTTCAAGAATATATATTGCTATCAGTAATCATTTTTAAGAATAGATGTTTGATTTTGAAGATTAATTTAGTTATATTTTTGGAAGTTTCAGCTAGATAGTCAATCTTAATTGTGTAAAAGCCAGAAATAAATTTTGAAACATCCCTTCTTAGAAAATATATTTCTTTGATGATGTAATGATTTCACAATTATTGAAACATTGATATTGTTAAGTTGTAGTACATCCTAGTGCCAGGGCAGGATTTCACTGATTTCACTGCTTACCTGTTAAAAAAATATCAGGTTTCATTGTTCGGTTGTTATTTTTCTTCCGTTTTCAATGTTGTCTTGGTTCATTCCAGGACTACAGAAGCTTGTCCTGTTGAATCTTGAAGGGTGCCTTGTATCATCTGCATGCTTGGATTCTCTTGCAGGTTGAATTCCTTCACAGAACTTTAAGCTTACTCTAATAATTTAGGGCATAATTTCCTTATTATCCAATGAATGCTATATGCTTTTTTTTTTTGACTGGGAGAGTGCTTTAAGATTGAAGGCGAAACCTGTTTAATAGGATGTCTTGAGCATACCACTCCAAGCAGACTCTGATATTCGAAGTCCACTATTCGTGAAACTTAAGTAAGAAAAACATGAGGAGAAGAATCTGATTCTCGTCATAGAAATATTTATCTGGATTTTGTTCATTATTCATTTAAACTAGTTTTCTAGGTTGGGAGAGTAGTGGGTCCAACTACAAACCTTAATGCTTTAGCAAAAGGAACCAAAATTTTGTTTCTAATAGAGTCCATGCAGTACTCCCCTTTTTCTTTTTTAGTAGCACTGAGTTTCTTTTATTTTATTTTTTGAAATGACAAATGTTAGTAATTAGTTGATAGAAATGTTGGTGGGGAAGTTGAACCCACAACCCGTTATCTCTCTAGCCCTTATGTTCCTTCTTGAAACCATCTTGTCACTCCTATAGTAGCATTGAGTTTCTAACGTTGTGTTACTTGAGTCATTAAAACGGTGAGCTTTCAATTTTAAATTATAAATTATTTTGAAACAACTGCTATTTATTAATATTATTATAATAAAGTAAGCCCTGTTAATTGGATGTACAAAGTGTGACTTAATCATGTCTTTCTTGTATATAATAACTTTATGAGGACGTAATACCCATTGGATGTCTGATTTTGCATTGTTATGTTTCCTGCCAGAGCTTCCTGCACTGTCAAATTTGAATCTTAATAGATGCAATATTTCTGACAGAGGGTGTGAAAAGTTTTCGAGTAAGTTGTTAAAATTCTATAGCTAATTCTTTCAGGCTATAGTTACATCTTTTACAGGATGCTTATTGGGTTCTATGCTTTTACTTTTTGACTCCATAACAATTATCGGGGGAATGTCATTGGTAACATTACCTTGATTTTTTTACAGGACTGGAAATGTTGAAAGTATTAAACTTGGGATTTAATGACATAGGAGATACATGTTTAGCTCATTTGAAAGGTGATTTAAAATATTGACTCAATTATATTTTCCTCTCTTCAATCCCCCACAGCCACGCATTATGGCCAGCTAGGGAGCAAACTATCACCTTGTCTATAAAGTGTATGATGTGAAATCATAATTTAATGCCAAATTCCCCAAATTAGTTCAAAATAAATGTATAAAAATGCAATTATATTAGTATGAATATTTAAGTAAAAAGAAAGTTGCTCACAATGAAAGTTTACTCGATTTGATGTAAATACTTCAATCTTTTTCTCAAATATATCTGTTTTTATATTGGATTGATAATGTGGACCTGCTGATTGGAAATGTCATCTTCTAGAACAATAACTCTTGCAACTTTTGAAATATGTAAATACACGGCTCATAGTGACAAACCTACCTTTCTAGAATTTATGTAGACATGTCCTAATATCTGGTTCAAAACATATATAGTGTTACCATCTTGTGGAGTTTCATGGTTAGAATCTTGCTTTTATCTATTGATCTTGTATAAACTTATTTTGTACAGACTATGAACTTCTGTGGAATGTCTGTACTTGTAAAAGAAATAACAAAAAAATGTGAAGACTATTTGTTAGAGTAGAATAAAGATAGTTATTATATTTGAAAGAGGATGATTGCATCTAACAAATTTGTCACTTATGCATACTTTTGTTCAGCATTGTCAAAGTTGGAGAGCTTGAATCTTGATTCATGTAAGATTGGTGATGAAGGATTGGTGAACTTGGCAGGTAAATGCTTGAATTCACTCACATTTCCTTTTCTTGTACACTTAGTTCGGATGATGAAAGAGATAGAAAGCTATCTCCGTTTGTACGGGTAGATAAATTATCTCCGTTTGTATGGATGAATGAAAAACTGAATACAAGCCAATATAGAAATATGGATAGCCAGTTTTATCCTTATAAGGAGACGAAAGAAGAAAATGAGGGTAAAAGTGACATATTTCTCCAAAAATAAGGGTAAACATGGAGTTCTTTTTGGTGGTCCCACAATAAATGAGGGTAACTTGACACATTATCTACTCTACAATTGTCATAATTGGCTGCAAATAATGAATTTAAAGAATGATTATGTTGCATGTTATTTGTCATCATTATAAATGCACATTTCTATCTTAAGACTTAAGAGTACGGGTGACTCACATTTTCTTGACAATGCTTCTAGGTCATAAGCAATTGATCTGCTTGGAATTGTCTGATACGGAAGTTGGAAACAATGGCCTAGAGCATTTATCAGGTTAGTTCTGACATTTAATTATTATTTGCAAAGTTTGTGCACTGTGAAAGAAAAACTTATGGTTGGACTTCCTATTGTGTCTCACCATTTGGAATTGATTTCTGCTTCTCTCTGTCTCCTGCGTTTTCGGTTGCATTTTTTCTTGTTTAATTTAGCTTTACCCCTTGTTAATTTTGAATGGCGAAGTGCTGATGGTTATCCTAAAACTTATTTCTTGAATAGTTGAGTTGTAGAAGTTAGGTGATTCTAAGGACTTTTTTTAGCATGAGATATTGTGACATAGAATTCGTTGACTATCTTTGCCAATGATTCTAGTGTTCCTTTGATTATTCTTTTATTCTATTTCTTGTAGGATTGTCTAATCTGGAGAAAATAAATTTGTCCTTCACTGCTGTTAGTGATAGCGGTTTAAGGAAATTGTGTGGACTCTCATCTCTTAAGTCGCTTAATTTGGATGCTTACCAAATTACAGATGCTGGACTGGCAACCCTTACAAGTATGTGTACTATGTAATATTTATAATTCAAATATTGGTTGACTTATTTTTGTTTTTTTACATGACCTGCACTCATCTTCAATCTAATTGATTTGCTACCATTTTTTTTTATAATCCAATAATACCATAGTCTTTTCCCACTAGACGAGGTTGGCTACATGAATTAAACAACTTCATGATCATGTATAATGGCTGACTATTTGAATCCAAATTTTCTTGATGGTTTGACCTAAGGGACACTTGTTTCAAGGTATAAAATAATATTTTCAGGAATTAAGTTCCTAGGAATACCTAATACCATCATCAGGAATTTTATTCGTAGCTGCAATTTATAAGTTAGTTTGGTAAGTATATGAAGTGAAAGTGTGAAGGTATAGTTGGTTGAGTTTTGAAATAATTTTTGGTCCCATGAAAATGTTAGATTCCCACATTTTATCACGGGAATGAAAAGAAGAGGGTACGTGTGAAGTATATTCCTGGGAATCAATAATACACAGAATATATTTTTAAAATTTATACCAAACATGGAAATTTTACATTCCCCTGCGCACTTTTCCAGAATTGTTTTGCATACCTCGAAACAACCACACTTTTATAGTTTTCATTAGTCTCTACATCTAATTATTGGACCATCTTCGACCTGATTTATGCCGTTTACTCTCCTTTTTATTGGTGTTTCTTGATCTTCTTCACACATGCCAAACCACCAGAGACTTAAAAATAATTTTCACAAATTTTAGCTAGTCTTTCCTGAAATTACCATTTTTTTTTCTTTTCCAGACATATATTTGATTAATTCTAAGTGTAAAGTATTCTGGCTCTCTGGCTTTCTGGCTTAAACTTAATTTTGCTACATGCATCATTTGAATTTGCTGATGCAGGTTTGACTGGCCTCACTGACCTTGATTTGTTTGGCGCTCGAATCACAGATGTTGGGACAACTTATTTGAAAAGTATGCAACATGCCATTGGCGTATTTGTTTACTAGAAAGTGATTATTTTTGGATATATTGTCTATACTTTTTGGTTTTCTTATATCTTTTGGCCTGCCTCTCTTTTTCAATGCTTAGTATTCTTGAAATATATTATTTTTGGTGCTTTGATCTGATCACTAAATCTCATGATTCTTTACAAGTTACAACTGAAGTGTTTAAGTAGTCATCTTTAACTCCATCTGTTCTAGTCAAGTTTTGTTAGACTCGTGTGGAACAGTTAAACTCCTCTGATTGACATCACAGTAACTTTGATGAATTTATTTTGTCAAATAATTAATCTCCACATTCAGTCTTAATTCTTTTTGTCAGCTATGTTCTTTAGAGTTTACTGCATGTTACTGCTGGTTCTTTGATTGAACTAATGTTGATTGTAATTTGAAGTCAGTTATTTTCAAACTTTATTGTGAAACAGAATTCAAGAACCTAAGGTCCTTGGAAATATGCAGTGGTGGATTGACTGATGCTGGTGTGAAAAATATCAAAGAGCTTACTTCGCTAAAGTGCTTAAATTTATCACAAAACAGTCACCTTACGAACAAAACAGTGGAGTTAATTGCTGGTAATTTTGCAAGCCTCTGTTTTTATTTGATAATTGTTGTTTCATTTTGGTCGCTTCGTTTATCTCTTGATCATGTTGAAAACCCAAATAGGGCCATTTGCAAATGTGAAAAGAAAGTCTTAGGGATAATGTTTTGCATATTTTACATTTTTTGGCTAGGCTGACTTGCAAAATTTGCTATAGTTGGATATATTTGTCTGCACTCACATGTTTATGGTCACGATTTCAGGGCTCACTGGGTTGGTTTCTTTGAATCTTTCAAATTCTCGCATTACCTCGGCTGGACTGCAGCATTTGAAAACGCTGAAAAACTTGAGATCTCTGACATTAGAGTCCTGTAAGGTGACTGCAAACGACATAAAGAAAATTAAATCAATGCACCTGCCTAATTTGGTAAGCTTTCGGCCCGAGTAGTTGGTTAGGGCTGTGTTCTAATCTATATGTATATATGAATCATATTGATATGCTAGAAAAGCATTAAACTGTCTCAAATTGTACATAGGCTAATGGATATGGATATGTGGAAGGTATGAATTGCCTCCCTAATGGTATGAAGGGTTTTCTCATTCTACTTATTGTAGGTAGGTGTTTGTTTGTGTACGATGCTAATGTATATATGCCTTTAAAATTTTAAGGTGACAAATTGCTGAACAAACATTTTTTTTTATCGATGGGCTGTGTTCTAATAAATATATTTCTTTGTATCTTTGAAATATAAAATCAAGTGTTTAATTTTCAGAGTGAGTTTTTTTTAACCGATAGGTGAGGTTAGCAATGAATCAAACCAATTCGAACATAATTTGAAATTTGATTTGACAATTAAATCGTTGAATTAGATTCATGAATCAAATGAGTTGAATATGGAAAAAAAAATTAAGTTTGTTAATTAAATGAGTTAAACTTGAACTATAAATAGTTTGACTCGTTAAGTTCATGAGTCAACTTATATATGAGAAGATATATTGACTCTAAGATTAGGTTTAAATATTTATTTTAAATCTTAGTCATATATCTTCTTTTAATCTAACTGTTTTAATGAGTCAAATATTTTTTAAAATAATTATACGGATAAAGTCAACATCATAAAAATAATTTTTTTTAAGAAAATAATTTAAAAACAAGATATATCACTTGAGCAGATTTTGAATTAAATTTTTAAATGTATTTTTTAAAAGATGTATAGTTTTTATAGTATGAGATTTTTAAGACACTTAAATTCCAATCTAATTTTATTTTATTTTAATATTTTTTAATAAAAAAAATGTTAATTTAAAATGTCAAATATATATAAAAAATAGACTTTAAAAACTGGCTTTTAAATTTGTAAAATAAGTAAAGTAAATCTAAGAAAATGAAACTAATGAGTTCAACTGATATGTATGAGTCGAGTTTGAGTTGAGTCAAAGTAATTTTTATCAAATCGAATTAAGACGAGTTCGTGTCAACCTATTTTCAATCCTACTGATAAATAAATATTTATTGTCTAATAAATTAATGTCACGTCAATTTTAATGTCGATTGTTATATTTTCTTATTTAAAAATAAATTTAAACTTAAACAAATTTGATTGATCGAAGAAAATCGTGGTTGACCAAAGAATATTGGTATCTAGCTAAATTTTATGGGATATGGTTTTTATTATTTTACAATAGAAATATATCAGGTGTACTTAGAGAGTGAAAATAGAAAGAAATTGTATGTGCGTAAAAGAAAATTACACACTAATCATACTTTTATAGAAAATAGTAAAAGTCGTATCTAAGGAATTCTTTCTAAGTTTTTTTCATTTGAAATTGTCTTGGTATTTTGGTCTTCTGTTATGGTATGCTTTCATTGTGTAAAACAAATTTTATGATGTGCTTGGACGAGGTAAAAGCATTTAAGAATGTGATAAATAATTTAAACCATTAAATACTAAAAATAAAAAATATCACAAATATTGAACTTAAACATATTTATATTAAAGATATATCAAATAAGATCAACGAACCAAGCAGCAGTGAAATGTAACAAATCTAGTATCTTTATATTGTGGTTAATCATTTTCAAACAATCACACTCTTATAAAAAGAAAACATAAACATCAATATAGATTTAATTAGTTGACACATTTGTATTGCAAAAAAAAAGAAATACACATCTCCAAGTGATACATGCCTAGCAGCATGATATGCATAATTATAAAGTAAGGAGGTGTTAAGTGGCCCTCCTAACTCTCTAACTTTGTAACGGGGCTTCCGGAACGGTAACCTCGTGTTCTGCTGCATCATATCCTGAGAGAGTTGGCTAGAAGAAACAAATGGTCGGGGCTCCAAAGTAAACGGAACATCAACTGAGTTATCAGTAACTTGTGGCCTCGTGGTCCTCGCTGCAGTCCTTTCACGCCGTACCGACATGGTTTGTGACATACGCGCGAGTCTAATCTGACCAGTGTTGTCTTCAGCCATTGCACCTGTATTATAAACAAAAACAAATATAAACATGTCCAAAGAAATTCACAAAATCACCCAATTTTATGACTGGGCAGAATCAGGGGATGTATCTCCGAAAATAATTCAGAGCAAATTTGGAGATGCATCTCCTAACAAACCTGCGATTTTTCTCCCATGGTAGAAATCTCTTTTCTGCCTTACCAGTCCCAAATAAACTCAATGCATGTTCTTATTACCTACTTGTTTCGTTTAAATTACTATCGAATGTGCCTAAAATAGGTAATGCAACTTTAAAAACTAACTATAAATCAAAACATAAAAAGAAAACAAAATTTGAAAATTTTAGCAAATGAAATTGATTGATGAGAAGGAGAAGCTTAGGTGCTATGAGATGCTGGAAAAGAGGAGAAAGAGTTTCATTGATGCTTCAAAGCAATGGTTGGGAGAGACAGAGTTTAAATGAGTTTTTTAGAGAACTTTTGAGAAAATGAAGAAGAAGGAATAGGGAATGGTTTGGTGTGGGATATAAAAGAATAGCGTCTAGAGATGCATCGCTGGACCACTAACACATTTTTAATAAATGGTGTTTACAGTAATGGATCTTCGGATTAAATTTTAACATAAAAAGGGTGTCTCTTCAATTTGATATGAGAAATGGCGAAAATATAGTCGTTTGAAGATGCATCTCCAGACATTATGGATATTATAGACTTTTCAACGTGGCATGGGAGCACTCATAAGGGTGAAAAGAGCATTTCCCACAAGTTATAGGATTTTTTTCATCACATATTTGGTGGCAACAACAATTTTAGTTGTGGGAGAGATCTTTCTCTATATTTTTGTTGATGATTGATGGAAGCAGTAAATGTGTCAAACTCACATTGCCATACATTATGCCTTTGTTTGAGAGTTTAGAGGGGGAAGGGTTTGAAAAATATGAAGGATTGAGTGAAAAAAAATATAAGAATTTTGGTTGAAAGAATTTTGGCAGGTTTGTGTTTATTCATAACACCAAAAATCTCTTGATTTGTGAGAACTCAAAATTTGTATTCGAGAAGGGTTTTAGAGGGCCTAAACAAATTGTTCAAATATAATTTTTATTGTTATAATATTTTAAAAGTTAAAAAAAAATATATTAATGATAAATATTATTTTATCATTCTAGAAAAAATTATTTTTTAAAAAATATTAAAGATTTCTTTATATTTTCTTAAAGATAATTTTTCGAAACTCTTCATCTCCCCTACAAACTCTCAAAGAAATCCTAAGTCTGAGACTTTATTTGGGAATTTGGAGGAGAGGGAAAGTGAGAGCTTTGAAAAAAGGGAAAGACTGACTGGAAAAAATGAAAAGATTTAGGTGAGTGGGGAGGGTTTTAGAGAATTTATTTTATTCATAAATCAAAATTCCTTTAATTTGAGAGAACTAAAAAATTGTATTAGAGGAGAGGTTTGGAAGATTCTAAAAGATTTATACAAATTATTCAAATATAACTTATGTTATTATAATATTCTAAAAATTGAAAATATGTTAATGATAAGCACTTTTTTTTTATCATTTTATAAAAAAAAAATTAAAAAAATTCAAGAGTAAGCCTTTGTTTATACCTTCTTCATTCAACTTATTTTGGAAAAGAATAATATTGTTTTTGAAGAAATTGATCTCGTGGATGGCTCCAAACTGTTTGACGACACTGTTTTGAAGCTTATACATTATAACTGTGATGATAAAACAGAGTATTTCTATCAGAATCCTTTCTGTAGAGTTTATGAGGACAAGTACATGTTGGTTGTGGAAGCTCCTGAAGGATACTCATGTGTCTTTTGTTCATTGACCTTCTACTTTGACTTTGTCAGTCAAAGCCTATATCAAAATTTGTGTCTTTAGATTGTTTGTTATTGCTAAGACCATAGAAGGTTGTTTGATTGATAGGCTAGACCGTATTTATTGTTCATTTTATAAATTGTTAGTTTTCATAGCTTTTGGTATCTAAATCTAGTTGTGTGGTTTTATCTATTTATATTGTTTAACATGTTGTATGTTGTTTATTTTTTTCCCACATCAATTATCGCATAATTGCTTTAATATTATCTTGAATTGTGTTTATGTGCGTCTTTGTGTTTCATTTGCGTGATTGTGATTTATGCTTCCGTTACTGTGTGACATTTCAAAAAGTAATTACATGTCGAGATTTATATGTTGTGCGTTTTATCCTTATTTTTTCATCTTTTTTCTTTTTTATTTTTGGCAAAGGGAAAAAAAGCTTATGAGATACTTATATCGAATTTTTTATGTGTGATAAGTGTTGAATGCAGGGGGATTTGAAAGCTCAAGAATATGTATCAATGCACTTGTGCGTCTAATGTTTTAAAAATCGGACCGAATCGGCCGATTCAATCGGTTGGACCGAAAACCGGAGATAAATCCAGTTGGGTTAACCTTTTAAAATCGTCAATGGATTAAAACCGGAACACAACAAGAAAAACCACATTGAACTGTCCAAAACCATTTGAATCAAAGAACCAGAGCCGATTTTGTAAAACAGTCTGATTCAAGAAAATATATCAAATTGACCATTTTTTATATATTTTTTTAAAGTTTAATATGTCAATATCAAAACTTAACATACATTCCCCAATTTCAAAAAAGAATTCGGTATTTTTTTTACAATCACACAAATTTTTATGTTTTTTCATATTATTGTCGTTCATACATAGTCACGGGTTTTCGTTCATGTTAATATTGTTTGTTGTTTTCAACTATGACTTGTTTGTCGTAGTTCAACTCAATTCGCTTTTTGTTGTTTAGTTAAGTATATTGCATTATTTTTTTGGTATTTTTTATTTAATTTAGGTATTCTTAATTATTTGAACATTATTTTAGTTGTTATATTGTATTATTTTAATTTTGATTTGAATTAGTTTAATTTATTTTATTGTAACTCTTTAATTTTTTCAAATTATTTTTAAATGAATGTTGAAATGAAGTGTACAATTCGGTTATGTTAATATATGTATTATCGATATTGTTGTATTAAGTTTGTAATGTATTTTTGAAATATACATTTTATTAAATTGTGAACATAGGATTATGTTCGACATATCTATGAAATTTAGTTTCATATTATTAGTTTATTTAATAAACGGTTTGACCATGTGTTTAACCGGTTGAACTAATTGAACCTTAAACCGGAAGTTTCATCGGTTCGATCTCCGGTCTAATTTTTAAAACATTGTGTGCGTCAACTGTCTATTCATCAATAATTGGATTCAAATGAAAAATCAAATCAAATAATATCTAAAAGTTGTCAAACGTAAAAAGGGGATATTGGAATTGCGATGTCGGTAATAGTGTTATCCTTGCTCTTTTTCATTTATGCTTTTATGTTTTGTAACATTTTTCGATTTTTTATAATTTGACTTATTGCTTTCATTAATTTGATCATTTGTTATATATTGAACCTTATGTCATTCCATACATTCAATAAGAAAGACACGATGCTTTTCAATATGTTTTTTTATGATGAATAAGTTAGTCAAAAGATAACATATGTGTCTTGAATAACACTTAAAAAACTTAAAACATGGTGTTTTTTATGCTTGATTCAAATCAAACATATTGCTTATTCGAATCAAAAACTTATTTGAAAATCAGAATTTTACCTTTGTATTTCTGATTCGAAACAAGGTGTTCTTTGACTCGAATCAGAAAATATCATAACTCGAATCACGATTCTCTTTGACTCGAATCATGATCAAACAAACTATAAAAATTAACCATGACTCGAATTAAGAAACATCTTGACTCAAATCTCAAGTATCAAACTATAATTCAAATCAAAACTTATTATATCCAAATTTGATCATCTTGATTAAAATGATTCTTTCATCTGATTCAAATCATAATTGTATGATTTTACTCAACTCAGTGTTCGTTTTCTTTCACTTTTGTGTCTAACCTCTACCACTTATATAAAATATTTTTGTTATTTTTCTCCATAACACACAGAATATAAAGTTCTTACACATTCATAAAAAAAATTTTACGTTTTTTTTATGATCAAGTAAGATAAAAATCCATACTTTCACAAATATTGAGAAAAACTCATGTGTGTAATGTGTTCTTCCTTTCACAAACACATCCTCTCCTTGTTTCAACCTTGTGAAATACTTCATAGAACGTTGTTCTTGTGAGATCTATATTGTGTTGTGTAATATTCTTTATATAATCATCATTACCTTCAACCATGAACCAAAAAGTAAATTTTGTGGTACTTAACTCTGAAGATTGAGTGTGTGTGGCAAATTCAAGGTACATTAAGAACCAGTTTGTGTCAATGGCATATGGATATTGTATTCCATTAAAGAGAAAGAATGTTCCTAATACTCCATTGAAAAACTCAGTAGAATTGTGTAAAGGTTAGGATGAAGTTGAGAGTTTCTAATTATTATTTGGTAGAACAAAGACACAGACAAGGAATCGTTAGGAATGAGTAAAGGTCGTCACGAAACAGATGTTTGGAGCAGGATCTTTGGGTCTAGCAAGAATTTTAGATCAAAACCAAGTGAAGACATTAAAAAATTGGAACTTTCAGCATTCTACTACAACATAAGGGAAAATTAAGTTATAGTTGTGTTTGGCTAAGACAATTTGTCAATTTGTAGTATTCAGTATTGTTGATTATCTGTAGTACTAAAAATACTCTTGTATTAATTTTTCATAATTGTGGAAGAACCTATAAGTTTTCAGTGGTGAAATCATTGAAGAGCGGATTAAGCTCTAACAAGAACGAATGAGTCAAACTACAATAAATCTTGCATAAATTTTCTCTAACCTTATCTCTTTTATTTTTGCATATATATTGTATACTTAGTCTTTATTAATTTTTTAAAAATCGCATCTAGTTAGGATTTGATGGTATAGTATCAATTTCTTGTGTACAAGTATGTTTGTGTTAAACTAACCCTCTAAACAATTTTATTGGTATTAAACCTGAAAACTGTAATTATAAAATTCTTATCAATTAAATAAACTTAAATAATACACTTCTGGTATACATTCAAAATTAAATTAATTGCTATTTGATTGTTTGGTAATTCTATCATGATCACATTCTATTTTATGATTATCGTGTCTATATTTCAATTTATATATATTGTACTTTTTCCATATCCATATCATTTCAGATTGAAACAGTTGTGAACCCTGTGAGGTACTGTGGCACTGTGACATCACTAGCTGTGAAGGTACATGAAAATAACTAAACATATTTTACCCTACCTTGTGTCAGAGTCATAGACATACTTTCAAATGTAGCATTTATTTTTTGTTTTTAACCAAGATATTTGCAATCAAAAAACACACCATCTAATTCTGCACACACTATACTCAGCAAAAAATGCTTCCTAGGGTTAAAAAAGTACACTAGCCAGAATGAGAGGACATTCACAAAATTGGCAAAATTAAATTTTATAATTTTTTAAAATATAATACTAATAAAATTCCAAAAAAAAAAAGTACATTACTGATTACTCTGTTTTTTTAATTATAGAGTACTACAGATTACTCTATGCTTTTTTAATTATAGAGTACTAGTACTATAGTTTTGTTAACCATATTGGTAAATTATAAATACTTTTAATTCCTTGCCCTAATAAATGAACATAATTATTATCAGTCTTTTAGAAAATTAATTTAATTAATTTTCTTCAAAGTAGTAAAATCTCTACTTATGTAGCATTAAATTAAACTTGAAAGAAAAAATCTTCACATCTATTGGGAAATCACAATATGGTTTTTGGTTTCAACCAAAAAAGTTGTTCCAGCATATGATATGACATGATTATGCATCATTAGAACATATACTGTATTAGAGAATAATAGATCAACTGATTTGGACAGAATCCATCTGCATAATAAACTAAAGTAAAATATTAATTTGAGTTCTTGAAAATGGCCAACAAGTCAAGTATGTAAAAGAAACTTGTCTTTTTGGCTCATAATGGAGATTTTAAATTATCTTTGTGCTTGATCGGAAGAAAGTCCAACTGAAGTAGCTACCGCTACGTTATTGCTTGCTGATCCGTTTTCGATTGGAGGAGGCGGCACCCCCCATTTGGCTTCAGATTCTAGTGGCTCGAACACATGAACTCCGCCGTCTGATAGTCCTACAGCAAACTGGTTTGGTTCTTGTGGATGTGCCGCGATTACTAGTGGTTGTACATTTGAATTGCTGCATCATCAAATAAGCACGCGTAATAAGTGCATTTATTACATGAAAAGTTATATTATTGAGGAATCACAAACATAGTCGCGAAAACTAGACAATATCCAGACACGTTGACACCAGTAATAATTTGCTCGGGCCTTACCTGACACTTGCAGGAAGATAAGCAGAAGGATTGATACGACACCGTAATCTGAGATTTGAAGCATTAAATACACAGACGGTCGCGTCTAAAAAGCTTGCATATATCAGCTGGCTGTCGCACGAAAATGTTGCATGCGATATTGGTGCAGAAGATTCCCGTGGGGCCCACTATAATTCCAGATATCGATACATAAGAAAATTGAAATATAATGGAATCACTTCAATAACAGATTGAAACTCAAAATGCTAACCTGCTTTAGACATTCTAGTTTCGTTGCTTCGAAAATGGCAAGCTGAGTTTCGTGTACAACCAAGAATTGTATCTGATCCTGATGAAACTGTACACGCGTATCTGACTGTGCTGATGGAGTCCTCCCGGGAGGCAGCTGCAAGAATCTAGTCTTCTGTTTTTCCCATCCGTCGGTGTTCCACACGCAAATCTGCATAATAAAACGACCTCAGACGCAACTCACTATTGTAGCCTCGTAAAATTGCACTTCCAATTGAGTAAAATTGCACTTCCAATTGAATACTCAAAGTGGATCTATAGTTGACAAAAAGAAATTATTACCTGAGCATCTGCTCCAGATGAAACAAGAACATTCAATACATGAGAGAAAGCAAGACCAGTAATTCTTTTTGTATGACCTTTGAGTTTACTTTTAACCTGCAAGAGAATTTCACATTAATACCGATCTCAAACTACGTGACACGGACACTACGGGAATGAAAATGTGTCTGGTGTGGACACTAACACAATACTAACACGTGTAGCTATATTCAATCACTTTCATTTTCTTATGTTATTATTATTGGTATGTCCGTGCCAGTGTCATGTCTGGTGTCTATGTTTCATAGATCGATTAGAAATTATTTACACAGATACAACGGCGTTACCTCATCAACGCGAACATTATATATTTGAATGGAAGAGTCATCCATGCCTATAGCAATGATATTGTTATCTTGAGGATGGAAAGCAAGAAATGTAGCTGCCGGTGGTGAGGCCATGAAAGTTGTCATTGTCTGCACATATACAAGTATACAACAAGGTTAAAAATTGATTAATACGCCAAAAACAATTATTCCAAATGTACAAAATTTACAACATAAAAGATTACCTTAAAAGTCATCATGTTAAACAAGGATATCTTCCCTCCGGATGCAGACATTACATACGAATCATTTTTGGACAGAGCAAAGCAAGGAACAGAATCTTCAGGATTGCTATCGGCGGTGTCATTAGTCATCAGGATGCCGCTCGATGGTTGCCACAGCTGAGGTTGCACAGATGCATTGGCCTACAGGGTTAAATTGTCCACGTAAAAACACGGTATAATTCATATTTCCACTTTTTGAATAGATAATAGTTATAGTAGTCCTAAAAAAGTAACTTCACATGCTCCCTCACCTTGCCAGATGAGTTACGTTCATTTCGCGGCCATTTCCAGAGAAGATGAATGGCATTTGATGCTAATGCTAGAATAGCATTACCTGAATTTGTATATATCAACCTCGATATCTGTCATAAAAGTAAGAACAATTTCATGCTTTGATTACTAAAGTATTCATCGGTGGATATTTGATAATTATGAATCAAATAACATACCTTGTTTACTCTAACATTCTCTGGTAGCTTCAAGGATCTACAATGAGATGGTTCATTGATTTCAGTGAGCTTCCATATCTTTGATTTGTCATTGGATTCTTCACTTATTCTAGGTTTAACATCGCCCATGTTTCGAGTATCTCCATTCTGATGCGGAAAAATTTAAGATAAAATTCATGTAACAAAAAAGTTGCGAGGAACGTGCGAGAATAAAGTAAGAGGATAAGATCACAAACCATTCCAGCAATAGCTGCTACAGATGAGGCTCTCTCAGCTAATGCAGCACTAGTTGCAGCGGCAGCAGAAGACATTGAATTTATTGTTGGCTGACACAATACATCGTGTTAGATTCAGTTTTTTTATTATTACGAGATAATGAAGAAAGTATGAAATCTATAAGTATACCTTTACCAAGGATTCTGATGCTCTCGAAGCATCATACATAGAATTCTCTAATGTGCGCAGCAAACGAATGCCGTCTGCATTGGCTATAATTTTGATTCCATTGTCGTTTGTTGAGACGGCTAAAAGAGTTCCATCCTTGTTGAAACGAATACGTGGACTTGCCTAGAGATAGGAGATCGGAAACGAATTAGCAACACACATTTTTGAACAATCGGCTCTTTAATTTACGATAAAACTGTGAACTTACAGGAAGACCCCCATCAGCTTCAACAGTTGTCAAAAGCTGAACATTGTCCATATCCCAGAATTTAATGGAGAAATCATCTCCGGCAGCCAAAAATCGATTTTTGGTCGTATCGAATTGCACAACACCCAAAGATCGCTTGCGAAATCCTTGGTAAGTTCTTTTCACGGCTCCTTCACTTTCATTCCACTCCACAATAGAGGAATCTCCATCTTTACTTGTTCCACATGAAAAGAGCCTATAGTAATGCATTCCCGGTCAAAATATTAGAACGTAAAGCAACGGAAAAAATGGAGGTAGAATTCAACTATGCAGCGATATTTATAAGGAGCCGTGATTGAGAATATTGACCTTGTACCGTCAGCACTATAAGCCATGGTTGTGCACCATCGGCCAGGAGCATCATAATCAACACGAGATCCCAAATTGTCGTACAGCCATGCTTTTATTTTTCCATCTAGCGCTGTTGAAAAGATGAACTACAACATACACAACAAAACAATTATTCGCAAGAAAAAGTTTTTTTCCGGGTCATATTGATGCAAACAAACTAAAAAGCATTCTCCGCAAAGGTGTTAAAAAATCAGTTTCTACCTGAATGTTTTCTTTATAATGCGGACAGACAGAATAGACCGGAGCATCGTGACCTTCAAACGTATATTGCTTTGTTCCCGAAGCAGCATCCCACACCTTTATAAAATTACAGAACTTAATTAGTAACTTATTGATCTTGTCGACTTCAGTAAATATAGCTCGTGTTTTAACAAACTTGCCTTAATGGTCTTATCATCACCGCAAGTTATCACACACAGTTGCTTATTTGGGTGGGAAAATGCTAGATCATTTACTCCTCCGGCATGAGCATCAATCTAGAAAACGAGTTCACATTAAAACCATCATAACAATGCATATGTAATTTTATATAACTAAACATGTATATGTGTACCTCTAAGTGCTGCCGAATTTCATCACCGCTGTGGTAAGAGTATATCTGAACAATGTGTCTTGAGTATGCAACTCCTGTTATTTCAACAAATTCAGATTAACGGGGCATGTTCGGTATCCGACTCTAACACAACATTGACACATGTGATTACTGATGTTGATATGTCAATGGTGGTGATTCGTAGTTTGTAAGTATGTATATTCAATCAGACATTGAAGAATTATAAATGTTTCCAACTAACCAAATAAAGCACCATCCGGACTCCAAATCACACGGTTAACAGAAACACTTGGATCTTTGACAAGAGCAGCCTGAATTGATCAAGGTTAGTTTTCTCTTCAATCATGGTTAGATTGCATCAACATCAAAGTGTACAAGTTAGGAGACTAAAGAGACAACCTGAAATGCCATTGAACATGCACTAAGATCCCAAACTTTGAAGTTCCTCGAGACCAACCGCTCCCTAGAACCCACCTCCCATAAGGCAATGTCCCCCACATTTGTACCAACTGACATTTAATAAAGAAAAACTCAGTAAAATGGTAGTTTTGATCGAAAATTAACAACGCTATTCAAATGCTGTAGAAAAGCAACCAACCTAGAAGTAAAGATTGTTGAACTGGATGAAAGTCCATGCTCATAGGAGATGAGCCCTGAATCAGATTTCGCATGACAGTCTTCGGCAACGGCAAGTCATCAGGTGCATTAAAAGCCTGACTATGACCATGACCAGGGAATGACGCCGACAACACATTGACAGGTAGATTTCCCTCATCGGTTATTCCCATTGGCCTTGTTCTCTTTGTAACATGGTCTGAGTCTCCACCGGATGGATAGTCGACAGAAGGATTAGTAGGAGGCGTCCTTGGATGCTTCAAAGCACCTAAACATGGCAAAGAAACAAAATTCAAATGTAATTCAGATTGAAGGCATGCCAGGAGTCTGACACCGACACAACACCAACAATTATAGTTACATTTAATTACTTGCATTTTTCTTTAACATATTATCGGTATGTCAATAGTGCCCGGTGTCTATGTCAGTGATTCATAGATAGTCTATTCCTGTTGGTATAAGTAGTGTCTGGTGGTTGTGTTAGTGATTCATAGATAATCTATTCATTCTTGGTGTAAAAAGTGTCTGGTGTCTGTGTCTGTGATTCATAGATAATCTATTCGTTCTTGGTATAGTGTTCGGTATCTGTGTCGATGATCTATCGACCGTCTATTCATTCTTAGTATGACTATCATAAAAGAGTTGGAGAACTATAGAAAGAGAAATAGTTTATTACCAGGCATTGATGGAGCTCCAAGACCTATACCTCCTCCACCGATACCACCTCCACCAGAAACTGCAGCATGTGCTACAGTGGTAGGATTTGACATCCAACCCGCAAGCTGTGTTGGCACTGATGCCGGAGTAGGTTGAAAAGGCTGTAACCATGAAGCACGAAAAGTTCCGCGACATAATTAGAATCAAAAGATGATAGAGACATTAAACAAAGCCCTATCTATGATATCAAAAGAAGCTCGCTCACCCCATGAGCACCAAGAGGAGGAAATCCACCAGCTTTTGGTAAAGATCCTAATAGCGGACTGTTAGCAGGAGAAGGAGCTCGTGCACCATTCGGTTGTCCGCATGAGTGATCCACAAAAAGAGTTTTTATATCAGGATTCGGACGTGGATTCTTACAAAGTTGATGTTGCCAATTCAAGCTGTAATTTAGTTTTTTTGTCAATAGAACACAACCTAATCAGCTTCTAAGATGTTTTTATATCTTCAATGCAAACCTTCACAGCAAAAAAAAACTACCTTTGATTGATGAGTGTCCTTAACCTCGAGTTCTTCAGATTAGGAAATTGCAATTTGTCGCGAAATAACGGATTAGCTTCAATGAGCTTTTTAAGCTCAACCAACATGATTGCTCGCGCAGACTTAGTATCACCATACTTCGACAACTGTTCGTTTTCCCTATAATAACAAAGAGTCAATCACTACATCTTGCAAACCGAATTCGAAAGTGCAATGCGAACGAAGAATTGAAACTTAAATAAGTACCTAAAATTCTCCAATGTCAAAAGCTGCGTGATTTCCTTGAACAACTCTTCGTTAAATGTAGCAAACACTTTCAAATCCTTCACTAATATCTCTACAGCTTTCGACCGATCATGCCTACAACACAAAATTACAAAATTAAAAAACAGTTTCAATAGTATAATTTCTTGCAAAAATTAGTCGAACTGTAAATTTCAGTGTAAAAATAACAATTAGACTCAAAAACTACAAATCCTAACTTCAACTAGAATCAATTATGAACAGCATTATCAATTCTACTCTAGAGCAACCAAACATGTCAAAATCAATTCTACACATCCAAAATCAATTCTAAGTGTTCCAACCGTGAAACCAAACATACATTTCAAGTGCATCAAACCCTAACCGCAATTTAAAACCATGATTGTTAGACTTGAAAGTCAACAAGAAATTAACAACCGAAAAACCGAAATGTGATAAGACTTACTTATCTAAAGCCTCGAGATACTTCTGCTTCCTTATCTCAAAAAATATCTTCATAGAATACCTATTATCATCCACTTTTGTAAAACCAGATAAGTACTTTTCAACTTCATCCCAATTCCCACCATGAACTTCATCCTCAAAATACTTCATGTTAAAGAAAAATCCAGACTCCTGCTCAAGCCTAATCAATCATCACAAACCATAATCAATTAATTAGTCAAATCCAATGTGAAAAAAAAGATTATACCAAAAATAATAATAAGTTAAAATAATAGAACAAAAAAGTTAGCCCCACTTGTGAACAGTTTCTTTGAACTTTTCCTCATCAAGAAACTGCAAGATCAAGAACACCAATTCCCTACTCAGAGATGACATCTCAACCACACTAAAATCTCCAACACTCAACTAGATCTGCAAAAATTATATTTCAAAAAAGTCATAAATTTGTAACAAAAGGGTTGGTTACCTATATATACACATAAATAAACAACAATAAAAAAATTTAAGTAATAATTTAAATCAATAATGGAAAAGAAGAAAAAAATAACCTTCCTTATTTGTAAAAATTAACTATAAAAAGAAAATCCCTATGGTTTTGTTAGCCAAACAAAAACTAAGAAAAAATTGAAACACCCATTTGACTCTCTCTCTCTAATATAATCAAACAAACATAAAAAAAATAAAACTTTAATCCAGGTTGAAGATGCATGAACCTAAAGTCTCAACCCCAAAAAATTAAAAAATTAAAAAATTAAAAAATTAAAAAAATTAAAAATAAAATAAAAAGTTGTAAAAACTTTAAAGGGTACAGATTCGAAGCATGAATGAAAGAGAGAGAAACTGTGTTACCTTGGCTTCTTCAAAGACCGAACACATCAAACATAAGAATAACAAACAACAACAACAAAGAAAACTCCGAATATGGAACCAAACCAAACCCACAACAAAAGTCACCAAAAAGACCAAAACTCGATTTTCTCTCTCTAGATATGGACTAATCTACACTTTCTCTCTCTAGAAACTCCCTTAATCTATATATATAAAAATAGAGAGAGAAAGAAAGAAGGGGACATTTGAAGTTGCAGAAATAGGTGGTTTTTTTTATAGGAGGCGACAGATTGAAGAGGTGGTAAGTAGAATAAGTTATCAAACAAGGTTATCAAACAATGGATAAGCTATCTGATAAGTCATTTCAGTTATATAACAACTGCAGATGTAGTGGGACCCACCAAGCCGGCTTCGGTTTTGCCTAATCAATCGGCTCGGAATCTCGAGCTAACAGCTGTCTTCAGCTTCAGACCATGGGAATTTGGTTCTGTACAGACACGGTATGGTAAGAACGGAGGATCCACCGTTGGATGTTGATCTAGAAGCTTGATGATGGATTTTCACGATGGAGATTTGTTGAAAATGGAGAGATGCTGAGAAAGTGACTTTTAGTGGGTTCAGATCCCATGTTGTGTAACGACAAAGTTATAATGAGAGAGACACGTATTTTTTGCCCTTAGGGTTTAGTGATTATTACAAGAATTGCCATTGCGAGATGCGTTTTTATCACGTGATAGTTAGATAGGAGTAGTACAGGTCATGATTGCGACATGTGAGATGAGAAAAGAGATACGATACGAGATTTTGAAAATTTATATTGAAATAATAATGTAATAAAATGTGTGGTTGTTGTTTACATCATCTAACTGCTCTTCTCCGCTTTACTCACTCCGGTATCAAATACTTTCTTCCTCTCAAAGTAATAGATTCAAAACTAAATATTAGTATATCTTTTTAACAAATTTAATATTTTTAAGACAATATAATATTCTCATAAATTAATCATTTTATCCAATATTTATGTTTGAATTTTTTTAAATATATTTATTACAATTATATCAATATATTTAAATGATAAAATAAATAAATTTGACCTTGATTTAAATGTGTTTTAATATTAAAAATAGTTATGAATGATAATTTGTGTAATCAATTTATTGGAAAATGAATTGTTAAACCTTTTAACAAATTATATTTATTATTAAGAATTTTTAAGGTAATTGTTATTCAAATAATTATAATTTTTTCATCTTAAATTAAATTAGGTGTCACTTTTATTACTTTTGTATTAAATTATTTACTACTTTAAAATACTAATGTAATATATTTTTATTTATTGTAATTTAATTTATGTAATTATTCTACCTAATAGTACATGTTTAAAAATTCACTTATGAAAATTTTGTTTTGAAAAATAAATTAAAAATTTTATAAAAAAATTATTTTAAAAATAGTCAGTAATTTATTTTTCAAATGTATAATTAATTCGGTAATTATTTTGTCAAAACAAATTTTTTATTTGTGGATATTTTAACATATGTCGCACATGTTTATTTAGTCCAAATTATAATAGATTAGTTATTTTGTGATTTTTTTCTATATAGGATTAGTAATTCAATCAATTTAAAATATATATATATATATATATATATATATATATATATATATATATATATATATATATATATATATATATATATATATATATATATATATATATATATATATATATATATATATATATATATATATATATATATATATATATATATATATATATATATATATATATATATATATATATATATATATATATATATGATAAGAATCGGATGGAATAATAATTTAGGGACTTGATTACGACTATTTTTAATTTAAAGAGACAGTTAAATGAATTTCTAATAGTTAGAGGATATACATATTAATAAAATCTTTATTTTACAAATGGAACACATAGTACAATTTTAGAATTACAAATTCATATTTTAAGATATAGTATCAGGCCTATTAATAAAACAATTTATCTGTTGAGCTATATCTTAAATATTATAAAGTAAAAAAAATTAGTTTACAAATGTTTAAGTTAATAAACTATTAAACATATTTATTACAAAATATCTAACTTACAAAATTGAAATATGTATTTGATTTAATTTTAAATGACTATTTCATAGACATCAAAAAAATTCGTGAGGTTTAAAGAAAACGTTAGTCTTAGTCAAACACTTAAAAATACAAAATAGCAATTAAGAGAAGATTAAGAAAAGATTATAAATATAAGAGAAATAATAATATCTTTACATAAATATCTTAATCTTGTAGTATCATTTTTACTATAAATACAAAATAGAAGTTAATAAAGAAAAGTAATATTAATTAAATAATATTGATTTATAAAAAATTAATTAATAATACATTAAAAATTTTAACAGTTTACCATTAGTCCATGCCAGCAAATGTTCAACACAATTGGAAATAGGAGAAGATACAATACCCAACCAATTATCAATCTCTTGCCAAACTAATCTAGATTTAGAGGACGATAAAAATACATGATCAAGATCTTATACAACATGAAAACATAAACCGCAAACATTATCGTGCGGATTTGAAACCACCCCTCTATCTGCTTGGTTTGAACGCGTTGGTAAACAATTTAGCAATAGTCTTCAACCGACAATTTTAACCTTTGATGGAATCCTAGAGTTCCATAAAGTGTTCATAGTCATCTTTGGTTTTGAGTCTAGAACTAAACATTCAACAGCCCTTGAAAGTTTATCATAGCAAGATTTTACGCAAAAGGAGATGAATAGGCCCTTTGGCCAGCCAACAGAATCTATTACGCCACAGGTAGGCTTTAACTCTTCCAGTAACATCTTTAATTCACACAAGCCCTCATCCATGTCTCCGCCTAGCTTAAAATTTTGATCATCCAACTCCCAATACCATTGATTTCCCTCCCACTTGTTGTAGTCTTTAACCACCACTAGCTTGCATTCAGAAGCCTCGTATAACTCTGGAAATAAACTCTTCAAAGAAGATGCACCTAGCCACTTAGAATGCAAAATGAGGTGAAGCTCTCGTCCCCCAACTTCCATGAAAGTTGAGTATAAAAACCTTCTTCTTGTAACGAATCACCTAAAACCATGATATCCTTCCACCAATTTGATTTAATGCTAGAACTTGTGATAAAATCTTTTGTAAGAATTCTTTTTCCTAAAGTTACCGTATTTAGCTTTAAGAATACCAGCCCATAATGTGTTTGTCTCGTGAGTGAATCTCCACGACCACTTAGACAACAAAGCCTTATTTAAAATGATCACGTCTTTGATATTTAACCCTCCCACATCCTTAGGCTTGCAAACCAATGACCATCTCACCCAAGACATTGAGCTTTTCTCAATCATGTTAGACCATAGAAATTTTCTCTAGATAGACTTAATCTTCTTTAAAACCTTGACCGGTGCTTTGAAAAAAGATAGGTGGTGTACAGGCATATTGGCAAGCAACGAATTGATCAACTTCGCCTTTCCTCCAATTGATAGTAGTCTACCTTTCCATGATGATAATCGAGCCTTGATGCAATCAATGTTTGGTTTCCAAAAAGAAATCCTCCGACAACAGAATTTTGTCAAGTATACTCTTGCAAGTCCTACTTGAGTTGGACCATGTGAACCTATTCCCTACAATCGGAAAATCTACGAGTTCCATTGACTCTACGAAAGAGGAAAAACCTTCCATCTCCACAAGACTCGATCTTCCCTTCCCCTTCCTCTCCAATACTGATTTGACTGCATTAAAATCTCCTCCTATTAGCCATTCACCCTTAGGAAAAGTGTTTTTCAACCTAATCAGCTATGACCAAAGCTTCCTTTTATCCCCAAGGTTGAAAGAGGAATATATATTAACTAGGTAACATTAAGTGTCTTTCCACATCCCATGAGCACTCAAAAATCCACTCCCTGTGAAGCTAAACAAAGGGCAAAAAAACACTCTTCTTCCATATTGACAATATCCCCCAGATTGACCGATGGAACAATTAGTTGACCATTCAAAATCATCATTGCCCCATAAACATCTCACTAGCTTGTCGTCTACTACTTGAGTATTTGTTTCCTACAACATACAAAAATGTGTGTTTCCACTAGATACCAATTGACGCACTCTTCTTTTCTTTATAGAAAACATAAAAAGTTCTCTTAATTATTCTCAACAATTTTTATATATTATTCAAATTTTCAAATGCTTTAATTATTTCTTTATTATATTATTATCAATTATGTTATATAGTATTTTGTTTCCTAAAATATTCTATAATACTTTAAATGTTTATCGTTTCTAAAGAGTAAAATTATAAAATAATATTGATTATTAACAAATATAATATTACATCTTATCTCTTTTTAGTTCTCAAATTTTAATAAAAGGGTATTTAGTCAAATTTAATGTTATGACTTAACATTTTTAGTTTCCAAATTCTAATCGAATGAGTTTTATATTTAGTATTAGGGTGTTCAAAATCGAACTCGCCCAATAGAAAACATTAACTGAATTGAATCAAACATAAAACCGCAATATATATATATATATATATATATATATATATATATATATATATATATATATATATATATATATATATATATATATATATATATATATATATATATATATATATATATATATATATATATATATATATATATATATATATATATATATATATATATATATATATATGGTTTAGACGTGGTTGAACCATTTTTTTACAAAACTGTGTGGTAATGTTCATGTTCATCTTATTCTCTTGAACTTATTTGACTTGAACATGAACATTACCTTAACCATTTCTCTATTTTTAGCTACAATTGCTTCGATATCTACTAATCTGAATTCGGTTATGGTTATTAATGTGATAAATTTTAAGGACTGGAAGGAGAACATGAAAATTATTCTTGGTTGCATGGATCTTGACCTTGCACTAAGGATGGAGTAATCACATTCTCCTAGGGAATCTAGTACCTTTGAACAGTGGAAAGATTATGAGAAGTAGGACCACTCTAATCGCATGAGTTTCATGATCATTAAGCGTAACATTCTGAAGTCTTTGAGTACATATAACAAATGCCAAAGATTTCCTTGTTGAGATTGAAAAGTGTCTTACAAAAAATGATAAGGCAAAAATAAGTATTCTTCTTCAGAACTTGATTTCCACGAAGTATCAAGGCAAATGAAATATAATGGAATAGATTATGGGCATGTCAAACATTGTTTCAAAACTTAAGGCACTAAAACTTGAGCTGTCGGAAGACTTACTCATTCATTTAGTATTACTTTATCTTCCTTCACACGTCAATCAGTTTAAGATATCTTACAAATGTCAAAAGGATAAATGGTCTCTTAATTAGCCCATTTCATTTTGTGTGCAAAAGCTATTTACATAGTAAGAGTTATTAAATTTCGAATCTCAGATGAGGAGATCGGTATCTATACGATCGAGATATGAATCTCTGACGTAGGAATGAAAGTGCCATGTTGAAGTTCTAGGAATCAAAAGTTGATTCCCACAAGTGACGCTAATGGTCAGCAAGGGAACCAAACATGTGAGATGGATCGTTTATCAAACTTTCGATGTGGTGCACTGAGTTTTTTGATAATGAGGCGCGGAGTTGTACATGTAAGGTTAGCACTCGAACGCACAAGTCAATACGAGAATAAGAAATTGTGAATAACGGAGATGAATTTGAATTACATATGAAATGATGTACTTTTCTCTTTATATAACAAATGTGGTTTAACTTATTCACATGAAATGCAACGTGCTAAATTGAGGATTGTCTAATTAATTTGGATGGTCTCCATTAGCATTCACTCTTGAACTGTTTTTATGCATGGTCTCCATTAGCATTTGCTCTTGAACTTTTTTTACTAGACCTTTTGAACGAATGATCCAGAACATATGTAATTATGTTTGAGATATTTTTGAATATTAAATATAGATTACTCTCGAATTTTAACTTATCACATGAGATTAGTTTCTTATGTTAGATTTAATATGTTAGTTTTATTAATTTCTTATGTTAGATCTAATATGTTAATTTTTATTACTTTTTAGTAAACGTATTCACAATATTTTTACTATGGCAAATACTATTATTTAAAAAAGTTGAATATGTTTTGAATTTTTAAAACATATATTTATATTTATACTGTATAAAAGTATTTATCTTTATTTAGTTCTCTATAAAATATATTTAGGGACTTAACATTCATGAAACTTTTACAAGATCTACTAGAGGAAGGAAGTTTCATGTTAATACAAACTAATAAGATACATCTGCTCCCGCACGGATAAATTTATTTAATATGATATATCAAAAATTAAATACATATGTAAATTTGAAATGTGTCATTTAATTATAAATTAGAATAAATAACAATTATATAAATTAAATTGTATTAAATAATAATACAAAAAAAAAAGATTTGTGAGATGAAGAAAAAAAAGAAAATTTTTGACATTTGAGAATAATGATTTTGCCTCACAAATAAAAATAATTATTGATTAAAATAAAATATATATTTTACTGATAATGACCCGTAAAATTAAACATTTTATACAATTATAAAACAACATAAATAAGATAATTAAAAAAAAACATTGTAATAAAACTTGAAGTGAAAATTAATTATATATGACACGATAAAAATGTAGTTATATAAAGATGACAAAAAAATAATCACCTTAGAAAAAACTTAAAGGAAAAAATCATGGTTAAAAAAATAAATTATAGTCAGTTTTCCTGAAATAAAAGGTATACTTATGTAGAATATGTTGAAGAAAGTCAAGATATAAATCTAATAGAATAACTTACACTGATTAAAATTTACTATAAACTAAAGTGTAGGCATTAACTTGTATGTGGAAATGGAAGAGAATTATGTTGCTAGTAAAATTATTAAATTGTTGTCAATTTAGAATGTGCGAAGCAATGTTTTAAAAATCAGACCGGAGATCGAATCGGTGAAATTTATGGTTTAAGGTTCAATTGGTTAAACCGATTAAATCTACGGTCGAACCGTTTATTAAATAAACTAATAATATGAAACTAAATCTCATAGATATGTCACACATTATTATATGTTCTCAACTGAATAAAATAAATATTTCAAAAATCTATTACAAATTTAATACAACAATATCAATAATACATAATAACATAGTTTTACACTTCATTTCAACCATTATTTAAAAATATTTTGACCAAACTAAAGAATTACAATAAAATAAATAAAACTTTTAGACCAAAATTAAAATTATAGGATATAACAACTAAAATGAAATTCAAGTAATTAAGAATATCTAAATTAAATAAGTTAGAATACAAAAATATTAATAATACAACATATTTCATTAAACAACAAAAAATCAAATTTGAGTTGAACTACGACAAACAAGTCTTAATTGACAACAACAAACAATATTGATTTGAATGAAAATCAATAGAGTTGTACATCATGACTATGTTTGAAAGAGACGGCATGATGATGATGGAGTGTGGTTGAAAGAAAAACTACAATAAAGTGACAAAACATAGAAGTTTGTATGATTGTAAAAAACACACGGAATTCTTTTGATAATTTTTTTTGAACCGGATATGATTCTTTGGTTTGAATGATTTTGAACGGTTCAATCTGACTTTTTTGGTTTAACTCCGGTTTTGACCCACTAACGGTTTTGAAAAATTGACCCAATCGAATTCATCTCTGGTTCCCAATCCAACGGGTTGAACAGACCGGTTCAGTTTGATTTTTAAAACATTGGTGTGAAGTTGAGATTGTAGATCCAATATTGATTATAGATAAGGGAACACATTGACAACGATGTCTAAATAAGCAAGTAAAAATTATGAACGTTTTGGCAGCACAGAAGTTCTATATAATGTCACATATTGGGCAAAATCTCATTTTATATTTCAAGAAATGTTGAAGATGATGAGTAACTATCTTGTGTATTGTTTCACTAGATTTTTTTACTCTTAGAAAAAATCTCTTTAAAAAGAATGAGATGCTTGTATGAGTATTTATATGTGTGTGTATGGACAAAGACAAGAAGGAAGCATGAGGAATGAAATGCGAAAAGAAACTTATTGGACAAACATGCATAGGCCAACCTGTAAAGGTCATAGGACGGTCTGTATAGGTTAATAGGTCGGCCAGTGAGGCGACCTGTAGGCAGAAGCTACAAGCTTCATTATTGCTCTGTAGGAGCCGGCCTGTAACATTTATGTCCCGGCTTGTGGCTTCGTATAGGTCGGCTTGTACATGATTTATGACACATAACTATGATGTTTCAATTGTACGATAATCCTAAGACCTTCCTAGCATGTTCAAAGATACTTTTTATGCATTCTAAGACTAAGAGACCAAGTGAGCATCTAAATGCGAGTCAACACTGTTCAATATACACGAAAACGCTAATCTACCTCATTTGTTTGAGAAAGCTTGTTGACATCATTTAAAACTAATAATTAGTTGGATATGTAGATGATACTCACACAAGTATGTCAAGTTTTTCAAGACAAAACGTGGCATGCAAAAATGGAAATAAGTCACGCTTGTAAAATCTCATATTGTTGTGTCATACTGATAAATACATGTATTTCATGTATGTTAAGACATGCTCATTATATCATGCACACAGAGTAACATTCATTAAGGAAATAGTGTCATCATCGAATGTTATAAATCGGTCATACAAAACGAAAAATAATTTATCTAGTTGGTGAAGGAGTATTCATGTTTATATCCTTTTGTTGTGGCTCTGTTCTTGTCAGATTCATAGCTAGATTTAGAATTCCCAATGAGTTCCGAGGCCTGCCACGAAGTTGTTTCCCAAATGCTGGAAACCTATAACTCATGAAACGATTCATGTTATAAGATATTCATGGACACATAAAGATACTGGTAATTCGGTTAATCGCAAATAAGTTAAAATAAGTATGAGAGGGATTATAAAAATCAATTATAACCCATATCAACTGACATGACATTGGTAGACATGTCTTCTTGATGCTGCTGCGATGGGCGAGAGAATGACACATTATTGTTGATTGTTGGACTGAAAACTGTTTTTTGAGGCCTTCCACGAGCTGATTTAACAATGCCTGCAATCCTGCAATAATATAATGTGTGCAGTTTAATCATGAAGCATATTAAAGGATTGTATATCACATAACAAAGGCTTGTTATTCACAAAAAATCTGACATAGAATGACAACTAACACTTGTATACATTCATTGTCTTCAAAGTGTGTATTTTGTGAAGAAATTACATTTTGGTTTAGGCTTATGGACAGTTTCATACATGTTGGTTGTTTCCTTTTTGTAACACTGCATTAGAACAGATCATCAACACAATTGGACAAAAAACAAAAAAATCTATTACAGACTTGCTTTCGTTTAGAAGAAGAACTTGCAGCATATTCTATGGAGCTGCGTTGTGGCGGTAAGGCTTGTGTGAGTGATCCTTGTGCTAGTGTTTGGGTATTCTCATCTGATTCATGTGTAATGGCATTTGAAAACATGACTGTAGTGTCTCAGTTGTGTCTCCAGCATTTATATCTCCAGATGCACACCACCCGTAGATCTCACTCTAATTGATAGAAGAAAAAGGTAAATATCATTCATATAGTTGAATGCCTAATCTACCAAGTGAGATTAAAAGGCTAAAATTGTTTCTTACCATATTTCATCCAAAGGCAGTAGCTCTATATTATGGTGTGTTATGTTCCACGTGGCAACCATCTGTAGAATCATCAATGAACGAATTTTTTTAAAGAATTCTATTACATGTAAATCTAATAAACAAATGACATGACTCACTCAGTTTTTAAACCATTCTAACGTCTTTCCAAACGATTTCTTCGCAATTTCTTCACTGCACTGGAATGACAAGATACAAATTGAAAACAACATAAAGAAAATAAAAACATAAAAAACATCATAAAGAAAACTGCATCAACATGAAAACACATTAACACAAAAACAACAAACCAAAATCATTCCTCAACAAACCAAAGGCAGTAGCTCCATAGTATGGTGTGTTGTGTTCCACGTGGCAACCATCAGTAGAATCATCAATGAGAAATTTTTTTAAAGAATTCTATTACATGTAAATCTAATAAACAAATGACATGACTCACTCAGTTTTTAAACCATTCTAGTGCCTTTCCAAATGATTTCTTTGCAATTTCTTCACTGCACTGGCATGACAGGATACAAATTGAAAACAACATAAAGAAAATAAAAACATAAACAACATCATAAAGAAAACTGCATCAACATGAAAACACATTAACACAAAAACAACAAACCAAAATCATTCCTCAACAAACCAAAATCATTTCATTGCAATAATAGACATCAAATTAGTTAAATCCATGAAAACTACACAAAAAAAACTCAAAAAGTATATTAAAACAAAAGAGAAGAAAAAGAACCTTGAAATTATTATTGGGTTAGCAATTATATAATTACAAAATTATTCAGAATAAAATAAATACATCAAGAACCTGGTTTGAGAAAGTATTTGAACTCCTCTTTAACATGAACCCAGAAAAATGAAAAAAAAAAACATGGTTTAACAAACCATTTGAATCCTTTTCCTTTTTCTGTTTGGAGTTGTGATGGTCGGATAAGGAGAAACAGTGGTCGACGACGAGGCGTTCGAAACAAAAACTCAAACGGTTCATTGGAAAGACCATGAGATAAAGAGTATAAATATAGATTTAGTTTTTCCATTTGAGTTGGTGTTGGTTGTAGAAAGGGTTGAGACAAGACGACGACGGCGTAGGGTTTCAGGGGAGAGAGAAAACGAGAGAGAGAGAGAGAGAGAGAGAGAGAGAGAGAGAGAGAGAGAGAGAGAGAGAGGAAGTTATGTATCGCAAGAGTGGTGTTGGTTATAGAAAGGGTTGAGACAAGATGACGGCGTCATAGGGTTTCAAGAGAGAGAGAGAGAGAGAGAGAGAGAGAGAGAGAGAGAGAGAGAGAGAGAGAGAGAGAGAGAGAGAGAGAGAGAGAGAGAGAGAGAGAGAGAGAGAGAGAGAGAGAGAGAGTTATGTATCGCAAAAGAAAGAAAGATGAAAAATATAAAAAGTGAGTGATTTGAATTTGAAATGAGTACATATGTAATGCAATTGGAATGATTAAATGATAAGATTACTTAATTATTAAAATATCCTTTTTGTTGTGTAAATTATTTTTAGTTAAAAGACAATTTAGACAAAGCATACAATTGGATAGTAATTGATAGATAGGAGATATATAAAGGGAAGATATTGTACAACTACTTTGTAATTATTATTTTTTAATAAAAAGTTTATTCGAGTTGTATATCAAGACATCAACATCAGAACATACTTTAAGATTTAGTAAACATTCATCATCAATAAATCCTAACTTTAATAGTGTAATTTTATCATGCCTTGTAAAATATGAGTGAACTTTTATCAACTAAAAAAATATTTTAATTAACTAGTTAATAATATTATTTAACTTAGTACACTCACATAGAAGGCTTACTAAATTAATCTATAGGATGGTCCCTAAAAAGATTAGCCCTATCAATAGAGTGCTTAAAATGATTATGGCACAAGTGCAAGAACTTGACCATTCATGATAAAACAATTTGAAATGCCTTCCCCATATACTTCTTCCTACCAATAACAGTACCATAATGAGTTATCTGGTTTAAATTAATTCTACATTTTCAAAGTAAACGTTCATTGATCGAAGTTCATCATTTGATGAGCTAAAATAATTGGATGAGATAATAGTCATTCATTATAAATATTTCAGACTTAATATTGTTTTTAATCTCTTACTTATTATACCTCTCAATCCATAAGTTAAATTCAGAGATATAGATAAAGGATTAAAAAGATATTAAATCGATATTTTAAGAATAGTTAGGAGAAAGGTATTTATATTATTTATAATAATAACAAATAATTTCAATTTAAATAACAATAAGAAAATTGCTAATAAATACTCATTGATTTGTCCAAAAATAACTAATATTCTCTTATAAGAAAAAAAATAATTTTTTTCATTAAAATATGGTTTAAATTGCCATTGATTAATTTGAACACATTTGTGAGAAAGTTAGTCAAAATTTACTCTTAATCCTCTATAATGGCAATTTTTTATTTCAAAATGGATTGAATTTAAGATTATATATTATATGTATAAAGATCAAATGCGTTTGTATTTGTATACAAAGTATAACGAAGATATTTATGTATTTGGAGGATAGTTTCTGCTAAATATAAAGTTTTTTTTATAGTATTTGAAGTTTTTTCATACAAAGTGATGAAAAATTCTTTATATGTGTTTTTTTTATAAATGATTCGATCCTTCCACAATCTTCAGATTGATATATTTATAGATATTACTTGGATTTGGGTCTTTAGATCTAAAAAGTAGTTATTCTCTTTTATCCCTAAAAAAGCATGGGATGTAGGGGAGTTGTTATAATCACAGGGAACACTATTTCTTTTATCGATTGACTTTGTCATTTTGTTGGTGCGCAAAGACACATCATTATCCATGTACATTAAACATGTGGATCGTGAAACTACGCTGGGTAACCTAAAATCAATTTCGGCATCTTACAGTATACCCCAGGCAACCTAAGTGTTACCCTGGTACTCTCCCAACATTTCTTCGAGCGGCCTATGGTGTCGTCGTGGTATTCTCCCACCCCAGTAAGCTTTGTCTTGCTCCTTACAGACCATATTTTCTAGACCCAGTAAACTCATCTCAATTCGTAGTCTCTTAAGCACGGGGTCTTATAAAGAGCGAAATGATTTGCTTTGAGTGTTTTGAAATTTTAGATGTCTGTGACAAACATTATCTTGATTTTGTTGCCTTGGACGATCCTTGTGGGTTGAAACTTTTAAGTGAAGTCCCTCTGGCGAGACTCTCAAATCAAAATTTCATTAATTTATATGAAATTACCTCAAAAATATATTTAATTAAAGTAAAATGTAAAACCAAAATTATCAATTGAACTACCTCACCCACCCAACTAATATATATCGATTGAGTTACTTCACTCACTCACATAATTAGCACATATAGTTCAACTATCTTATACACACCATTGCATCATCTAACTAAGATGCATGGTATTAAACATTATTAATACTAACAATATATATATATATATATATATATATATATATATATATATATATATATATATATATATATATATATATATATATATATATATATATATATATATATATATATATATATATCATTTCTCGGGTTTAAAAATGTGTACGATATACTAATAATTTTAATTTATGAAAGATAAATATAGTAAATATTTTTATTAGGTTAAAACATAATTATAATTTGTAAACATAGAAAACAATTATTCGAAGAAAATTCATATCAAAGAAACTTAATGAAAAATATTTTACAAAAAAAAATCTATTTATAATAAAATAAAATGTAAAGTATATTCATAATGTACGTAGAGGTGTTCAAATTCAAATCATTCAAAATAAAAATCGCAAACCAACTAAAAAAAATCGAAATTTTTTGAATGTATTTGAATGTTATTTTGTAAAAATCATTCGGTTCAAATCGAATTTCGAGTTGATTTTTTAAAACCGATCCAAACTAAACCAAACCAAAAAATATATATATATATATATATATATATATATATATATATATATATATATATATATATATATATATATATATATATATATATATATATATATATATATATATATATATATATATATATATATATATATATATATATATATATATATATATATTATACTTATTTATTTTTATTAGTATATATGTTGTACTACTTTAATAGTAGATGCTACTTTTTTTTTTAAATAATATTTATTAGTTTGATTTAATCTATTTATTTTTATTATTTACATCTTGTAATATTAATTTTTGATATAATATATTATATATTATATCAAATTTATTATTTACTAGTACTTTTAGAAAATTAATAAAGGTTATAATTTATAATTTGGATATTCAAAAAATCGATCCAAATTAAACCGCATTAAATTGGATCAGATCGGATTTTTTAAATAAATAATTCAAAACTGAACCAAGTCATAAGTGTTGTGAATTATGATGTCTTTAAACAAAATATACTCGTTTTCATTATGATCAAGAAACACACCAGGATTAGGGTTAAGGAGAAACAAGGAGAACAAAAAGGATTGGTTATAACTGATATTCTTTACTTTCTCTATAAAACAGATTACAAATACTCAAGAATAAGAAATAACCCTCTCACCCTAATTAAGTTTTGTCACACCACACCACTTAAGATGAGAGACTAGTATGTTATTTATAATAAAACTTAACATACTAAACTAATGGGATTTAAACAATTACACATTACAAGCTAACCTATGGTACAAGCTAACTTAAACAATTAAATTCTTAACACAAGGCCCAATTCGACAACTAATACTAGAACAATTCGACTACAGCATGTAGGTATTCGACAACAGCATGTGAACAAACTTCGACGGCATGGTAACTAGAGTTTGATCCAATATATCACAGTAAGTAAATTTACCTTTAGATCGGATGATATTTTTCTTTAAAATGGATCCAAACCGAACTGCGAACACCCATGTGTGTGTGCGTGTGCACGTGGGCGGTTGAGTGCGTACGCGCGCGTGTGTGTGTCAAAAATCATGATATTAAACATTAATGACACCAACATTAGGGTGACAAACGAGTACTTCTCTCTTGTTTAGGCTCACTCTGCTTAAGGTCGTTAAAAAATTATACTAGACGAGTCAGGTCATCTAATATAGTTGAATTCAAAATTTCACCCGCCCTACTTATTAGAGGGCTATCGAGTTAGCACATTGGCATGTCAAAAAAAAATAATAACACATTTTTCAATTAGAAATCAAACATAATTATTTATATTTTTTTAAAAAATTAAACATGTAATAGCAAACATAATTGATAGGTTTCTTTTTTTAATTTTGACAACTTCAACTCACTATTTAAATATCTTTCTTCTATTTTGGTAGTGATGGGAAAGTATATAGTTAAATCTTCATAATTGAAAGAAAGAAAAAAACACACACACACAAATATATATATATATATATATATATATATATATATATATATATATATATATATATATATATATATATATATATATATATATATATATATATATATAATCTAATGAAACTAATTCAACATAATTGACAATTCAACATCATTTTATTTTGTTGGATGAATCATTATAAAGCATTGAAAATTTATATAAAATAAAGATTATAATTTTATTAAAATTGCTAGTCATCCTATCTTCACTTGATCTGATTTTTAGCATGTTGAACAAACCAAGTCAATTAGTGGATTTTAGTTGAAAACTCCAATCTAACCTATCTAAAATTACAAGTTAAATGAGTCGGTCTAACGAATTCGACCCATTTTGTCACGCCTAACCAGCACATGTCTTCTTTCTGATTAAAAAATGTGTAAAGTTTGATAAATTTTTAAATAAAATAAAACATAATTATAAATTTATAAAGCTAGTTGAATTAAATAGGTGTAAGCGATAACTCTATGCTTCATTCCCTAACTACAATATTTATTTATATTTTAAAATTGAATTGACGCATAATTATAATTTTTTGTTCTAATAAATTATATTTATTCTTAAATTCAATGAATATATTTAGCTTGTATAATGAGATAGCTTCAACAATCTTCCTCATACTTCTCGAATTCAGGTGACTAAGCTTCTTCTGGCACTACATAGTTTCTTCAACATTAGAAATCAAACGTGACTCAAGCTGACTGTCGGCAGAGGGTGACCAAATGTAACATTTGTTAATGGATTTAACACACTTCCATGAGTTGAGTGTGTTGTTGTTTACTACAGTGCATTCTTTTCTAGTAAAATTGATACTTAGTTCTTTGTCACAGAGTTAGCCGATACTGATAATATTAGTAGTAAGCTCATACATCAACACAACATCATTAAGGCATAGAAGATTAAGATAGTCCAATCGATCCCTGTCAATGATTTTACCTTTTGGAGCATCATCAGTGGTTATAGAGTTGCTGGAATAAGGTTTGATATTCTTCATATAATATTTTTTACCAGTCATGTGTCTAAAACAACCATTATCCAAGTACCAGTCTTCTCTAAATGATACTTTAAGAGAGGTATAATCAATGTTGACTTGATACTTAGGCTTGACACACTAGAATTATTGAGAACAAGAGTGAGACATCATATTACACAATAAATAGAATTTATTTTAACGAAGAATTCTCCTTTACAATCTATAGCAGAAGGAACGAATATGAGTGCGTCGTTTCTAATAGTGACACCAATATGGTTTGTTGACAGAATACCCGACTGATGTGTTAGTGTGTTGGTAATAATATACAGAATATTGTATAAACGTATTGGAGACATATCTTTTTCAACTTTCTATATAGGAGAAACTAGGGTATTTTTCGAGATGAACGGGCCACCAATATAGCCAAGTCATTTCAAGTTCTTTGCAAGTTTACCAACACTCAAAATAACATCAAGATTATCAACTCTAAAATTAAGCATATGTATAGACTCGGTCATTCCCTCAAGTACATATTTGAGACACATAACTTTCTTCTTCAACTCAGCCATAGTAAGCATGAGCCTGATTTTGTCTTGAATGAGAGTTTTAGTTATTTCCTTTTGCTTCTCAAGCACCTTTGATTCTTCAATCCACATGGATAGATGGTTTTATAAGATTCAATAAGAGCATCATCAGATAGATTTTCTTCATCATTTATAGGATCATTATCTCTAGTAGGAATATTATCAATAAGCAATTTAGTACCAATAGTTTTTGTAATTCTAATAGTAAATTCTACAACACTACTTGTCTAATCGAATTCACTTCATTCGTCAAACTCATCATCCAAAAAAAGTGACACTATAACTTTTTCCTTGTTTCCTAAGAAATATGATGTTCAACTTAAATATGACTAACTCCTTCATATTCACGTTCACATTCACGTCATTGGATTCCTCTGGATCTGTTAGGATAGCTAGAGTTTTGTCTTTCACCAAAAAAAATTTCGACTTTGAAGTTACCACACTTCTTAGAGTTTGTTGTTGATTGTCTTTGATTTTGGGTGAAACATTGTTCCCCAACTTTATGTCAATTTTTCTCTTAACCTTACTAAAATCTTTACAAGAATATCAATAGATTAAACAATAGTTTCATAAGTGACATTGGATACTTAATTTCCTTGATTAACTCTATTGGCTTTAAACACCACGTTTTTTCTCAGGTTGTCATAAAAGTAAGAAAAGAGCTGAAGAATTCACAAACGTTCATTATGGAAGTATCTTGTGCTTCCTCAATGATAATAACCTTCATGTAAAACCTCTTAGGCAGAGATCACATAATTTTTTGTCATGAGCTTCTCTTCTGATATCTTTTCACTATGAGAAAAAAAGTTATTGAAAATATCGCAGAGATGAACATTAAACTCAACAACAGTTTCATTTTCAAGCATCTTCAAATTCGCAAATTTGGTGGTGAGGATTTGAAACCTTGACTCCTAAATTTTAGAAGTTCCCTCACGGGACACTTCAAAAATGTCTCATACATCTTTAGCACTGATGCATGTATTAATAATCCTCGAAATATTCTCGTCAACTCATAATGTGTATGAGTCTTATGTGTGTTTACCATAAATGGAAACTCTCTCTTTATATAGAGATCAATCTGGCTAAAAGACCAACTAGGTTTTCCTAAATAAATCCATAAAAAAATTGATCCTTACTCAATAAAATCACATAAAATCTAGAACAAAATTAAATATGGTTCAAATATGATTCGTTCCAAAATGATCGCACATAATTTGAAACAAAAGAAATCTTTTCAAAAACAACGCATCTAAGATAACAAAGTCAAACTGTCTCAACAAATTGAATTATCACATTAGACTATGAGCAACCACGCAAATGAGTTTTGAGATTGTATATAGATTTTAAGCAAAATTTGTTGTTGATATATGTGTTATGACTACATTGACTTTTAATATGAATATGTTTGATGAGATAATAGACTTCTAGATTTAAAACAATATGGAGAGTCTCACACTTGAGAAATAGAATACTTATATGTTAATTTTAACTTAGAAATCATTATTGAAATTTTTAGAGGACTTGAACCTTACATCTTCAACTAAAATTTCAAGTCATTAGATATTGCATTATTGCATATCATATACTTTTTTATTTAATGGAGGTGATCTATTCCAATGTTTTGCTTCCCCACACCCATTTTTTGTTAGATTGAATTTTTGATCTCATCACTTTACCTTTGACAGATATTAGTTTTTCCTATCTCGATTCCTTTTCTATCAATTAATAAAATAAAATAATTATATTTATTATAATAATATAAAAAATATATAGTATAATAAAAAAATAAAATTTCATTGGCATCATATCTTTTAAAAAAAACATTAAAATTTAGTTTATAATAATTAGACTTTAAATAAATAATTATGCATATAAAATATATATATATATATATATATATATATATATATATATATATATATATATATATATATATATATATATATATATATATATATATATATATATATCCAAATGAAACTTTTTTGTCAAAATTTTGAATGAATCCAGACAAATTCAAATTTTATTGTCAACCTACATACTATAATGCGTAAAATAGTTTAGTTTACACATGGTATACAAATTAAAATCCAACTACCAATACTTTAAAAACACTATTAGTAAATTTGGTTTGGTCAAACATTATTGAGAGACCTCTTAACACTACTAATACAATCAGATAGAGACATTAATCTAAATATGGTGTCCCAACTCACCCACCTTATTGCTTGTCAACAAAATATTCAAATTATAATATTATGTATTATTATATTCTGCCAATAAAACAAAAGCAGTGGACCCTACCTAGAAAATAACACGCGGCTCCAAATAAAGTTCAAAAGTTAATAAATTATTTGAAGAAAAAAATGGCTATCCAAAGAAAAATAGTACTACCTTTATCTTTTTTTACAAAGACAATATTCTTTAATTAAACAATAAATATTAGTATTTGAAAAAATACGAAACTTAATCACTCGGTATTTGAATTAAATAGTAAAATAGTACTAGTGTAACAAGAAATGGGGATTTCAAAAAAGTGGAATATTATAATGAAAAAGAAGAGAGTCTAGAAAGGGAAACGTTTAGCAGAAACTGAGTGGCGAGTCGCACACGGTCGTGACTCGTCGATGATTGACATTGATGTTTGTACAAAGAAGGTGATGCATGGTGGGGCCCATGTTGTTTTTCTCTGAAACTTTCAAGTTTATTCATAAGCTCTCAGCTACTCTACTCTGTCATGTGGTGGTGGGTCCCATTTCAAATATTATTGTAAAATAAATGAAACGAATGTGAGTGGGTAGCATACTCTCTTATTTCTATTCACGCTCTAACTAGCGCGTGAAACGCCAATAATTTTCATTCCTTCTACTTATTTAGATACACTCTCAAACAATTTTAAGTTTTATGTGGATTACTTTTTTATTTTATTTTGTATATATATATATATATATATATATATATATATATATATATATATATATATATATATATATATATATATATATATATATATATATATATATATATATATATATATATATATATATATATATATATATATATATATATATATATATATATTTTGTTAAATCTTTATTTTTTATTTTTTTAATTATATTTTATCAAATATATATTACTATATATTATTTTTTTAGAAAATTTGTAAAACAAAAATTGCTTATCAAAGTGATTGAACCTGTATTATCTTCTTCAATAGAGTATTGTTTTACCATTGGGACATGCTTATTATTTTGATTGTCTTACTCACGAAATATATATTACATATTAGAAGTATTCGATGTTGTAAGATATAAACCATTTTCTTTCATTTCTTCTAGTAGTTTTTCTGCTCTTTCCCAATCCGAAGCCTTCTAGTAGAGAGACTGAATCGACTTCTCGTATTCATCAGTGGAAGCACGTACACCAAAATCCTTCATCTCAGTCAACAATTCCAAAGCCTCATCAAAATTTTCCAATTTGCAATATTCGCATATTAGATTGTGATACATTACAGGAATTAACCTTAAATGATTCCTTTTAGCTTCTTCTAAGATCTTCCTAGCCTGTTCCATTTCGCCTTCATTCAAATAACCACTGGCAACAACATCATATGCATACACATCTGATTTCAAACCCCTACTTTCAAGTAGCCTCAAAATCTCCACAAATTTCCCTAACTTTAGAGTAACCGACAATAACAAAATTGAAAACATCATTTCCAGTAAGTAAACCATCATCAATCATTTTCAAATCCAATTGCTTGGTCGCTTCAACATCTTTAACCCTGCACAAAGCTCAAACAACAGCCAAAAACGCCTTGATTGCCTATGTTTTCCTCTCCACTAGGATATCATTCAACACCTCCAAAGCCAATGGTACAGTTTCATTTTTACGACATAGACGAGATGCCAAATCAAAATCTGATCTCCTAGAAAGAGCTTCCATTCTAAAGTAATATGTGTCTGCGTCAGGCACACACTAAAAACCCCTCACATTTTTGGAACACCCCTAATGCAACATTCCATTTTCCCAATTTTGAGAATGAAGTTATTATCTCATTAAGACCGGTTACATTAATTACCCAATTTTCTCTCTCTCTCTCTCTCTCTCTCTCTCTCTCTCTCTCTCTCTCTCTCTCTCTCTCTCTCTCTCTCTCTCTCTCTCTCTCTCTCTCTCTCTCTCTCTCTCTCTCTCTAATTTCCTTGACCAAATTCCACATAAAGTATATATATTTGTCCCTCAATGAACTGCCAGTGTTTCATATTGTTATAACCCCATTTTCAAGGTTGTTTTGAGTGTTGATTTGTTGATAGAAGAATCTAGGGTTGTTGAAAAAAATGTCAAATTTGAGGAAAAACTAGTGAAGAAGAAGTAATTGATTGTGTGGAGTTTGTTAAGAAATTAGAGAGATGAACCTGAATTGGTGAGGTATTTGAGACATTATAGTTACGAAGAACAATGAATCTTTGTGTTGCAAGTATCGACCTCCACATTTTTGTTTCTTTTGATCTCAAACAATGGTAGAACTATCACCGGTGGTGAAACTTGTTCTTGTAGTCACGAAAGAAAGTTTTAGAACACGAGAAGAATGCAATATAAAATAAAAAATACGAAAAAAATAAAATAAAATAAAAAGTAATCCACGTCGAATTTAAAATTAAATAAAAAATAAAAACATGTCGTGTGGATTTTCATGCTGCCAAAATGAGAGAATCTTTGCTGCAATCTGGCAATCAATGGCATATCTGATGAATCTGAATATTCCGGGGGGGGGGGGGGGGGGGGGGGGGGGAGGGAGGGTTACAAAAAAATCTTTTACAGGGGGTTAAAGTAAAACTCGCTAATATTACAGGGGGTTTATGTATTTAAACCTAAAAAAATAGCAAGATACACGTGTGTGTATGTGTGTCTGCACGAACAAATTTATTTAATATTGTATATAATATATTTAAATACACGTGTAAATTTAAAATGAAAAAAAAGAATTTGAAGAAAAAAAAAGAAAATTTTTACATTTGAAAATGAAGAATTCATTTTTCAATTAAAGATAATTGTTAAAATAAATATTATTATGATATTGACTCGTAAAATAGAAAGTTAGTGGTATGCACCATTATTAAGTGATATTCAATTTGATACAATATAAAATGTTTTTAAACACACATGTCAAATTATAATATCTTTAACTAATTGTAAAATGAACAATGATTATATAAATTAACTTGTATTAAATAATTATATAAAAAAGAGATTCATGAGATGGAGAAAGAAAAAAAAGAGTTTCTTAACGCACCCTAAGTGTTTCAAATGAACCACACGAATTTCTAAAAATGTCCTCCGTTTCTGGAGATGCATCTCTAGACACACCTTTTATACACATTTCATTCGTTTTCGAATCAAACCCCAATTTAATGAATAGTTTTATTTTGAAAATGTATCTTCGAAAATTTTCCAAAAATACATCTCTGAAAAATCTAGATTTATTCTCCAGGTTTATAATTAATGATGGAGTGACCCATAATCTTCTGCAATTTGCAGATGACACAATCCTTGTGTGTCATGTTGAGTGGCAAAATATTTGGGGTTGGAAGGCAATTCTAAGAGGAATTGAGTTAGTGTCGGGATTAAAAATCAGTGCGTTAAAGAGTTGTTTGTATCGGATTGTAGTGGACCAATCATTCATAAATGGTGTAACTCGTTTCCTTACTTCTAATAAGGCAATCATCCCCTTTAAATTACTTGGGCTGACCATCAGAGGAAATCACAGGAGATTCTCATTTTGACAGTCGGTTATTAATTGTTTAAAGTCATGTTTGTCATCATGGAAGGGAAAGTTAATTTCAATTGGTGGGAGAGTAACATTGTTGAACTCTGTCTTATCTAATCTACATATGCATCATTTGTCCTTCTTAAAAGCGCTGGTAAAAGTTGTTCAATAGATTATTTCACTGCAAAGGAGAATCCTATGGTCGGGTATGACGGACAAAGTCGGTTTGGCCTTGGTTGGATGGAAATCAGTGTGTCTCTCTCAAAGGCTTTGGGCGACTTTGGGGTCAAACACGTTGGCACCTTTAACTTTGCCTTGTTATCCAAGTGAATGTGGAGATTTCTTACTGATAAAAACGCATTGTGGCATGGCATCCTAATGGCGAGATATGGAAATTTAATTGCAAGAGTTATGTCAACTGGCAATTCAATTGTTTCAAATAAGCACTCAATATGGTGGCAGGATTTGATGATCATACACAATTTTGTTTTTGCATTAGGGTTTTCCAATGTTGTTTCTTGTAGGTTCGGCAATGGTGAGAACATACTGTTTTCAAAGTCTAAATGGGTGGGAAATTATTTATTATTATGTCTCTTCCCTAACTTGTTTGCAGCATCTATTAACAAGCACAAAGCAACTAAGAAGTTTGGTTCATGGGTGGAAAACGCATGGCACTGGGATTGTGGAATGTTCAACTTGGAGACTGATAGCATATTGGAACGGGAATATGCAGAATTATTGGAGCTACTTTGTGAAATTTGATTTGTCCACAATACAGCTTATGCTTTTATTTGTCCATTGGATAATTGCATGAAATTTACGGTGAAATCTTGCTACAATTCCACTATTTTCACTTCAAATCAGCCCCCATTGGTGGCTGATTGCAAAACAGCGTTGGAACTTGTATGACTTTCAAAAATTCCTCTTAAAGTAAGGATATTTGCGTGGCAATTGGTGCTAGACCCACTTCTCACTCGTTCCAACCTTGTTCACAGAGAGATCATCTCTAATCCATATGAAAAGGTTTGTGATTTTTGCTTTGGTTGTGAGGAAGTAAATAATAATTTATTCTTCTCTTGTCCTCACATTGTCTTGGTTTGAAAAAAAAGCGACAGCCTAGGTCGACATTATTATTGAGTGCTATCCAATTTGATACATCATAAAATGTATTTAGATACACATGTCAGTTTCAAATGAGCTACTTAATTATAAAATGAACAATAATGATATAAATTATGAATAATTTTCATATAGATTAGTTATAAAATAATTATGTTTTTATTTTAGATAAATTTTAGGGTAATGTTAACTTGTACCCTTGGGGCACATGTTAAAAAATCCACAAATAAGAATAAGTATTGGAAAAAGCAATAAAATCACTAATGTTAAACCTGTATTAAGTTTAATACACAATTTTCAATAAATTTTTACTATATTAATCACTTAACTTGTGTCATTGGGGCACAAGTTAGCATTACCCTAAATTTTATATTTTAAAATTTCAACATTTTTTTGTGTTATTCTTTATTAAATTAAAAAGAGGTTCAAATTTTATTATTTATATTTAACAAAAAGTAAAATAGAAAAAATAAAATGAAGAAACACAAAATTAAAATGAAAGTGAGAAAGTGTGAGAGAAAAAAAAATGAGAAAAATTTTAATTTTGAATTAAGAGAATTTAATGATAGTTAGTTTTAATGAATAGATAGTTGACACATATACAACACTCGGGTCTTCAAATGGTGTCAATTTTAGGTTCATCAAATGGATGATTTAATTTTTATAGTGTTGATAAAGTGACTCTTTCTAAGTTGAGTTACACAATCTCAAATGTAATTCTCTTGGACACACTCACAAAAGATTAAATTTACATTTAATTTATCATCGTTCAAACATTTGACATTTAATCACACACAAGTTTTGTTACATCTTTCTGCATAAATGATACTTGAAATGTGTTTGAGTTTAACCGCTTAAGTAAGACAAATTTATGATTGTTTATTAAAAATACCAATAAACAATATCATTGTTCCGTGTTAGAACTAGAGATATGTGGATATTAAATGAACTTGAATTTTGGTGTGGTGGAGTGAGCTACTAGTATAATAAGTAGTATGAATCTATAAGGTTAACACTCTACCAGTCAAGTCAACAAATGAATAAGAAATTAGTTTGAGTGTGTGGATGAGAGAATACCCGAAAGGGTGAAAACTTAATTGTATATAGTGTGGGCAATTAGAGTCGTCCTCGTGTAATTTGACGCCTAAAGCGAAGATCACCCGATTATATCTAACGATGATGAACGCTCTAAATTGTCAATGTCTTGACATGGCGTTCTTAGACAAAATCTTATCATGATTGATCTTTACGATCCTAAATCATGTGATCGGTCCGTAACTCAAATATAAACTATTTATTTTATAATCTAATATAATTTAACATCAAAGATGAATTCTCTATTTTCCTTAATATTTTGTCATTATTTATTATCTTTTATATCATTATTTTTAGTATTTTTACTCATTTAAGAATGTCTAATATTTTCACTCAAGTCAATATATATGAAGAGTATGGATTAAGAAAACTTGATTTTTTTTTAAGTAAGCAAGGATAGCAATGCAATAAAAAGAGGCACAAGGGGTGCCCACCCTTTTACAAACAAAAACACCAAAGGACAAGGAACAACATGATAAAAATCAACCTATAACCCCCAACTAAGACAGAGGAATCCACCACCTACTTCTAACATTTTTCGGGTTTACAACACTAATTAGACCATGAGATATTCCTACCTTTTCTAGAAAATGCATTAAACCACTCCCATGAAAGAAACTTAATCGTGCTAAAAACATCCAAGTCCCTAAGGATACTCCCTTTAAAAAGAACCGCATTCCTACAAGATCAAACAGACCAACAAAAAACTAAACCTAAGAACCAATCAAAATTTGCGGAATTAATACTGAATAGCCTATCCATCAAAGGACCCGAACGTAAATCGTTGTCCACCCTAACCCACTCACATAACTTTGACCAAATAAAATTAGAGAAAGTGCAAGAACCAAACAAATGCTCAACATCCTCTTCTTCCAAAAAGCATACAGGGCAAACCACGTTGTGCACTCCTTCGATAATATTTATCTTCGCCAATTCCATTCTCGTGGGGAATTTGTTAAGAAGACGACTCCACCCAAAAATATGCACCTTACTCGGAACATTAGATGATCGTAAATCGGCTAACGCTTTAGCAAGCAAATGATTCACACAGGGCACCACAACACTCGCTTCATAACACCTCTATAACTAACTTTAAGCGAGAAGTCACTTTTATATCCCTCCACCACCCAAAACGATCCTCCACACTAGCAATCGGTTTCACATCATGCAAAATATGCAACAACTCTCGTAAGGATGAATTATCATTGACATTCAAAATGACCCCATTAAACCCAAGATCCCACTTTTAAGTATCATTGCACCAAACTCCGACATCACACACTTTAAGACAAGACAAACCACAAAACCAAAATAAAAAGAAAAAGAGAAAATTAAAAGAAAAAAATCCTAACCAAATACATCTCCAAAAATCTAGAATCTTTCTATTATTAAGCTTGATTTATATTGTTGCCGAATGATAAATATAAAATAAATAAATTAAAAATAATTATAAATATAAGTGTTGGACACAAACACAAACACGTTAATTTTTAAAGATATCAGTATTAGATAGTAAAATATAATGGTTTAAAATATAATAGTTGTGTGTGATGAGTATGCAGAGTTGTACGCCATAACCATAACCAGTTAATTGGAGTTGTTGTCAGTTGTCACAGTCAAGAAGATGCCCTGTCCAGCTGCGCATGATGAAGTAAGTTTATGAATTCTGGTTACTACCACTTTTTCTCTGTTTAAAATAAATTATAGTTATAGTAACTTTTGTTAGAACATAATATAAAAATAAAATAACACAAGTCAGTTAATATGAGACGAAACAATATTTCGACAACACAAGTCAGTTACCCGTGCAGTACGCAAAAAGGTACAAAAGAATTAAATACATGTCTATGGTTATAACGTAACGATTGATTAAAAGAAAATCATGACATACATATAATAGTAAGCTATAATTTTATTGCAGGCATATCATGTGCATAATTAAATATCATACTTTACACGTACTATAATAACTAATATCCAACAACAATAATTAGGTCCAAAATAAAAGTATATAAATGTATATAGACTATTACTTACCGATTTACGGATATCAATCCTCTATTTTTCTTTGACTTTTTTTATTTAATTATTTATTATAAATTCTAAACCGTTAGGTTAGAAACATTAGAAATGACATAATATATAAAAAAAAAATTCAAATCCCCGACTCACCGTTATTATCTCAAAATACATACAGCGTATGTAATTTGTGAATGAATTAATATGAATTTATCATTTGTATGAAAGAGCTCTGTTTTTCTTAAATGATAAATTTGACCATTATATAAAAGTATATATATATATATATATATATATATATATATATATATATATATATATATATATATATATATATATATATATATATATATATATATATATATTTATTTATTTATTGAGGTTTATTTAATATTTAGTATGTGTCCATTTACTCACATGCTGAATAATTGTTTTCTTTTTCAAATGGCATTGAATAACAAAAGTAATTGGTTCTCAATTTTCTTCTAAAAATATGGCGATTCAAAGTAATTTTTTTTATAAAAGGACTTTTTAAAATCAATTTTAACCTTTTTTTTTTTTTTTGAAATTGAAATGTATCGGTGTAGTATCTGTAGCAAAATTAGTTAAACATGGCAATAAATTAGACACAATTATGCTTTTCGTTTATATTATTCTTTTTGGTTGTTTACCGATCATTATAATTTTTAATTGCAAATATGATTATTAATTATAATTTTATAATTAATTATGTATATGTCAAACATATCTTAAATATATTTTATTATTATTTCATTCGAAGGTAAATCACTTTAAAAAAATTTAAATGTAAAAAATCAGGTTGAAACATTATGGTGCAACTTTCTTGTTGATAAGAAACTCTTCAACCACCGACATAATCTTGCACCTTATGTAATCTTGATTGTATCAACACATCCTTGACTTGAACTTTTCACAAGTCAAAAAAATTTATTCCATCAATTTTCTCTAGCCTGACCTATAAAGAAGAATTTGTGACTGCAGCTCAACAACTCTTTCACAACACTACCCTTCTTTTTTGATGTGAAAGATAAGATAAAATTGCAACCATAGAGCAAATTAAGAACACTTATCACTGAATCGAACCAAAAACTTTCATACTAGTTGTTAGGAAAAAACAAGCATAAAGAAAAAAAGAGGAACACAATCAAAACACAAGAATATAACGTGGAAACTCCAAAACTAAAAAGAAAAAAAAAACACGACTAAGGCCCCCATTACACCCGCACCCTCCAAAACTAATATTTAACTACATCTTACAACACTCTAAAACAAGAGTATAATAGAACAAAGAAAATCAAATACAAATTTAAAGTGTTTTTGACTGGTGCATCTTGGAATGAACAACTTGAATCTTATATATAGCCTTGGACTCTCTCTTCCTTCACAAAACTAAGCGATGTGAGACTTGAAAAAACTTATATCCTATATATAGCATTGAAATCTCTCTTCATTAACAAAATTAAGCGATGTGAGACTTCTCTAACATTTATATTTTCAATCCAACCCAACAATCTTCATATTGATTGAAAATAATAAATAAAATTTCATTGTCTTCACTAACAATCATACTCCAATATAAAGAGTACCAACTTGAATATTTTCAATCAACCCCAACACATACATGTATTCTAAATGACTTAATACCATCTCCTTTACTTTAACCTATTGCAGATCGAGTGTATGTCTTAGTTCTGAAATAGATGATGGTATGTGGTTTTTTTTCTCACAAAATAAACTCTAACCTGAATACTAAGGGGTGGATTTTTAGTTGCTCGAATGTTTTTCTTTGTCTTTTCTGGTTGATTTTTAGTTGCTCGAATGCTTTTCTTTGTCTTTTATGTTTGGTTTTGATTTGTTGTTATAATTGACTGTGGTATTTATTTATTGTTAGATTTTTATTTGTATCTTTAATAGTTATCTAAACACTTATTATCTTTAAGGATTATTTGTATTTTGGTGCTCTTATCTTTCTTATTAGTATATTAGTTTGTTATAAAAAAAATTAGAATATTTGATTGAGTATATTAGTATATTATTTATTGATTGTTTGTAGAATATTTTAAAAGAAAATGTGTGATTGTGTTACATATTTACGACATTCTTAAGAAGAAGATGTGATTGAATTATGTTGATAACAACTAGTATAATATTCTTAAGAACTTATTCGCCATCAATGTGGACGAATAATGGAAGTAATAGAAAAAACTCTAATGAAAAGTAGAATCAAGGGATTAAAGATAAAAACATATGATTTATGTGATAAAAACAAATATTTTTGGTAATGTTCATCGTACTAATGACATTGGGTGCAACAATGTATTGCACTTAATTACCCTTTCTTTGATAGCTGAAAGTGAAATTTTTATAGTGATAATGATTATTCGATAAAAATATAATAGTGATAATGGTTATTCGATGAACATATATCTAAGTTATTTAAAAATAAATAAGATCATTTAAATCATTCTTATTCTTAATCTCAAGTCAATTTTATTTAAACAGAACTAAAGTAATATAAATTAATTAAAAAAGTTTGATTATATGTGCGTGAGCAAGTGTGCCTTTGTGTGGTATGTTTAAATTTGATTTAAATTATGTTCAACTAATTTATTATTGACTTGGGTTTCAAAATATAATTGAGTTAGTTTGATTTACTTTGAGTGAGTCATACTCAGTGACAAAAGTATTATTTTATGTTTCACAGTTTATTTATCAATATATATATATATATATATATATATATATATATATATATATATATATATATATATATATATATATATATATATATATATATTGATAAAGAATAGTACCAAAAAGCAATACCGAAACAATGAACATGTTTTGTCATGAGCGTTGATCTCACGCGCTATAACGGTGAGATTGGGCAAAATGTGGATGAATATATTTATGATGTGTCGCTTTCAGTGTAATATTAATAATTAACAATAGTAACTTTAATCACTAAAAAATCTGATCATTTTTGTGTTGTATGTGACGCAGCAACAAAAAGAAAGTGATATGGAATAGGGGAAAAGAGAGAAAGGAATAGAATAAATCTTTAGTAAATTAATATGTTTTTTTTTTAATTTTAGTTTGGGTTGTATGTTTAGCTAAAATATTTTAAAGTAGTTTCTTTTATATTTAGAATAGTTTTTAAACATATATATTTTTGTTTTTTAGATTATTTTTGATTTATTTAAATTTATTTATTGTTCAAAAATTCAAAAGACAAAAAAATCGATATTGATGAGTTGAACACTAACATCAAAATTTGAAACCTTGATCTTATAATTATTTGTGAACTTTTAGTAACTTTTAGTAATTATTATAATTTTGTTTTTAAATTTGAAAAAAAAATTTAATTTAAAAATAAAAAACAAAGAAAGTAATAAGTTATTATAATTATCTTTTACTTTTTTTGGAGAAAAATTATTTTGTCTAATGAAAATAAAAAGTTGAGAATCTTTGTATAATTTACTTTCTAAAAATAAATAATACTTTATAATAATTTCTATAAAATCAAATTAAACATGAAAACTATATTTTAACGTAAATCTCCTAGAGGAGGTTTGAAATATTAATTTTGAAAGAAACACATATTAAATGCAAAACACAGTTTACACTAACATTGTAAAAAAAAATAAAAAAAATTAAAGAGCCTCAAATTTCAAAGATGTGCATCCATAGATATATTAGATTAAAAATATCTTTAATTTTTATTTTTAATTTAAGCAAAAAAAAAGTTTCTTTATCCTTACAAATATAATGTGTTTTTTTTTTTAAAATGAAATTTTATTTTAATTTTTAAAAATTTTATAAAGTTTAATTATAATATACGGCAAGTGTACGAAAAATTTGTATGATCGTTTAATAAAAAAACTAAAAATATGTTAAATTATTAAAATTATTTAAATTATCAATATAATTTAGTAGGATATACATTGGATGATGCATCTATTTTTTTTTTATAACATATTTGATATTTGTAATATTTATTTAATTTATATAAATTTAATGATTATGCACTGATAATATAAAAAAAAATATTGTTATTTAATAAAAATATATTATTTTGACATATTGTAAAATTTCAGTCTGACTTGACAGAATACATGATCGTCATTGATTGATTTTATACTGTCAATATATTATTTTTTTGTCAATTTATATATTGGAATTGTTTTAAAAAGATTGAATTTAAATATTTTATGTATTGTATGTGCAAAATTTTATAAGTAGAGATTAATTATATATTTAAATTAAGATTAAATTTTGATGGATATGAGAAGTACACGAGGAAATGGAGTCAAAGGACTAAATGGTTTTGTTCGGTTCGTTCGGACACCACATGACATGAGTACAAACGCCAGCACGTATCGTTTACCGGATCCGATATTTTTTCAAATTCTCCTTTCTTGATAAATCGCGATAAATTTAGCAACGAGATATATTCCTTTTATTAACAAGTGAGGTCCATAATTTGTTCTCCCATCCCATTCCAACTCACTCTATCTTTCTCTTTTAGTTTACTATTTTTGTCGTACACTTTTTTTTTTTAATCGAAATTGTCATAAACTTTACTAAATAGTAATTTTTTTAACAGTTTATTTCTTCATATACCGGAAAAATTGAATTTGTATGAATAGAATTGTTTCCGGATGGTGACATGCTAAAATAGACTAAATTAAGAGAGATATTTTGTAGCATCCATTCAACTAATATAAATCTTGTCAAAGACTCAACACTTATTATAGTAATTAGCGTTTTTCTTGTAGGTAGATCTGATTGGATGATTTTTTGTTGTATTTTTATTTGACGAAAATAATTTTAATCGTTTATCTATAATCTATAATTATATATATAAAGGGGATACAAGTTTTTGGTGTGGTTTATTTTTGTTCTAAAATTATCCTTCATCTTGTTTATCAACAAGAAAATAGTTTAATTTAAAATCTTGAGTGATTAATAACTTTTGTTGGTTACCAATTGAAAAAGTAACTTTCATCTCTCACAAAGAATATCTCACACCTATAACTTTCATTAACTACTAAGTGGTGACAGAAGTTAAAAATTCTCTTTTATTTTTATATGTAAATTTCATCTCTTTTTCAATGAATATACTTTTTTTAATAATTTTTTTCATTCTATAATATTTTCATTTATTCAATTTTAATTACTGATCTTTTTATTTTTGAAAAATAGATGAAACTTATTTTCAGTCAAGATCGTGCCATCACCCCCGATAGAAGAAGTCTTTCTCATTATGACTGAAAATTGATTGATGTATGTAAATTTTTTTGTAATCTATAACAACATATAAAGGCAATAAACATTTTTGGTATAACTTTTTTATTTCCAATTTTGTCCCTAATAAATTGATTTTATTACATTCTTTTATTAGTTAGTTATTATTCTTCATCTTTCATAACTTTTATGCGGTTTCTAAACCAATCCATCTTCTCTCCCCATTTTATATTCTTCCCATCTATAACAATATATAAAAGCAAAACACAATTTTGGTGTAGCCTTTTTTATTTCCAATTTTGCCCCTAATAAATTGATTCTTTTATACTTTTTTTACCGTTAATAGATTAGATATCCTCATTTTTAGTAACAAATAATTTATTAATTAAATAAGAAATGATAATAAAAAAGTAATAGTAACTTCTAAAAATAATTAACTGCTTTATAACCCACTAATCCCAAGAATCATGTTACAACTTCGTACTTAAAATAAATTAATTAAATAAAAAATGATAATAAAAAAGTAGTAGTAACTTCTAAAAATGATTAACCGGTTTATAACTCACTAATCTCATTATTGAATGAAATAGAAGCATATAACAACTCCCCTTATCAACTAATATTACTATATTTAATTATATATTTAATTGTTTTAATTTTGAAGATTTATAATGTATTTTATTTATGACTAAATTTATCCAAAGCTTTTTCTTAATAAAACTAAATGATAATGATTATAAAGTCCGTATACTCTAAATTTTGATAAATTACATACTTAAAATAATCGCAATTACATATTATCTTTTAAAAAGTTAAATAATTACTGATCATTATCATCAATAATTTTTCTCATATAATTCAATGAATTGTTCGGATAAATGAACTATAATTACCTAAAAAAATTAATTGGAGTTCTTAAAATACAGTTTTTGAAAATATGATTAACTAATATTTTATTGGGTCATGCTAACCAGTGCCCCCAGGGCACTAGTTAAGAATTCCAAATAAGGAAAATATGTTATATTTAGTTCACTCAATACACACAATATTCTTTAAAAAGTCTGATCATTTCTCTTTTCAGGGCATTGAATACACATATATTTAGAAAAAAAAATGTATTTTCAATCTCTTAAATGATGCTCAACTTACCATTTTAATCTCTTAACCAATGCCCTGAGGGCACTCGTTAGCATTTCCCTATTTTATTTTATTTTAATTTTAAAAAATCTCAGTTAAATGTAAACCGTCTATTACTTTAAATCCAACGATAGAGGATAAACAGTTTCTTCATTTTTCGCTCAGAATGATATATAAATACCCCTTTCATCTTCTACTTTTTGAAATTCAAAATTCAAAAGAATAAACAGTTTCTCAAAATTTCTTACAAAAATGACAAGTCTTGAAAGGGTATTAAGGGGCCCGGAAAAGGAGGAGCAAAGAGGCACATGATGATTCTGCGTGACAACATTTGGGGAATTACAAAGCCATCGATTCGTAGATTGACGAGGAGAGGAGGTGTCAAGAGGATAAGTGGTTTGATCTATGAAGAAACTAGGTTATTTCTCAAGTTTTTCTTGACAAAAATCGTTCATGATGTTGCTTCATATACTGATCATGCAAGAAGGAAGGTTGTGACTGCCATGGATGTTGTGTATACTCTTAAGAGACAAGGAAGAACTTTATACGGTTTCAGAGGTTGAAGAAGATATTCTCTTTTATTTATTATTATGTTATCTTTTTATCGTCTAAGTTGTGTAATTTGTATTTATGTGTTCTGCATTTTTAAAAAAGTTTATATCTAAGTAATAGTCGGTGATTATACAATGATCACCGTCTAAGTTATGTAATTTAATTTTGGTGTAACCTAATTTCTTTTTTCATAATACGGTAATCCCAACCACCAAATTGTTCCACTCACATTATTTATTTACTTGAAAAAACTGGTTAAATAAAGGCACGTCACAATGCAATTTTCTTAATTCAAACAAAATTTAATGCGCGAATATTACATATTGGAAACAAAGCTTAATATGTATTTGAATAAAAATAAAGTATTTTTTTCATATAAATAATTTATATTAAAATCAATATAAATAGTTTATAATAAAATCAAATTTATAAAAAAAAAAACAAATTGTTAATATTTTTGCGCGTTAGTGCAATAAAAAAAGCGGACAAACGGGCACGGACGTGCCCGTTTGGACGCTAGTTGCTTTTATAGTAATAATTTTTATATGACTTTTATAATTGAGTCTTTTTTAGAATTTTACCATTTACGAAACTTTCCTTTTTTTCAAAGCAGAGTTATTAACTATGGAGTAAAAAAAGATAATGTGATACTTGAAAAAATTTCATACTCTAAAATACAATAAAATTCAAGTATTTAATGCAACCACAATGGGTATGAGTGGTTTTCTACTGCACTATTATTTTCTTACAAAAATTATATCTTACTTTTGTTGCAAAATATTATTCATTAATATTATAATTTTAACTTTTTGCTTTTGTTGTTATTATGTTTTATTTCTTAATGATACTTATTTGTATTTTTTTGAGTATAAACACATCATAAAATATGTAATTTATATTTTCATAATACAAACAATTATTTCATCAGTATTATTTTTTGAAATGGCGTGGATTTTTATTGTGTTAGTTCTTTTGTTTTAAATTTTTATTTCTATCTTACTTTTGATTTGGTATTTGCTATTGTAACTGTCTATTTGTGTGGTAGTTTAATTATAATTTGGAGATGGTTTGTGTTTTTTTCATATTAAAAAATCATTAATTTGGTTAGCATTATTGACATATAGAATAAAAGGAGAGATGAGAAGAGGATATAAGAGTGTTACATATCAATTTCTCATATTAACATTTTTTTTTGTTGAAATTTTTAATGAGCACACACATAAAAATATAAATGAATAAAAAATTCAACAAATTATTATTATCTCATTTTTAGATCTACATTTCATTTTTTAGATCCATCATCTCATTTCTCTTCTCTTTTCTTTTTGAAATATCATGGATGACTTTAACGGAAGGTTGTAATATAACGGTATAAAATGAAATCTTTTTGAAAATCTTTCACAAACTTAATTGGTACACACAATTTTAATATTTCTTACATTGTTAACTTTCATATGTATTATAGAAATAAAAACCATTTCCTCAAAAAATTATGTATCTTGATAAAAACAGTTTTAAAAATATTGTCACATTTAATAATACTTAACATACTGTTCAAATATACCATGACAGTTGCAAAAATATATAACTTCCATTATTTTATCTTTTATGTCTATATGTTTGACCTTTCTATTGAACAAAACTTTAAGTATGAAAAAATAAAATAAAAATATTAACAAAAAAATTTATTGTGAATTATTAAAAATTTGAAACACTGATCATTCACTTTCTTAAATTAGTTGAATTTTGTTGTTAATTTTTTATTTACGGTTTTTATTTTTGATGTTAAAGAGAGATGCGCAATAAATGTCTACTTACAAATTTAATTTGAAAAATAATTTAACTTTTAATTAATTAAATAAATGACGTTTTAAAATTTCTTACAAACATAAGGATGCATATCAGAAAATTTGGTATTCAAATAATTTAAATTTAAATCATACTTAAATAAAAAAAATATTCATTTATATTTTGACGTGTATGCTCATTAAAAAAAAGACAAGCACAAGAAGAGTCGTGTGTGGAGCATACATGTTCGCAGGGGATGTACGTGTTGTTCAGTTTACTCTACAAACTACTCTCTAAACACTTTCATCAAATTTATAAGAGAGAAAGGGAAGGAGGGAGAGAGGAATGCATATTACAAAGTTTACTATACAAATAATTTAAATTAAAATCAAAATTAAATAAAAAATGTTCGTTCGTATTTTGACGCGTGTGTCGTGCCCGTTTGGACGCTATCAAGACTATGTGCCACAAGGTAATACTTAAGAGATGTTCCTCCTCAGGTATTACCTTTCGTATTAACGCACATAAATTAACATAGTTAACCAATAAAAAGATGCAATAAAACCCGAGAGATCAAAGACAACAAATGCTCCACACACGATCAAAGAAAGAAATACATTCAAATATTAATTTTAAAGATGTATTTCTAATCCACCCAGGCCAGACCAAAAATTGAAATCTGTGGGTTAAGATGGTTCCCTTTGAGTAAGCACATCATAAGGAGATTCATTCAAAACATGTGACTTATTTGAATGTATTTCTTTGTTGATGTCCGCAATTGGAAGTTTTCCGTGCCCGGATCAATTCTGAAAAGCATTTCATAAGTCACATGTGAAAGCATTTCTTTGATCTGGCCTGAGTGAGCTCACCTATACAGAGACACTCTTAGAAGGCGGTTAAAGTCACAATACTCAACATGTGACTGAATTGTGTTTTGAAAGTGTAAATTGTAGGTTTTTTTGTTTATAAGCTGATTATCATGTTTTGACTGGACCGTGTAGGCTTCTATAAGCCCTTTATCTTGGCTTGATTTCACCGTCTTTTTTATTGTACTTGTGCTTTTTTTAACGTGAGTGTGTAACGAGCTTTGTAGCCCGTGGTGAGTAATATGAACGATCGAACAAGATGCATAGACAATACAATAGTCTTTCAATTAACCTTTTGGTGATAACTTACATATGGTGAGATGTCCAATCAATTCATTTTATGATGGAATATATATAAACTCGGCTAGACTCGGATAGTTCTTAATTCTCAAGATAAAGATCTCAGTTCTTAATCCTCATATTTGTGATGATATATCTCTTGTGCCCGTCTGTCCGCTTATTTTTCTATGTTGTGCGCATTAAGAAAATATGCAAGTAACTTCGCACATAATATACACACGTTTATTTTCCTATGCTGTGCGCATTAAAAAAAGCGGACAGACGGGCACGGGAGTGCCCGTCTGAATAGGCGTGATTTTTTTGAAAGAGATCTCGCTCGAGGAAGTACTAAGTCCCTCAGGCGATAGCTTTATAAACTCTGGGGATTCTATGTCCCTCAGAGAATGTATCATGTAGCCCGACTTGGGAGACACTGAGTGCCTTAGCTGGGATGTTTAATCTTTCAGACGGGACTTCCATCAAATCCTCTAGCAAGACTTGAAACCAAGTCTCTGATGCTTGATATAAGTCGCGCCCCTTAGGCGTTATTTTTTTTGGAAGCGATCTCACCCGAGAAGATACTAAGTCCCTCAGTCGAGAGCTTTATTAACTCCGTAGATTATAAGTCCCTCAGAGGTTGTATTATGTAGCCCCACTTGGAAGATGTTGAGTCTCTCAAGCTGGACGTTTAACCTCTCAAGAGGGACTTCCATCTATTCCTCTAGCAAGACTTAAAAGTCTTTGGGGCTTGATATAAGTCGTACCTCTTAGGCGTGATTTTTTTGGAAGGGATCTTGCTCGAGGAGATGATGAGTCCCTCAGGCGAGAGCTTTATTTTGGAGAATCAGGTATAGCCCGAAAGGATAGCCGAAATCTCCTTGTGGAAGTCCAGTTGCATGATTTCTTAGAGGGCGACAAGGATTTTCACGTGAAACTCTGGGGTATAATTTCCTCAAGGGGCACCAAGGATCTTCAAGTGGAAGTCCAATGTATAATTTCTTCGAGGGATGACAAGGGTTTTCACGTGGAAGTCAAACGTGTAATTGCCTCGATGGGCGAAAGTGATCTTCACATAGAAGTCTAACATATTCATATTTCCATGAGAGGTGACAGGGATCTTCTTGTGGAAGTCCATCATATAATTGCCTCTATGCGTGACAAATAATTTATCTTGAGGGATTCAACATAATAATTACCTCTATGGACGACAAGGATCCCATCTTAGGGGATCTAGCATAATAATTACCTCTATGGGCGGTAAGGATCCCATTTTTAGGGATCCATATTAATAATTGTTTGTCCTTACGAACCTATATTTAGTGCATAGATCTCATATAACAAATAAGCGTAGATAAAATAAGATGAGATGCCTCATTAAAAACCATTGCTCCCCTAAAGGCACAAAGGGAAAATAGTGCATCACAAATAATAACTTGTCCTTACAAATTTGATTGAATTCAAAACAAATACAATATATACAAACCATTTGATCTATTTGTAATAAAAAATAGTTTGAGATCCAAAATATTTTAAGATATTAGATTGTGGATTTACTTGTCCAACACAAAATCCACCCTAAACCTGTCCTGAATAAGACATGTATTTAGCCGCTCAAAATTCTAATAGACTTCAAACTTGATTTTGAGAAAAAGAATGAGAAGAATTACAGAAAAATATGAAACAATTGACTGCTGGCCACTTTTATTTATATAAATTATGTAATATGAAAATTTCAATGCAATTGATGAGTCCTATTAAAAATATATTATAAAATAATAATAATATATCATATTAATAATAATATATATATATATATATATATATATATATATATATATATATATATATATATATATATATATATATATATATATATATATATATATATATATATATATATATATATATATATATATATATATATATATATATATATATATATATATATGCGCTTGGACTATTGACGCCTCAAAAGCCAATAACATTGACAACTTCTTCAAAAGTTAACCATAGACCAATTACACATAAATATGTGAACTCTTAGAATATAAGGAGAGTGCTAATAGTAATGGCAATCCCTGTTCAGAAAAACAAAGTTTAAAAGTGAGATATATTGAAATATATGGAAAAAGATGGATAATGAATTTAAAAGGTAGGGTAGTTAGGTAAAAAAAAACTCCATTATTAGATGCTTAAAAAGCTTCGTTTTCATGAGTAAAAAAAGTTTCATTTTCATTGAAGCAAATGGACCAGCCTCACATTAATAGTTGATCGAATTTTTCTTTCGATATGTATCATCTTTCTTGTTGATACCAATCTCATGCTTCCATGCCTGTCAACATCACTCTAAACTTTGACACCGTTTAATTCCCACTACATGTTAATGAATCAAATTAAATAGCTTAATCATAAAGAATAGAAAAAACCACCGTTACATCACCACTTTATCATATCATATCTCATAAATCAATTAAAAAAAAATCATGTTCAATTGTTTTGTAAAATAATTTTTTCAATTTATTTATTTAAATTAATAAAACTATTACAAATAACTAGTCAGATAACTAGATAACTGTGCGACCGCATTTATAAATTTATTTGACATAATAATTTTAAATTAAATAAACTCAATTATATTTAAATATATAAAAAAACACGTGAAATTAAAGAAAAATAAATATTTAATATTTTAAAATAAAGATTTTTTGTAAATTAAGATAACTGTTTATTAAAATAAAATATATATTATGCTAATAGAGACATGTGAAATAGAAAATCTATTTGATATAATATAAAATATATTTATTTATTGATGTAAATTTAAAATTAGTTATTAATTATAAAATAAAAAATAATTATACAAACTCAATTCTATTAAATAATATAAAAAAGAAGAAAAAATAATAATTCGTGAGAAGAAGAATTTTTTTTTTATATTTTGAAATGATAATTGTCTTTTAAATTTAAATAAATTGTTGATCAAAATAAAATAAATATTATAATAATAATGATTCATGAGATCAAAAATATTTGATACGATATTAAATGTATATAGATAAATATATAAATTTTTAAAATAATTTACTTAATTATAAAATAAAAATAATTATAAAAAAAAATTTAAAATATTTCAAATTAAAATAGAATAAATACTATGTTGATAATATCCGTTAGATAAAATAAAATTTTAATTTTATTAAAATTATAAAATATATTATAGTATTTATAGTGATGACAAATAAATATTTAAAAAAACGGAAAACCGGTTGGAAAAAGAAATGTTGAAATCAAGATAAGGGATACATGTATGTGTGTAGAATAATTTCATCGGTCAATTTTAAAAATGATTGTGTGTTCAATTATTTATGAAAAAGAATATAATTAATTAATTATCATGGCATCGTCTACGTGTCAAAGTTTATATAGTTATTTAATTGTCTTGTTCAAACAAGTTGTATGGTACTTTGTTTCTTTAATAAAAAGGAAAAAAGAAAGGTGTTTACTTTGTCTCGAAATGAATGTGAGCGAGAACAAGAAAAGGAAAAAATCGTAGCGTGGGTGAGATATCGTGAGATATTGACGGTGAAGGAAAATATCGTTGTCGACACAGAAGGTTTTGGTTTTGTGTGGCGTACATAGAATGCCTTGTCAGCTGGCATGGCAGATAAACTCTTAAAAGTGTACCAATATTGTTCCATCTAATTTATTTTTAGTTTTTTTTATTTAAATAATCTTTCTACTATTTTTTTGGGTACAAATATGAAAGATGCGTGATGCACGCGCCATAAACAAACAAAGGTCAATTTATTATATTATATATACACTATCCATTCTATTTTAAAAGTTTTTTTTTTTAATTTTATTTTAATTTAAGTTGTATAAAAATAAAGATAAACAAAATAACCCACTTGATATATATGTCGTTTGAGTAAAATCAATGTAAATTTAAAATTTAACTTTTAATTACGATATTTATTTATATTTGGTAAAATATTATTTTTGATTTTTTAACTTTATATTAAGGTTCATTTTACTCCTTTAATTTTTAAAAAGATCGAGTTAACTCTTTAATTCTTCAAATAGCGCCGCATTAATCATTTATATTTACTCCGTTAGTCAAAGTCAAAATTAGGGTATATGTAGCGTAAACGTGTCGTTGAGGTGGATATGAGATTATATTTAAAAAGGAACTGAAATGCTTTTGTTCAGAAAAAACATGAAAGACATATGAACCTTAGGAGAGAAACTAAAGGCGATTCACAAAGGAGGATTCAATGGCAATTTGCGAAGGGAGGAGAGCAGGCGAAATCAAAAGCTTGTTTGAAGGTGAAATCGAAGACACCATTATTGATTACATGTTTGTTTCACGAAATCTTTGTGCAATTGTAAACTATTGTAGATTTTAGGGTTTTTGTTGTTAGGGTTTATGTATTTAATGTTTATGGTTTCTACGTTGAGGGATTAGGTTGAAATGGAATAATATTTACATCTTAGAATCCATCGCAGTGGTGAATTCATTAATGAGGAATTTAGTGTGTACGAAGGAGGAACATTTTATGATTTGATTATAGAGGTTGGCGAATGAAGTTGTTTTGAGTTGTTAGATTGCTTTAAGGAGTTAGGTTATAGGGAATTTGAGACAACATATCACAGGGACCCCACATTTGGGATGAATTTGTTGGTTGATGACAAATCTGCCTTAGAAATTGCTGATCTTTGTAGGGTGCATCTAAGTGTTGATATCTATATTCAACACCTTTTGTCTCAGCCTGAGTATTACAATTGTCCCCTTGATGACATAGAAGTAGATCATTATGACATTGTAGATGAGATATTAGATCAACCCAAAGATGGCATAATGGATCAACCCAAAGATGCAAATATTGAGTCCATGTTATATTGGTACACATCCCTTGAAACACAAGACTTGCATGTGCAAGGTGATTAAATATGAAATTCAGACAGTGCAACTTGAGATCAACTTAACTTTGTATATGAGTTATTCTTCTAAAGTTTTGAATGATAATTTGTGTGGTTCAGAATAGATACAAAGTTGTATAAATAGGGGTCACATGTTGTTAATAAACACATCTAAAAAAATGTCTCTTCCTCAATTTTTGATTAAGGCAGAAGTGTACTTCAACGAAGGTTCTTCTCCTGTAGAGTTCCGACTTCCCGATGGCACCACATCTCTTGCTGGCCTGACGTTGAAGTTGAATGAGTTGTTTCTTGATGGCGAAAACAGAAAGGTGAGAAAGATCGAGTTTTATGAAGATTAGATTGATACCAACGAGAGGGTGAAATACAACCTTATTAAGTTGAAGACCGACAAATATGTGAAGAAAATGTAGAGATCATTTCGTCATAGGATAACAAAGAGGTTGTCCGAGTTAGATGCTACAAGCTCACATACTCTGTAAGCACGACCTGATCAATGGATCCTCAAGGAAATCCTACATCAGTGTGTATAGAGGGATCAATCGAAGGAGTCGTAACCTCCGTGTCAACAATAACCGATGATTCCGACTCACCAACAACAACATCTGGCTGTACCACCCGAGCAACCTCCTCTAAACCAACATCCTTAACAATATCCTGAGCATCAATTGGATCAACTATCGACTCAAACATCGGCTCGCCAATGAGATCAGATACAGGAACATCTGACAACACCTCATCTATAACCTGCTCTATTAATTGAACTGGTTGGCGTCGAGTGGAACGAGGTGCCAGGAAATGACCCCCCTCAGCCATCTGCTTCCAGTGTGAACTGGTTGAGACCACTCGTCCTGCCCGTAGCTGGAAAAACTCATAATCAACACCCCTGTCAGCCCTACCCTGGTATGCTTAGGGATGGCAAAAAAGCCCGTGCCCGCGGGTATCCGCGGATATAATCTGTCACGGATACAATGTGGATAGCTTAATGGATATCCATGGATACAATAAATGGATATTTAAATATCCGTTATTTAATGGATGTGGATGCGGGTTTAATGATACTCGTACCCGCGGATATCCATACCCGTTAATAAATTATAAAAAATATTTAAATATTTTTAATTTATTATAGACGTCATTACATCTTCCAAGAAATTTAGTCTTTTCATATTTCTTTTCTGTAATGATTGATGAAAACTATTTGCATTATATGGAATTTTGTAATGATTGATGAAAACTATTTGCATAATATGGAATTTTGTATGAATGTTAAGCAAGGAATGCATAATATGAAATTTTGTAATAATTGATGAAAACTATTTGCATTATTACTTTTTGTTTTATTTAAACAATTATTATATGGTAGGATGAATTTTATTTTGTTAAAAATAAAATGTATGGATATTATGTTTGAATGTTATTATGTTTTAGTGAAAAAAAAATGAAAAAAAAATGATGAAGTTTAGTTGTTAAATTGAGAGCGAAAAAATATATTTTTAAAAAATAATTTTAGACAAAAAAAGTTATTCATGGATATCTGTAAATATCCGCGGATACCTTAAAACCCATGATTACCCGCTTAACTGATATCCGCATGAATATGAGGCAGATACGAATATTATATTTATCCAACGGGGCAGACACGGATATCATACTATCCGCCCCCATGGATATCCATTTACATCTCTAAGTATGCTGCTCGATCAACAGCTCTCCCTGCAATAATGTCGTCTCTGTCTCTAGATTTCACTGTAAAAGAAGGAAAAAATAAATATTGAAAATAATAATAATGGAAACTATCGAAAATTTCGAAATTTCCGGTATAAAACTAGATTTTTATAAATACCGAAAATTTCAAATTTTGTGATACAAAATTAAATTTTTATAACTACCAGAAATTTCAAAATGAAATTTTTGATACAAAACTAGATTTTTTATAACTACTGAAAAATTTAAAATTTCTGATAAAAAATACCGTAAATTCTATAATTTCCGTGAAAAAATTCATTGTTTGATAAATTTTCGGTATCGCCTCAAATATTTGAAATATCCAATCCAAAACTGTAAATTTTAAAATTTTTAAAAAATATTTTGAAGGATCAATTTTATCTTTCAAAAAATTTGAGGAGAGACAGAGTGTTACGTATAACTGGAGTTTGGCAGGTTAATTTCTCATCAATGAAGGTATAGAAAGCAACATGGGTCATTGAAGGTATAAAAAGAAAAATGGGCTGGCCCATTTATATTATGTAATAGAAACCTAACTAACTATACAATTTAAAACTGCACCTGTACACATACTATGTAGGATATCTCAATAAGACGTTTGAAATTACCAGATTACCACAAGGGAATAGAAACTTTTGAAATATATTGTTTTGTTTCTATCAAAATAACATAGGGTGTTTTAACGATTCTCTACAACTGTTGGATAAAATTAAAAATTCTCATATCTAGATTTTTTTTGTCAAAATAAATTTGCTCTTTAAAAACAAACACATCCTTATATCATATATTGATTTTTAGAAAATATAATGGAGGAGAGTTGGAAAGTATATACGAGAACCTATCAAATGAGAGTGATTTTAAATGAGATATGAGAAAAACAAACAACACGGTTAGATCAAGTTAATAATAGAGATGAAATGCAGGTTAATAAGAGAGATAAATTAATAGTCACATTAATAAATAAGTTTTATCATAATTTTTGACTGATCTAACGGTTGTTGTTTGTTTCTCTCATCTCTCATTATAAAATACCTTTAACTTGATATGCCCCCATATATGAAAATATATCAAATGAGAGTGATTTTAAATGAGAGATGAGAAAAACAAACAACAATCATTAGATTAAGTTAATAAGAGAGATGCAGTGCAGGTTAATAAGAGAGAGAAATTAATAGTCACATTAATTAATAAGTTTAATCATAATTTTTGACTGATCTAAAGATTGTAGTTTGTTTCTCTTATCTCTCATTTTAAATTTTTTCTCACTTGATATATATATATATATATATATATATATATATATATATATATATATATATATATATATATATATATATATATATATGATTTTATTATACTTTCAATGAGAATATTTTATTATTGTGAGAAACTAGAATAATTTTTTACAGTTGTTAAATTCTAATTAATAAATATTTAATATAATATTAATTTTTTCTGACATAGTCATTATACACACAATCATATAATATATTTTAAAGTGAAGATCCAATTTAGTCTTTCACATAATTTGAAGAGTTCAAATTAATTCATAAGACACAAAAAATTCCTATTAAATCCTTTGCAAAATTTTAACCGAGCCATATTAGTCTCTCTAATAATATTTTTTTTAAACCGATTTTTTTCCCTAATTTTGAAGTGTGATTGGACTTTTTTCTACTTTTGAATCGTGACTAGACCATTCCATATGTATTAATAGGGATTATATAGATTTATTATTTTTCCATATGTATTAATAGGGATTATATAGATTTATTATTTTTATTTTCAATTATTTTTGAATCCACGTAATATTCATTTTTTAATTTATTTTAATTTTATTTAGTTATAAAAAAAGTTAGAAAAAAATCAAAATTTTGAACCAAGCACGAGTTGAACCAAGACCCCTTAGTTAGTGCACAACCATCTCTACCACTAAACCAATATATTTTTTTATGTTTTAATTAAGAACCAAGAATATTGGAAAATTACTGAGCATCTTAAGTCAGAACATCCAAAGTTAAAAAGACCTATCGACAGACCAATGATGCATAGAAGGAAAGATACAATTTCAAAAGATATGTTTGGGAGCAGCACACAAGATTAAAAGAAGATATGAAGTGATTTGCCTAAAATGTGGTGAAGCTTGTCATTATGAAAAGACATGCAAAGGATCTCCAAAATCAGGATATGTGAAAAAGAATAAAAAGGTAGCAAAGAAAACAAGAACTATGGAGAATTTGTCACAAACTCAACCTCAATCACAATGTTTATCGCAGGTAATAATTTCTCATTTCTACTTTTGCTTGTACTTTGTTTTAATTTAATGTTATGTTAATCTTTTTGTAGCAGGAATCACAACAACCATCAGTTGTAAGGCCTCCTCCTATTTGGCCACCACCATGTCCTTCTGTTGGGCCATCACCTCCTCCAGTTAGGCCTCCACCACCACCTAATTTTATTGCACGTCATTCAACATTTGGAACTTCATCGATCCGACCACCAAAGCCTCCATATCACCTTCCACTTTCATCTCAACCTCCACAAATTGGACCTGATAGTCCTAGATTATGCCTACTCCTGGGTTTTCACAATGGCGGTCAACTTGACGTTTCTTTCTACTTTATTTAGTTTGTCTTTTGATTTTGATGGAATTATTAATTTTTTTAAAGTTGTAATAGTTGGTACAACGTTAATTACAATTTTATGGCATTTTGTTTGTTTTGTTTATTTTGGTGATACAAGATGTTTTAGATTTTGAAGTTCTATTTGTTTGTACAATGTTTTGAAATTTGATGGTACTACAATATTTTGAATTTGATGGTACATCTATAATGTATGTGATGGTAATGTAGAATTTTTATTCCCTGGTTTCAATGTGATCATACTATAACATATGATTGAACGTATGTGTGCTTTTTAGATGATATATTTTTTAAGGTATTAAATAGTTTTTTTTTGGTAGGGATCAAAACCTAATTAAATTTTGTAAGAGATTAAATAGTGTATTTTTTTATTAGGGATCAAGAATCTATCCAGAGCTCAAAATACTATTTTGTTAGTGCGTGAAATACTTTTAACAAGAAGAGAAAGAAAGAATATAAAAAATAAAAATTAATATTATTGAATAATTATATTATAAAACTGAATTACACAATATCTATTTATATATAATTAAGTGACTTGACTACTAAATAACAAATACAATGAACAAGCGTCCACACTTTATGTGCTTAATTTGCATCCGGTGACAAAATCTTCTACTATTTTTGATGCAATTGGATTGGAATGTACTAAGCCCTAGAACACAAATCCAATTGATAGGTCCATGTTAGATGGTATGGGGCTAATTTTCAACTAGCACATAGGGGTGTGCATTATTTCGGTGCATCCATTTAAAATATCCAAACCCTTTATATTATAAATTGATTCAATTTATATTTTTAAATTAAAAATAAACATTAACCACTAGTTAAAACCGTAAAACCGATTATACATTGATTCTTACTTTTGTGTTTCTCCTATTTTAGTTTTGATCCAATGTAACTTTATATATCAATTTAATTAAAGCTATAAAAACAACGAATAAAATGTGTGACTCTATGTTCTCAATAAAATCACATGTATTATATTTTTTTTCTTCCAAAAAGCATATTTTTCTGTCTTGTTACTTGACATTTCCAAAGCAAGTGTAAGCTTAGCATTTATGATAGTATAAAGTTGAGCTTTTCATTCCTGTTTTGAAACTGGTGTGAAACTTTTATTTTCCATATTGGTAGCAATTACACCAAAAAAAAAATCGGTGTTAAATATTAAAAAAAGTGGTGTTAAATCTCCTTTTTGCACCGCTAGCAGTTGAATAAAAAAAGTTCTAACAACAAATACAAATGTACAATATGATGTTTAGATTTACTTCTTCAGGTGCTAAAATTGGAGAGTTGTTTTAATAATAATAGAAGACCTTCTCCTTTATGTATTCAAGGCCAATCATGTCACAGAATAAAAAATATGTTGTCTATGCCATGTCAAAATTTAAGATTTACACAACTTTATATTTATGATATGAAAAATGAAATTCAAAACAGATTATAAGGTTTCAGATATGTGTATTACTAATGAATTGTTTACCAATTTAATTTTTGGAACATATGTCATTAAAATATTATGTTAATTTTAAAGTAAGACAAAAAAATGGAGTTGATATTGAAACTGAGTGTAAACTCTCTCAAATGTTATGCGAGGACAAAGTTCATGCCATGCCTTTGAATGACAAGGAATATATTGAGTGAAGGAAATGTTTCTGATTCGAAACTACGTCTAATATCTGAGCGTGATACTGATGAAAAAATATATAATTAATCAACGGTTTCTAAAACTGCTTTAATTGTTGGAGATATTGACACTGCAGAAAAAAGAGACATTATAATCCAAAAGCAGCGTGGTAGACTTCAGAGAATAAATGAGTGTCATACAAATTATTTAGGATATCAATATCCATTATTGTTTTCATATGGTAAAAATGATTATAGATCTAATGTGAAGCATCGAGATAAAGGTTATAATAGTCAAGTTAAAGTAGATTTTCAATTTATAGATAAAAAAAATTAAGATATTTCATGGGAACAAGCGACCAAAAGAAACTGACTTACAATTAAAGAGTGGTTGATATTCAAAATTCAATTAATCCATACCAAGTGAAGCACAACTAATACTCTCTCCGTTTCAAAATGACTGTCGTTTTAAGGAAAACTTTTTGTTTCAAAATGAATATCATTTCACTTTTCAATGCAGTAATAATTGTTATTTTTCTAATTGTGTCATATAATTATTACTCTCTATACTATTTCCAATACATTAATAAGACTAATTTAGTAAAAGTGCAATATTTTATGATAATATCATTGCATTTCTTAATTTGTGTACAAAAACTTTAAACGACAGTCATTTTGAAACAGAGGAAATATTTATCTTTATAATGATGAAATCATAAATACTTAGATGGCATAGAAAAAATCAATTGAAAATGAGAGTTGAAAAATATCACAATTTGTGTGAAACTATCACCGATGGTCAAACACAAGATGCAAACACCGACAAAAGGGTTGTGTTGCCTTCGTCAGGGACAGAGCCACATATGTGAGTGTGGGGGCATGTGCCTCCACTGTGTTTTTATAAAATACATGAATAAACTCATATTGTACGACTTGCACAAACTACAACACCCTCCTACATTATAGTTTCTTGCGGTAACACATTGGTGCAAGTCAACACAAGTCATGTAACACATTGGTGCAAGTCTATTACACATAAACTCATATTATATATATGAATACTTGTTTAAGGTTTCATTTGATATATTTGTGAATCTTTTATTTATTTTGGAAGTAAATTTGAAAATTAAAATATGTTTGGAAAAAATATAATTAAATTGATTTTTGTGTTTAATTTTAAAATGATTTTTCACTAAAATATTTTAAAAAATAATTTTTTTACAAGTTTTTATTTTAAAATTAAGATATCATCGCAAAAGATTACTATTAATACCATGATTAACTAATTATATATAAAAATAGATACATAAATATTTATGTTGATAATAAAATTGAAAAAATTACAAAAATAAAAATTTGAAAATATAAACATAATATATTTATTTGTGCTTTAAAATTAATAGTAAATATATTACAATAAACTTTATAAATTAATATATGACTCCCACAACTTAAAATTTCTGACTTCGTCTTGGCCTTTGTCATTGTTAATTAGGGGTGGCAAAATGGATGGATTGAATGGATATGAATTTGATTGTTAATGGATGAATTAAAACAATCCATTAGTCCATTAACAATCCACTAAATTTTTTTTAAAATTATCCAATCCAATCCATCCATTAAGAATAAAACCCTTCCAATCCATCCATCCAACTTTTTTTTTATTTCGTAAAAATAAATATATTTTTTTATTTTTAAAAAATTGATTTTATTTTATTTTTGAAAAATTTATTTTTTATATTTTATAAAAAATAATTTTTTAATATATTTATTAAAAAAATTGAATTTTTTGTATTTTCAAAAAAAAATTGATATTTTAATTTTTGAAAAATATCAATTTTTTTCCAAAAAAAAAGTCAGTTTTCTTTTCGAGAAAAAAATTTATTTTATTTTTCGAAAAACAAATCAGTTTTTTATTTTGAAAAAAAAAAACGATTTTTTCCAAAAAAAAAGTCGGTTTTTTTTCGAGAAAATTTTTTATTTTTTTTCGAAAAACAAATCAGTTTTTTATTCTGAAAAAAAAATCGTTTTTTTTTACGAAAAACAAATATAATTTTTTAATTATTTTTTAAAAAAATTATTTTAAAAAAAATAAATTTAACGAAAATAAAAATAATCCATTAGATTATTAAAATATGTTGGATGGATTGAATCCATCCATGCATATAAATGGATGGATTTAATCCAATCTATTAACTTTTTTTTTGTGTGGTGGATGGATTTGATGAATTTTATCTTAATGGATTCAATTGTTACCTCTAATGTTAATAGTCACATGTATATGGATTGACTATTTTTTTTATAGAATGACAAGAATGACAATGTACAATTATGTTGAATTTTCTGGTCTTTTCATTCTATTCACATATAAACCTAAGTAATTTAAAATTCAACAATTACTCAATTCGATTCATTTGAAAGCAACTGATCATTCAAACATAACTTCAGGAATTTTAAAACTGAAGATTAATGAATTATTGTCTGATTTGACAAAAAAAAACTTTAATGAAGAAGGTGCTTTTATTATAATACTTCTAAAATTAAACAATTTGTCTAAATAAATAAAATATAATCTTTTCCTGAACCTCTAAATTAAGGCTATGACAGAAAATAAATTCAGAATTAACATTAATTAGTAACATAAATTCAGAAATATAAATACACTAAAAACAGAAATAATACCACACTAAGAAAGAAATAAACCTTCTCATGGCTAAGGTAAAAATAACTGATATACACTCAAAACTGATTTCAATCTAAGATCAACCTCTCCCTTTATTAAAAAATATTATTCTATTATTTCTACAATGGTCTTTTATTATTCTAATAACTACGCACATACCATTTGGCCCACTTGTTGTAACAATTTTTTTCAATTTCAATTTTCAAAAAATACTATTAATATATATTATTAAAACATTATGTCTAAAATATTTGCATAATTATTTTTTACTATTCTAATTGGTGAGTTTTAATCTATAACTATCATGTGTAGAAGTTAGTTAGTAGTTTGTTACAAATTAATTGTTAGTTAGTTATTGTTCTGGATTGAGCCGGGCTCTGCCCCTCAGCCGGGCAGACCCAACCCAGTGCTATGCTGATGAGGCTCAATAAAGTATAATTTCCTCTGTCGAGCACAAGCATCAACAAGGCATACTAGTCGGGCAGAAGACTCTCTTGACGGGGAAGTCCACGCGCTTCCTCCACGAACTCCACGTGCCCCCCACACGGGGACACGTCATCAGACAAATATCCACTTCCGAAAGAGTTGGTCAGCCCACCTTTTGAAGATCACGAGGCACTTGATCCAGGGAGAAGACCACGTGCTGGTCTTCCCTACGCCACGTAAACCCTGACAATTACTTGTGTTAGGCTTGGAAATCTGACCCAATGCAATGTAACCGTTAGCCTTGCGCTGAGGGCACATTATAAATACCCCCTTTGGGGTGAAGTAGTCACTACAACTGCTTACATTCTGAATAAATATCATACAAAGAAGCTGAATTTGAAGGTACCGGAGGAAGCTTGGTATGGAAGAAAGCTTAGTGTGAAGTATTTTAAGGTTTTTGACTCTCTGCACGACAAACATGTACCAGATGTTAGAAGAAGCAAGTTTGAAGATAAAAGTGAGATTATGATACTTACAGACTATCATCCAATAAATGCCTATAATCTGTATAATCCTCTAACTCAAAAGGTACATGTGAGTAGAGATGTGATTGTGAATGAGGCTGAGAAGTGGAAATGGGAAGAGGAGCCAGTATACAGTAAAGAGAATAAACAAAGCTGCATTTATCCTAATTCAAGTGATGAATCAAATAATGAAGAAGCAAACAATAATGATGCAGATGAACCAGAAGAAGAGGAAGCAGTTGCGAGACATCAAAGAATCAAATAAGCTCTAAGAAGGTTGAACAGTTGTGAAGTAATTCCTGATAATGCAGTAAATGATGAAGGTGATATCATTCACTTTGCATTATTGGAAGATGCTGAACCTCTCAATTACAAAGAAGCACTAAAGATAGATGTATGGAGGAAAGCTATGATGAAAGATCTCCATTCAATTGGGAAGAATCAAACCTGGGAGCTAGTTAACTTGCTAGATAAGAAAAAGAAAATAGATGTGAAGTCGGTGTTCAAACTGAAATTAAATCCTGATGGGAAAATTTCAAAGTATAAGGCAAGGTTGGTGGCTAGAGGCTTCTTACAAAAACATGGTGTTGATTATAATGAGGTGTTTGCTCCAGTTGCAAGGCTTGAAACTGTAAGGTTAGTTGTGGCTCTAGCTTGCAAGAGAAGGTGGTCATTTATCATTTAGGTGTGAAATCAGTCTTTCTAAATGGTCCACTTGAAGTGGTAGTGTTTGTATCATAGCCTTCTGGTTTTGAAGTGAAAGGCAAGGAGAACATGGTGTATAGACTCTATAAGGCTTTGTATGGTTTGAAGCAGACCTCTAGAGTCTGAAACAAGAGGATTGATCAGTTTCTGATACAAATTGGTTTCAAAAAATGTTCAGCAGCATTTGGTGTGTATGTGCAAAGTTCAAGTGAAGAAGAGACCATGATAATCTGCATATATGTGGATGATTTTCTCATTACAGGAAGCAAGACACCAGAGATTGAAAAAGTGAAAAACAAGTTGAAATTTGAATTTGAAATGACTGATCTAGAGGAACTCTCATTTTTCTTAGGAATGGAGTTTCTGAAGGTGAAGAATGAACAGTTATGCACCAGCAGAAGTATGTAGGTGAACTACTTGAGAAATTTGAAATGAATAGCTACAATTCAGTTTCAAATCCATTAGAGACAAACTCAAAAGTGGATGAGTGCAGTGAGGAAGAAAGAGTTGATCCAACATTGTTCAGACAAATGGTTGGTTCATTAAGATACTTGTGCAACAGCAGGAGTGACATTTGTTACTCAATCAATGTGATTAGCAAATTCATGCATGAACCAAGGAAGACTCACTTGATAGGGGCTAAAAAGATACTTAGGTATATAAAACGCACAAAAGAGTTTGGTCTGCTATTCCCAAATGGAAGCAAAGGTGAAAGAAGTGAACTCATTGGATACTCAGATAGTGATTGGTGTGGAGACATAACAGATAAAAGAAGTACCTCTGACTATGTTTTCAAGTTCAATGAAGCAGCTATATCATGGTGTACAAAGAAGCAACCACTGACTGCACTTTCATCCTGCGAGGCAGAATATATTGCAGGAACATTTACAACTTGTCAAGCAATGTGGTTGGATTTAGTGATAAAGGAACTGAGGTGTGAAGTGATGAAGCCTCTGGTACTCAGAATTGATAACAAGTTAGCTATTAGCCTTGCTAAAAATCCAATCTCACATGGCATAAGTAAACATATCGATACAAGGTTTCATTTTATTAAAGAACAACTGAACAATGGAATGATTGAAGTGCAATATTGTCCAACTGAAATGCAGTTGGCAGATGGTTTTACAAATGCTCTAAAGCTTGATAGATTTGAGTTTTTGAGAAAGAAACTTGGTGTTATGAGTACTCAATAGTTATGAATTAAGGGGGAGTGTTGAGTTTTAATCCACAACTATCATGTGTATAAGTTAGTTAGTAGTTTGTTACAAATTGATTGTTAGTTAGTTACCTTGTGTATGGATGACTTGCTTAGCAAGCTATTGTGTAACACATATAAATAACACTTTATAATGTGAAATAATAATCAATGAGAATCATCTCTATTCTCTCTCTTCTTCTCCTCCAAGATGTCTTCTAAGACGTCAAAACATTAGAGTATATGCGTGTGCACGCTATTTCTTTTCTCTTACAATTACAATCTTGCTGCGTATTAACTGTGTAACATCCTAATTTTTCCATACACTAAATAATATATCTAGTTAGATTTGAGATTTTAACAATGCTAGTTATTAAAAATTAAATGTTGAAACTAACACTTATAATAATTAATTTATTAATTAATTACTTTTTATATTTATTACTTTTATTCTTCAATTTGAATATCATCGTTTCATTTTATAAACTAAACTTTGAAATTTAAATTGGTACTTAAAACCCTTAACTTTAAGTTAATTAATTATTCATATTATTATTATCATTATTGTTGTTCTTGTTTTGTTATTATTAATTGATTTTATTTTATTTGAATATTATCATTTTACTCTATAAACCAATTAATAAATAAAATAATCTTAAGACAATAAAAATATCAAATAACTATCCTTTTTACTATTTTTATTATTATTAATATTATTAACATTTTACTTTTTATAAAAGAAATATATATCTCATTTTCTATTAATATCCTACATAATATTATGTCATGAAATCAAGCTCCCATACCTTTGTCATAAATTATTTTCACAAAGTCATACTAGAACACCTAAAGCACTATTGATGAAAGATTAGTAAATATTTGATAGAGACATATTTACTAGCAAGAGTTGAAAAGTTGGAAGGTATGGGCAAAAGATGATAAATTATGTTATTTTAATATTTTACAACTAGTATAAATAGGGGTCTCTTCCACCCCATTTTCATTCATTCATTCACAAATCATCTTTCTTACTTCTTTACTTCTTTCCTTCTCTAATTTCTTCATATAGCAATATTAGTTTTAGTTATCGAAGTTCCCACGATATCGGTTCGTAACCTTTAGAGTATTTTGTGGTAAAAGTTCTTCTAAAGTTTCAAGGGAGTTTTATACGTCAAAGTTCTGCCCAAATCATTTTCATAAGTAATCGGTAAGCCGTTATAATGTCCATTTTATTTTAATTATATTATTTTAATTATGTTATTTATATAAAGGTTATTTTAAATTTTCTATGCAAATTCCGTTCAGACGTCGATATATTGAACTTATAAAGTCCAAAATAAATTTTACCATTTTAAGTCGTTATAATGCCCAAATTTTATTATAATTTAAATGTTATTAGAAATATACTCTTGACAATTTTCTAAAACAAACAAATTCAAAAGGAGGTATAATATAATTTATATTTGAATTTAATAATTATTTTGGAGGTTATTATGATATATTTAAATAAATAAATATTTCAAGTTATAACGGGATTATGTTCAATTAACCATAAATTATATTCTAATTATTTCATAAATTTCGTACAATCCAACGGTTATCGTAAATTAGGTTCTTGGCAAAGATCGAAGACAACACTTGTGGACTTTCAACAACACTCAACAAAAGGTGGGGGCAAGATTTCGTATACGATTGGGACGGTTAGCGTAAAATAACTTAATATATATGTGTGTAGTGGTGACCTAAGCCCTACTAGCGATAAATAATTAAGGAGAGCCTATTCTCAAATAATGATTTTCACAAATCACTAGGCGAGGTTACGCCGGCCTTAATTAATTATCATAGGAATAATCTTTGACAATTTGGTATTGTATTGTGCTTGCATTATTCGGTTAATTTTATAATTGTTTATTTTATTTATACTTGAATGATTGTGATTGATAGATTAAGGAAATAATCGGTTAATGAGAGAAAAACATTGCTAGATATTAAGTAATTGATCCCCATTAACATAAGGAAAGTTGGATACAATGAGTAGTTATATTTGGTTGGGTTCTGGCTAAGGAAAGACTTGGTCGACTATGCCGTTTACAGTCCACCTCTCTTACCTGGGAAGTTAACCATACAATTACCCATTATACAAACTGAACTTATTATGTAAGGACAAAGATCAAATATGGCAAGACATTGGATGGATTTGGTACTCAACCTAAGTATCTAGATAATAAGTATAACTTGAAAAGTTGATACGATAATTCCCCATTATTAACTTAATACTTATGGCTAAGAGTTGCCACAAGATGAGTGAGTGATCATATAGACTTGCATTAAGGAATGTGTAAGTCCACCGCCGTGCGGTATGGGACGCACGAGGTTGATCAGTCGCCTGCAATCCCGACGGGGATTATTATCTATGCATGCTAGGCAAGACAAGGTTCTTGGCCTGAATTCTCAGGGACGATCGACTTATAACACCTAGGCTCCATGTGAAGTTAGGTGGCGTAGCTCTTGGTAATTGGGAGTACGTTGGTGGCATGTGGTCTAGTGATATCTGATCTTGGTAAATGGGATAGATATCATTGACAGCGTTTAGTGGCCTGAGTCAGCATATAGTTCAGGGATGCATTAGAATAAATAAAGTATATGTAATTGTGGGTATAAGATACGCTTGTTTGTATAAATATGGTTTCCATATATATTATTATTTTACACATTCATTCCCACTTTTAAACTTGTACATGAATCTTAGCCCTGTGTCATTTTTGTTTTGCATTTTGGATTATTTTATGACGATCAGACGATGAGCTCGAATCTTGCGTACTTCCCGACAACTCAGAAGGAAAGGATATGAAGTGACGTGGAGATGTGTTACTATAACATCTAGATTGGGAGCTGTTAGTGTTTTGTCAAACGCTAATCACATCCCTACTACTACAGTCAGTATAAGTGTCAGTCTTGTTGGACTTAGGAGGTCCCTTTTGGTATGCTTTCTTTTTGGTTTCCTTTCTGTACTTTTATTTTATGTTTTATCTATGTGGCAAGGCCGCTAGTCTTAACGGTGTCAAACTCTGTAAAATATATTTGAAGCATATGTATGTGAAACAGTATGTTTTTAAATAATTAAGTATTGTCCTTTAAAAATTTCAAATTTTTCTGTATTTTTATAAGGTTTCATTAGAATTCCACTAATGGGACATAGGCTGTCTCATTTAATGGTATCAGAGCTGGTCGATTCAGCTCGGACCGTAAGTGTCTAGAATTATACTGACTGTATCAAGTTGGATTCCAAACTGGATGATAACTTTTCTTCTGTGCATTGAGTCTTCATCTTGAGAGCCTTCTAGTATAATGGTCTAGGAAACTTATTTAGCACACTTTATTTTTCCTCCCCAACGGTCACAAACCCAACGGTAACGTAACGGACACTTCACAAAATTCACTTTATAAATACTTCACACCCATCCATTATTTTCATATCAATTCCTAAATATTTATCTATACCTTTCAAATGGCTAAATCCTTTCTTTTATTCATCACTCTTCTTGTCATTATTTTGTTTGTTATTGGTATCATCAAGCATGAAGAATTAGGTAAAGATTTCGTAGCAATAATGATAATTATAGTTTTACCACTATTAGTCTTAGCTTGGTTTACAAGTAGAGGTTTTTGAATGAGACATGGTCACGATTTTTGTAATCGTTGTTATTAAATAAATTGATACATTTTTGTTTATACATTAAATGTTGATTATGTTTTCCTGAATTCTAGTTATATTTAAGATATTAATTCAACATTTTAGACACAATTATCCCTTGCCTGTGGGAGACTTGATAAAAATCCTTATCGATGAATCATTCATTGGGATATAAATATACATAATTGTTATGTTCTTTATGTCTTGTGAATGATTGAACCTAATAACTATTCCTTTTCAGGAAGTTATGGTTCAGAACGTCAGAGGTGCGAGGCGTGGTAGGAGTGCTGCTAGAGGCACTACTAGAGGTATACGTAGGAATGCGAGTGATGAAGTTACTCCTGAAGGAGCACCTACCATTCCCATTGGACGAGAAGATCATTCCCAAACTGGAACGAACTCTCAAGCTGACACTCGAGATGTTCGTGAACTTGCTGCAGCTGTGTTAGTTCAAACACAACAAAATGCTCAAATCCTGCAAATCACTCGAGATCATCAACTCTTTCAGCAACAACAAAGGGAAATGGTGCATGAGGATACAGGATTGAACTCGTTTCTGAAAGGAAAACCACCACAGTTTGGTGGTGACTTTAATCCGGAGGGTGCTGAGAAATGGTTGCAAGAAATGGAGAAGATATTTTCTTTCACTCACTGTAGAGAGAATAGAAGGGTTGGTTATGCAACATTCATGCTGACAGGCGATGCTGAAGCTTGGTGGAGAGGAAAGTATAGATTATTGGAAGAGGAAGGAAGAGAAATCAATTGGACCTTGTTCAAAGAAGAATTTTTGGGGAAGTATTTTCCAAAGTTATGTAGGAAAGAGAAGGAGAGAGAATTTCAGAATCTACGTCAAGGTGTGATGACGGTGGGAGAATATACTAGGAAGTTTGAATCCTTGCTAAAGTATTCTGAGTTTTACCGCTTGCATCCAAGGGAAGAATGGATGTGTGAAAAGTATCAAGATGGATTGAAATATGATATCCAGAGGGCAGTTTTACCTCTGCATATTATGCGCTTTGGTGAGCTAGTAGAAAGGTGTCTGGAGTTGGAAGGGATTGACAATAGGAAGAATCAATATGGATCAGGAGGATCAACCCAAAACAACAATCACAAGGGCCACTTTAACCGAGGCCACGGAGGAAGAATCCAACGAGGGGGTAGGCCATATCAAAGGCCTACACCTTATCATAACCAGGATTCTAGAAGGTTAATGTTCAAGTGTTACAGCTGTGGAGGGGCACATCTTAACAAAGATTGTCCAAATAGAAATATTGGAACTTGTTTTCGCTGTGGTCAGAAAGGCCACTTTCTCAAAGATTGTCCCCAAGGACAAAGTCAACCAACAGGCCAGAGGAGCGGCCTAATAAACAATAACAACATAGGGAGAGCAAGAAATGGAGGCCCAAGTGTTGGTCAGAGACCTCAGAATCAAAATAAGCCAACCACAGGAAGAGTATTTACAATTAGAGGAGCTGAGATCTCAAAGTCAGCTGGGTTAATTCAAGGTATGTGTTTAATTGGAGATAAGTTGGTATCAGTTTTATTCGATTCAGGAGCTACACATTCTTTTATATCTACCTCTTGTGCTGAATTTTTGGGATTCGAAATTGTAAGTTGACTATCACAACTCCCTCGGGAGAAAGAATGGTAACTTATTCAGTCTGTGTAGACTGTCCAATAATCTTAGAAAATAGAAGATTCTTAGTAGATCTTGTGGTACTCCCGCTACAAGACCTAGATGTCATCTTAGGAATGGATTGGTTATCAGCCAACGATGTCAACTTGAGATGCAAGGAGAAAATTTTTACATTTGGAGAAGATAGTGGAGAAATCAGCAAAGCTGAAACCCTCACTCAAAGTTTTATGATGCTATTCTCCATGTCAGTAGGAGAAACCCCTAGTGTGGAAAATTTTCCCGTAGTCTGTGAATTCCCGGAAGTCTTTCCAGAAGAAGTTCCAGGTTTACCACCGGTTAGGGAAGTGGAATTTTCTATAGACTTGGTTCCAGGAACTGGACCAATTTCTATATCTCCTTATCGAATGTCACCCTCAGAGCTTGCGGAGTTAAAGAAACAATTAGACGAGATGTTAGAGAAAGAATTTATTAGACCAAGTGTATCGCCATGGGGAGCTCCAATCTTGTTTGTGAAGAAGAAGGATGGTTCTTCTAGACTTTGTGTGGATTACAGACAACTCAATAAAGCCACTGTGAAAAACAAGTATCCTTTGCCTAGAATCGACGACTTGATGGATCAGTTAAAAGGAGCATCAGTATTCTCAAAGATTGACTTGAAGTCTGGATATCATCAGATCAGGGTGAAGGAAGATGATATTCCAAAAACAGCTTTTAGATCCCGTTATGGACACTATGAGTACTTAGTTATGCCATTTGGTTTGACTAATGCTCCAGCAGTATTCATGGATTACATGAATAGGATCTTTAGGTCATACTTAGATCAATTTGTTGTAGTTTTCATTGATGACATTCTGATTTATTCCAAGAATGAGGTAGAGCACAGAGAACATTTGAGAATTGTGCTACAGATATTAAAGGACCTTCAATTGTACGCGAAATTCTCGAAATGTGAATTTTGGTTGAAGGAGGTACAATTTCTTGGTCATGTAATTAGTAAAGAAGGTATTGCAGTAGACCCAAGTAAAGTCGAAGCAATAACAAAGTGGGAGAGTCCAAAGAATGTTGGCGAGATTCGAAGTTTTCTTGGACTAGCTGGATATTATCGGAGGTTCATTGAAGGATTTTCAAAGATCGCTTTGCCCATGACTCAGTTAACGAGGAAAGGTAAAAACTTTGAATGGACTAAAGAGTGTGAAGAAAGTTTTCAGAAGCTAAAGGAAAGATTGACTTCATCACCAATACTCATCTTACCAGACCCATTAGGAAATTTTGATGTGTATTGTGATGCGTCATATCAAGGTCTTGGGTGTGTGTTGATGCAAGAAAGGAAAGTGATAGCTTATGCATCAAGACAATTGAAGGTGCATGAGAGGAACTACCCAACTCACGACCTAGAGTTAGCGGCAATTGTGTTTGCCTTAAAGATTTGGAGGCATTATCTTTATGGATCAAAGTTCACTGTGTTAAGTGATCACAAAAGCCTGAAGCATTTATTTGATCAGAAAGATTTAAACATGAGACAAAGGCGCTGGATGGAATTCTTGAAGGACTATGATTTTGAGTTGCAATATCATCCCGGAAAGGCCAATGTTGTAGCAGACGCTTTGAGTCGAAAGAAACTTCATGTATCTGCAATGATGTTGAAGGAAGAAGAGTTGATTGACAAATTCGTGGATTTAAACTTAGGAGTACATCACAATGAAGGAAGTATATTCATAGGCGCTATTGTCGTGTCTAATGAATTTCTGAAATGGATCAAAGATGAACAACAACTTGATGACCGTCTAGTGAGCATAAAGGAAAATATAAGAAATGGTCAAAATGGAGAGTTTAACATAAGGAGTGATGGAATCCTAAGGTTTAAAGAAAGGTTGTGTGTACCTCAAAATCAGGATATTCAAAAGTTGATTTTGGAAGAGGGCCACAAAAGTAAGTTGAGTTTTCATCCAGGAGCCACAAAGATGTATCAAGACTTGAAGAAAATGTTTTGGTGGGTTGGAATGAAGAGACATATAGCAGAATATGTTCAAAGTTGCTTGGTATGTCAGAAGGCAAAGATTGAACATCAGAAGCCAGCCGGATTGCTACAACCTTTAGATATTCCAGAGTGGAAGTGGGACGGAATAGCCATGGATTTTGTAACCGCTTTGCCTAAGACTCAGAAACAACATGATGCAATTTGGGTGATCATTGATAGGTTGACAAAGAGTGCACATTTCATTCCCATCAACCAGACGTTTAAATTAGAGAGACTAGCTCAGGTATATGTAAAGGAGATTGTTAGATTGCATGGAATACCTTCAAGTATAGTCAGTGATAGAGATCCCAGATTCACATCAAATTTTTGGCATCAGTTGCATTTAGAGTTAGGAACAAAACTGAGGTTAAGTTCAGCTTATCATCCCCAAACGGATGGCCAGTCTGAGAGGACGATTCAATCGTTAGAGGATTTGTTGAGAGCTTGTGCTCTTGAACACAAAGGAAGTTGGGACGAGTTCTTACCATTGATTGAGTTTACTTACAACAATAGTTTTCACTCAAGTATCGGCATGGCTCCATATGAAGCATTATACGGAAGAAAGTGTCGTACACCTTTATGTTGGTATGAGGTTGGAGAAAATAAAATATTGGGTTCAGAATTCGTGCAACAAACGACAGATCAGGTTAAACTTATTAGAGAAAAAATGAAGGCAGCACAGGACCGTCAAAAGAGTTATAATGATAAGAGGAGAAGACCTTTGGAGTTCGAGGCAGGAGATCACGTGTTCATTAGGGTAACTCCTAGGGCGGGAATTGCACGAGCAATCAAAACTAGGAAGTTAACACCAAGGTTTATCGGGCCTTTTCAAATTCTACGGCGGATTGGACCTGTAGCGTATCACATTGCTTTGCCGCCAAACTTGTCTAATCTTCATGATGTATTTCATGTATCACAACTGAGGAAGTATTATCCGGACCCTTCACATGTCATTGAGCCTGAAACTGTGGAACTTAGAGATAATTTGGAATATGAGGCTATACCTGTCAAGATCTTAGATCATCGTATTAAAGAACTTCGTGGAAAGCAAATACCATTGGTTAGAGTCGTGTGGGATGATGTAACTGGTGATTCTACTTGGGAAAGAGAAGAAGACATGCGTCAGAAGTATCCACATATGTTTTAGGTACGCTAAATTTCGAGGACGAAATTTCTTTTAAGGGGGGTGGTAATGTAACATCCTAATTTTTCCATACACTAAATAATATATCTAGTTAGATTTGAGATTTTAACAATGCTAGTTATTAAAAATTAAATGTTGAAACTAACACTTATAATAATTAATTTATTAATTAATTACTTTTTATATTTATTACTTTTATTCTTCAATTTGAATATCATCGTTTCATTTTATAAACTAAACTTTGAAATTTAAATTGGTACTTAAAACCCTTAACTTTAAGTTAATTAATTATTCATATTATTATTATCATTATTGTTGTTCTTGTTTTGTTATTATTAATTGATTTTATTTTATTTGAATATTATCATTTTACTCTATAAACCAATTAATAAATAAAATAATCTTAAGACAATAAAAATATCAAATAACTATCCTTTTTACTATTTTTATTATTATTAATATTATTAACATTTTACTTTTTATAAAAGAAATATATATCTCATTTTCTATTAATATCCTACATAATATTATGTCATGAAATCAAGCTCCCATACCTTTGTCATAAATTATTTTCACAAAGTCATACTAGAACACCTAAAGCACTATTGATGAAAGATTAGTAAATATTTGATAGAGACATATTTACTAGCAAGAGTTGAAAAGTTGGAAGGTATGGGCAAAAGATGATAAATTATGTTATTTTAATATTTTACAACTAGTATAAATAGGGGTCTCTTCCACCCCATTTTCATTCATTCATTCACAAATCATCTTTCTTACTTCTTTACTTCTTTCCTTCTCTAATTTCTTCATATAGCAATATTAGTTTTAGTTATCGAAGTTCCCACGATATCGGTTCGTAACCTTTAGAGTATTTTGTGGTAAAAGTTCTTCTAAAGTTTCAAGGGAGTTTTATACGTCAAAGTTCTGCCCAAATCATTTTCATAAGTAATCGGTAAGCCGTTATAATGTCCATTTTATTTTAATTATATTATTTTAATTATGTTATTTATATAAAGGTTATTTTAAATTTTCTATGCAAATTCCGTTCAGACGTCGATATATTGAACTTATAAAGTCCAAAATAAATTTTACCATTTTAAGTCGTTATAATGCCCAAATTTTATTATAATTTAAATGTTATTAGAAATATACTCTTGACAATTTTCTAAAACAAACAAATTCAAAAGGAGGTATAATATAATTTATATTTGAATTTAATAATTATTTTGGAGGTTATTATGATATATTTAAATAAATAAATATTTCAAGTTATAACGGGATTATGTTCAATTAACCATAAATTATATTCTAATTATTTCATAAATTTCGTACAATCCAACGGTTATCGTAAATTAGGTTCTTGGCAAAGATCGAAGACAACACTTGTGGACTTTCAACAACACTCAACAAAAGGTGGGGGCAAGATTTCGTATACGATTGGGACGGTTAGCGTAAAATAACTTAATATATATGTGTGTAGTGGTGACCTAAGCCCTACTAGCGATAAATAATTAAGGAGAGCCTATTCTCAAATAATGATTTTCACAAATCACTAGGCGAGGTTACGCCGGCCTTAATTAATTATCATAGGAATAATCTTTGACAATTTGGTATTGTATTGTGCTTGCATTATTCGGTTAATTTTATAATTGTTTATTTTATTTATACTTGAATGATTGTGATTGATAGATTAAGGAAATAATCGGTTAATGAGAGAAAAACATTGCTAGATATTAAGTAATTGATCCCCATTAACATAAGGAAAGTTGGATACAATGAGTAGTTATATTTGGTTGGGTTCTGGCTAAGGAAAGACTTGGTCGACTATGCCGTTTACAGTCCACCTCTCTTACCTGGGAAGTTAACCATACAATTACCCATTATACAAACTGAACTTATTATGTAAGGACAAAGATCAAATATGGCAAGACATTGGATGGATTTGGTACTCAACCTAAGTATCTAGATAATAAGTATAACTTGAAAAGTTGATACGATAATTCCCCATTATTAACTTAATACTTATGGCTAAGAGTTGCCACAAGATGAGTGAGTGATCATATAGACTTGCATTAAGGAATGTGTAAGTCCACCGCCGTGCGGTATGGGACGCACGAGGTTGATCAGTCGCCTGCAATCCCGACGGGGATTATTATCTATGCATGCTAGGCAAGACAAGGTTCTTGGCCTGAATTCTCAGGGACGATCGACTTATAACACCTAGGCTCCATGTGAAGTTAGGTGGCGTAGCTCTTGGTAATTGGGAGTACGTTGGTGGCATGTGGTCTAGTGATATCTGATCTTGGTAAATGGGATAGATATCATTGACAGCGTTTAGTGGCCTGAGTCAGCATATAGTTCAGGGATGCATTAGAATAAATAAAGTATATGTAATTGTGGGTATAAGATACGCTTGTTTGTATAAATATGGTTTCCATATATATTATTATTTTACACATTCATTCCCACTTTTAAACTTGTACATGAATCTTAGCCCTGTGTCATTTTTGTTTTGCATTTTGGATTATTTTATGACGATCAGACGATGAGCTCGAATCTTGCGTACTTCCCGACAACTCAGAAGGAAAGGATATGAAGTGACGTGGAGATGTGTTACTATAACATCTAGATTGGGAGCTGTTAGTGTTTTGTCAAACGCTAATCACATCCCTACTACTACAGTCAGTATAAGTGTCAGTCTTGTTGGACTTAGGAGGTCCCTTTTGGTATGCTTTCTTTTTGGTTTCCTTTCTGTACTTTTATTTTATGTTTTATCTATGTGGCAAGGCCGCTAGTCTTAACGGTGTCAAACTCTGTAAAATATATTTGAAGCATATGTATGTGAAACAGTATGTTTTTAAATAATTAAGTATTGTCCTTTAAAAATTTCAAATTTTTCTGTATTTTTATAAGGTTTCATTAGAATTCCACTAATGGGACATAGGCTGTCTCAAACTGTGTGTTCTAATACTAATAACTACAAACTTTTTTTTAAATATTCAATTGATACAAATATTATATATTCAATTATTTTTAGAATAAATTTTAAATAAAACACCTATTCTTTCAATTTTAAAATTTATACATCAAGTATCTCATTACAATAATATAAATAGTTTAAAAATAAAATAAATGCATAAATATTATATTTTTTAACAAGTAAAATACTATTAAATTATATATTCTTTTTTATGTGTTATGCGTACGGATCTCTTACTACTAATGTATTAAAAACTATCAAATTGTAAGAAAATACGTGTTGCAATCAATTTTTACATCTTCATAGTTTTTTTGAAAGCAAATAAAGGATCAATCTCAAATTATCATGTCGACAAATATTGGACACACTTTTGCAAAATCATATGCAAGGAACTTATTCATTAATTTGTCTCAAGATATAGGAACAACAAATTCATTTCCTTTGATGGTTGTTTCTTTTGAACTCCATTTTTTATTGTATAGGAGGGTACCCTTATACTATGTTTATTTGTTTATATATTTTTTTTTCTTTGCTAAGTACATCAAATTAGTTGATTTTACTTATAATAAAAAAATGAAAGAGTACTATATCAATATTTTACATTGCCTTCACTTAAACTTTCATAAATAAATAAAAATTAAAAAAAAAGACTTTCAATTTATTATGTTGATTTTCATAATATTATATAGTGGTTTGTCGTCCGAACCAGATAGATATAAAGCTGAAAAACTGATTGCTTTCATAAACAGCAAGTTCAACAACCTAATGGAGTGTTGTGAAATCTAAACCTTCATTAAATAATTAATCCATGTGCATTTTCAATCATATATGGATAAATGTAAAATTTCAATGCTTTTTGAAATTTATGTATGTTAAAAACAAAAGTTATTGATCGCGTACAATTTTAATGATCATATTTATTTAATGATTCAGACAGTGATTTATTAGATATTTATTCAATAAAAAAAGTAAAAAAAAAAAAGTATTTTTGTTAAAAAACGTGGTTGGGCCTAACTCAACCTTACAAATACATGTTTATGTCATATATTGTCCGATGTGAGATTTTTAACACATTTTGAACTGAATTAAACATAAATAAAATAGACATTTTATTTATGTCAGAGAATTCGTGTTAAATTTTTTTAAGAAGAATTTTACCACTCATTATCATCTTCTTTAATTCGTAAAATTAATCTATATAACTGTACACGGATGATACTTAATCTCTAATTCCGCCACATATCATTTATTCATCTTATACTGTAAAATTTTAGGATATTTAATTTATTAATATTTAAGATATGAAACTTTAATCTTATAATTTTATTCATTTTAAAATTCATCCATTGTGGACCACTTACAAATGTGATCCATTGTTGTTTAATCCTAAACCTAAATAATTGTTAGGGTAAAGATTAATTAATGAATTCATAATTGTTAGTACTTCCTTAATCCATCAAAATAATTATTTTTTTCCTCTTTAGCTTCTTTCCCCCTCTTATTATTTACCTCAAATAGGACTCAATGAGTAATAAGTTGAGTAAATTGTACTCTAAAGCCTAAGGAAAGTGCAACAAACAAAGACCTATCAAATGAACATAACAAAGTGTCATACTTAGGACAAGTTTCACAACATAAGAATGAAAGCCCTTGCTTTTGTTTTAAACAAAGACCCATCAAAGTCTCAATGTGTTGTTGCCATATTCTATGTTTTAACTCTTGTATTTTTCTACTTCTACTCTCAACTACTTGCACCAAAAAAAGTAGTGGGTGGGACCATAAAGAAGCACATTTTCTATAACCGTGATTGATGGTAGGGAGTGGGAGATTACATTTTCACATGGAATTCTTAGGTCTCACTCACACTCCTCAAAGTTTGATCATAACATACCATGACTAGTTTTGGAGGGAACAAGAACATGGGTTACATACCCCACACACATCCCTTTGCTTTCTTTTTCTTTAGTCACTCTCAAGGTTCAACTAATAACTAATTTTTCAAAAGCATGTATAGTCAATTACCTACCTCATAAAGTAGGGTTTGTATTATTTGTACACATGGAGTCATAGTTCTCATTTATTTGTACACGTGGAGGGATCATGATTTGGAGTGAAAAAATCGAACGCGGTCACCCTCTTAAAGATTATAAATCGTTCGATTTAGATTCAATAATTTTAATTAAATATTAATCATGCATTATTTTGAACCATTAGATAAGAATTAAACGCTCCAACAACATGACAGTAGAAAAAAATCAACTGCAAAAAATATTGTTTCATTTGTTAAGTTTAATAAAGATCCAACAACTTATAATAGGGTTAGATTTAGATTTATTGTTTAGTCTCAATATCTTGTGACTTCATCATTAAGGAATCTACATCAAAACCACACGATTAACATTGAACAATTTTAATTTTAAATTGACGGTTTATATTTAAAAATAAATAAAATAAAATATATTTAAAATAAAATGAATTTGGCTAATTTGTGTCTTAAGAATATAAGATTAAAAAAAATGTTAAAAATAAAATTTTATTATTGAATAGTATAATATTTTGAATTTGGGTCCCACAAAGTCTATATCACTAGTTTTTAACTAGTTTATTTTTTGTTTCACTTTACCAACCCTAACCCTCTTTTTAACCTTTTATATATACACCCCTCTTCAAGTTAAAAATCATACATACTATACCACACATAGCACACTCATTTTTTCCAACTTAGAAACCATGGATTGGTTCTCATGGCTTTCAAAAACAAATCTTGATCCATCTCTTGTATATGAGTATGGCCTCACTTTTTCCCACAATGAGCTAGAACAAGAAGACATAGTTTACTTCAACCATGAGTTTCTCCAAAGCATGGGAATCTCCATAGCCAAACACAGGCTAGAAATTCTCAAACATGCAAGAAAAGAAAAGTCAAAGAGACAACCACCAAGACCAGTTGCAAAGATCATTGTAGCAATCAAAAAGACAAAAAAGTGCTTAGAAGATTACATCATGAGAAAATTGGTTACATGTGAGGAATCAAATTCAGCACTCGTTGTTGTTCCAACATCAAGACCTAGTAATAGTGCTTATTATGGAACAAGATCATCATGGAAGAGTAGTTCTTTGAAGAGGAGTAATAAGAAGATGAAAGTGGAGAAACAAGAGAGGTTACTGCTTACAAATGGAAGTCCTAGTCCTACAATGATGCCTGGTTTTGCTCTTGATAGTTTTTCTAGTACTCCTATGGTTTATCATTTTCATGAAGGAAAGATGAAAGGAGAAGATGATGATAATAATGGTTATTGGTCTTCTGCTGTTGAAGATATCAGGTGGGATGCTATGTTTCAAGATCTAAAGCCAAATTAATTTTTTTTTATTTTTTATTTATAATTCTTATCATTTCAACCTCAAATTTTAATCGGGTGTTCGAAACTATGACAGATAGTCACAGTTATTTAACGGAGATCAAAAGCTCTAAGTTAGGTTTGATCTAACATAGAGCTTTTACCGTAACGTGTTTGATAATGCGAATTCGACGTGTTTTCAAACATGTAATATACTATTTGGTGAGAGATGGATTTTTTAGGGTTCTTCCACCATTTTGAATGTGCTTTTTTACTTTTTATTCTTTTTTTTTATTCATTAGTGGTGTGAATCATGTGGATGGGTAACTTTAGCACTTGTCTGTATGAGTAATGATGTTTGACTACTTTTGCTTTTGAATGTTTGTGACTTTTAGGTTTGAATAGGTGAAATTTGGATTAGATTAGCGTAATTGTGGGGAGAGAATGGATTAAGATAGGTCATTATTGTTTTGTTCTTTGTAGCAAATTTGAAGTCCAAATTTGTAATATGTTATGCTTATTTTGACAATATATACATTGACAAAAGTATATTTATAATTAAATTATTATGTCTTACCTTCATATTCTTGTTTTTGAATTCTTGAATGGAACTTTATCTCAATAAACAATTGATTAATATAAAATTTTAAATTACTATCAAATTTGTCACTATTTTAAAATAATAATAATAATATAAATAAATAAAATTTTACAGTAATAAAAAAATATTTTAAAACCATTTGAAATACAAGAAACCTATTTGAGAACGCTATTCAAAATGGTGGAGGAATTTGGTTACTCACACTCAACATGCAAAAGAAGGGAAAGGACGAAACTACCCCTTGCCCCACATATGTGACAACTGACACTGACGTCCATTTATTTATTTCAAAGTGGTGACCATAGATTCAGATTTGTGAGTTATTATTTTTAGCACTTATGCAATTTGTTCAGAAAAATTGAACACTGAGGACCCCATTTATGTCCTTTCTTGTAATTATCTTAGTCTAGCATTTAGTACTACCTGAAGTTACTTTTTTTCTTCACATGGCAATATCAATAGGTTTAAAATATGTAAATTCATCTAATAGAGCTTTACAATTAATCAAAAATATGCCAACCATAACCACATTTTCATGTTATGCTACTTAATAAGTTGGAATCATATCCATTACTCCAGAAATGAATGACTCCACTTGAAGAGAGACACAAGAATGAATACAAAAATAATAAACAATTTTTTTATAAAGGGAACCCACCGCCATTTCATTTAAGAAATGGAGAGGATTCTAACCCATTTTTATCTACAAGCAATAAATAACAGCTCGGTTTAAATATATAACATAATGTTCAAATATATAACATAATGTTCGAAACTTCCTAGGCCAAAACAATGTCAGGTCTGCACAAGAAGCGTGATAATGTTATGCAGTCAAGATATCTTTCCACGATCCATACTTTGAGCTGAATGTTCCTCCACCAAATTGTTGTGCATATTCAGAAACAACACCGCGAGCCGAAACATCCCAAGTCTTCACTATATCTTTAAGGGACATCGGTTGTGAAAAATTACGTAAGGACATGCTAAACTTTGATTTCGCTTTCTCTGAAAGATCTTCATTCCCGGTCCTGTCATAATAATATAAAGAATAACATTTTGCATTAGAAACATTTCTTGGCATATTTAAGATAAGGTTGCGAATTGATACATGCACGGTGTAGATTACCAATATTTGGAAGAGAAAATCCAAAATATTTTAGATCCAAAATTAGCAAGTTAAAGATGAAGGGACTAAAATATTTCATATCTCACCGTGATTCAACTGGAAACTTGTCAAGGAATATGGGAGAAGAATTAGGATAATTTGGAGGAACCAGTAAGCGCAGAGGCTGAATAGGGTACTGTAAAGTGATATAAATCACACATAAGAATAATAAAACAAATAACAATTTAAAAGGTTTAAAATTTGTTTTAATTGTTAAACATGAGAGTCCACACCTGCAGTGAAGCATAATGAGATTTTAAAGATGGGCTGAGAGCCACAGGAATGAAAGAACATTTGACAACGGTCCCTTCTGTCCCTTCAGCGGCAGCAACAGCAGCTGCAGTTGGATCAACATCTCTGTTACTTATTTCTACTACTGTGTCAATAAGTCTGCGATTAATTTGCTGTATTTCTTCCAAAAGGACGTGAGTAGCCTGCCACTCATTCACATAAAGTCCCATATCAGAGCCAAAAAATCAAAGCATCAGATAATACAAGTGTATTAAAATCATCACACTCTAACTAACTATGTTTTAATAAGTCTCCAGAAAGAGTGAGTGCATCTATTCAAACCCATATAATTGACAATATCCAGCCAATGAACAAAGATCACAGACAGTAAAGATAATGTTATATTAATTATAAAATAAAATGTAACAGTTAAAAACATATAATTTAGTAACCTCGGCCTTTGGTTTCTTGAAATTGGTTGTTGCCGTTGACTCCTCCTGCTGAGAAGCCTCTGAAGGAGACTGCTTTATACTGTCATTCTTGCTCACAGGCACAGCAGATGACTTAACATTCAAAGGTCTAGCACTGGTATAGCGCTTTATCTTCCTGATTCCATTAGTACCATCTTGAGTGATAAAATTTCTAGCCTGAAGACGACAATTAGTCATGGAAACCAAATCCTCGCCAATAGCTGCTCTGGATCCATTCCCGGGAGCTGATCCTGCTATCCTATCACTCATGCTGACAACTGAACTGATATCATTGACAGCAGCAGTTAATGTTTCAGTTGACATTGATTGCACCTGGAATCATCATTTGGACATAAAATTGTCAAATATAGTAATGAACAACTGTCCAAATTATTTCCTAAAACAGAGAACAGTAAAAGCTTTTAAAAATAATGAGTAAACCACCAAATTAGTCTGAGTTTGTAGGACGCTCTTGAATAAGTCCCTGAGATTATGAATACTTCAAAAAAGGTCCCTGAATTTATTAAAGTGTCAAGTTGATGTCTATATTTTAACCACTTAGTATCAATTTGGTCTCTATTTTAACCACTTAGTATCAATTTGGTCTGACTATTTAACCACATACTACCAATTTAGTTCTTACATTACTATCGCAGGATTAATATATTCATATGACTAAAATTTAATAGAGTCAGAGATCTTTTTGAAATATCCATAATCTCCGGGATTTATTCAAGCGGCTTAAAAAGTCTTTGGTGGTTTATTACAACATTTTTTGTTTTTCGGTAGGATATGGAAGAATGAAGGTGATATATATATATATATATATATATATATATATATATATATATATATATATATATATATATATATATATATATATATATATATATATATATATATATATATATATATATATATATATATATATATATATATATATATATATATATATATATATATATATATATATATATATATATATATATATATATATATATATATATATATATATATATATATATATATATATATATATATATATATATATATATATATATATATATATATATATATATATATATATATATATATATATATATATATATATATATATATATATATATATATATATATATATATATATATATATATATATATATATATATATATATATATATATATATATATATATATATATATATATATATATATATATATATATATATATATATATATATATATATATATATATATATATATATATATATATATATATATATATATATATATATATATATATATATATATATATATATATATATATATATATATATATATATATATATATATATATAATCAAAGCTGAATAATTTGATATATTATTATTAAGAATATACAAGTGCCAATCTCTTTAAATAGAGTATTCTGACCTAATGGGTCTTACTAAAGATTCAAACTTAAATTACTAATAAAAATAACAAACTAATTAATTATTTATAACATTCCCCCTCAAGCCGGTGAATATATATCTATCATTCCCAACTTGAAAACAATTTTTTCAAAGTTATTGTTGTTAGGCCCTTTTGTCAAGAGATCTGCAAGGTTGCCTTGGGAGGACACATATGGAATGCAAATAAGGTCACTATCTAATTTTTCTTTAATGAAGTGTCTATCAACTTCAATATGTTTAGTTCTGTCATGTTGCACTGGATTATGAGCTATACTGATAGCCGACTTATTATCACAATAGAGTCTTATTGGTTCATCACACTTTATCCTCAGATCTTCTAATATTGGTTTCAGCCATATTAGTTCACATATCCCTTGTGCCATTGCCCTGAACTCTACTTCAGCACTAGATCTCGATACTACATTTTGTTTCTTACTTTTCCAAGTCACAAGATTTCCACCTAGGAAAGTGCAATAACCTGTAGTTGATCTCCTATCCACAATTGACCCTGCATAATCGGCATCAGTATATGCTTCAAGACCTACACTCCCATTTCTTTCAAACTAAATTCCTCTACTAGGTGTTCCTTTCAAATATTGTACAATTCGGAATGCAGCTTGTAAGTGAATCTCCTTTGGTCGGTGCATGAATTGGTTGACTAAGCTAACAGCAAAAGCAACATCAGGTCTAGTATGTGAGAGGTATATTAGTTTTCCGATTAATCTCTGATACATTTCCTTATCAACCACAATATCTTCTTCTACATTTCTCAACTTTACACTTGGATCAACTGGTGTATTTGTAGGCTTGCATGCTGTCTTGCCAGTTTCTTGCAGAAGATCAGTAATGTATTTCTGTTGAGATATGAAAATTCCTTTCTTAGAGTGGGCAACTTCAACTCCTTTAGTGAATCTTCCAAAGCATGCTCGTGGCGATTGCTTTAACCTATATAAATTTTTTTTAACTTGCACATGGTGTTGGTGGTAGTATTTTCACGGAACCCAGGAGGTACATCCATGTAGATTTCTTCTTCAAGTTCACCATGAAGGAATGCATTCTTCACATCGAATTGGTTTAAGTTCCAATTACAATTAGCTGCTAAAGATAATATCACCTTAACTGTATTCATTTTTGCAATTGGTGCAAATGTCACTGAATAATCTACTCCATATTTTTGAGTGAATCCTTTGGCTACCAATCTTGCCTTGCACCTCTCAATCGATCCATCTGCCTTGTATTTAATAGTGTGTGTATATCCATTTGCACCCCTACAGGTTTCTTTCCATTTGGTAAAGAAACCAATTCCCAAGTATTGTTCTTTTCCAGTGCCTCCATCTCCAAATCCATGGCTTGTTTTCATTTCCTGTCAGACAATGCCTCAGATAGAGAGGTAAGTAGTTTTATAGTGCTCAGATTTGTAAGGAAGACTTTATGGATACGTGAAACATATTCAAAACATAGGTAACTGGATAGAGGATAGAGTGGTTGATTGTTACTGGTATCTTTCCTAAGGGTAATTGGAAGATGTAAATCTTGATAGTGTGATGGTAGTGGTGGTGGAGTTGAATTGGATTCTAGTTCCTGTTCATGAGAGAATTCAGAAGTTGAATCGCTAGAATTAGAATTTACCTCATGTAATGTTGGGTCAAACTCTTGGATAAGATTAGATTCAGGAATGGTCGTCCTTCTTGTATATACTAAATTCTTTCCATATCTTACATCAGTTTCATCTTTTTCAAAATCACATTTAGTTCCAATAGTAAGGTTAGGATCCACATTCAATTCCAATATCTTCCTTATTTACGTTCTTCTCCTAAAGATGAGTTTGAACGGAGTTTCCCTCTACTATCACTATGAATATGGACGAACGATGTACACCCAAATATCCTAGGAGTGAGGTTACTAGAGGTAGACACATTAAGATAGAACGAGGATAGGACTTTCATAGGAGTTTTGGAAGCAAGGACAGTAGAAAACAAACGATTTATGAGATACGATGTAGTTAAAACTGCCTCACTCCAATATTTCTTGGGAACTTTATTTTGAAATATCATAGCACGTGCTTGGTCTAACAAATGCCCATTTTTTCTTTAAACAATGCCATTTTGTTGGGGTGTTTTAACACATGAAGACTCATGAATGATACCTTCATTTTGACACAAAGAATTAAGATTATGATTAAAATAATCCTTGGCATTATCAGACAGAATCCTCTTAATACTCATACCAAATTGATTTTTAACCATAGAGAGAAATTGAGGAACCACATGACTAACTTTAGATTTTTGTTTAAGTAAACCCAAGTAACTCGAGTACAATCATCACTAAAGGTGATAAACCAACGGGCACCTGAAATATTTGGAATATTAGATGGACGCCACACATCTGTGTACTCATTTTATTACTAATGGAGAAAAGTACACGCTTGTGTTTAGCAATCTCACACACCTCACATTGAAGACTCTTAACATCTAATGTTTTAAACAAAACAGGAAATAACTGCTTAATGACTCTAAACGAAGGATGACCCAGATGACGATGGTATAAGAGAATCTTCTCCCTATTGGTCTTTATTGATTCTGACAAAAACAAATTGCTGCTGAAAAAATCTGGGCTTGAATCTTTGTTATCAAAGTAGTAAAAACCATTCCATTCCTTAGCACTTCCAATCGTCCTCCCCGAATTCTTGTCCTCAAAAACACAAGAGTTGTTATAGAAAATAACATTACAAGATAGGTCTTTTGTGAGTTTATGAATGGAAATTAGGCTAGTAGTCAATTTTGGGATATGAAGGACATTGTTAAGAGTCATGGATGAATTAAGTTTGATTGTTCCTTCACCTGCTACAATTATAAGGATGCCAACTGCAGTGGATATTTTTTTGTTACTGGGGCAAGATGGATAGGTGGAAAAGTGTGTGGGTAAGGGTGTCATATGGTCAGTGGCTCCGGAATCTAGTATCCAGTATCGTTTAAAGGGTATATTTGAGGCAGTAAGTCCAAACAAAAACGGAGAGTTGCCAAATGGAAAAGATAATAGAAACGTACCTAGACATGTTAAAGAACAAGTACTTGTTAGTGTCTCCAACTTACTTAAGAGAGATTTCATCTTTTCTACTTCACTTAAGTTAAGATGCACCCCTCCTTCTAGACTGTCTCCACTAGTTCTTCCGGTCATGTGTGCAGTCCTCCCTTTCTGGATAAGTCTCTTTTTTTGGCCCCACTCTCTATTAGGAGGTCGGCCAACCAATTTCCAACATTTTTCTCGAGTATGACGAGGCTTGTTGCAATAAGTACACCATACCCCTTCGCTCTTCTTCTCGACATAAGTTTCTCCCAATTTCTTCTGATCAACTAGCATGGTTGAACTCTTCTCAACTAGCATTTGAACTTTCCACAAATGGTGGTGACAACTTTAATTCCCTTCTACTTTCTTCACTCCTCACTATAGACATTACATCATTAATGTTCGGTACTTTTTCTTTGCCAAGAATTTGTACTCTAACATAGTCAAAGTCAGAGTTGAGTCCTACCAGAAAGTTGTAGACTCTATCTTGCTCAATGTACTCCCTAAATTTTGTTGCATCTGCTGTACATTCGGTTTTGATAACTCTGTAGTGGTTTAACTTCATCCACAAGGCTTTGAGATGATTAGCGTACTCTGTACTGTTTTGTTGCCTTGTTTAGTTCCAAGTTGCCTTGTTTAGTTCCTAGTGTTTTCACCTTCGCATCATATATCTGGACAGCTTCTTTGGCTTTAGAATAAGTTTCTTCTAATGCTTTCCAAATCTCTTTTGCCGTACTTAGAAACATGCAAGTGTCACTAATTTCTAGAGTCATTGAAGCCCATAACCATGCAATGATCGTAGAATCTTCTGTATCCCACTTGTCAAATTTAGGAGCTGTCTCTTTGAAAGGTGCGTCTGTAAGGTGTTTTGCTTTTCCTTTACCTTTGGAGATCGTTTTTACGAGTTGAGACCACTTTAAATAATTCTTTCCATTCAACTTGTAAATTTGAGGAATAATAGGTAATTCTGATTCAGACTTGTAAGCATTTGTTTCATCTTTAATGTCAGCCATTGAAAAAACTAGAAACAAATGCAAGTAAAAAAAACCACAAGCGAGTGCGAGGTTGAGAATTCGATGGAGATATATGCGGCTGTTCAAACAGTGATGATGAACAGTACCACGAAACAGTACGAGAGCAGTGATGAAAAGTGCCGTAACAGTGCGGGAACAGTACCGGAACAGTTCCGTGAATAGTACGCGGCTGTGCCTGAAACAGTATCGGAAAACAGTGCCACAATGAAAAGTGGCTAGGTTTTTTTTCCAAAGAGCCGCAATTAAGGCGGCTAGGGTTTTTTATGCGGAAGCGAGACCGTCTCGAATGAGAGCTCATGATGATGATACCATATCAAAGCTGAATAATTTGATATATTATTATTAAGAATATACAAGTGCTAATCTCTTTATATATGGTATTCTGACCTAATGGGCCTTACTAAAGATCCAAACTTAAATTACTAATAAAAATAACAAACTATATATATATATATATATATATATATATATATATATATATATATATATATTCTTAATGTATATATTTGATAAATGCGGTTTGTATTTTATTAAATCATAAATAATATGTAGCATATGAAAGGCTTGTTAGACTAACCGCTCTTATTAGACGATCAATAGGCTGGTCTGCAGTTGACTTCCCAGAAGTAGCTGCCAAAGTATTAAAATATGCACAATCTGGAACACTGAATTCTGCCAATAAAGGAGAGGCTGATATCCCAGGAGTCCCAATGGCAAGGGATTGAGCTGGTGCTGCTGTACCCCCTGTATGTTGTCCAACATTGGCAGCACTTGATGATGAAACACCAGGAACGGGCTTCTCAGAATCTACTAGCATAGGAGATGGAGCCATGGTAGGGGAAGGAGTAGGGAGCCCAAAAGGTGAGTTAGAAGATTGAAGAGGAGTTGCAACTTTTGCTAGAGACTGTTGATGAGTTTGTTGGTCAACTTGGGGAGACGAGTGTTGTGGAATTTGAGGAGACGCAGCCTGAAAGAGTTGGGGTGAAGCAACCTGAAATGGACTCCCTTGTTTTGGCTGTTGATGGGTATAAGCAGAGTTTTGACCTGAGGTAATATGTTGCTGAAATACCCCTGGCTTAACACCTATTCCTTGTCGCATTTTCATATCATTTATATCGTTCATTTGGTTAATCTGAGACTGTACTGACAGCTGTTGCTTTCCTGGCTGGTGTAGCTGCTGTCGCTGCGGTAGGATCTGCTGCCTCTGCATCATTTGTCCTTGCTGCTGATATTGTTGTTTGTACTGTTGATTCTGCAGCATCTGATGTTCCTGATGTTTCAGTTGGGGCTGAAGCATAGTGGAACCTGACTGATGGGTATTTAGATTTGGTTGGATCACATTCACCCCACCTTGTGATGATAATGAATTGATGTTGGTCTGTTGAGGAGTACTGACATTGTTTTGTTGAAGGGAGCTCAAGGGAACCTGTTGCAGAGAGTTTGCAGAATTTCCTTGCCCAGCGTCTACATTATTACTTGGTTGAATTGTACTCAACATGTTTTGTTGTGTTGTTGCTAAACCAGACATAGAACTATGTTGCAAGCCCGCAGCATTGTTCTGCTGTATAGTTGCCGCAGAACCTTGTAAGTTTGATGGCTGCATCTGAGAGATCATTTGATTTTCATGAGACTGTACTGAAGTAACTTGAGATTGTGACTGTGCTGTTGAAGACATATGAGTTGGGGGAAGCTGTCCAGGTTGCAAGGACAAGATGGGTTTCCTAGGCCTAAATGAATTTATGAGATTTACAATCTGCTTTTCATATGCTCCCAATTTTTCCTTGAAACTAGGCATAATGATGTGCTTAGGAATCTGTAGGAATGTTATCATGCGTTCCAGCATCATTCTATATTGCCTCAACTTTTCCACCTGATCTGACTTGGGCTGTTGAGGAGTAGAGTCATACTGAAATCAAAAATGGAAATTATATTAAACAGAGTAAAAGTAGACATGTCAATAATTATGGCTTTTAAGGAAAAGTGAACTTGTTATGATTGAGAAGAGTTTAATACCCTTCCGTTACAGTATTTATTTTTATAATAAATCCTGTGGTATACTGAAAAAGCAAGTCTAGAATGTTTTTAGGTACTACCGAAGATTTTTTAAGAGCTTCTCCTTTATCATCTAATAGTTTTTATTTTTATTCTAACAACGCCGATAAATTATTGGCAAACACATAGGAAGAAAGCATTTTATTTCAGAAAGGAGTTGAGGCTTTCTTTTCATTTACTGCCTAGAGCATGCTGCAGATTCTAGTGTTCACCAACCCTAAAAATTGAAATGGAAATCTGGCTTGAATAATGCTATTGTTACACAGTCAGACATACGCTTTCAAGCATACGCTCTAATAAGATGTCATGTCATTCTTTTCATTAAACCGTGCAACAGGCAATCTGCACAATTGGTTTACAAATTCAAACACACATCTACTTCTCTCGCCCTCAAACAACTGGACACACCATCCCTTAATATTGCCTGCCAAGTATCCCATGATGTTGATCGTCCTTCAGCACTGAAAAATCATAAACTCGCCAAAACAGCACTGCTAAGCCTTGCTCTCACTGGATCATTTGCTTTTGAAATCTGGTTTTGAGAAGTATGCTTTTGAAATCTGGTTTTGAGAAGTTTGCTTTTGAAATCTGGTTTTGAGGAGTGGTGTATATTTGTGGTTTACAACAGAGTGGGAATAGTTTGAAAACATTTGGCATAAGATGGAGATGGTGACGGACCCACCGGCAAACCAAACTAAACACATCATAGAACAATGGAAAACGAAAAGGCTCACAGAAGTGGACTCGGATCTGGTCTTCAATCATATCACTAGTGTTTGTGGCAGTCGGAAAGCTAGAGAGAAGAGAAAGTTTTTAGAAAAGGAAAAGTGATGTTTAGAAACTATGATCAAAATGAGAGAGAAGATTAAAAGTGGCTATTGGAAGGAAGATGACATTTTAGTGAGGTGTTGAAAAAAAAATGATAGTGGAGACTGTTGGCTCTCATGGAGGTAGCTTGGGTGGGTCTGTTGCAGACTAAAATAATCAGAAAAAAGAGTTTGTATTTAACATAAAGAACCGGTTAGCAGGTAAATGGGTACAAAAAATAGGTTAAGTGGCAAACTATTTGAGCATGTGGTTGAAAGTGTTTGTTCTTAGCAACTCTCAACCCTGAATTAACAATATCAGCTTTGATAACTGGTAAGTCAAAGAATCATAAACATACCTGCTGAAATCTCATAGCAATTTTTTGGAATATTTCATTCAGATCTGCCAAGTAATTTGCTTTCATGGTTTGCAACTGTAGATTGAAACAATTAAAGTCAAATAATCACGACATTAATATCCATGAAATCCCTCATACAATAATATTTGAATCACTGATGCATTAACACTTCTAGATATGATATGAGAAGTTCATTTCGGTTTCCTTTTTTTTCTTTTTCTATTGTTTTGTGGCATCATAAATTGCAAGTTTCATTTTCATGCTTAAATTGAGATGATGTCTAGAGTTAACTGTAATACAAACTTTCACTTTCATTGAAGCAATGCAAAATATATTAAAATGGAATCAGACTAATAATTATAAACACTATTTAAAAAGGGTAGTAATAAAAACAACGCATTCAGGACATAAAACTGAATCTACTGTGGTCAAACATCAGCAATTTATATAGTTGCACAGCGCAAGATTTCAAATATAATGCTAGAGATGTGAATCATTCACTCAAACATGTACAGAATGGATAGCCGGTTTCAGACATATTTAAAAAAGAACACCTTGATAAATTTCTCCTTAAGTAGGCATGGTAACAAAATTCAAAAACGCATACACCCACCCAAACAAGCCCTGATTTTGGCGGGGACACCTCAGTGAATAATGGGTGTGGGGCAAGGAAAACTGACTTATGTCGGGGCAGGGGGAGACAAAAATTACAGATTCAACTAGTACCTTTTGGAATAGTTCTTCTTGCCAATCACCCCCACTTAGTTGTTCAGTCTGAATTGTAGAATCTACCGAAGCTACAAGAAATATGATACAAAAATCCAATGAAAAGACAATGCTAAGAAAATACTTGACTGCGATAACAGGTTAACAATAAATAGGGTCTACAAAAAGAAAACCAGGCAAGCACGGGGGATAGCACCCCACTTAAATTATTGTAATATCTAGGTATGTTTAGGAGTTGAGAATATATAGGATAGAAAGGAAGTAATAGATTAGAGAAAGTAAGTTGATTGAGGGTACGGGTCCCTCAAATACCAGCGAGGAATGTTCCTTTCGTGCATCACCTTCTACCTCTGGATCTTGCTATTTTCACTCTATCACTTGGTCCGGCTCTACCAAAGTACTTTGCATTTGCTAATAAAACTATTGAATCACAAGGAAAATGATGACACGGCAAAATACATGAATGCAAGTACATACTTGTGGATGTTTCAGGAAGAGCTCTTTGGGATTGATATAATTGTTTTTGCTGATCAAGAGCACTTTGCTGTTGATGTAAGGACCCTGATGCTTGGAGTTTCTGCTGCATATCTCGTTGCAAAGAACTTGGCTGCTGCTGCAAACCCATTTGCTGTTGCATCTGTGCAGGCTGATTGTGAATCTGCGACATTAGCTGCTGCTGTGAAGCCTGTGGCTGGGACTGCTGCGACTGAGATGGCAACGACTTTGATGCATTGTGTTGCAATTGTTGCTGCATTGAAACCTTTGGCTGTTGCAACATGTGTGCAGAATGATGGTTTGTTTGGATACCTTGGTTGCCAGAATCAGTTCCAAACTGCTGTTGCTGTAACCCCGGCGGTACATTATTTCCCGACTGCTGCTGATGCATATTTGTTAGATTGTTTTGCTGATTTATTAACTGTTGTTGTTGTCGCTGTTGCGGGTTCATGAGATTATTCTGTTGTGGATGCAACCTCTGGGACTTAAGTGTGTCACCAACATTGTTCTGTTGTCCAAGCATCTGAGCATGTTGCCCATTTGTTACATTTGATTGAGGCCCTCCAAACTGCTGCTGTTGCTGCGCAGGCAAGATTGACTGTTGAGTCATTGGTGTTTGTTGCTGTTGAGAAATAGAATTCTGTTGCTGTTGCTGCCTAGTAATTTGGGAATGTTGCTGAAGCCTAGATTGTGTTGACTGTTGAACATTGTTAGACTGCTGATTTTGTGGAAGGCTAGATGATAGAGACGATTGCATCGTCGAAGGCTGCATAGCAGATGATGTTTGCATAACAGATTGTTGAGAGGTATTCAACTGATTTGGTTGCAGAAGGTTCTGCTGTTGTTGTTGCTGCTGCATCTGAGACAGCTTATGCTTCATAACCTGTTGTTGCTGCTGGTAAAGAATCTGTTGATTCTGTGGTTGTTGCTGTTGCTGTTGCTGTGGGGGAACAACTTGTTGCCTACCTGGCATTTGTCTCTGAGAACCAGGAAACATACCCTGTATATTGGAGTTCTGGCCAATAGAATTACTCGCAGAATTTTGCGGTTGCTGTGTGTTGGAATTTTGGCCAACATTCTGGCCGGGAGTCTGGGATAGAGTCGTTACCGATGACAGGTTAGGTTGGGGTGCAACATGATTTTGAATGGTTTGGGGTAGAAGCTGCTGACGAGGATTAGGATGTTGTTGTCCTGGATTAAGAACTTGAGACTGTAAAACAAGTCCTGTGATAAAGGAAAGAAAACAAATATGGATTAGCACAATATTTAACATGAAAACGCCATTTGGATTTTAACAACACATGGAATAGATAAATCAGAAAATTCAAAAGGAAATAAAACAACACAAGAAACATAGTGAGATGGCCATTAAGAGTCTCACATATAAGATATGGTCTAAAAATATGTCTATATAAGCGGTGGGTAGTCGTAGCCTCTATAAGCTGGTTTTGCAAAGGTTGAGTTAGACCCAACCGAAAAATCAAATATTACATCAGAGCTTATCCAAGATCTATAGGGCCACAACATTGTTAGACCACTCGGGTGACCAAGTGTCTATTCCTCCTGCTGGGCATATGGGGGTGTCTTAAGAATCCCACATTGAATCAAAAATGGCCTGAAATTGTGTTTAGAAGTGGTCGATAGTACTCCCCTATGGTTAAGTAAGGGTTGCGCTAGGTCCAACCTAAAATTCCAAGAAGAGCCGATAGAATAAACTTCATTTATTAGATCCAAATCAATAGGATGTTAATAACTATATATATAGTCCCAACAAAATTTATACATGCTAACAACTATATAGTCCCAACAACATTTAGCAATGTGTGTTGACTGTTCATCAACCTATCTGTTATTGATGTGGCCATCTTAATTGTTTAGGTGGGTCAATTAATTTCCTTCCAAGAATCATTTAGAATAGAATCACTGAGAAACAATACTAGAATATAAAACTACAATAGTCAAAAGTCAGTAAACAAATTCTTTAACAGCTAATAAAATTATTCAAAAACCATGCCAAGCAAATACAGAACTTCTATTTAGCTTTCTCAATATTTAAATACATATATAATTAAATAGGATTTGCAAACTTTGGTACCATACCGAATACAACCACCGAATCCCCAAATAATATATGCTTACCTTGATCGGGCGGATTATTGCTAGGACCTCCTTCATTTGATGTCATATTGCTGGCAATGGTGCTTTGAGATTTGGTCTCCATTGTAAGCATTTTCATAGAAATCTTCCGGAGATAGTCAGACTGAAAAGAAGGAACACAAGTAGCGAGTTAAACAATTGATGTTCAACATAATGGAAACCTAAGCTGTCTTTAAGGATGAGAAAGAGAAGATGGGAGAAAATCTCAATGTTGTTCATTGATTAAAATAACTAGTTATGATAACATGATGACTAGTATTTATAGAGGTCAAATCCCTAACTTATTTGATTCAGTTAGTTAGAGAGATCACATAAGACTAGCTAGTTACTTAAAACGAGAACAACTGTTTGTGAGAACAGTTGTTCAATAGGCTATATACAGTAAACAACATAGTTGCATGAGTAACCATGAATGAAAGTGGAAGTTGCACAATACTCATCATGAATGTACCTGGCTTGTGGCAGCAGCATAAATCTTATCTTCAAACCTTTGAGCAATCTTCCGAAGTTCAAGCAATCCCTCACTCCCAGAAACAGGTAGGTGTTTTTTTAATGTGTCCATTCTACAAATGAATAGCAACATTATTTTATATTAGATAACTAATGTGACAGAGATTGTTTAAACAATGCCACAAACATGCTAAAAATCATGCATAGAACTTAAAATTATCTGGTAGTGATTTGGATAAACAACATTCATCTGGATATGATTGCATCTATAGAAGAAACAAGAGAAATATTGTTACATTTTGTTGACAATTCTTTGGCGGGACTCAGGATGGAGTTGAATTCTCCAATCAGCAGTGTCGAGAGTGGGTTCAGAACTCTGATTAGGCATCCAATTATTGGAATCCATCCAATCTCGATTATCTGATGAACAAGAAAAAGCACAGTCATAAGCAAAATTCTAAAAATAAAAACACTAACTGATGGTGTAGTTAGCTAATCGCGGCCAATTGCGGTGGCCGCCGCCGCAGTGATGCAATGTTACGAGAAGGAGACGGCGCATGTAGCTGCCGTTGCGGAGTATCGCGTCCGCTAGAATGAAGAATGACAGTAGAAAGACGAACCAGCGACGTTTTTGAATTAAGCTGCTAGGTTAAACGAAAAGCAGAAGTTGGGGCTTTGGCAAGTTGACACGATGAAATATAAAAAGGTTGTTTATTGAAACAAGCCTTTTTATATAGATAGAGTAGTTGACGTCAAAACTTAAGAAATTCTCTTTTTTTTACAAGATATTTTTTCTTCCGGTGATTAACATCCAGGGGTGTGTCTAGAATGAGTGTCGTTACTCAATTCGTTCAAAATTAAATTGAAAATTTTTAAAAAATTTAATTGATATATATTGATAGAGTAAAGATTTTTTATACTCTCAGTTAATTATGTTCCTTGATTTATTAGAAAATTTTGATTTTAATTTTAACCACTTATAAAATAATACTAACGGATGATTGTGATGCATTGACACTGTCAAATTTTTTATACTGGTAGTGCATAACAATTAATCTCTTTTTTAATTCACCACATGTATTATTAGAATATCATGTAAAAAATTTTAAAATATTTAAATTCTGAAGATATATTTTCAAACGCATCACAAACAAATACAGTATAGATTAATTCTGAGTGATGCTCTAGGAGTGTGTCTTTATTTAACTCAAATGTTTCTCTGACTAGAAATAGAAGTAGAAAATCAAAAAGTTGTATTTTGATAAATTAAAATTAATATTCATAACATAAAATCAACATTCCATAGATGATGTTAACATAAAATCAAACATTACGTTTTAATATTCAGTTTGACGCTTCAATATCTTCACAATATCTTCGACTGATCTTGAAATCGTCGCTTCCAACTCGATCGAAAATTTTGTTTCGAAACGGAAAAATGTTGTTCTGGATTGAGCCGACGCTTAGCCCACAACCAAACAGACCCAAACTTCAATGAGGTTGGGCCCAAGAATACCACGCTGACGGGCAGAAGTTCCGCCGAGCACAACCTTCCCCAATGGCGAGCCTATGCCAACAGCTGACGGGCAGAAGTTCCGCCGAGCACAACCTTCCTCCATGGCGAGCTTATGCCAACAGCTGTCGGGCAGGACCCTCGCAGCCGACCAGCTAGCCTCTTTCTCCCCCGTCGTCGGGCAGGGCCCAGCCTGCCCGGGTAACTCCTCGGACCTCTCCCCACCTTCTCTATGTGTCCCTCACACAGGGACACGTCATAAAGTAACTACCCACGTCTTGGAGATTCGGTCTTCCTCCTCCCGGATAATGCGGAACCGTTACCCTAGGGCGAAGACCACATGCTGGTCTTCACGACGCCACGTCAACCCTAACCGTTACTAACATTAGGCCTGGCAGCCCAGCCCAGTGCTAGGTAACCGTTGGCCCTGCGCTGGGGGCTCAGTATAAATACCCTATTTACTAGAGGGTCAAGAAACTTAACTTTCTTACTCTCTCTCTGTACTTGCTCCCACTTTCCTCATCACTTACTTTGACATCGTGTGGCAGGTCACTGATTCCTTTCTGATCAGATAAGATCAAATGTATTCCAAATATTCCTTACATTTGCATCCGTCTTGCGCTCACAATTGTCGAACTTAATTTTGTCTTCATTGTTAATTGACGGTGAACGATACTCGAACTTCACAATTTTTCAATTATTTATGTAAAGTAGGAGTTTATGCACTTCGTATTGCAAATCTGAAAAATAGGTGTACTCGTTAATCTTAAACTTTTGTATGAGTGTCGCGTTGAAGAATGAGACATTTAAGACATAACATAAGAAGTTTATTTGTGACATTTGCAATATTTTTTGTTTGTCAAAAATAAAAATGAAGAGCTTAAATTTATAGAAGTGGTAGATAAATGTTGACCTAAAAGATTCTATCATGTATTAGTGTTGGTTTTGGAGATACATTTTTTATACCACCCTATCATCTTATTCCAGAGACACATCTCTGAAATTTCTTCTGAACGAGACAAAAAATATAACTTGTGTGTTTTGTTCGATAAATAAACAATTTTTTTAACAATCATCAAAATGTATTAAAATATTTGAAATTGCATATATTACACTTCATTAATATTAATATACAATTACATGCACTAAATTTATGACAAAAAATTAAAATAAATTGAAAGATTTATCGTCGGCTAAATATATTAGCCTTCATTAATATTAATACAGAGTTACATACACTTAATTTTAGAGAAGTTAGTGAGTATTCCATGTAGACATAACGTGGATGCTATGAATTATCAAAATCTTAACCTATAAATATTTGATGCTTGTTACATGAGGGAGGCATATCAACTTTGTTATATTTATAATGTAAGCTCCGACATGTGGTCTAATGTTGATGTTGAAGATAATGATACACCAACTATAAGATGAGTTCAGGTAGGCTTAAGAAGTTATGATATAGCGAACATGATGATGAAAATAGGTTAAGGATAAAGAGACCTGGTAAGACTTGGTGTAGGTTATAGATGTACCAAATGCTATAAATTTGGTCATAGGTCTTTCATTGAACATCAAATGGACATCAAGTTACATTTAATATCAAAATACATTGAATATCAAATTGCATTGCGCATTGAAATTCCATTCATGGTTTCCCTCCATTTGTTACAAAGACTTATAAAACAGAACAAAAGAAAACCAAAAACAAATAAGAACTAGGATGAGTAACATCATCTTCATCGTGACACTCTCAACCTCCTTCTTCAACTTCTCTATCTTTTTTGATCTTGTCTCTTTCAAAAGTTCTTTACCAAATTCTTTCCCGAAATCTTTTCCAAAAGTAGTTGTGAAAGCATTAAAATAGGCATCATCTAGACCACTGAATTCTGCCAATAAAAGAGAGGTTGATGTCCCATGAGTCCTTATGACACTGTTTTGTTGAAGGGAGATCAAGGGAATCTTTTGCAAAGAGTTCATAGAATTTCCTTGCCCAGCATCTACATTATTACTTGGTTGAATTGTATTCAACATATTTTGTTGCGTTGTTGATAAACCAAACATAGAATTGTGCTGCAAGCTCGCAGCAGAACCTTGTAAGTTTGATGGCTGCATTTGAGAGATCATTAGATTTTCATGAGACTGTACTGAAGTAACTTGAGATTGTGACTGTGGCATGAAAGACGTATGAGTTGGGAGAAGCTGTCCTGGTTGCAAGGACGAGATGCCTTTCCTCGGCCTAAACGAATTTATGAGATTTACAATGTGCTTTTCACATGCTCCCAATTTTTCCTTGAAACTAAGCCTAATGCTGTTCTTAGGAAGCTGTAGAAATAGTATTACGCGTTCCAATATCAGTCTATATACCCTCAGCTTTTCAATATGATCTGACTTTGGCTGTTGAGGAGTAGAGTCGTACTGATAAATAAGAAATGGAAATTATATTAAACGGAGTAAAATTAGAAATGTCAATAATTAATTAAGGCTTTTAAGGAAAAGTGAACTTCGTTATGATTGAGAAGAATTTTGTTTTCAAAAAGAAAAAGACTGAGAAGAATCGTGAACATACCTGCTGAAGTCTCATAACAATTTCCTGGAATATTTCATTCAGATCTGGCAAGTAGTCTTCTTTCATGGTTTGCAACTGTAGATTGAAATAGGCAAAGTCAAATAATCACAACATTGGTATCCTTAAAATCCCTCATACAATAATGTTTGAATCACTCTTGCATAACACTTCTAGATATGATGTGAGAAGTTAGTTTCGGTTTTGGTTTTTTTTCCTATTGTTTTGTGTTATCATAAATTGCAAGTTTCATTTTCATGCCTAAACTGAGATGATGTCTAGAGAGTTAACAGTTTTTAAAGTGAAATTCCAACATTAAAATCCATCATATATAATAACCCTTCTCTATTTTATTATACGATTTGCTTCACTAATTTCGACAGTCCTTGCAAGACTTTTGTTACAATATAAAAGTGATAAAGAATATAGCATAGTACCTTTTGGTATAATTCTTCTTGCCAATCACCCTCACTTAGTTGTTCAGTCTGTGTTGTAGAATCTACAGAGGCTACAAGAAATATGATACAAAAATCAAATGAAAATAATACAATGCTAAGAAAATACACGAGTGTGATAACCTATGAAGCACATACACCAGAAACACAACACCGACACTGACACGTCAACACTAAGAATAATTTAATAAAATGAATAAATTAAACATAATCACAAGTGTCCGCATCGGTGTCGGACACTGACACAAATACACAAAGAAAATGATGACAAGGCAAAATACATGGATGCAAATACATACTTGTGGATGTTTCAGGAAGAGCTCTTTGGGATTGATATAATTGTTTTTGCTGATCAAGGACACTTTGCTGTTGATGAAAGGCCCCTGATGCTTGGAGTTTTTGCTGCATATCTCGTTGCGAAGAACTTGGCTGCTGTTGCAAACCCATTTGCTGTTGCATCTGTGCAAGCTGACTGTGAATTTGAGACATTAATTGCTGCAGTGAAGCCTGTGGCTGGGACTGCTGCGACTGAGATGGCAACAACTTTGATGCATTGTGTTGCAGTTGTGGCTGCATTGAAAACTTTGGTTGTTGCAACATGTGTGCAGAATGATGGTTTGTTTGGATGCCTTGGTTGCCAGAATCAGTTCCAAACTTCTGTTGCTGTAACCCCGATACATTATTTCCTGACAGTTGATGTATATTTGTTAGATTATTTTGCTGATTTATCAACAGTTGTTGCAACATTGCTGTTTGTTGCTGTTGAGCAATAGAATTCTGTAGCTGTTGCTGTTGCTGCCTAATAATTTGGGAATGTTGCTGATGCCTAGACTGCGTTGACTGTTGAACATTGTTAGACTGCTGATTTTGTTGAAGGCTAGACAGAAACGATTGCATCGTTGAAGGCTGCATAGCAGATGATGTTTGCATAAGTGGTTTTTGAGAGGTATTCAACTGATTTGGTGCAGATGATGTTTGCATAAGTGGTTGTTGAGAAGTATTCAACTGATTTGGTTGCAAAAGGTTCTGTTGTTGTTGCTGCGGGGGAAGAACTTGCTGCCTCCCTGGTATCTGTCTCTGATAACCAGGAAACATACCCTGTATATTGAAATTCTGGCCAATAGAATTACTCGCAGAACTTTGCCCGGTTTGTTGTATGTTGGAACATAGGCTAATATTCTGGCTGGGAGTTTGGGATAGGGTCGATACCGATGGCAGGTTAGGTTGAGGTGCAACATGATTTTGAATGGTTTGAGGTAGAAGCTGCTGATGAGGATTAGAATGTTGTTGTCCTAGATTGAGAACTTGAGACTGTAAAACAAGTCCTGTGATAAAGGAAAATAAAACAAATATGGATTATCACAATATTTAACATGAAACCACCATTTTGATTTTAATCACAATACTATAATTTAAAACTAAAATCATCACAAATCAGTAAACAAATTCTTTAACAGCTTATAATATTATTCACAAACCATGCCAAGCAAATACATAACTTCTATTTAGCTTTTTTAATATCTAAAAACATATATAATTAAATAGGATTGCAAACTTTAGTACGATACCCGAATACAACCACCGAATCCCCAAATAATATATGCTTACCTACCTTGATCGGGCGGATTATTGCTAGGACCTCCTTCATTTGATGTCATATTGCAGGCAATGGTGCTTTGAGATTTGGTCTCCAATGTAAGCATTTTTATAGAAATCTTGCGGAGATAATCAGACTGCAAAGAAGGAACACAAGTAGCGAATTAAAAATTGATGTTCAACATAATGGAAACTAACCAATCCTCGAGGATGAGAAAGAGAAGACGGGAGAAAATCTCAATGTTCTTCGCAAAGAGAGATCTCTTAAGACTACCTAGTTACTTACAACGAGAACAACTCTTCGTGAGAACAGTTGTTCAATAGGCTATATACAGTAAACAACATAGTTGCATGAGTAACCATGAATGAAAGTGGAAGTTGCACAATACTCATCATGAATGTACCTTGCTTGTGGCAGAAGTATAAATCTTATCTTCGAACCTTTGAGCAATCTTCCGAAGTTCGTGTAATCCCTCAGTCCCAGAAACGGGAAGACGTTTTTTTAATGTGTCCATTCTACAAATGAATAGCAAAATTACATTATATTTAGATAACTAATGTGACATAGATTGTGTAAACAATGCCACAAACATGCTAAAAATCATGCATAGAACTTAAAATTATCTGGTAGTGATTATAGAGCAAACAAAAGAAACATTGTTACATTTTGTGGACAATTCTTTGACGGGATTCAGGATCCAGTTGAGTTCTCCAATCTGCAGAACCTTGATTAGGTGTCCAATTATTGGAATCCATGGAATCTGAATTATCTGAAGAACAAGAAAAAGTACAGTCATAAGCAAAATTCTAAACTATGGCGAGTATTGCAAGATGACACAATGAAATGTTGAATGCATCATTTTTCACTCTTTTGTTTATTAAAACAAAATCTTTATATAGATCGGTTGGGTTCAAATGATGGGGAAGGTAGGAAATGGATTTTAGCTAAGGGAGGAGAAACTTAGGTGAGGGATTTTTTAAAATAATTTTATAAGGTAAGAAATGGATTTTAACAATGTAACAGCATATTATATATATAAAAAATTTTAAACTTTATATATTTGATGAATTCAAGACATGTCATGAAAGACAATCAATACAAAAGCCGGCAACAATGTAACAAATTTAGATATCGATATTGTTGTCATAGGTGTATGCACATACATGAGTCTGTTTGTTTTAGAAAATGTTTCACCGTCATGCATACATAAAAATTACATTGGCATTTTGAGAAACTAAGAATCCAAATCTTGCTTCAAAAACGAATATGAAGATGAAGTTTTAATGAAAGATGATGGTGAAGATTGTGAGAGAAAGAGTGAATAATAAAGTGACAGAATCAAACTATCAAAGATGATTATGGTTTGAAATGGTGGAGTACTAACTAAACATACATGAATATCTCGTAAACAAACACCTGTTTTCATCGATCTGAAAAAAATTATGAGGTTGTATGAAGATTGGGTATGAAAATATGAATTCAAATCAAAGAATTATGGACTAAAACTAAAAAAAAATTGGTTACAGGAACTAAAACAAATAACGCACCATTTAATAGGGACAAAATGACTATTTAATCCAAAATTCTGGATTTGTGTTCATTGTTTATTTCTTGTGTTTCCCTTTGCATAAAAATGATTTCTCACACTTCTATAAAGAGTAAAGACTACCATTGTACAATAAAAATCCACCACCAATTCTATTAGATTATGAAGTTTGCAAACTCATCTCCCACTATTAAAAACAACAACAAAGTTAAATGAAACAAAGTAAAGTTACCAACTGAAAATTTAAAATAGAGTAAAGTTATCAATTGAATACATAGCCATGGATGAAGGTGTAGAGAAAGAAGAAAAATATGGATTAAAGGAGAGGAAGAAGTTCAAATTGCAAAATCATTTCATTTTTGGATTTAGTCCTCCTTCCCATTATATAATTTATATACATTTGTGTTGCAATTATTAAATAAGAAACATAAGTGGCTTAGTGGAGAGAATCCTTGTCTTAAATATAAGGTGTCACGTTAGCCACATTAGCTTTAGCTTTTTTGTACTAGAGAATTGACATTAGTGAAAAATATTTAGGGAACAAAATCAAAATTATGCAAATTTACTGACACAAAAAAACTATTTAAGCCGATTAAAATTAGCCAAATTATAAAAATCATGTTTTTACGAACAACTAACACTATTATAACAAATTTACGACATTTATTAATTTGTAAATGTTTACCGAAAAGTTCATGAATAAAAATTAATCTCTTGCATCATATTCAATCAAATGATTAAACAACTTAATCACACAAAATTATAATTATTTAAATTGAACTATTTAATCACAATCTACAACTTAATCCCCCAAAATTATAATAGTTTGAATTGAATTAATGATTTAATCATATCCTGCTCTGATATTACTGAAGAGATTTAATAGGGGTTTTTCAAACTTTTTGATCCTCTTAGTGGAATAATCCTAATAAACGGATCTTGATTAAATCATTCATCACAATTCAAACTCATAAAAATAAAGATTTAAGAACTACCTCTTGAAGATTGTGCTGAAAATCCACCACAATCTATGGAGAATTTCTATCACTCTTGATGAACAAGATTATTATCGATACACAATAACAATGAAAAGAAAGAAAAATTGTAGAAGAAAGAAAATTAGGGTTTGACAAAATATAGAAGAAGATGGTGATTTCTGCAGAGTAATTCTCTACCCACAAACTGTGGAAAACTTATTCACTTTTCAACTACAAAATTCTATGAATTTACCAGCAACGTTTTAAAAACCGGACCGGTCATCTAACCAGTGAGAGTATTGGGTCACTGGTTTATCGGTTGAACTAATGGGTCACTGGTCGAACTGCATGACTAAACCAGATAACTCGGTTGAATAGACCTGTCATTATAACAAAATCATATAGGTATAAAACCGGTTGAGCCGGATAATTCAGTCTCTAAAAAAATATAACTATCACTTAATTTTTTTGAAAATATCATATCATAAATTCTCAAGTTCATAATTTAAATTCAAATTTTAAATATAAGTATCAAATACAATAAAGTACAAAATTACAAAGTGTAATTGCAAATAAAGTCTAATTGCAACATAATATAATTGAATAATTTATAACAAAATAACTCCAATGTCTACTTAAGTTTAGTTCCAAGGAGGTAAAATTATTTCAAAACAATGATAACAAATTTTTTATAAAATTTTTATAACTCAAAATGACATTGTTTGCATTTAAATTTTAATTAAAAAAAAGCATTAGAACCGCCGGTTTTTCGGTTTTTCCCGGTCCAACCCGATTTGCACCGGTTTTGACCGGTTTGATGACAAAGGCGGTCCAATTATTGAACCAGACCGGTTACTAGCCCAATTCCCGATTCAACTGGTCTGACCGACCGGTCCGGTTTTTACAACTATGGTTATAAGAATAGGGGTTACTCTATCTATTTATAGTTTTAGGTTAGCTTGCTCCTTAAGGCAAAGCCAAAAACACAAAAGTCCAAAATATCTAATTTAGTTAACACAACTTCCCGTCGAACAACCTGCTTCAACATTTCGACACACACACTAGGCTAATTTCGACACATCCTTATTTGTATCGAGCACTACCTGCTTTGAGACAAGGAATTACATTCTCAATACACCTGTTAATTCATTGTGTCTAAGCTATCTATATTCATCATAGCTCTTAGTTTTTTGAACACTTCGACTTAACTCCCTTCGTCATGATATCTGCAATCTGATTCTCAGTTCTACAGTGTTCCAAGTTCATCTTTCGTTCTACTACCTGCTCACGAAGATAGTTGAACCTCATTTCAGTATCTTGCTTTGTTCATGTGCTATCGGATTCTTCGCCAGATTGATAGCAGACATGTTATCGATCTTCATGGTAATTACTTCATAACTCTACATTGTAATCTCTTCGACTAGGTTCACCATCCACTTTTCCTGACACAGAGAAAAGAATATATGTACTCTGCTTCGCACAACGACAATGCCACTATTGGCTCCTTTCTCGAACTCTAAGCAACTGGTGCACCACCTAGCATAAATACATAACCAGCTGTGAATTTTATATCCTTAACATCACTGCACCAATTTGAGTCGGCTGCAGAAAACAAAATTCCATCATCGAAAGATACCTTAATATCCTCTTTTTCGTTGTTAGGTGTGATACCTTTGACTTCTGCATGAATCTATTTACCATATCTACACTGTATGCTAAGTCAGACCTTGAGTGACAAAAGTATCTTAGTGACCCAATAAGTCTTCTATATTGGGTTGGATCGACATCATCTTCATTTGAATCTTTTGACAGTTGCAACCTTGGTTTAGCAGGTGTCAAAGTCGAGTTGCATTCTTCCATCTCAAATCTCTTGAGAATTTGACTTGCATATCTTCTTTGCTGCATCATGAAACCTCTACTACTCTTGTAGAATTCGATGCCAAGGAAATATGAAATGTCACCCAGATCAAACATTTCAAATTCCTTGCTAAGTTTTGAAAAGTATTTTCGGTGAGTTGTTTTATTGTATCCACATGGATTGTGTTATCAGATAAATAGATGTTCGTCATTCAATAGTTTAACGTTCTAAGAGAAAGTTTTTCAAAGAGTTTTTGTTTTGTAACATAATTTTTGTAGGAAAGGGTAAACTAGAAAATGGATATTTTGTTTTAAGAAAAACATGTCAAGATTAGATCTCGTTAACCCCTTTCATACATATTTGATTAATCAAGCATGTGAACTTAGTTTCAATCAATACAATCGCGTATCCTTGCGAATCCGTTTATTTCTAAAGCGGCTCCGTGAGTATTATTGTTTTAATCGCTAGACGATTTCTCAAAATAACATACAAAATAATAAACATAAAGATTGATACAAAGCAAATATTAACTTTCAAATCTATGTCTAGAGTTTGTTGGTTAATAGATGAAGAAATTAGATCAAGACTTGAAAAATCTATGTCTAGAGTGATTTAAATTATAAATACAACATTGAAAGTAAAGATCTTCATCATCTATTGATCATAAACCTTGTTCACATACAAAAGATCAAAAGAAATAAATAATAGCAAAATTAACTACCTCTAATCTTGACACAAAAGTGTTTAGCTACCCATCACCATGGTAGTTTGATCAACAAGTAAAAAGGAAAGCTTTGCTAGCATCAAAGTCGAAGAATCGAGGATTGATGCTCCAAAGATTTGATTTTCACTTCTTCTTGAGTTTCCAAGCTTTTTTGACCTAAAAACCCTTTCTAATTTCTAAAATGTTGAAAAGTGTAAAAGTTACAAGAGTTGGTGAAAATATCTTCCAAGTAAGATATTTATAGCAAGTGCCCAAAGTGCAGTAAGTGGCACTGCGCTAAGCGTCATCAGTAAAATAGAGGCAAAATCCCAGAAAGCGCGCTAAGCGCGGTAACAAGCCGGTTAGCGCGATTGAAGGTTTTAGCTACTATCTCACCATCAAAAACACGTTGGAACTGTGCTGAAAAGCGCGCTAAGCGCGGATTACCGACACAATCGCCTTGAAAATGATCTTTTAGGCATTCCTTCCTTAACCATAGGTTCCTACCATCAAATATAAGAAAGAAGACTTGTCAAAAAGTATCAAAATGATAATAATTCATAATATTTACAATAAAATTAAAAGTTTGCATATTTACACTAAAACATAATATTAAGAATGCTTTCACACATCTAAGGCAAGGAACAACAAAAGCAATCATACTTAAGATTGGGGTTCAAAAGTTTCACAATAAAATTTCAAGATCCATTTCAAAATTCACTTATTTTCCATGCACAATCTTTACACAATTCAGACCAAAAAATAAAAAAAATTATAGGGAACAAAATCAAAAACACGCTAACTTACAGAGATCAAAAGTACATTTAAGCTTTAATTTAATGTTGAAATAGTCTTTTGGTCGTCTTTTTATTTTTCGTCGTTGTATCTTTTTTTATAAAGTTCTTAAATGTTTTTATTTGGTTTTCATCCCTAAAATTAAAATCAGCAGGAAAATCCGCAGGTTTCTTACATATTTTAATTTAGGGACTAAAACCAAAAGGATTTTAACATTCGAATATTATTTCCAGAGAAAAAAATACAAGGACGAAAAAAAAACACCAACTTACACGGGCCAAAAGACATTCACTACTACAAATTAATACATTTCATGACGACGATTTCACCTCACATATTGAAAAAGCGAGGTCAAATACTTGGACGCACCCTGTTTTTTTATAAAAAAAATATACAATATATTTCGTCGGTTATTTGGAAAACCGAGGGGTAAACATATTCAGTGTAGATGCTTTGAATCCGAGCAGTCTCAGTTTATGTTTTTATCTCATTAAAAGTGGCGAATTCTTGAATATTTTATTTTTAATTTAAAAGTACGCTATTTTTCACCTCAGTTTTCTTACCAACTAATGTGAATATTCTTCTCTTATATAACTTTATCTTGTAGCATTCAGTTTCATTTGTCTAAACAACAGAAACAAAACCCTAACAAAAAACGCTGAACAACGAGAGCCATAAACACTTACCATCTTCAATATGAATATGTTATGCGTGTATGGCTCTCTTTTCTTCTTCATAGATCCAAATAATTTTCTTTTACTTATTCTTCAGAGATATGGTACGTTAAACATCATTACTAATATTTTTGTCATATTATTGTTGTTGTTGTTATTGTTGAGATCCGAAATCCAAGAGTTTTTGTTGTTGTTATGGATGTTGTTTTTCTTATTGTTGAGACTCTAATACCTAGAGGTTGTTTATTGACGTTGTGTTATTGATATTGTTGTTGTTTATTGACGTTGTTGTTCTTGATGTTGTGTTTGATGTTGTTTTTGTTTTCTTGTTATTTTTGTTGTTGATATTGATATTGAGATTATGTTTTTTGTGATTCTTTGTGCAACTCTCATATTGTTCTATCTAGTTGAGTTTATTATATCTAATGTCGATTGTTTGTTTCACTGACCCCCTCTTTGAACATATAACCTAGTAAATTGATTTTGGAAAAAATCATATGCAAAATTATGTTGTATTTAAAAGTTATCGTACACAAATTAATGATTTTCTAATATTTTGCAACTCATCATTCATCTCATGTTGTTTTATAGTTAAAATCTCTCCAATACTTCTAGTTTTTGTTCAATTTTCTTCCATATATTGTTCATTTTTCAAAGCATCAAGTTTTATGCTTTCAAGAGTGAATTAGTAGAAAAGAAAATGTTTAATAAAGAACTTGAAATATTTGAGATATTTTAATCATAAAGCGGTGTAAGATAAATGATAAGTTGCAGGAAGCTTTAAAATTACTAGTCAATGTAAGTTGATATTTAAATATAACATAATTATTCATATAATTATTTTCCTAACTAATTTTGAGAAGTTATATGTTCAATATAGGGTTTAGTAAAATAAGCAATCCATATTAGAATTAATAAACTCAAACTTGTTTTACTCTCAGTTTTATGAGATAATTGTGGTGAAAATGTGGTATATCTGTCGGTGAAATTACAAAGTCAAGGGGACATCTGTTTTTGCCATTTTAGAATTCCAAAAAGATATCCCTAGGGATCGAATCCATGACCTTTTTACATATCTGTCGGTTTTTTAAAAATTGAGAGGTAAAGTGTACACTTTTCATGACGCCCTTCATAATCTCGCCTTTGCAGCCACGGTTAAATGCATTTTGCATCCGAGGTTAAATGTGCTTTTGCTAGTAGTGATTTAAGCCTTAATTTAATCAAGTGTCAATTCTCATTTATTTAATTAAATCATATTTAATTAAATAAATTATATATGCGCTAATGTATTAAACAAGTTAAATACTATTAACACATAATTAAATTAAATCTTATTTAATTTAATTGTCAATTCCACTTTCACTACTCTATGCGTGTGACCCTGTAGGTTCTCCTAACGCTGACAATAATATTAAATTTCATATTTAATATTATAAACAATGAGTAGTATCTAGCAATACATCACAACTACCCAAGTGACGAGAATTTTGTGTAATCTGACATAATCTTTTTGTGATAATGATCATGTGTACAAGTACCCTTTTGCCCTTATATCTATATTGAACACAAGACATATAATGTGTCATCCTTGTATGATCCAATATTTTATTTCTTGATCCATGAGTATACTTGATAACCATAAATAACCTAATATCTCATATCAACTTATTTGAGCACGACCATGCATTTTAAAATCATACTCTATCAAAGACCCCATAAATATTACTCTATCATGTCCCTCAACATGATTTGTAAAGTACTCACCAACCATTTTTATGGTCGTCCTATTATGAACAACGTTTGATTGATAATAAAGTATTCGACTCCACATGTAGGGTCCACAATGGTTTCAGGTCGAAGGGTGATATACACCACTATCACCATGAGAATAACTTATGACACTTATATAACAAACTTTGTAGTATTCTCATTGTAGATCAATCTAGTATAAATATTACTCATAATATTTATACCTAGGTGAAGACTTGATATCTCATATCTATGACCTATGAGATACAATCATCAGTCTACTTACATAATAGCCTCTATGCATTACTATTGTTCTATTTGACATTAAAGTTTGACTACATGTACTTTAAGAACAACATTCTTATGTTTAATGAGATCTAACGAATAAATTACACTTAATGGATCAATAAATTACTAATTATTCTAAGTACTTTATTATGTCATATACAAATAATATAATAAATACAATGTCTGATAATAAATATATATACATTAACAAATAATATATATCAAGGTCATTAGGGCCGACCCTGTGCATGTGCAGCAAGCACTACCGCACAAGACTCCAAAATTTGAAAGCTCCAAATTTTTTTTCATAAATATTAATAGAGATAAATAAAATATTATAATAAAAACTCAATAAATCAAAAAAATAATATGATAAAAATCCAATACATAAAAAAATGGGATTGATCAAAATTCAATAATTATAACTAAATTTATTTTTAATTAATACATAATTGTATTTTTTTGTTTTTTTAAATTAATATAATGCTTTTTCTAAAATTTAGACCAATTTTTGAAATTAGAAAGGGGCCTCCAAGATGATTGGGTCGGCCTGAAGGTCATGATACAAAAACCATATACAACCAATACATATTGGTTATAAATGGAAGGTTTCTCTTCGCTTTCAAATACACTAGAAAACACATTTCTATATACTTTCTCACTTTTTACTATCTCCATTTTATTTTTTTATTTTTCACTAAATTGCCTCAATGGTTTGAGAGTAACAAATATTAGCGAGACTTTTGGTTTGTTCTGGTGTTGGGGTTAATGTAATAATTTGTTCAACCAGACTTTATCTCTTATGTAATATCTCTTGTGAGAAGTTGTTTTATTTATGAGTTAAACCAATAAATGCTCCTATTTAATTTGTGAGATTAACTAATAAAATTTTGGTTTGGTTGTTGAGTTTAGCCCTGTGCAAGAAGTGTCTTTTGGTTTGTGAGATTAGTTTGTCAAAATATTTTCTTGGTTCGTTAGCTCAACTCGGTGTAAAAGCTCTCGTTTAGTTCGTGAGATTTTCCATTAAAATTTTTTATTTGGTTTCTGAGCTCATCAGGGTGTAAAAGATCTGCCTATTTATAATATTGTTCTGACGTAAAATATCATGTTTGGTTTGGAGGATAGACATTGTAAAACTCATGTTTGGTTATAAGAAGGTTCGTGAGCATAACTTGTGAAAACGTCATATCTAATATAGTGGAAACTCTCTAGAAGAAATTTTTGAGTATATGAGTAGGTCAAATGGTTAGGCCAAACCTGTTGGATGAGAATATATAAGTAAAAAAACGAACTATAGGGGGTGAATAGATCCTTATTAAAAATTTCAATTACTTAAAAACTAAATATAAGGTATTTTTCAAAAGTGAACGTGGAAGGTTTGATGCAAAAATATGAAAATTATACTTTTCGAAACTTGATCGCGTTAACACTAAATCAATCTACAAATACCAAGGATGATTTTCGTGATGATACATAAATGTATAGGATTAATTCAATTGTATATTTCACAAGATGTGGTTATACAACGATTTAATATAATGAATTCTAACCTCAATTGTTTCTCAAATTTTAATCACCAATGGAGCTAGATTAGGTAGTAATTCCGACAAAACCTAAACTTACGTAATAAATTGCTACCAATTGAATAAATGATAAATTATTCTAGAATTGTAATACTTAAGCATGCAAATCCTGAAAAAGTTAAATGCAAGAGTAAGGAGAGAAATGACACCGGAATTTATAGTGCTTTGGCGATCGTCCTCGCTTTGCTTACGTGCACTCTTCAATGATTTCTCATTGAAACCTACATTATTCATTTTTATTTGAAAAATATTTGTAAGAATTCATACAATCACCAATCCACAATAATGGTGAGAAATATAAAATCTAATATTAGGATCTTGACTTGTATACATCATAATGCCAAACTCTTATGCATAATTTTTAAAGGATGGAGATTTAAAGTGAAAAAATGGATTGAGAATGGAAGGGCTTTTAAGGTGATGGTTTGGTTGAAAATGAGGTATGACAATGGAGAAGTGATCATGCATCTGATAGCTATATCAAATATTTTCGGAGATACATCTTCGGAAATATCTGAAAAGTGACTGGAAATTTCAAAATGCCGTCATAATTTTGGAGATGCATCTCCGAAGTATCTACTGAACTGAACTATTAAAATGATTTCCATAAAACGTTCCAGAGATATATATCTAAAATATCTACTGAACTGAACACTTGAAATGTTTTGGAGAAATATCTCCGGAATAAAACTAATCCAATATATGGGCCGTAACTCATAATGTCCTTAGTTGAGTATAGAAAAGGTGCGTTCGAATATATATCTCAAAAACTAAGGGGTATATATAAAAATTCACATGGTGCATTAGAAGTATATAGGGTGTAATAAAAAATCTCTATCCTAAAATGCCTGAGATCCGCCAGAGCCAATCCATTTAAGACCCCGAATAGCCCGCTCTATCAATTGCAAATAAACTGTTTATCGAAATAGATTATATGAATGTATTTTTGGACGGGTACCCGTGTTACTAATTATACACATAAATCATAATCGTAAAAAGGTATTTTTCGAAAAATAGTTATAAGAAAATAAAACAACTATGAACATTCAACACCCATATCTCTCATACTCTAACAAACATCAAACCAATATGTTAGTAACTTTTAGTTCAATATGATGATATTTACAACTCTATCTTAAGAGTTCACAGAATTTTGTAGGATTATCTTTTGTATTTTTGATGCTCCTAACAGTGCATCAATCAAAGTCTTGTAGCTCAAATTACAGTTAGAACTATGAAGATCTTGTTATCCTCTCTTTCTTAGTAGTAGAATAGAGAGTATACAAATTGGAGGATCATAGTCGCAAGAAGATCCTAAGAGACATCATTCTTAGTTATATGTTTAGAATTTCTTAAAAGCTTTCATGAAGTTACATGCTCAGTATTATGGTTAAACAACTTAACTTGGTCAAGAGTTCAGCCGGAACCCCGATCAAATTGCTTCCGTTTTTATTTTACTTAACCTGCCAAAAGATTTTGCAAGATCAGAATTTTTCTTCCGAACCTCCTCTAGTGATTTATTGGCATCTTTCAGCAAAGTCTTAGTATTTTCACAAGCCTTTTTTGAAGATTCTAGTTGGGATGAGAGCTCAGATTTTTCCTTCTCCGACTTCGTTGCCAAGTTGATGTTCTCTTCCTTTAGTTGAGCAATTAATTCATCCTTTTTCACCAATTCATCAGTTAGACGTCGGAGGTCTTCTTCATATTTCATCTTCTCATGAGGCCAAGTCTTAAAAACACCTTTAGCTTCGTTAGCAACAGAGTTGAGCCACATTGCATTAGTAGCCATGGCATCAAACATGTTCTCCAAACCAAGTGAAACGACTTTAGAAGGCTCCATCTGTTCTTTGGGGATTCTAGACTCAGTATTTTCAGAAGAACATGAAGGATTCCCCACAGAAACCCTCTTCCGCTTAAAAGGGTCAGGCTCTGTCAACGAATATTCTTTCTCTTGTCCTAATGGGACCGTAGAAAAGCTCGGTCGCACCTCAGCGGGAATATTGGTCATGTAAGTGGAGTTAAGCCCAGTGTTGTTTTGGTTACTATGGACTTTAGACACAGCAACTGAGACAGGAGCTATTCCAAAATTTCCTGAATAAAAGACAATGATTACATTAGAGCCAAACTGGTAAATAAAATAAATGAATAAATTAGTATACAAAAAGTTCATTTCAAAAATTTACTTAAGTGGAAAAAGTTCTTTTCAAAATGTATGAGCTTGACAGCTTTAAGAGGCAGATGTAACATCCCACTTTTCATACTTTGATAGATCATAGCTTGCTTTAGATTAATCATGTGGATATATTTTTTATTAGGATTATGGAAGAGCTTAGAAAATAGGTAACTTGCTAATGAAGAAAGCATTTTTGTGTGTAAATATGGAAATTTAGATAAGTAAATTTGAAATGGCTCAAGAGAATTTGAGGTGGCAAAATCTAACTCAAATTCTTCTTGCTCCTCTTCTGCATAAATAAGGCTTACAATATTCTATCAGTACTTTGATCAATTCCAAGCTCCCATAACATCAACTCATCTATCTAGCTTCAGATCTAGCCTAACTGTTGCGCTGCCATCTGTACGTATTACGATTTTGATCCTATAGCTTGAATCATCTGGTATTGCTACCATAAGTAACACACTAACCGTTCCTCAATTAAGGATTCCTCCTGCAACACGAGAATCATACTGGCACTTTTTTACTCGATTGAGTTATTATAATTTACTCTAAGCTATCACTTTTAGTTTTATGATACTTAGAATTGTCTATAGTTCTTTATATTGATATACTTATTGGCTATTTCTCTTGACTATAAGATATATGCATATAGATGTATCATGCTCATGTTTTTGTTGATGTTGAACTATTAAAGAGCGCATAATATAATCTGCATATAACACATGAGAAGGGACATTGAACCCACGCGGACCAGTCATGAGGATTAGCACCAAAATTCTTTTTGTCAAGCAAACTACAGTTTCTGAAGTAAGACAAATACAGTCTTCAGTTTTACAAACTTGGATAAAACATCTTTGATTCGCTAAGATAAAAGAATGAGCAATTATAACACCCTGAATTTTTTGTTAACTATCTAGTCTGTAAGAGAGATTTTGACTGGGAGACTAAATTGATTGGCTTCTTTAACTTAAGAGATTAATTTACAACTTTGTAAATATGAGAGACTAAATTATCCGAAAGGTCTAACTCAATTGGTAAATGCCGATATTATTAGGCTATACAGGTTGTCTCTGATTCGAATCTAAGGCTTAGCAATTGTCCTCAAAGTTGATCTCTCATTAGCTAGTTAGTAGCCAACATGAATTATTACCTGTATCGGCATCTTTCATGATGAATTATTTAGTAATTAATCAATCGTGGAGCAATAAAATATTTAATTGTATGTAACTCTAGGGTAAACCAATCAGAAAAATTATTCACACACAATTAAATAGGATATCCCAATATATGCTAACCTTGACTAGGCAGTATACTGTTGGTAATGGTGCCGGGAGATTTAGGCTCCATTGTAAGCATCTTTGAAGATATTTTCCGTAAATAATCAGACTGAGAAAAAAGAACATCGATAATGGGTTAAAAAATCTATGTTCCAAATAGTTGTAAAAGTAACATATATGAAAATGGAGGTTTACAATCTTGTTAATTAATCTACCTGACTTATCGCAGACACAAATATTTTCTCTTCAAACCTTTGAGCAATTTTCTGAAGTTCAAGTAAACCCTCAGAACCAGAAATAGGAAGACGTCTTTTCAGTGAGTCCAATCTGGAGATTAAAAGAAATTGTTTCACATATAGATCATGCAAGTGACAGAGATGTTCAAACAATGCCTCAATATTAATTGTAAAAAACCAATCAATTCATCAGAAATTATAGTCGTTCGGTTTTATAAGAGCAACTCCATTAAAGAAAGTGCGAAACAAACTTCAAATGAATACTCAAGTTTTGGCATTGGAACTTACATTTTACTGACAATTCTCGAGCGTGCATCAGGTGGCAGTTGAGCACTCCAGTCAGATGGATCCATAGTGAGTTCAGGATTCCTAAAATTTGAATTAGCATGAAGTTCGGCATTCCAATCAAATGAGACTTTAACCGGAAACATAAGGCCTGTTTGGTTTAAGTGTTTTCTGTTTTCACTTTCATAAAATACACTTACAATCTGTTTTCATCTTACTAAGAATCATTATTCAAATACAATACTCAACCTAATAGAAATACCAAATGATTAGTGAGTGATGACTTTCTTAATTATAACCTAGAATTGACCATACCAGCTTCCTTAATACAGATCCTCCCCTTAATTTGAATACATGATTTTCTATGTTAATTTTCACTGGAAATGATATAGATTTGACAATTTCAAAGTTGTAAGAAAACTCAATTTCATAATCATTATCATTGTTAGATACAAATTCTTGATCATTCTAGAAAATGAAGTAAAACCAGTAAGGAGATAGAAAAAGAAAAGAAACGGTACCTTTGACTTTAAGCTTTAAAGGTGAAGAAAGCTCTTAGGGAGTTTCTTTTTTCTTCTTTTCCTCCTCTTCCTGTGAAATGAATAATAGAGTTTTTAAAACCAACAATTTATAGACAATGGTAGAAGTGGGTGCCATGTCCTTTTCCACTGTATAATATACAACTAATACAATTGCATGGAAATAAACGATTATTTGCATGTCTGTCTAAATATTTACACTACTAAAGAGGTAATCAAGAAATGCAAAAATTATATGTTGTGCTATATGTAACTTTTCCAGTGTCACATTTTTTTAGCTGCTTCACGATAAAGTTTATTAAAATAACATTCACATCTCATTTAATTTTAAAATATACTCGAGGTTTATTAAAATGACACTGACATTATTCTTTAATATTTAGTGACACTTAAAAGATGTAATTATATATGACATTCATGTATGGTTAAGGAAGATTAATGCATATTATAAAAGATGTTCTTAGATGCAAGGTGTGTGTCATAACTAATGGTTTTATATCGTCCTCGCAAGAGTTTGCTCCATTATTCAATAGTTTTTCATTGAGAGTTGATATTTCAATATATTTTTATATATATTACACGAGTTTATATAATCACAAAATTCACAATAATGCGGAGAAAAATAAATCTCCTATTTGAATCTTGACTTGTATACAACCTTGATGTCGAACTCACTGCAAACCTTTACTCGATTCTCACTTATTGAATCTTTCAGCTTCACGTTCTGGTCTTCACTACGCCACGTAAGCTCTAGCAGTCACTTGGGTTGGGCCTGACCATCCAACCCAACTCAAATGACTGTTGGCCCTGCGCTGCGCTGGGGTCTCTCTATAAATACCCTCTTTCACAAGAGGGTCAGGTATTCAATTCTCAACCACTTTCTGTATTTGCTATCACTTTGTCCAATCTCTCACTTTGGCATCAGAGTGTCTTGCAGGTACACCCCTATCTCCTTCTCAACGCCAGTGAACAGGCAGCAGTCCAACAGAGTGTGGCCAGACAGTGATCTCCTTCTGATCAGGTCAGATCAGTAACATTCCTTCCATTTGATTGTAATTGCTTCGACTATTTAATGATACCACTGCGAAACTTTTACATTTCACAACCATATTCATTTGATCCTTTTTAGTGTTTCTCTTTTTCAGCCTATGAAAGTTATTGTTTTGTCCTTTCCATATGAGTAGTTTGAATCACAAGTTAGAACATTTGAATTTTGATATTTTGGTGTTTTATTTGAATCATTCAATATATTTGATTCTGATCAATCATCTATTGGAAATTGGAAAACAATTTTGGATCAAATGATTTAAGTCAAAGATTGAACATGATTCGAATCATAACATGATTTGATTCGAATCAAGTACAAAAAAGATTCAAATCGTTAGCCTCAAAAAGTGCCTCCTTTTGAAACTGTCTAGATTAATTCGAATAAAAATCATTCTTGATTCAAATCAAACCTTCAAAAATACAAATTTCCATCAATTATTTAAATGATTATTTCTTTTGGTGAAAGTAGCAAGTGTGGGAAACCTATGGAGATCCATGGTGACAAAAATTGTGATTTTTGTCTTATATTCTTAGTGTGTTCATCTTTTCACCATTCTTCTATTTTCTTCTCAAAACGCCAACTTTTTGAGATTGATCCCATGTGAATTCTTTACCCTTTTTGTTGCATCCTTTTTTTTGTGAAATTTGGTTGTTGTTCTTATGTGAATTTGAGAATGATTTGATCAAGCTCCTGATAATCATCAAGAACCAAGACCCACTCATATAAAAATTTGTTTAAACTTTGTGTGTGTTCTTCATTAATCAAAACTGAATTACTTGACTAATCTCTTGTAATGTCAGTTGTTGTTGATATTTTCTGACACAGTTCACCAGTTTTATCCTTAATTTATTTTTGGACCCTCCTCTAAGGATTGAGTGTAAGGGAGACTATTAGTACATTAGGGTATCTAATGTTTTTGTGTGTAGCTACTTCTCTCGTAACAGGTGCAAATAACGTTTCTTGAGTGCAATTTGGTACTGAGGGGTTATCTAGCAAGATGAGAGTTTCCATTATACTTCAAGGAAGACTTTGGTTGAATCAAGTATCAACGGTCCGTAAGACGGAGTTGAAAGTTGTCCTTCTTTTGTGGCGTTGGAGAAAGATTGCTTGCAGAAAAATTTAGGAGTTGTCTAATATACACTTAGTTAATGGCAATCGCTTGGGAAAGAAATCAGTGGGATAAGGGGGATCGCCATACATGAATACTTAGAGCAGGTTATTATGGATAACTTGTTTATTGGATCAAGATCTTGAGAGATTTTGTATTGTGTTAACATTTTAGTGTCTGTATCATCAGGGAATTATTGTGTGATAGTTCTTTACAATCAAAACACTGTAATCATTTTATCATTATAGTGGAAGACCGTGATTATATTCCGATGACATCATCCATTGAAGAGTGCATGTAGGCAAAGTGAGTCGAAGCACTATAATCTCTATGTATCCTCTCCTTTTCCTCTCCTTTTAATTTACAAGCATTCATTCATATTTGCAAGATTGCATTGATTATATTCCATATAGGTTATACCTTACTTATAGTGATTTAATGTATAAGCTTAAGTCAATGATGTATAAATCATAGGGAATCATCATGAAGTTAATTATGCATTGTTAAGAATATCTAAGTAATTTTTTTTAAAATCTCTTCGTTTTAAAGCGACTTTGGTTGTCATGTAAGTGATTTGCATTAGAAGCAATCAATCTCATGGTAACCTCATGTATCATTTTATAAGATATTAATTCATTGAGATGCTTTCAAGCTCTCGTTTTTTTATTTGCTTCCGCGCTTTTTAAAATCTCTGATTTCGCTATGTATGACCTAAATTTTTTTCAAATTGTCTAAAATGATTTTGGTCTATTCAACCCCCTTTTAGAAATTGTTGTTTCCATATTCTCACCCAATAATTGGTATCAGAGCTTGAATTTTGATCTAAGTCTAACGACTTCAAAAGTTGAGGATATGGTTCCTCTAGACAAGTTTTCTTAAATGTTTTGGAAGCTTATGCAAATCAATGAATCCCAATGAAACTGCATTGAATTACTTGTGTTTGATTATTCATTGCAATGCATTATATAGATTAATTTAAAATAAAACCTTACTAGAATTTTCCTTAAGGCATTAATTATACTTAAGATGTTCTTTAAGTGTTGATTCATCCAGGATTGAACTAACAATCTTTTGAGATATGTACAATATTTTTGTGACTTTATTTTTTAAAGGTTATTTTCGGATTGATCCTAACTTGAAGATTATGCATTCACACAACAACATGCTGGCAATGATTCTCCGAAATTTCAACCAACTACAAAAGATTCAAGGAATACACTTGAAGTGCTTATAGATCGTCTAAGAGTTGAATCAGTGATTCGAGATTGACAAGTTGTGTCAATAAACAATGATTATAGTATTGTTGTTTCAAAGCTGAAACAAACGATTTCCAAGTCTTGTTTGTTCAAAAAATATGCATAAGTCCGCTTTGTAGTTTATCATAAGTTTATTTTTAGATTTGAATTTGACATTTTCTTAAAAACTTCTTAAACTAATTAATCTACTAAATAGTATATTTCATTTGAACATTTATATGAATAAAAAATTCAACATATTTAAATATACTAACAAATTAAAAAATCAACGAAAATTTTTATTTATTTTTATTTATTTTTTAAGAGAAGCGTTTTAATTTGTCTTTTTTTTTACAAATGAATCATATAAACTACTCTTAGAAATATGTTTGAATTGATTTATTTAACTTTAACATAAGTTTTATGATATTTTTCATTAATTTTTTAAATATTTTTTAATGTATTTTTAAATAACTTATAAATATAAGTTATATTATATATAAAAATAATTTAAATTTATGTCATATTTTGTTATAAAAATAGTTTAGAAAAAATTATCCATACAAATTTATATATCAACCGCAAATAAATTGTTTATCCAACTAGATTATATGACCATATTTTTGGACGGTAGTTACTATCTCTACACATAAGAAAATAGAACAACTGTGAACATTCGACATCCATATCTCTCATACTCTAACAAACAGCAAACCAATGTGAAGGATTGTCTCCTGTATTTTCGACCCTCTTAACGATGCATCAGTCAAAGTCTTGTAGCTCAAATTACAGTTAGAACTATGAAGATCTTGTTATCCTCTCTTTCTTAGTAGTAGAATAGAGAGTATACAAATTGGAGGATCATAGTGGCAAGAAGATCCTAAGAGACATCATTCTTAGTTATGCTTAGAATTTCTTAAAAGCTTTCATCAAGTTATATGCTCAGTATTATGGTTAAACAACTTAACTTGGTCAAGAGTTCAGTCGAAACCCCGATCAAATTGCTTCCGTTTTTATTTTACTTAACCTGCCAAAAGATTTTCCAAGATCAGAATTTTTCTTCCAAACCTCCTGTAGTGATGTATTGGCATCTTTCAGCAAAGTCTTAGTATTTTCACAAGCCTTTTTTGAAGATTCTAGTTGGGATGAGAGCTCAGATTTTTCCTTCTCCGACTTCGTTGCCAAGTTGATGTTCTCTTCCTTTAGTTGAGCAATTAATTCATCCTTTTTCCGCAATTCCTCGGTCAGCCGTTGGAGGCTTTGTTCATATTTCATCTTCTCATGAGGCCAAGTCTTGAAGACACCTTTAGCTTCGTTAGCAACAGAGTTGAGCCACATTGCATTAGTGGCCACGGCATCAAAGATGTTCTCCAAACCAAGTGAAACAACTTTCGAAGGCTCCATCTGTCCTGCGAAATTAAAATCCGTTGTAGTAGAAGGACCTTTGGGGATTCCAGACTCTGTCCTTTCAGAAGAATATGAAGAATTCCCCAAAGACCCTCTTCCGCTTAGAATATGAAGAATTCCCCAAAGAAACCCTCTTCTGCTTAAAATGGTCACGCTGTGTCAACGGATATTCTTTCTCAGCGGGAATATTGGTCATGTAAGTGGAGTTGAGCCCAATGTTGTTTTGATTGCTAAGGGCTTTAGGCACAGCAACTGAGATAGGAACTACTCCAAAATTTCCTAAAAAAAGACCATGAATAAATTAGTATACAAAAAGTTCATTTTAAAAAATTACTTAAAAAGTGGAAAAAGTTCATCACTCTTTTTTCAAAATAAATGAGCTTGACAGCTTTAAGAGGCGGATGTAACATCCTATTTTTCATACTTTGATAGATCACAGGTTGCTTTAGATTTATTATGTTGCTATATTTGTTATTAGGATTATGGAAGAGCTTAGAAAAATAGGTGACTTGCAAGTGAAGAAAGTATTTTTGTGTGTAAATATGAATTTAGCTTAGCAAATTTGAAATGGCGTAAGAGAATTTGAGGTGGCATAATCTAAATCAAATTCTTCTAGCTCCTCTTCTGCAAAAACATGGCTTACAATATTCTATCAGTACTTTGATCAATTTCAAGCTCCCATAACATCAACTCATCTATCTAGCTTCAGATATAACCTAACTGTTGTGCCGCCAATGTTTCTGTACATAGTACGGTTTTGGCCCTATAGCTTGAATCATCTGGTCGTGCTACCAGAAGTAAGAAATCAGACCTAATTACTCGTTTGAGGTTGACGGACCAGAAATGCCAATAAATGCTAACCTTGACTAGGAAGTATACTGTTGGTAATGGTAATCTGAGATTTAGTCTCTACTGTAAGCATCTTTAAAGATATTTTCCGTAAATAATCAGACTGAAAAAAAAATAACACCGATATTGAGTTGAAAAAAATACATAAATGAAAATGGAGAGGTTTACAATATTCATAATTAGTGTACCTGACTTGTTGCAGATACAAATATTTTCTCTTCAAACTTTTGAGCAATTTTCTGAAGTTCAAGTAAACCCTCAGAACCAGAATAACGAAGATGTCTTTGTAATGTGTCCAATCTACATATAAAAAGAAATTGTTTCACATTTAGATCATGCAAGTCACAGAGATGTTCAAACAATGCCTCGAACATACCAATATTAATTTTAAAAAACCAATAAGTTCATTAGAAATTATAATGGTTCGGTTTTATAAGACCAACTCCATTGTAGAAAGTGCGAAACAAAAAATTTCAATTTAATTCTTAAGTTTTGGCACCGGAACTTACATTTTACTGACAATTCTTGGGCGCGTAACAGGTAGCAGTCGAGCTCTCCAGTCAGATGTATCCATAGTGGGCTCAGGGTCCTAAAATTTGAATTAACATGAAGTTCAACATTCCAATCAAATGAAACTTTAACCGGAAACAAAGGCCCTGTTTGCTTATTAGTTGTTACACATGTAACCAACAGTGGTTAATAGAGATAGAATATTTGTAATCTCTTTTAGTTAATCAATATTGTTTACTCTCCTAATTGTTTTTCATAGAGTATTTTCCTTGGAAAATGTTTTTTCTGGAATGCTTTTACAATTTGGTACTTTATCCTTTTACTACAATTATTTTTCACTCAAAATTTGACATAAGATGATCATTTCCATGTATTGTCACAAATTAATTTTCATCATAAATATAGGCTTGATTTAAGAATATTTAATCCTGTTACTTGCGGTCAACACTTGCCTATTTATTTAATCCTGTTCCTCAATCTTAATTTTTTTTATATGGAACTTGCAGCTTTTAAGAGAGTTTCGCGACTCGAAGGCATCATTCCAGAGCTCGCTCTGGAGACATCACATGCCATGGCTTATTCTGGAGACATCACATGCCATGGCTTATACTTATCCAATTGTAACATTTTTTTTCTGAGAACGAACTTTAATTAAGTATTTCAATTTATTTTTTTACCATCTGATTATTTGATTGTAATTTAGGTTTTTATTTATTTCTTGCGAGATTTTTATATGTGAAATTGATGTCATCTTGAAGACTTCGATGAATGAAGAAGAGGTTTATTCTTCACTCTGTTTCTAACTTCTTTTTTTTGTGATTGAGGTTGTATACTTATGACGTGGTATTTGGTCGAATTCTAGTGTTGACAAATATAGTTTCATAGTTCGACAAGAATTGTGTATAATGTAGTCGAAGTTTGTTCAAGCATAATGTCGAAATGTATTAACTTATAATTTAAGTTAGTATGTCGAATTGAACATTGCTTCTAAGTCCAATTGTTAAGTTAACTTGTATCCTAAGTTGGTATTCACTTATAATCTTTAAACCCTTATTGAGAAAGTGAATAGTAAAACAATTTTAACCAATTCCTTATTCTTCTTCTTCCTTCTTATCTCCCTTTTGTAAAACCTAATAGGGTTTCTTGTGTTGGTTCAAGAAACTCAATATTTTTCTCATATTTTGGTTTTGTTCTTGACGACATCGTTGCACAACAAACTGATACGGTGAGCGCGGAGAAGAAGATGTTGTTAACAAAGTATGAGATTGAGAAATTCACCGGTGTGAATGATTTCGGTTTGTGGTGCTTGAAGATGCAAGTCCTTCTTTTTCAACAGGGTTTGTTAGAAGCGTTGAAAGGATCGAAGAAGATGGAAGTTGCACTATCGTAGAAGGAGAAGACAATGATGGTCGAAAAAACCTACAATGTCATTGTATTGAGTCTTGCTGATAAGGTTTTTCGACAAGTTTCAAAGGAGAGAACTGCAACAAGTGTGTGGACGAAACTTGAAGGTTTGTACATGACAAAATTGTTGGTTAATCGTATCTACCTGAAGCAAACTTTGTATTCATTCAAGATGAGTGAAGACAAAGTCCTGAGCAGTTGAATATGTTCAACAAGTTAATTCTTAATCTTAAAAAATATCGAGGTCAAGGTTGATGATTAAGATCAAGTGTTGTTGTTGTTGTGCTATTTACCTAAGTCTCATGCTCATTTCAAAGAAACTCTCTTGTATGGAAGAGAGTTTTGACCATTGAAGATGTTCAATTTGCCTTGTACTCTAAGGATTTGAACGAACGAAAGTAACACAAGCCATCTTGTATTGGTGAAGATTTATCCATTAAGAGGAAATTCTTGAAGAAAGATGGCATGTCTGAGAAGAAGAATGATAAAGTTCCACAAAATTCTTATGGTGGTAATGCAACCATTGTGCAAGATGGTTATGAATCATCTGATGTCCTGGTGGTTTCGAGCAGTGACTCTAGCAAGGAGTGGATTATAGATTCAGGGTGTACTTGACACATGACTCCAAACAAAGACTTATTTGAAGAATTGTATGATCAAGATGGTGGATCAGTGCTGCTGGGAAACAACAAAGCTTGCAAAATTGTAGGTATTGGATATGTGAGATTCAAGCTCCATGATGAGTCAATAAGACTATTGACTGGTGTTAGGTATGTACATGATCTTAAGAGAAATTTGATTTCTCTTGGTGAATTTGACAAGAAAGGATATATTTTCAAAGGAGAGCAAAACATCCTAAGGGTAATGAAGGGGTCGAAGTAAGTCTTGAGAGGCGTGAGGAAATAAGGCTTGTATACCCTCGAGACTGAGGTTGTAGGTGGTTTAACAAATTCGGCATCCACTAAACCTATATCGAAGACTGAGCTATGGCATAAGAGACTTGGCCATGTCAGTGAAAGAGGTCTGGTCGAATTGTCGAAACAAAATCTGTTGGGTGGTGATAAGCTCGAAAAACTGGAGTTTTGTGAACCTTATATATTTGGTAAATCCTGTAGAATGAAGTTTAAAAAAGGTAAACAAAGAACACATGGATCCCTTGATTATATTCATGTTGATCTTTGGGGACCTGCAAGGAATCCCTCAAACTCAGGTGCAAAGTATCCATAGTTGATGATTAATCCAGAAAGTTATGGGTATTCATCTAGAAGACTAAGGATGAAACTTGTGAAAATTTCAAAAGTTGGAAGACTCTGGTCGAAAACCAAACAAGCAAGAAGGTCAAGAGGTTGAGGACCAACAATGGTTTTAAATTTTGCAATGAGGCTTTCGAAAGCTATTGTGTTACTTATGGTATTGCAGGGTGTAACACCCCCACTTCCCATATTGACCAGAAATACAATTTAATCCAAATAAACATCAGAGTTCCACCACAGAGTGGGATATCACATCAAATTCTCCACAAGGCCTTTATAAAAAGGTTCTCAAACTAATCAGCAGAAAATATTCAATAGTTTAATATTCTCGGCCATCCGCCAAATTTATAAAATTGTTCATTCAAAATTCACCAACAGTGATACGTTCACAGGAAAACATATAAGTTCAAATAAGGAAAACATAAAAACGCCCAAGTCCTGTGCTACGTATCAGAGCATCCTAGAATCGATTCGCACACCACTATCCAGCAAGCTAAGCACCTGGGTTGTCTGTACTTCCGAGGAAGCACAGACCACAACAACAACAAAGGGGTGAGAAGACATGATCATAATCACTATCAATAATATACATGAATAAGGATAGCATTTACAACATCAGTCATCACCCGATCAACACCAAACACGACCTACTATCTAAATATCAACACTATGCATAAATATGCACAAATGCAACTCAACACCATGCATGCGGTACCGACCCAATGGTTCATTCAATCGAACCTAGATAGATCATATACGCCCCTACTTGGCAATGATCTATCCCACCATTCTCCTCAAAGGAGTACGGGTGAATCACTTATGCTCCATCCGAGACATGATTCAACCCCACCATTCTCCACAAAGGAGTACGGATGGATCACTTACGCTCCATCCGAGACATGATCCATCCCACCATGACACCATGATATGCAAGACACCAATGCGTACGAAACAGTTCACGCATACCAAGTGCACACGGTCCTCCTGATCACATTACAATATATTATTTATTTATTACACAACAATTAAACACAAGCACCCTAAGTGCACACGATCTTACTGATCACATCATCATACGACATTCATATGCTACACGCATTATCACGCGTCATAAACTCATTACGCACCAGTCAGTTATATTAATTAAGTTCCATATAATATAGTTACACTCTTTAACACCAACTACACTCTAATAATCACCAAACACCATTCCCATACCTATCATGACCACAAAGGTTTCTCGAAACAAGAGCACAACACTAAAACGACAAAATCCCCATTTTTGGCACCTCAGACTGTCCATACACATATTGGCCTGTGCCATACGCGTATGACTTTCTCACACGCCAAGGCCATACGCGTATCACACCCTCATACGCGTATTCCCAAAGGCAAATTCCCCCTCAATACGCGTATCACCATGCCATACGCGTATTGCCTTGCCCTATACGCGTACCATACGCGTATTGGCAGATGGCCGTGTCACAAGTCCCTCCCCTGCCACTGATACGCGTATTGCCTCCTATTTCCCCCCTTCCATACGCGTATGGACTAGCCCCATACGCGTATGGCCAGATCTATTACGCATTTGGCCAGAAGTCATTCATCTGCAACTCTGCTACGGAATCCAACTTTTGTATAGAAACCATTTTCATAATAACCCTTTTTTAACTTGTTTCATTTATCATTAATAATAACCTTTTTTTTAAGATAAAACTCCATTTATTTAATAAACCTTTTTTTTCTCAAATTCATTATTTATGTAAGGATGTTTCTATGCAAAAGCCCAAATTAATACATAATCCTTAATTTTGCTAAGAAAATTAATTCAACCATTTTCTCAAAAAAAATCCACCTAGAGAACTTTTATTAAAACTAAAATAATCAATTTAACCTCACCTAAAGCCTTTTATAAATCCAATCTAATTTCACTAATCAAATTCAACATCTCCACTTAAAAACAATTTAACCTTCGCCTAAATTCCACTCCTCCCTTAAAATCAATCTTGACTAAAATGAACCAACATCGTAAACAGTCGTACACGCTTGCACCACATTCACAATTCACACACTTAGCGCTTTCATGCGTGTGTATGGTTTTATTTTCCGCAATTTAAACATTATCGTCATTTACATTTTCCGCACTGCATTCCGTCCAAAGGAAGAATCTACACATGATCTCAACAATCGTGCGTATGCATCATTTGCATCATCTTTCCCTACGATCCTTGATCCCATTCAAGTCGATCACTTTATGATAGATCCTACCCCATAGGAGGACCTTTGTCTTCACTTTACAACATAGAAACACAAACAATTCCACAATACAGTTATTTCAAACACATTAGAGGAATAGATGTTAATCATCTTAAGCGAGATAGAATCTCCACCCCACAATAATACAACCTCTTACACTTGTGGCGGTTACATCTCCCTTAAAATGAAGACTCATCTCTTCTCCTAAACCTAATCAAAACAACTACCCTAAACCCGTAGGAACTTTGACCACAGTCAAAGAACTCCTCTAACCCTTTAGGGGAACTACAAATACTCTGATTCCACTCCCGTAAGGATATGTAGGCATAAGATGCGACATCTTATCGAGTATACTTAGAAATAAACCCCTAGGTCCTTATACCTTTAAGCGAATAAATCATAGCAATAAACAAGCATAAAACAAGAGGTTCCTGTAGAGTACTACAGAAACTTAGGATGCTAGTACCTTCCCTAAGTTTAACCAACCCCCGAACCTAAAACTCTCTTGAATTTGCATTACATTGTGGGAATTTCGATATTTATCCCTTTCGTTGGAAAAATCAAAGATCGGTTGAAAATTGAAATAAAGATTCAAACTAATTAATAGTTTGGTATCCAAATTTCACCACGACATTATTCATCATTCTCGGCCATCTGCCAATTACATAAAAATGTTCATTAACATTCCACCAACATGATACGTCATAGGATTTAAAATGATTTTAACATAAAACAAACGAACACCCAAATCCCGTGTTACGTATCAGAGCATCCTAAGACTCGACTCGCACACCGCTATCCAAGCTAGCTAAGTATCTGGATTATCTATACTTCCGAAGAAGTACAAACCACAACAACAGCAAAGGGGTGAGAAAACATGATCAAAATATATCGATAATTACATACATGAAATAAAGGTAGTAACTACAACAATCATATAAATCATCACCCAACATTCACCAAACACGACATATAGTCCACCAACAACATAATACATCATAATGCAAATATGCAAAGCAACACCATACATGCGGTACCGAATCATTGGTTCATTCAATCGAACCTCGGATATATCACATACGCCCACCCTCGGCAATGATCCGTCCCCACCAATTCCCCACTCAAAGGAATACGAATGAATCACATACACTCTGTAACACCCCTTCTCTATAACCCCAAATAATTAAATAAAATCATTTAGGAACTTAATGAGAATTTCATCAGAGTTTAAATAACACATGGTATGGAAGAGGCGATAATACATTATCTAAGAAATTAAACACATACAACACCTGCTAAATTAGATATGCAACAATGGGTGAGTCATAACAAAGAAATCTTAGTTCTAAAACCCACAACTCAACATTTAGAATAAAAGCAGAAATATCTAAACATTGAATCATTTAATTCATATAAACATTCAATTACAGTGCCAGTTTAGAGTCAAATCACAAGTCATATTTACAACCATACCTCAGCAGATACATACACAGATGTATCACAAAAAGAAATCACACGATCCCTAACTACCCCGTGTTACATATCAGAGCCATCTGACCAAAAGAAATGAAGACTCGCTTCACAAAAAGGAACTCCAGCAACCTACTCTGCAATGCCTCAAAGAGCATTATAAAACAGCAGAAGGGTGAGAAACAATATCATAACAGTCAAAGCATAAATTATACAGTTACACAGGCTTACATAATTCACGTTTTCGCCACCATTCAAACATATACATCATAATAAACATTACATAGCTAAACATATCCACCGATCATGCTTATACACATACACATCATTACCTCATACATGTTCACAATCAGGTTCGTTGTACCAATACATTGCATGAAGATGATAATGCAACTCATAGAGACCGACTCACGATTCTATGCAGATGCAAATGCGGTACCGACTCATTCAACAAGTTCGATTGAAGAACCAAAGCAATCATCGCTCGTTACCGAAGTAACTCCCCATCGGGCCTACGATGTTCACCCATCGCTCACACCCCACATGGGCACACGATGTTTATGGATTTCTCACACCCCACAAGGGTACACAATCGTTCTGCAGATTCTACGCGGAATCAAATTATAACCATCGCATTAAGCGAGGTTCTGCAGATCCTACACGGGATCAAATTATAACCATCGCATTAAGCTAGGTTCTGCAGATCCTACACAGGATCAAAGTAACCAAACCTTCGCTCACACCCCACAAGGGCACACGACGATTTTTGCAGATCCTACGCGGGATCAGACACGACAGAATGCTATCATGATGCTTCTCATATAAAATGACTCATGACATCCTCTACATGCATACATACTCAATCATACAAACACATAACCTCCATATACATTCCCAATATATATATATATATATATATATATATATATATATATATATATATATATATATATATATATATATATATATATATATATATATATATATATATATATATATATATATATATATATATATATATATATATATATATATATATATATATATATATATATATATATATATACATACATGCTTTCTAACATACAAATATATTTCATTAATCACGTATCATTCCAAACAAATGCATATGTACTTACAATTGAAATTCTAGATTCTAGGATTCACGCCTTACGGCTACCGACAACATACCATTCCTCACGACATACCAAACTAGTCAATTAGAAAAGAACTAAACATAACCGAGCCAAACAAATCGCATAGAAAAGAAAAATACAGAAAACAGAAAAATACTGCTACATTCGCCAGCCTTCGCCTGGCGAACCTTCGCTGAGCATTCGCCTGGCGAACATGCCAGTGAAGACCACTGGGATTAATTCTGTAATTATTCGCTAGTACTCACTGGGGTATTCGCCTGGTGAACCTTTGCCAACCTCGTTCGCCTGGCGAACTTACCAGCGAACATAGGGTGTTAGCTACTGACTTGGTTCGCTACAGCTCGCTGGGCTTCGCCTGGCGATGCTTCGCTGCCATTCGCCTGGCGAGCACGCGAACACAAAGCTCTCATGGCTGTTCAAGGAGCCCTAACTTCATCACACAACCGATTCGAAACCAACGATCCAGTAAACTCAACCCAGTGACACCCGACTATACTACTCTATCCAATCTCGATTCTAACTGAGTAAAACATCATTCTATCGATCAAATCCTATTATTGCCCTAGGATGGAAATGAGCAAAACTCTCCTTAATACGAAATCCAACCGACCGAAACACATATAATTGTACACATTAACAGTATAATAGAGTTTCACACCCTTACCCGATCAATCAAAAGCTTGGATGTTGATTCTTGGCGATTTTAGGTTTTTTCTCTTCTTTCTCCTCTTTCTCTTCTCTCCATTTTCTTTCTCTTGTTTTTCCATAATGTTTCTATCTTTCTCCTTTTTCTCTCTTATCTCATATTCTATTTTCTTTCCTCTACAATTCCTTCCAAACACTTACTAAACACTTATACTAAATGTCTAAAGTACCCTCTACTCTATCTTCCCGAAAACCCTCAAAATCAGCAAAAATAACACATCAACACATAAATTCGCAATTTGAAACAAACGTCAATCAAATAAATTAAAAGACTCAACAAAATAATGAGAATTCAGAATTTGGGGCGTTACACACTCCATCGAGCAATGACTCATTCCACCAACACATCATGATATGCATACATCAAATGCACAACAAATAGACATCAAGCACACTAAGTACACACGATCCAGTGATCACATTACCATACACCATACATGCTTACACATCAAACTATTATTCTAATTAAGTTCACATGATCTCACCGATCCCATCACTGTACATCATTCGTACATCCCCTCATCAAGTAATTGTTTTAATCAAAGCTACACGATCCCCCTGATCTCACCACCGTATCCCATACATGCTACACACCAATCTATTATAACGATTTAATTCAATCACCATAAGTTCCCACCTTCCAATGCCAGTCCATTATGTTAATTCATCTTAATATACACGATTCTACTGACCACACCATCTTACCTCACATATCTATTATACACCACTCATGATATTAACTAAGTTAACTCTATACGGTCCTCCTGATTAACTCATCGTGCCTCGCACATCTCCCACATCAATCTAATTATTTTATTTACATTCAATACTATGTAATTCACCTATTGGCACCAAGTATCTATTCATCACCTATGCACCTCACATTATCCATTCCATCATCCCTACTTTCAACATAGACTAAGGGATACTACACAGCTAGCGCACAAAGCACATAGTACAGAAAATCACAAAGCTCAACAGTACCAAAAACCACATTCTGCTATCACATTCGCTGGTTTATTCACCAGGCGAAGCCCCACAGCGAATGCTCGCTGTGGCTCGCCAGGCGAACCTGCCCGCGAAGCTTCGCTGGCCACACTCGCCAGACGAACTTCATACTATTTAGGTCTGGGAGTTTATTTGGAATTACTCGCCACCGCTCACTAACACTCGCCAGACGAACCCTCGCTAACCTTCGCCAACACTCGCCAGGCGAAACCCAGTGAATGCCGCGATACCCCAAATTCCCCACTGTTCTACAATGCTATCTGAGCCAATTCCAAACCTATAATCCTCATCTGTTCTCCTACTCTATCAGTACTACAAACCATAACATCATACTTGCCAATCGACCTATAATTCCTACTCTAACACCAACATCAGATACTTTTACTAACACTTCAGAGTTACTCAGAATCTATATGCTCCTTAATTTTCCTCTCGGAACCTATTTCATGTTCATATTATTACTATAGGAATTATACCCCAAAACCTATATGATGGTCATTGCCAAAGCCACAGAGGTTATACAGAACCTCACTAATACTCATGGTCATTATCCAAACCACAAAGGTTATATAGGAACTCACCAACAACAACACCCCTTCATCAGTGGTAACAACAAATCATCAACGTATCATCATATACATATATACACAATTCATCAAAAATCAACAATATTCATAGGCATAACAACGTAACAATCATAATACCTATGGGGTTAAGGAATCCCCTCTACCCTATTTCATGTAATACCATCCCAATCAGTTTCTCCCCCTTACCTCGGTTAATTACTCAGATCGAAGAATTCCTACGAATCTATTGGCCCTTCCTTGGTTCTCTTCCTCTTGCCCTTTTCTCTTTGACCTTTCTCCTTATTCTTTTTCCCAATTTCTTTTCTAACTGTTTTATCGTGATTTCCTTCTCTTCTCTCAAAACTCTTCTAATACCCTCAACTCCTTATTTCACTTATCCCAATAAAATAATAATAATAATAATAATAATAATAATAGTAATAATAATAATAATATTCATAATAATATTAATAATATGAATAATAATAATATTTCACCAAATTAATATTAATACTAATATTAATAGTAGTAATAATAATAATAATAATAATAATAATAATAATAATAATAATAATAATAATAATATCACCAATATTACTATTACTATAATATTATCATTTCCACTCCACGTCACCAAGACTAATCCTTACATATCAAGGATGATCACCCACCACACATCGAACACACCCCACCTAAGGGCACACCAACATAAAATAATTAAAATAACACCAAAATAACTAAATAAATAAAATGGGTGTTACAGTAAGCACTCCTCTCGCTACTCATTTCAAGTTGAGTTCTAATCAAAGTCCTTTAAGTGAAGATGAAGCATTTGATATGAAATTTGGAGATCCTCTCTTCACACCAAAACTCATAACTTACTTTGGAGATTAGCAAACAAATATCATGCCTTCAAAAAATAAACTCCTAAAAAAGGTATTAGTTTAGATGCCTCTTGCTCTCTTTGTCATTTTGCTGTTGAATCCGCACACCATCTCTTCTTGTAATGCGACTCTGCAAAACAAGATTTCTTCTCCTCCATTATAAGCTACCATGTTCCGTATGATATGGGGATCAATGAATAATTGTTGAGCTTGTTGACTTGTGGTGACATATTAAGTGTCCAATTGTTGTGTTATCTGCTCTAGAAGATTTGGAATGCCTGTAACTTACAATTGTAACAACATAAGAATTTAAATCCGATTAAGGTGGCTGAGGAAGCTCTTCAGAGTGTGCTTGATTTTAACAACTGGAATCTTGAGGTTGGCACAAAGAAAATAATTCTTATGCACACTGACTTGGAAACGGTCCCTAAGAATATTCATGTTTTGCAGGTTGGCGCAAGTGTTTTCATGGAAGGGTTTGTGTCCTTTGGCTGCATCATCAAGAACCTTGACAAGGAAACTATTCTATCTGCTAGTAGGAAATATCTTAATTCAGTTGAACCTGTGGTGGCCGAAATGTTGGCTATTATATGGTGTCTTACTATTGTCCAAGAGTTGAAGCTAGAAATAATTATCATCCAATCGGATGCACTAATTGCAGTGGAATGCATTAATTCTGTTTTAAAAAATGCTTTCCTTTAGTCCATTGCTGTAGATTGTAGATTATTTTTTAGTAGTTTTAAGGTAGCCTCAGTTATGAATTTAAGTAAGTTGTTAAATGTTGATGCTTCCCCTGTTTCTTCTTCTTAAATGAAATCATTTTCCAATAAAAAAAAACTTACAAATGAATTGTTTATTCGAAAATGCTAGTTATATGGCCATGTTTTTCTGATAGGGATAATAGTTCCTGCATATAAAATATATCCATAAAAAGATATTGTGAATCAGATGTTTTGAAACAAAGTATAAACAATTTCTTAATGATCAAGAAACACATAAGGGTTAGGGTTAACAAAGAATACAAGGTAAAACAATAAGGATTGGTTATAAACAATTATTCTTTCCTTTCTCTTAAAACAAGATTACAAGTATACAAGAATAACAATATAACCTCTCTCACTTGAATTAGGATTTTATCCTAATATTTTTCCTTATTTCAAGATCGAGAAACTAGCATCCTATTTATAAGAAAAACAACATACTAACCTAATGGTTTTTTTTAACAATTATCCATTACAAGCTAACTTATGGTACAAGCTAACTTAAACAATTGGGCATACAAGCAAGACCCAATTAAACATGCTAACAACCCTAGCAATATTGACTAATGCATGTTAGAACAAAATTCGACTACAACACGCATTACTCCGACAACAACATGTAAACATACTTCGACCTCATACTTAATTCCTTTCGAACCAGAAGCTACGCTTCGACCATACTAGAGTTCGATCCAACATCTCACAAATATCCTCCTTGGATTTAACTCTATAACATCAAGAAACTATCTTTCTTCATGCAACTTTATCAACTGCATACAGAGGAAAAACTTGCAACTGAGCAACGTCTTGGTGATCCTATCAGCAACATTTAAACAGACTTCGATTGTTGCTTTACTATCTTCACCCAAGGCTCCACCTTAAATTAGGACTCTATTTAGATACCCATTTATGTACCTTAAAATCCACTTCAATGCTTGCTAGTGAGCCTTTCTAGGATTCACCATGTACCTGCTTACAAGACTTACTGCATATGCTATGTCAGGTCAAGTACAGACCATATCATACATCAAAGAACCTACTATGTTAGCATATGGAATTCTATTCATATAAGTTCTTTCAACATCAGTGTTGGGACGCTGATCTATATTTAGCTTGAATTGAAGGTTTGTCGGAGTCACAACAGGCTTTGAATTCGACATACCATACTTTTCGAGAAAATTCCGTAGGTATGTCTCTTGAGATAAGCATAATCTTGACTGCTTTCTATCGCTTCGGATGTCAATTTCAAGAATCCTGGACGCAGCTCCCAGATCCTTCATGTCTAACTCCTTATTGAGTTCAGCCTTCACCCACATTACCTCTTCGATATTGCTGCTTGCTATTAGAATATCATCCACATAGAGCAACAAAATAAAAAATGAATTACCCGATCGAAATCTGAAGTAAACACAGTGGTCGAACTGGCTTCTGATGAAACTTATGTGTGCCATGAACTTGTCGAATCTCCTATTCCACTGTCGAGGAGATTGTTTCAATCCATATAAGGATCTATTCAGCTTGCACACATAATTTTCCTTCCCTTTTTTGAAATACCCTTCAGGTTGCCTCGTCAAGATTTTTTCATCTAAGTCACCATACAAGAACGCAGTCTTCACATCCATCTGTTCCAGTTCAAGATCGAACTGTGCCACTGTGGCAAGCAATATTCGAATGGATTTATGCTTCACAACAGAAGATAACATATCATTAAAGTCGATACCTTCTTTCTGAGTGAACCCCCTAGCAACCAATCTTGCCTTGTATCTTTTCGACGCCACTCCTTCGATTCTTTCCTTAACTTTGAAAATCCATTTACAGCTGACTAACCTGACTCCAGTAGGTTTCATGATCAGTTCCCAGTTATTGTTATCATGAAGAGATTTCATCTCATCATCCATAGCCTTCATCCATTCAGTCTTCTTTCGACTCCTCATTACTTCCTTATAGTCTCTAGGTTATTCGTCTAGAACCTCACTTGCTATCCCATGAACATGCATTCCAGAGCTCTAGGTTCGACCTTGTCTTGCCTAATGTGAGCATATGCCACACAACCAAATACTCTCAGTCTGTCGAGACTAGGTGGATGTCCCGACCAAACTTCTTCAGGTGTCTTCATTCCCAAGGCAGTCGAGGGGCATCTACTTATCAGGTAAGCTACTGCCGAAATAGCTTCCGCCCAAAACACCTTCTTCAATCCAACATTAACCAACATGCATCTAACCATTTCAAGGATTGTTTGATTGAATCTCTCAGTGAAGCCATTTTGTTGAGAAGTACCTGCTACCGTCTTATGCCTTGAAATCCCAGACTCAACACAGTAACTGTTTTGGACGCTTTGTTTCAGAATTCAAGACCATTGTCGGTTCTCAACCTTTTAACCTTTCTGCCAGTTTGAGTTTCAACTAGAATCTTCCAACTTTTGAAATTCTCAAAAGTTTCATCCTTCATCTTCTGAATGAATACCCATAGCTTTTTGGAATAGTCATCAATGATGGATAGAAAATACCTTGCACCTGAGTGTGAAGGATTCTTTGTAGGCCCCTAAAGATTAACATGAATGTAATCCAGGGATCCATGTGTTCTTTGCTTGCCTTTGTTAAACTTCGTCCTACATGATTTACCAAATACATAAGATTCACAAAACTCCAACTTTTCGACTTTGTCACCTCCTAGCAGGTTCTGTTTCTCCAATTCGACCAAGCCTCTTCGTTGACATGACCCAATCTCATGTGCCATAATTTTGTCTTCGACACAGGTTTCGTGGATGCAACATTTGTCGAACCACTTACAACCTCAACCTCAAGGGTATACAAGCCTTGTTTCTTCACGATTCTCAAGACTTCCTTCTACCCCTTCATGAATCTTAGAATACGTTTCTCTCCTTGAAAAACGTATCCCTTTCTGTCGAATTGACCAAGAGAAATCAAATTTCTCTTCAAGTCAGGTATATACCTGACTTCAGTCAATAACCTTATTGACTCATCATGGAGCTTGAATCTCACAGATATAATACCTATAATTTTGCAAGATTTGTTGTTTCCCATCAGCACAAATCCACAGTCTTGATCACATAGCTCCTCAAACAATTCTTTGTTTGGAGTCATGTACCAAGTGCAACCTGAATCCATAATCCACTCTTTTCTCGAGTCGCCACTTGAAACCACAAGAACATCAAATGAGTCAAAGTCATCTTGAACAATACCTGCGTTGTCATTACCTCCATGATCTTTCAGGCATTCAGGGCACACCTTTCTTGTGTGACCCTCCTTCTTACAGTGATAACATCGAATACCAGATGTTTCGCCACTATAAGATTTATGTTGACTTTTACCTTTCTTCTTGTCGAACTTACCATCCTTTTGCAAGAATTTTCCCTTAACGGTGAAACCTTCGTCTGTCGTCGAAGGTTTATGCTTCTTTCGTTCGTTCAAGTCCTTAGAATACAAGACTGATTGAACTTCTTCAAAGGTCAAAGACTCCCTTCCATACAAGAAAGTTTCTTTGAAGTGAGCATATGTTATGGGCAAAGCACACAGTAGCAGCAATGCTTAATCTTCATCATTGATCTTCAAATCAATATTTTCAAGATCAAAGATCAGCTTGTTGAACATATCCAACTACTCGGCCAACACTTTGTCTTCACTCATGTTGAATGAATACAAATCTTGCTTCAGGTAGAGTCGATTCACCAGAGATTTGGTCATGTACAAACTTTTAAGTTTCACCCATAATTCCGATGTTGTAGTCTCCTTTGATACTTGTCGAAGAACCTTATCACCAAGGCTAGCTCAACAAATATTGCGCTGTGGACTTTCTCGATCATGTTCGTCTTTTCTTTTGCCGTTAACGCAAAGTCCATGACTGCCTCACCCTTCAACGCTTCCAAACAACTTTGCTGAACCAGTTGGGCTTTCATCTTCAAGTGCCACAGATCGAAGTCGTTCACTCCGGTGAACTTTTCGATCTCATACTTTGTTGAAGGCATTTTCTTCACGCTCACTGCATCAATTTGTTGTGAATCAAATGTCTTGAAACAAAGTATAAACGATTTCTTAATGATCAAGAAACACACAAGAGTTAGAGTTAACAAAGATGACAAGGTAAAACAACAAGGAACAATAAGGATTTGTTATAAACAATTATTCTTTCCTTTCTCTTAAAACAAGATTACAAGTATATAAGAATAACAATATAATCTCTCTCATTTGAATTAGGATTTTATCTTCATATTTTTTCTTGTGCCAAGATTGAGAAGTTAACATCCTATTTATAAGAAAAATTACACACTAACCTAATGGGCTTTTTAACAATTATCCATTACAAACTAATTTTGGGTACAAGCTAACTTAAACAATTGAGCTTATAAGTAAGACCCAATTCAATATGCTAACAACTCTAACAATATTGACTAATGCATGTTAGAATAAACTTCGACTACAACACGCATTACTCCGACAACAGTATGCAATCATACTTCGACCTAATGCTTAATTCGTGTCGAACTAGAAATTGCCCTTCAACCATATTAAAGTTCGATCCAACATCTCACAAAATTTTTTTTTACAAAAAATAATAATAGCACGAACATCCAGCACCCACATCTCTTATACTCTAACGAACAACAACCAAATATATTAGAAACTTCGGGATGTCGACGATGACATTAGTCTTTTATGCATTTTTAAAGATTAGATTTAGTTTGAGTTCAATATGATACCTACAACTCTATCTTCAGTGCTCACAGAATTTTGTAGGCTTATCTCTTATATTTTCGACGCTCCTAACAATGCGTCAATCAAACTCTTGTACTCAAATTACAGTAGCAAGAAGTATCAGTCTTAGTTAAACAACTTAACTTGGTCAAGAGCTTAGTTGAAACCAAGATCAAACTGCTTCCGTTTTTATTTTACTTAACCTGCCAAAAGATTTTCCAAGATCAGAATTTTTCTTGCGAACGAACCTCCTCTAGTGATTTATTGGCATCTTTCAGCAAAGTCTTAGCATTTTCACAAGCCTTCTTCGAAGATTCTAGTTGTGACGAGAGCTCAGATTTTTCCTTCTCCGACTTCGTTGCCAATTTGATGTTCTCTTCCTTTAGTTGAGCAATTAATTCATCCTTTTTCCGCAATTCCTCGGTCAGCCGTTGGAGGCTTTCTTCATATTTCATCTTCTCATGAGGCCAAGTCTTGAAGACACCTTTAGCTTCGTTAGCTACAGAGTTGAGCCACATCGCATTAGTGGCCACGGCATCAAACATGTTCTCCAAACCAAGTGAAACAACTTTCGAAGGCTCCATCTGTCCTGCAAAATTGAAAACTTCACTTTGAAGAAACAAGTTATTTTGGTCTTGAATAACCGTTGTAGTAGAAGGACCTTTGGGGATTCCAGACTCAGTCCTTTCCAAAGAAACCCTCTTCCGTTTAAAACGGTCATACTGTTCCAACGGATATTGTTTCTCCTGTCCTAATGGGACCGTAGAAGAGCTCGGTCGCATCTCAGCCGGAATATTGGTCATGTAAGTGGAGTTAAGCCCAATGTTGTTTTGATTGCTAAGGGCTTTAGGCACAGCAACTGAGATAGGAGCTACTCCAAAATTTCCTAAAAAAACACAATGATTACTTTTAGTTTTGTGATACTTAGGGACATTAACGAGCGCAAAAAATAATCTGCAAATAACACATTATTTACTATTTCATCTTGTAGCATTGATGTGAAAGTGTTTTTGAGCTTTTTGATCTTGTAACAAATTATTATTTTTAGTAATTGATTTTAAAAATTAGTTACAAAGTTTCCAATTCGGGAAATTAATTAGTTAGAATAAGCTTCAGTTTGTTGAAGTTAGCCGAGCCTTGTTTAGGTTAGTTGGAGCTAGCTTAGAGTTTGTTTCATTAGCTATATAAGATTGGTTCATGTACAATCACAAGTTAAGCACATTAATGCAACTTGTAGCTTCAAACAACTTCTTCTCTTTTCTCTTTTCATCCACATTGATTTCAATTTCTTAACATGGTATCTCGAGTCTATGTGATATATCCACTCTTTTTCATATACGTTCTTCAAATTCTTAGTTTCATTCATACCACATAATCATTGGTATCAATGTTAAATTTCCTAATAGAGAGTTTGCATTAGCAAAATACATTGGTACAATCATGCTTTCCCCTATTTTATTTATAACAGATGTCGTTTTATATACTTTATTTTTCTATCCACTTGATTTATGTTTCAAAATCATCTCAAAAATCAAAATACAAAGTAAGTTTTAATGATTGGTTTGGTTGCAAAGCTTGAAGGCTTGTATCATCTGATCCTTAAGGACAAGTATGGATATGTCTCTAGCATCAACAATACTTATGTTTGTATTTTGGAAAATAGTGCCCTATGGCATTTTAGATATGTCTCTAGCATCAACAATACTTATGTTTGTATTTTGAAAAATAGTGCCCTATGGCATTTTAGATTAGGCCATTTATCTCTTACTAGAATGCATTCTTTACAAAAATTAGAAGTTTCTTTATCATTCAAGTTTTAATAAATCCAAAGATCCTTTTGATCTTGTACATTTTGATGTTTGGAGTCCCTTAGAAATTAAGTCTTATCATGGCCACCTATTGATGATTTTAGTAGATATACATGGATCATTTTAAGGAAATCCAAAATTGAAACTAGGAAAAATATTCTAAATCTCATTAAAAATGTTGATGTACGACATAACTCAAATATCAAACTCTTCGGGAGTGATAATGGTCCTGAGTTTATTATGTCAAACTTCTATACTTCTAAAGGCTTTTTACACTAAATCAGTTTTGTTGAGTCTCCTAAACAAAATGGGAGGGTGGAAAGAAAACATCAATATATTTTAAACATAGCAAAAGCCTTAAGTTTTCAATCTAATACTCCTCATTTTTTGGGTCCTATGCGGTTAATCATGTTGTTTACATCATGAATAGAGTTACTAATCCTATTTCAAAGAACAAATCACCTTACTATCTTTTGTTTAATGAGAAACATGATTTACATATTTTAAAAGTTTTTGGAACTTAACATATGCATCAACGATCTAGTATCATAGAACAAAACATGATTATAGAGTCACCACCACAATTTATTTTTTAAGGGAAAACACTGATAAAACCCTGGAAGAACGAAAATATGGTCGTTCCAAACAAATTCGAGCCCAAGTTTGATTATGCGCGGAAAATGTATTATCACCATGTGACATCCATATTAAACAATTGTTACCTTTAATTAATTTTGCGAATCAAAGTGTTTTCCTAAGGTATTGGATTTCTCCTAATTACTATGACATATTTACAACAAAAGAAAAAACGTTTTTTATTAGGATATTTTACAAGACATTGAATCTTGGTCCTACATATCTCCTAGTGAGTTGGAAAATTCAAAGCTACATAGTTATGGGTAGAAAAATATTATGTGTTAATTTATTTTAAAGAAAAAATGTTTAATCGCGCAAAGGCAGAAAATAGTTTATTGACTGAAAATAAAAGGAACTTGCTCGTGTTAGAGTGGAAAATAGAAATTTGTTGGTTGTCGTTATTTTTAGGAGGAAGACGAATATTCAAACTTAAACAAGACATACTCCTACGTTTATTTATTCAAGGATAAAATGATGTACATCAAATTATTCCATTTTTCATCCATTTGGTTGATCATAAAAATGAGAATTGAAATGACTAAGTTGTACAACTTGTGTCTCGCAAAGTTGATGGTTAAAATAGATGTACATTACTTACCAACTTTTACTCCCTGCACTTAAATGATTGGTTTAAAAAAATTAGAGTGACTAAAATGTATTCGGGACGAGACGTTATTTTTATGCGGAATACGAGTATTTGAACTTAAACAGGACGTTCGTCTTATGTTCGCGTGCTCGAGGATAACAGGATGTGCATACAGTTATTTCATTTCTAATTTGGCAAAAAGAAAGATAAGTTTTTTAATTGTCATTTTTAGGAGGAAGACAAGTATTCTATTTTAAACAAGAAGTTCGTCTCGCGTTGTTTACTCGAGGATAAATGGATTTGCATCTAATTATTTCCTTTTTAATTCGATTTTTGAATGGACTCGAAATGAGATAATTGTTCCTTTTTATGACTCTTTAAGAAAATTGATATGTTTCATTATGGATTTCAAAGAATTAATTCCTCTTCAATTAGATCATGATCGAGAGATAGAGATTTTCTATATCGATCCTAAATAAATAAGGAATATTTTGTTTAGAAATGAGTGGATGGACGTAGGGATACTATAAGTATGGTGCACGTAAGTACAATTTCTATTCTAATAAATGTCAATTTTAAATTTGTGCAATCAGTAATTTTGTTGTTATGACTCACTTATTTTTTGAATTTTGTCTAACATTTTAGGTACATGCATCATTTTTGGATAGAATCAAATAAATCATATATTTATGGATTCTTGGACCCATTTGGTATTTTATTTGCAAATGATTCTCCAAAAATGATTGAATCATTCAACTCATCGCGGTTAAGAGAGGAGAATAAAGACTCTTACTTAGCACTATTTATGGATTCGTGAGTAATTTTTGAAATTGTGATTTCTTCATTATAGTTAGTTTCTAAGTTTTACCAAATACTAATTATATTCGTGTTCATTCAGCGGTCATTGGCAATTGATCTTCATCTCTCTTCAGACGAATATGGTAATTATACTATGTTCCTTAGCAAAACCACTTGAACAAAAAATGAGACGTATATTTTCTACATAAGTTTATATTTCTTAGTAATATTTTCTTTGAATTTTTTAATTATCTTAACAAGTAATATGTTTAAATTGTTTTCAATATATATAGTTGTAGAGCGTCACAATATGTTGAACGAAGTTAGAAATAAAAGATTTGTATTTTATATGCCTTTGGTAAGTATATTACTTGTGACATTCATTTACCTATAGTTACATGCATGGTTATATATTCATTTAATATTTAAATTTGTAGACGAGGAAGCAGAAATTAGAATACAAGTGTGGTTTATATGTCATGAAACACCTGTTAAACATTGTCTCTGCCGACATTGTTGATTCTTGAGATTGAGTATATATATTTAAAATAACATATTAATGATTTATACAACACGCATAAAAGTTTTTTTTTATTATTTCAAATCATATGATCTTCCATTTTCTTCAATTATTTATATAGATGTTTAACGACACTACACCATTCTCACAAGAAGACTTTAAAGATTTTCATACACTTTGGACATCTTGTTTAAATGCGATTTATAGGCTAGAACGATCACATTGAGTTTGTCATATATATTTGAAATATTTCCGGGTTTGATATAAATAATATCTAGGTTTGTTTAACATTTTGGTACTATATTGAAGCCATAATTTGGTGCTTACATATAATGTATATATATAAGTGTTAAATGCAAATTTTGACTTAATTTAAACCATCTTTCTTGGCATTTTTCAACTCAATTCTCATATTTTAATATATTTATTTCTTGTTCTTGTGTAATTCTTCAATATATTGCAAATACCTTTGGATGCTTTGATGTATGTGTTATTGTGCAGGATATAGACATAAAATATCAATGAGTAAGACACAAAAGATTGGACAAGGAAGCCAAATAAAATGTGAAGATTCTGCAATGTTCGCTAGGCGAATAGTAGCGAGAAGCCAGCGAATGTTCGTTATGCAAAGTTACAGCGAAGGACCAGGGAAACATCCCAGAGTGAAGACAATAGCTAAAGGACCCTAAGTTCGTTGTGCGAACTTGTAGCGAAGTAGTTTACAGGGCGAAGAATTGCTCGCACATCGGACTTCAGATATTTCTCAGGGGCAGTTTAACTGTTTAAAAGCATCTCAGGTGCCTAAAAGTGTGCTTGTTGGGCGAAGAAATGATTCGCAGTGCGAACATGACATATTTTATAAATACTATATAAATATTTTTCTCATTTTTTAGAAGCATATAATATATTTTGGAGATCAGAACTTTTCTCTCTTCATTTTCAAAGCATATTTTAGAGAAACACAAATCATAAGTAGGAGAAGATAAGATCTTCAATCTCTTGTTGGTTATTGGATGTAATCTTTTAATACCTTATGTATTTCATCTAATTTATGTATTGTGTACTAGTTTTGATTCTCTATTGATGTTGTCTTTGATTTCTTATTTGTGGGTCTTGACAAAACCTTTTTCAAATCTTTGATCTAAAATCCCCATCTATCAATGAGAAAACTTTTGACATAGTCTTGTAAGTTGATATTCACTAGTATCACATTTATTTTATTGTGTTGATTAGTAGCATGAGTAGCATGAGTATGATCAATATGGTAAAGACCGTGATAACGCTTGACAAACGGTATTGCAAAGATGCGTGGTAATAGTGATGAAGAACTATGTTTACATACATTTGGCAAATTAGTTGAATACATGTAAAAAGGGTTAACCATACGTACATATTCTGATCATGGCGTTATATATGAATGAAATTATTAATTTGATATGGATGTTATTTGAACATCTGTTAGGTCTAAACTCTAGACATATATAGTGGTTCCTCATCTTGAATGTCAGGGCTTCCATAAACAGCTGATATTGGAGAAATACCCATACCATATCCATTTATATTCATTCAAAGGCATACCCCCTAAGTCATCCATAGAAAAAAAGCAACAAAAAAAAAGAAGAAAAAAATGGTGAAGAAGAAATGGCACCTAAAGAAAGAAGATAGAGCGAAGGAAATTGTTTGAGTGAGGAAAGACCCGAGGCCCAAAAGAGGTTCCGAAGGCCCATTCCTAGCTACCCAATAAATATCACACATTGCCAATACATGAATGGATTTTTTTTCAAATTGAGAATGCATTACTCATTTTCTCACTAACTTGAGCGTTGAAGTACTAACCTTGTAGGTCAGCATCATTCCACTGCATCAAAATGCATCTCCACTACAGCGTAACGATCCATTCTACTTCTCAGATCATCATTTCATTCTTGATCAAAAAAATTATTTATATTAATTATTTTTCTGAATGATTATTTGTTATTATTCTAAGTTTTTTTTACATAGTGTTCAACTTGTTGGTATTTAATGACCAGACATCATTCTAAGACGAATACTTATATGACCTATATCTTAGTTGGGTAACTTGCTTTCTTGCATTTTATGAGTGTAGTACCTCAAATTTGTCCTACCTTTACAGGGTTTCTAGTGCCATTTTATTTTGAATGAATAAAATATCACAATTGGCAAGAGACCGTGTGTAAGGAGTTTTGAGTGTGAGAACTCGAGAGTTCGAATCCCACCTTTTTCACTTTTTGTTTTGTTTCTTTTATTTTTATTCTAACTTTTCTATTTTCATAAAAAAAATAATAGAGTTAACCCTAATTTGTTACCTATATAAACATGAGTTGAGGAGGAGTTTTGAAGAAGAGAAATGGTTTTTTTCCCAAACCCTCAAAACAAGGGAAAAAGTTTTTTTTTTCCTAAACCCTCAAAACAACACAGCAACACTATCCACCTATCCCCACTCCTTTTATTTCTATTTCTATTTCTTTATTTATTTATTATATTATTATATTATCTTTTTTTTAATCTTATTATTTTTATTATTATTTTTAAAACTGCAATTAGTAATCACATTATATTTTAATTTATTACTAACACTTCTTTTATTTTAAAAACCTCAAGCCAAAATAAAAACCCTTTTTTTGAAAAAAAAACCATTTCTTTTTTAATTAAGAACCCTTTTTTTTAAGAAACAATTTTCTTGATCAAAACAAAATTTCAAAAAAATTAAAACATTTTTTTAACATTAAAATTAAAATATTTTTTTTATTACAACAAAAATTAAAAACAAACTCTTCTTCATTTAAAACCTTAAATTAAAACAGATTTGTTCTTCATCAAAACATTTTTCTTTAATCAAAATAAAACAAGTGTTTTAAAAAAATATCAAAAATTAAAATAATTTCTCCTTTCAAATGCAAAAATTAATTCTTTCCTTTAAATAAAATTCAAAAAAATAAAGTTTTTGATTTAGCCGCTTCATTTTCGTCTAACCCTCATTAGTTTGTTCGTTGCAGCTCCTCAATATTTCATTTGTTTGTACTATTTTTTTGTTTCATGAATGTAATTTATGCGAGGCCATGATCGCATTTATTTTTATTTTCGCATTTGTTTTTGGGATTTGTAATTTACGCAAGTGATCGTCGCGATGCTTCTTTTACCGCTTTCTTTATCTTTCCGCACTTTAATTCTGCCGTATAATAATTTGCTATATCTTGCATGATTTGCCGTTAGAATCCCTTCCGAAGGATTAGGTCTAGTCGTTTGGCCGCCGAGTTAATAACCCTAACGTTTGACCATTTCAAAACCCTAATCGCCTAGGTGTCCCGCCGTGGACGAAAATGACATTTACCCTAACATTAGGTCAAAGAGTCGCTGTACTCTATTTTGGGGTTTTCTGCCGTGGAACACCTAATTTAACCCTAATATCAATTTAACTTTTCAACGTAGAAATATGAGTTTCAAGACTCCACGTAAGCGTTTCCTTAAGAAATGCTTACTCCCCTTGAAACCTTGACCACAGTCAAGAAGTTTCTAACCTCCCTCTCGAGGGGAACTACGATTACTCTGATTCCATTCCCTATCCAAGATACGTAGGCACAAGATGCGAATCTTGCCGAGTAAACTTAGGACTAACCCTTAGATCTTTTTAGGTCACTTTATCCCTTAGCTCAATATATATTAAAATAGATAATAAAATAAAAAAGCATACAATAAACAAAAGGTTCCTGTAGAGTACTACAGAAGTTTAGGGTGCTAGTACCTTCCCTAATCTTAACCAACCCCTTACCTAGGTCTCTCCCTACATTGTGTTTACGATGTAAAAATAAGTTTTCTCTCTTTTAACCTTTTCATTCGGATAAATCAAAGAGCGGTTGTGAATTAAGAATTGTGATTCAAACTAATTAATAGTTTGATATCCTATTTCCAACGCAACAATGAGTTTTATTATAAAATTTGAATATGCATGCTTATGTACTCTATCTTGTGTACCTGATATAAATATGTATAATTTTTTATTTGACCGTGTAGTCATTTAAATATATGGTATGAATTTTTGTACTTAATGTTCACATTTATAGTTTTTGTTTTGGCTTTGCAGCCATTTAAATATACGGTACAAAATGTGTGTCATTTAAATTTTGCTTATTAATATACAAGATTTAACAAAAAAAAAAAAAATAGTTTTAAATTTTATATTTTAAAAACACAAAGGATTCGGTATTGGTGAAGTTTCAAAACCGATGTGAAAAGCAATGGATATTCTCTCACTTCCCTGGTCGGAGTGAAAAATAATGGTTATCCCCTTGATTACCTACCCAACAAAAGTGAAAAGCAATGGTCAACCTCTTAGTTTCATGATAACTCATTAAGGTTTTTTGAAAATTTGGTTCAATCATAAGATATCACAATAATAAAATGTAGCTTCATAATTAAGAAAATAATTTACTAATATGAATTAAACTTTAGCTAGATTTCTAGATACTTTGGTTCAGTCTCTTCTGCTCCATTTAAGTTTCCTTCCATAACTTCAGTCTATCAAACTAATTGGACACACTATTTGTTTCCGCTCATAGCTTCAGTTTTTCCTGTTCCATTCCAGTTTTTAAAACCATTTCCAATTATTTATTTCTTCTCTCAAACCAAACAAAACAAATACTTTATCTTGAAACAATGATTACAGATTCTTTTTTCCCTCTAGCAAACTTGAACTGTCAAACTTGCCATTGCAAGCCAGTGTGAGTTGTAGGTTTGGTGAGTATCATTTTGGTCATAATTCTTGAAGCTATAGGATACTGAGTTATATACTCACGCATCTTGATATAGTGGAATGCGTAGTGACAGCGAATCGACAATAGGAAGCAACAACGGCAGCGAATCCACGACAGGTTACGGCGGCAGTGACGACTTCTGTGGTGGTACAACTTGCATCACATGAGGAGCAAGAGTGAAAAGACTGAAGGCAAAATATGTATATTGCTTAATACATATTTTTCTTTTTATTGAAAATCAATGTATGTTGATAAAGTTTTCTTCTCAGCATTAGCTCATTAAGGTTTCTTGATACTTTGGTTCTATCATAAGATATCACAATAATACAATTTAGATTCATAATTAATAAAAATAATTTGCTAATTTGAATTAAACTTTAGGTAGCTTTCTTCAAATTTTGGTTTTTGTCGATAATCCCTTACACATTCGAATTAATGGGATTATGGATAGAACCTGGGGTGGATTCAGAAATTTTGATTAATAGGAACAAAAATATATACTATATATATATTATTATCCTGGCGGGACAAATAAATTAATAAGATGTGAAATATTTAAATAAGAGATTAACAAATAAATTAATAAGATGTGAAATATTTAAATAAGAGATTAATTTTATAAGTTTGAAAGTCGATGTAACAATTTGTGTCGTCTTTGGAGCATTTGAGAAAGTTCATCTTTAGAGTGCAATATAATGTCTTTTTAGGAAATATTAGGTGTATAGTGAGAAATAATTAAATATAAATTATTCTATTTTAATTTTAATTTTTACTTTTTAAAATTATTTAATATGAACTTTGGGTCAATAGAAATTCCATTTAAAATTTGAAATATATATATATATATATATATATATATATATATATATATATATATATATATATATATATATATATATATATATATATATATATTTTGTAGTAAATGTGCTTTAAAATTTTTGTTGATAAAGAGAAAGAAAACATATTTTAGAAATTGTATTTACTGCGAAAATCGGACAAAAAAAAGCGACCGATGAAAAGTGTCATATATACGATGAATAATGTTATACGTACGGATGAATAGTGACGTTCGTACGGTGAATGTCCATTTATTTTGGCCCATGAATCCATTTATTTTGGATATTTGCTATTATAAATATGTATCTCTTGTATGATTCGTGTTGACAATCTTAAAATTTTCACCAATAAGGGAGACCAAGGGTTTAAAGGTATATCATATGATTCAAATTTGGGTAGAAAATAGAGTTGTTCTTGGGAACCTGAAGGCGAATGTCCATTTTCTTGTAACTCATATGTAATCTCTTGTAACAACTTTCAGAGTATAGTGAATTGGAGAACTGCTCTCTCCCTCAGAGTAGATCATTTGATCGGGTAAACAAGCCTTGTTGTAGACCATTTACTTTAGTTGCTATTATTCTTTGCCCTACAAATTAATATTGAATTTTGTCGTAATTCACAACAAAATTCACACACACACACATACACACACACACACACATATATATATATATATATATATATATATATATATATATATATATATATATATATATATATATATATATATATATATATATATATATATATATATATATATATATATATATATATATATATATATATATATATATATATATATATATATATATATATATATATATATATATATATTGATAAAGTTTTCTTCCCCAACAATAACTCATAAAGCTTTCTTGATACTTTTGTTCAAACATAAGATATCACAATAATACAATTTAGCTTTGTAATTAAGACAATAATTTAGTCATTTGAATTAAATTAGTTTCTTCTCGATTTGGTTCGGTAAATCCCTTAGACATTTGAATTAATGGATTATGCATAGAACCAAGGGAGGATCTAGAAGTTTTGATTAATGGAGGCAAAAATATATACTTTAAATACAAATTAGATGTGCAATATATAAAGAAGAGATTAATTTTATAAATTTGAGAGTCGATGTAACAATTTGTGTCCTGTTTATATATATATATATATATATATATATATATATATATATATATATATATATATATATATATATATATATATATATATATATATATATATATATATATATATATATATATATATATATATATATATATATATATATATATATATATAAAGTTCATTTTTAAGGATAATGATAATAATAATAATAATTTAACTCAAACGGATTTTTTCATCCATAAAACTAATTGAACAATATTTGATTCCGCTCACATCTTCACTCTCTCCTTTTCTGTTTCAGTTTCTAAAATCATTTTCAATTCTTTATTTCTTCTCTCAAACCAAACAAAATAAATTCTTTATCTTAAAACAATGTTTACTGATTCCCTTCTGCAAACTTGGACCGTCACATTTGTCATTGCAAGTCAGCGTGGGTTGTAGCTTTGGTGAGTATCATTTTGGTCATAATTCTTGAAGCCATATGATACTGGGTTATCACGCATCTTGATCTAGTGGAATGCATGATAAGCTAGGGCGGCGGATTCATAACAAGAAGCAACAGTGGAGGTGAATCCATTAATGGTAGGTGTGGCCAAGATGACTCTCATGGTGGTGCAACTTGCATCACATAAGGAGCTAGAGTGAATAGAGTGAAAGCAATATATGTATCTTACTTATTAAAGAAAATCCATGTACGATGATAAAGTTTTGTTCCCCAAGAATAACTCGTTAAGGTTTCTTGATACTTTGGTTCAATCATAAGATATCACAATAATACAATTTAATATGGACTTTGGGTCATAAGATATCACAATAATACAATTTTACATAACTAAACAACATATTCCATAAAAGGAATCTCACTCTTAACTATGGCAATCATCTATCCATAATACTCACCTAGATATCATATCGAATAAACGTTGTCGTCTAATGTTATCTAAGTCATATTTCTAATTTCTTAACATAATTATATCATTAGGTTAACTCACTTAGTTCATCATATATTTCAACCAATTATTGTTAAATCAATGCATGTATGTCATGGTAAGTGTTTAGAAGTGGTTTTAGTGCATTAGGAGTCATCCAAACGAAGTTATAACACAAAAACACACAAGTCAATCGATTGGTTAGGGAGACCCAATCGATTGGATGAAGTCTCTGCCAAACATCTCCACTAAAATTCAAGGAGCCAATCGATTGTTGGAGCAAGACCAATCGATTGGTTAAGCTTCAAAATTCACATTTTCAAAAGAAACAGGAAGGACAATTGATTGTAAGAAAGAGCCAATCGATTGGTCTCTGAAAGATTTCATTTTCCCTCAAAAATCAATAGATTCTCCCAATTGATTGGCATGGAAAGGAGACCAGGACCAATCAATTGGTTCCTGCATCTTTTCAAGAAATTCTTCCTCTATAGCTTCCATTTTCCAATTGTCCAAACTCCTACACTTCAACTAACCATTTTACCATAGTTTAAGCAATAGAAGATGAGAGTAATATCAATAACATGTAGTCATAACAACAATAACAATATTCAATCAAGAGAGCACACGAATCATGGAGAACATAGTAAATCATATGCTCAAGGTAATTATCATTATCAACCTAGAATACTCATCATACTATCATAGATCTTACTAACTATTCTATAATTCAACAAACCCTATTTTCTAATAATCACAAGTTTCTAACTAGAACCCACCTTAGTAAGAGATGTAGAGGTTTTTGGAAAGTGATGATATGAGATGGTGATGATTCCAAGTTTTCTAAGTTCCTTTAAGTTTCCTATTCTTCTTCTTTCCACGAGTTTCTCTTCTTTCTCTCTATGTTCTTCTTTCTGTTTCTATGATAATGTTTTTCTACTAATACATTTTCAAATGAATGATACAAGGTTGGTAGGAGTTTGTGGTAAAAGTATGTGGACATAAATAAGTGACGAGAATCTGTGGATAGAAATGAATAAGAGTGGTAGAGAAATATCTCAAGTGATACCATACTTAAAATTTGTTCTACTAGAGTAATTGACCCATTATTAATGTTGTCAAAATGCTCTTCTTCTACCAATTAATAAAAGGTCAATTTCAAATAATATTAATTAAGTCAATATGAGTTTACTAGTTACTCTATTTGTCCCAATTGATAACTTTCAAAGCACATAAGAACTCAGTTGATCTCAACTGATATGAATTTGATTATTGAGGAAATACGAGGTTTTACATCCTCTCGCACTTAAAATTTTTTTCCCTCAAATTTAAATATTACCTGGAAAAGATGAGGGTAAGCTTCTCACATCTCGGACTCAAGCTCTCAGATAGCATCACTCGAATGCGATTCATCCCACTAAACCTTACCAAGAGGAATCTCCTTATTTCTCAATACCTTAGTTTCTCATCCCACAACATGACTTGTTTGAGGTTTAAAAGTTATGTCTACTTCCACTTCTACTGAATTTGGGAGAATAGGCTGAAGAGAATTAGTAATGAATTTTTGGAGCTGATACACGTGAAAAACATCATGCATCTCAAATAGAGAAGGTGGTAAGGCTAATCTGTAGGGGTAACCCAATTCCAAAATCCATTGAAATACTATCCCATTTCCATACTAGAATCTCTAAGGGTCGTAACAAACCACCTGGCTTCTAGTGTTCAATCTTTACCTGCTGGCGTACCACACATTCAGACACATACTCCACAATATCCTTTTTCATTCCAGGCCACCAGTAGTCCTTCTTCAAGTCTTGATACATCTTTGGTGATCCTGGATGTATGGTAAATGCACCTTTATGAGCCTCTTCCAAAACTTTTCTTTTTCAATTTTGCACCACTCGAGACACAAACCCTTTGGTTAAAGAGAACAACTCCATCTGTAGCGAAAGTGAAACCTGGTTGATTTAACATCTCTTCCAACTCATCTAACATTTTCCCTTGCTGGATTTCTTCTTTTAGATTGGAAGTAACATTAAAATTTTCTATTATAACACCATTCTATGTCTAAGCAATTTGAAGGTTAAGATCTTGAAACTCTTCTAATAATGCATACTCTAACTTCATCAAGTCAACTTTATGTATCTCTTTCCGACTTAACGCATATGCATCTTTATTCGCTTTGCTTGGATGGTACTTTAGCTCAAAATCAAAATCCTTTAGGTATTCCATCTATCTCCTTTGTCGCACGTTTAATTCCTTTTGATCAAATGAATATTTCAGACTCTTGTGGTCACTAAACATTTTAAAACGTACTCCGTACAAGTAGTGACACCACATCTTCAAGTTAAAAACAACAACTACTAACTCAAGATCATGAGTTGGATAATTATCTTCATATGTCTTCAACTGGAGAGAGGCATATGTACAACCTGACCATCCTGCATTAGTATTCCTCCTAATCCTTTCTTAGAGGCATCACAAAATACTTCATAAGGCTTACTAGGACCAGGAAAGATTAAAAAAGGGGTAATTGTCAACCTTTCCTTCGAACTCATGAAACTCTGTTCACACTTTGAATCCTAACTAAAAGAAACCTCCTTTTGCAAAAGTCAATTCATTGGTAAAGCCAACTGAGAAAATTCTTTAATGAACCTTCGATAGTAACCTGCCAATCCTAAGAAACTTCTGACGTTGGAAGAATTCTTCGGTCTTTCCCAATTAATAACCGCTTCAACTTTAGGTGGACCCACTTCTCCTCATCCTTGTGATACGACATGAACAAGAAACTTAACTTCAGTAATCCAAAATTCACACTTACTTAACTTGGTAAAAAGTTACTTCTCTTGCAGTACTGACATAACAAATCTTTGATGTTCCTCGTGCTCTTGTGGAGTATGAGAATAAATAAGAATGTTGCCAATGAAGATCACCACAAACTGGTCCAAGTAAGATTGAAATATTAGATTCATATAATCCATGAAAACAATAGGAGCATTCGTCACTCAAAATGGCATTACAAGGAATTCGTAATGGCGATATCGGGTTCTAAATACGGTCTTTGGTATGTCAGAACTCTTAACTCGGATTTGATGATAGGCCGACTGCAAGTCAATCTTCGAGAACACACAAGCTCTTTTCAATTGATATAATAATTCGTCTATCCTTGGTAGGGGATACTTGTTCTTAATGTTGACTTTATTCAATTGACGATAATCAATACATAAACGCATACCCCAATCCTTCTTCTTTACTAGTAACACTAGATCTCCCAAGGGTAAGACACTAGGCCGGATGAAATGCTTGGTCAATAACTCTTCCAATTAATTCTTCAACTCTCTCAGATCAATAGTGAATTCTGTTGGTGTAAGCCCTAGAGGCCAATATTTTTGATACTTGTATCGAATTATTTATTATTAATAAAAGACATATATTTATTATGTTTATTTTTCTAGAATAATAAAATTCCTAGAATAGCTAGTCCATTTAATGAAATATTAAGTGTGACTTAATTATGAGATCCCATTAAACATAAGGACAATATTCTTAAAGTATTTGTAGTCGAGATTTACTGTGAAGTGGGATAACCTTAAAACATTAAGACTATTATGTAGATAGACTGATGATCACATCTCAGAAATTATGGATAAGGAGTTACAAGTCTTAACATAGACATGAATATTATGAGTAACTAGCGTCCAAACGGGCACTCCGTGCCCGTTTGTCCGCTTTTTTTACTGCGCTAACGCGTGAAAATATTAACAACGTCTTTTTTATAAGTTTAATTTTAATATCAAATATTTATATGATGAAATATATTGTATTTATTTAGATGCATATTAAATTTTATTTGCAATATGTAATATTTGTGTGTTAAATTTTGTTTGAATTGAGAAAATCACATTATGAGATGACTATATTTAACCGGTTTTTTTCAAGTAAATCAATAATGTGAAAGGAATAATTTGATGGTTATGAATACCGTATTAAATAAAAAGAAAATAGATTACACCAAAATTAAATTTTGTATTTATGTATTGTTATAGATTTTACAAAATCATACGAAGATTTAAATAAAATAAGAAGAAAAAAAATGTTTTTTACATTTATTAAACTAATAACATAAACATTAACAGAGACATTAAGTGACATTGTTGCTTAGTAGGAAGGTCAACCATGAAATCGAAATAAAAAATATCTCTTGTGTTACTGCAAAACAAATGAAGTAAATTTTAGTAGTAAATAATATAATGTAATATAGGGAGTGCACGCCATGTGTGACTTTGCAAAAGTATAGTTTATTTTAAAATAATATAGTGTAATATGTCATCCTCTTTATTATCCCTAAAAAAATCAATATGTGGCACAACATGCATAATAGAGCGGTTTTTAAAGTTTGCATTGTTTAGTGCATACCAATTAAATTCTAATAATAATAATACCTCCATCAATAAATTAATTCAAAAACAGTTGAATAACAATCCCTATGTCAATGGTGAAAAATCATCTTGGAAAGGAAAATAATTTGAAATCTAACAACAATATTTTCTACGCATGACTTCTAAATAAGACAAAACATTGTGGATAATACACCAAAATAATTATAAATGTAACTTAACAAAACCAGTCATCAATTAAAATACATACATATGTGTAAATTCATTTTTAACAAACTATAATGAAAAAAGTTAATTAATCTATTTTCTATGTATGATTACCAGCAAACACTCTTCAAAATTCTTTAAAAATTGCAAGAAAAAAATCACCATGCAAAGAAGAGTTATATGTGTTAAATTTTCCATAAGTTTTTTTTAATGGAAGTTAATGATAGTTAAAGAACAAAAATAACCAACGACTCATATTCAGGTTATTTATAATTTATAAAAATTAGATTTTGTCCATAAACCATACAATAGAAAAAATATATTGTAGTATTTAGTCATTATCATTGCATAATCACCAACTAATACTTGAAAATAAACATTTTTGAAAATACAAATACAAATTACATAACTTAGACGGTGATCATTGTATAATCACCGACTATTATTTAGATATAAACTTTTTTAAAATGCAGAAACAAAAATACAAATTACACAACTTAGACGATAAAAATATAACATAATAATAAATAAATAAATAAATAAAAGTATCTTCTTCAACCTCCGAAACCATATAAAGTTCTTCCTTATCTCTTAAGAGTATACACAACATACATGGCAGTCACAACCTTTCTTCTTGCATGATTAGTATATGAAGCAGTATCATGAATAATTTTTGTCAAGAAAACCTTAAGAAATAACATAGTTTCTTCATAGATCAAACCACTTATCCTCTTGACACCTCTCCTAACCAATCTACAAATCGATGGCTTTGTAACTCTCCAAATATTGTCGCGCATAATCATCATGTGCCTCTTTGTTCTTCCATTTCCGAGCCCCTTAATACCCTTTCCACACCTTGTCATTTTTTTAACAAATTTTGAGAAACTTTTTATTCTTTTACATTTTGAATGTGAAAAAGTAGAAGATGAAAGGGATATTTATATATCATTCTGAGCGGGAAATGAGGAAACTGCTTATCCTCTATCATTGGATTTAAAGTAATAGACGGTTTAGATTTGACTGAGATTTTTCAATATTTTAAAGTTATTTTATAATTTATTTTAAAAAATTGTTTTTAAAATAAAATAAAATATTGGTTAATCATATTTTTAAAAATTGCGTTTTAAGAACTCCAATGAATTTTTTTAGGCAATTATAATTCACATTTTTAAGTATATAATTTATCAAAACTTAGAGTATACGGACTTTATAATCATTATCATTCAGTTTTATTAAGAAAATATTTTGGATAAATTTAGTCATAAATAAAATACATTATAAATCTTCAAAATTAAATCAATTAAATATATAATTAAATATAATAATATTAGTTGAATACGGAAGTTGTTATATGCTTCTATTTCATCATTCAATAATGGGATTAGTGGGTTATAAAGCAGTTAATCATTTTTAGAAGTTACTACTATTTTTTTATTATTATTTCTTATTTAATTAATTTAATTAAGTACGGAAGTTGTTATATGCTTCTATTTCATTCAGTAGTGGGATTAATGAGTTATAAAATAGTTAATTATTTTTAGAAGTTACTACTACTTTTTTATTATCATTTCTTATTTAATTAATAAATTATTTGTTACTAAAGATGAGGAACAATAACTTACTAATCTATCAGTAAAAAATAGTGTAAAAGAATCAATTTATTAAAAATAAAATTGGAAGTAAAAAAACTACACCAAAATTATTTAACGTTAATAGGTCCGAACAGATCATCAAAATTATATAATAAATTTGAAACAATCACATTTACAAATAATTATAGAAGTTTAATCATATTAAAGATTATTATATTAAATACCTAATATACTTATATAAGATATAATACATCTAATAGAGTATCATATAAATTACTAATCTTCCTTAAAGTATAATAATCTATTATGACATAGTTATGATATTGTACTTATATAACCTATCCGTGAATTAATATTTTAAAATTACTATTAATAAGTGAATTCTTATATGTCTTGCTACACGGATAATTTTGTGTCCAAAATTATTTTATATAAGTTGCTAATTAGGATGATAGGAACACGGATAATAATTATATGTGAGGGAACTTTAATTATATTTATTATCTAAGTGGACTATTTTATTTCTATAATACTTGTATATTTCAATATATGAACTAATTATAATAGGGATTCACCAGACAATAATTAAAATATAAAACAAAATAACTATATTACTGCATAGATATCTAAATTGCACAAATATATTATAGAAGTTATAATAATAATAATAATTTGCCATGAAAAATTGACCCTTATAGTCATATTTTTAATACATCATCATAACTGCTCAACATTTTAAATCCACTTTTTACTTATAACTTATATTTTTAAAATTAAAATAAATATAAAATATTAGAGGATAAATAATAATTTTAAAAAATTTGCATTTAACAAAATAGTTTAAAAAAACCAACACTCATAGTTATATACTTTAGACGGTTTCCTTTTTGAAAAAGTTGCATATATTTATTTTTATTTTATTTTTAAAATTATATAAACTATATTTATTTTAAAGGTTAAAATGGGAATAAAAAAATATAAGAGCGAAATTCCCTATTTCTTTTATAGATAGTTATAGATTATGATTATTTTAATTAAAATTAGGGATATTTGAATTTGTGGTATGTGTATTTAAATATAGTTTTTAATGAGAAATTAAAAAAAAAATTCTTCAAATAACTAATTAATTTCACTTGTGTGCAATATTCAAATATAAAATGGGGGGAGTAGTTAATTTTTATTTGTATAACTTCTACAACTTCTAAATAATTTTAAAGGGTAAAATAGGAACAAAAATAGGCCATACCAAAAAGTTGTATCCTCTTTATATATAGTTATAGATATTTATACTGGATTGACCCGCTACGAGAGTACTAGATAGAATGTTATGCAAATTGTCATAAGTTACTCTCATGATGATAGTGGTGTATACCACCATTCGACCTGAAAGCACTATGGAACCTAGATGTAGAGTCGAGTACTTTATTGTTGATCTAACATTGTTTGTAACTGGATAACCATAAATACAGTTGATGGGTACTCCACAAAGTATACTGAGGGACATGAGTGACCTAGATGGAATTTGTCCATCCTGCATAACAGGATAAATGTCTAAGGGTCCAATATTGAACTGGCCAAGGATGACACGGTATATGCCTTGTGTTCAATATAAAAATAAGGGTAAAAGGGTAATTGATGGGCTAAAGACGTGTCTACTTATGCGTCTAGCGGTATCTTACTGCAAGTGCACAGCCTATCGAAGTAATATTTAAGATTATCGATCCACAGGGATTCTATCGTTACCTAGTGCTAGATGAACTTCTAGTTTAGCTAAGGCGAATAGTTGTCACGATTGTTGTTGGTTTCCTAAGACTATTGAAGGCGGAATTAAATTCAAGTTTTTAATAAAATAATACTAAAACGGTCGGTATGTAATTATACTAACTTAGGTGGGTCAATCTAACCTAGGCTTATAAAGATGTTCACTTAATCTATTCGGTAGAGATTACTAGTTCGAATACCCTCAACTCACACTCTCGTGGTCTTGAATCAGATCTTATCCCTAAAGCCCTATGCCTGCTCTCGCTAGCCCATAAGTGTTTAGAGATAATTTTTGGAAACTAAATAATTCTAATTTATCTTAAAGCGCTCTCGCTGTATTTAATTTAAATGCCTAACTTTAGCTATCTGGTTAAAATCTCACACTCTCGTGGTCTTGACCCAACCTAATACCCTCTTCTTACTCTCGTAACGAAAAGGTCGAATTTAATTAAAAAGTATCAGCCAGAATGTTAAGCGATTAATTATTTTAGCCCATGGTTATATTTTACCGGTTAAGTTAGTTATAACTACATACCGCCCTAAGGTATTTAGCTACTCATCGAGGTTAAATCAGACTCAGAGTTATTTATTAGCTTACTAATGGCAGAAAAATAATTAGACATTATAAATAAATTAAATTGCAATAACTGAAAAACCTGATTAACAAATATCTGAGTAGACTCCTTCTTCCACAGACCGGAAGGCTTGGAGTAGGCGGAAATAAAAATTAAAACGAAATGCTGAAGGCTGGAAACAAATAAAGGTATAACAATTCCCTAATGTTGGAAATTGTTACACGGTTGGTTTGGATACAAATAAAATAAGGCAGAAAATAAGATGCTGGAATAATAATTCTGATGGTAAGGTAATTCGGCAGAGCTTCCGCAGGAAATTTGGATACTGAAGTCTGTCCCTGAATCCTCCTGAGCTGGTCCTATTTATAGAGCTTCCAATGGGCTGGTCCTTGGTCTTTTGCTTCTTGGGCTTTGCTGAAGTAGTTGAGAAAATGTTGGAAAGTGGCAGCAGGAAGTGGGAGAAGTCTCCCTCACGTGAGAATTACTAGGAGGAGTGGCTTCACTGGTGGCTTTGACGTAGTCTGAGTCAAAAGAATCAAGTTATATCCTTGTCACGGGCGTGACAAGGTCTTCACGCTCGTTGTTTTATGTTTTCAAGTGTCACGGTCGTGACTACTTCTTCACGGTCGTGATGGCCCAAAGCAAGGTGTCACGGTCGTGACACCCTTGTAACGACCGTGGTCGTAACAAATTATGCAGAGTTTTATGCAGGCTTCTGTCTTGCTTCATTTCTTGTGGTTTCTTTGTTCTTTTCTTCTTAATTCTTGATTTGGCCTCACATATCGATGTACCTGCAAAATAGTAAGAAAAACTCGAGGAATCGAGCGTTAAAACGGTGAATGCGCGGTAAAAGTCAATGAAATCTAGCGATATATCCGATGCGTTTTCTCGTCATCAAACTTCCCCAAACTTAAACCTTTGCTTGTCCTCAAGCAAATAGTCGGTTGAAAATCGGCGGACAAGATTTTATTCGCGCATACTCATAGCAAACCGTCCGGTGGATCGTTTCGTCGGATAGTCCGGTACTTTGATAGAACACTACCGATACACTAATGACATAAGCAACAGGCTATGTCATCGACTTCCCGTCAAGCGAAACAATCGGCGATCACATTGCGATTTCACCTAGAGTTTTTCGATCTTATTTTACCCGGTTCGTTCTAGCGCAGTCACATTAAGCCCTTTGCCTTCGCACGCACGTAGTGGAGTAGCCGGTTAGCGATTTTGATCCTTTTTTTAGCACGGGGTCTGGTACACGAGTGTGGTAACCCCTTCAAGTTTTATCCGATGCGGAGGTTGTGGGGGATCGAGCCGTAGCACGCCCTACCGAGTTCAGAACCAGTACCTCTGAACCAACCCAAAACGGAGTCCTTCTCATATTTCTCGTTTATTATCTGCGACCGTGTACTTTGGTGCAATCTCTTTTTATTTTGCATTGAGATACGAAGGATCATTATTGATTAGGTATCAAGCGCTTATATTCATCGGCTCCCCACGTGGTTTGTGTTCAGACGGTGCTGACTGCTAGTATAAACTACTGGGGGTTACTTTTGAACTGAAACTAAAGGTGCACTCGCAATAGTGATCGGGATGGAATTTCTTAAGCAGGGGGTCGAAGATGTCAAGATTGTATTGGTCTTGTTTAATCGTTCCCGACTTCGTAATTACGAACCATTCGGTGGTCAGTCGGGTAATGCGAGTAATTTAAGGATTTTTCTAGTATGGCTTAATAATCGGGGAAAACTCGATATTCAAGAAAATAACGCACAGAATTGCTCATATCATTGATTTTCTAAAAGGAATACAACAGAATTGAAAGTACACTGGAATGAAAAGTACCTCTCCCACACTATATCAGACATTGTCCTCAATGTTGTGATATAATAGCGGTATAGATACAGTACAAGACTAAAACTGAAAAACAACATAAAAGCAAACTACTGCTGCTGGTGATCGCGGGCTCGGCCTCTGGTGCGAGAGCGGCGTCTGGAGGGAGTCGCGTCGGGATCAGAGCCGGTGCCGGAGGTAGCAGTAATGCTGATGCGGAGCGCCTCGAGCTCGCCAAAAAGTTCTCCAAACCGCTCATTGGTGGCCGCGTGGTTGGCAACAATGGTGCCGAGCAGAGCGTCGTACTGTGCCTTCTGCTGACGCTCTAGTGCTGCGTTCATCAGGTTCTGCTGGTGGATCACAAATAGGACGTCCTCAAGTGTGGCAGCGGGGGCCGCCTGCTGTCGGGTGGAAGTCTCGGGGATGTCCTGGGCATGCTCAGCTGCATCCATGGCGTCCTGCATCTCGTCCACTGGGGCGTTTGGCTGATCATCATGTACCGGGGCGTGATCCGCAGCAGCTGGTAAGGCAAAGAGCCAGTTGGCTCGGTTTGCTGGGTCGATGCGTGTGCGGGACGGCAGAGTGATGTGGTGGAAGACGGTGCCATTGACGACAGGGCTGTACTTGCCATCCTCTCGCTGCGCGATCAGGTGGGCGGACCGGCAGTAGCTCATGGTCAGGAAATCGGCGGCGAGGTGCGGCAGATCAGCGAGCGCGTCACCAAGCCCCAGCTGAATGGCGAGGGTGGTGACAATGCCTCCAATGAAGAACGGGGATGAGCCGCGGTGCGCGATGGCCTGGATGTGGTAGAGCATAAAGGGGGCAGCGGCGATTGGCTCGTCATGAAGGGCACAGTACAAAAACAGGAGCTCCTTTGAGTTGAGCTTGTGGTTGCTCTCTCTAGCAAAGATGGTGTTGCAGAGGACCCGGTGAAAGTAGCGGATAGCCGGGTTGTGGATGTGTGTGGCGTTGAGGCTCTGGAAGGTGGTCGCACGGGTGTTAGTAAGGTCGTGCCACAGTGTGAATGCTTGTTCACTGAAGTTGTCGGGCACGCGACGGTGGGCTTCGGTGCCGTGGTCGAAACCTAACAGCTCGGCAATCCTGTTTTGTGTGAGGTTGAACTCCCGGCCAAGCAGTCTGAATGTTACGATGCCGGTAAGCTGACTCTGAGAACCATGAGGGGTGATGTAGGTGTAGGAGCTGAGGAACTCCAGCGTCAGAAGTTCGAAAGTAGGCTGTGGCTGGTGACAGAGGTCCCACAGGCCAACCTTCTGCAATAGGTTTTGAACGCTGGACAACATACCGAGTTCTTGCAGACAGTCGGTGGAAATGTACCGGGTGGGTTGCAGACCGCGGTTCTCGAAGCGGACGAAACGGTCTCGCTGGGTTTCTCCGGCTTCTCCTTCTCTGAAAATGATAGAATCCATAACATGCAAATGTGAAGAGAGAGGGTGGAAGGATTTTTTGGTGAAGTTTTTGGAAGAAGAGTGGTAGAATGAGGGAGGTTGGTGTTCGGGTTAAATACGGGACAGTGGAATTGGAATGGTTACTGGTAATGGTGGATTAATGGGGTAGTGGAAAGGTTTTGGCGGTTTTGGAATGAGTGGGGGAAGTTTTAGATAGGTTATGGAGGGAGAAGGAGAGTGGACACGATGAGAAACAGTTCTGTTTCTCACGACCTCTGTAATAGAGGTCGTCACGGTCGTGAGTGGATCGTGACGGTCGTGACGCGCTAAATGAGCATGTCACGATCGTAAGTGTGCGTGACGACCGTGAGGCTGTGTGGTGCTGAGTAATTTCCAGAAAAGCACATTGTCTCACGTTATTTTTAATTTAATAATAATGTATTTTTTTTAGTAGCACTATAGTAACACACACCATAATACATAGCACTTTCAAAACAGCAGTATACGAACCCAAGATAGAATATTGCAGTCATACAGTATATGGTAACACAGTGTATAGAAAAGAAATAGAAAAATTATTTAAGCTGCTAAAATGAAGAATCAATTGAAATAAAAAGTGCATGGCATAGAGAAAAACTTAAATTACATAAACTCAAATTATGTTATGAAATCGTTGCGAAAGATAAATTTAACTGGAAATGAAAATAATGATAAAAAATAATGAGAAAAGAATTAGTAAACTAAATCACTGATAGCCGGTTCAAAGGCGTTTCTTCAGGTCTTCGATGGCGGAGTCCAGATGATAGAATTGTTCGCAGGCCATGTCAGTCAATCCCACGATGTCCAATCGCATACTCTTAATGTCTTCTCTGAATAGGTTAATGTCAGCTTGATAGGCATTGAGAGTGTGCATGATGTTCTGCAAGTTGTTAGCGTACTCTCCGTGATTCGCTCCAGGGGTTTCATGAACTTTATCAGTTGGGTCAATGTCATGGTATCCAGGAGGTGTCTCGGGGTCAGTTTCAACAGCGGTCATTACATCATCTGTTATCCTGTGAGACTGAGGTGTTTCAGGAGTGGTTGGATAATCAGGTGGGTTTAACTCATAAAGCCAATTATCCTTATTATGAACACTTACTTTTGCATGATTGGGCAATGTGAACAGGGTGACTACTGTGTTCCGGATCAAGTACTCAAAAGGTGGGCGTCCTAAATTCCTTATAATATGTCTATTGAAGCAGAATTTAAGGTTCATCAGGCGTACGGTTCCCAGACGGGTGCACCTGTCCAGTTGGTACCTAAGTCCTAAGGCATCAGCAATCATGGTTACAAGACCTCCTACCACTATAGGTAATTCAGGTTCATCTTGGATGCGGGTGAAGGTTTGCATCATGAAAGGGACACCATTAACACACTGTCCAGTATTGAAACATGACATAATAAATAATTCATCCTTAGAGACTCCTGTAATGTTTTCTTCTTTTCCAAAGAAGGTATGGGCGAGGAATTTGTGGAAGTAACGAAGAGCAGGGTTATGGATCTCATCATTGTTCATGTCATTTGGTTCAGGGTGGTAGTTTCCGGTCAGAGTTCCCCAAAAGAAATCTAGCTCCACATCCATCAATTCTACCTGTGTGGTAGTAAAGGCAAAAGGTCCACTAGGGAATCCTAATAGGTCAGCTAGTTCTTTGTGGTTAAAGTCGTATTCTATTCCGAATAGGCGGAAACTAATGAATCCTTTCCTAGAACCAAAACCGCGCTCAGGTAGGTAAAGTAGGGAACTAAGGAACTCAAGGGTGAGCTCTCGGTAAGTCGCAAACTTGTGTTGGATCATTGCATTCTCCCATCCGAGTCGGTTGAACAGGTATATCATGCTCTCATGTATGCCTAAGGTTTCCATAGTCTTTTCATTTGGGTACAGGGTCAAATCCATTTGCCTCTGTGATAACTCTTCGAACTTTATTCTTTGGTTCCTACCTCTAAATTGGGTTTCCATATAGTTAATAGGTTGGTTAGCCATAGTCAGTGAAAATACGGTGGAAACAATTCAGTGGAAAAGACTTTAGAAAATCTGTAAAAAGTGATTTAGGATAAAAATAAGAAAATGAAATGCTAAAATGTAATGGCTATAATAGTAATGTAAAATAAAACTAACAAAACAATTTAAACAAATAGTAGTAATGATGATAATTAAAAATGCTCAAAAAGAAAAGAATAGTTTAAAATAGGTAAATAAGTAAATGGGTTGCCTCCCACTAAGCGCTGTTTTTATTGTCAAAAGCCTGACGTAACGCTGAGGTTTAGACTAATCAGGGGAATTATCGGACAATTTCAAAAGTTTTAGATCATTCGTATAGTCTCTATTTTCGACTTTATGATAATGTTTTAGGCGCTGTCCGTTTACAATGAATGGTTCATTGTTCCTACCCTTGATTTCTATTGCTCCACTTGGGAATACTTTAGTTATATCAAAGGGTCCCGACCATCTAGACTTTAATTTTCCAGGAAAGAGCCTAAGTCTTGAATTAAAGAGGAGTACAACGTCTCCCACACTGAATTCTTTCTTAGATAGGCGTTTATCATGCCATCGCTTGGTTCTTTCCTTATATAGCTTAGCATTTTCATATGCATCTAATCTTAATTCTTCTAATTCGTTAATGTCTAGGATTCGCTTTTCTCCTGCAGCACTATAGTTCATATTGAGAGTTTTGATCGCCCAATAAGCTTTGTGCTCTAGTTCTACTGGGAGGTGACAAGATTTTCCATAAACTAGTTTGAAAGGTGTAGTACCTATGGGAGTCTTGTAAGCGGTCCTATAAGCCCATAGAGCTTCATTAAGTTTAGATGACCAATCTTTCCGAGATATGGCGACAGTCTTTTCTAAGATTTGTTTTATCTCTCGGTTTGAGACTTCGACCTGTCCACTTGTTTGTGGGTGATATGGTGTAGCCACACGGTGTCTCACTCCATATTTAGATAGTAATTTGTCAAAGATTTTTGAAATGAAGTGTGAGCCACCGTCACTTATGACGAGTCGAGGTACACCAAATCTGGGAAAGATTATGTTTTTGAAAAGCTTTATTACTACTCGTGCATCATTTGTAGGAGAAGCTATGGCTTCGATCCATTTTGAGACATAGTCAACAGCTACGAGTATGTAATTATTACCGAAAGATGATGGGAATGGTCCCATGAAATCTATTCCCCAGACGTCGAAGATTTCTACTTCCAAAATTCCCTTTTGGGGCATTTCATCTCTTCTTGAAATATTGCCGGTGCGTTGACACCGATCGCAACTTATAACAGCGATGTGGACATCCTTCCATAGATTAGGCCAGTATAAGCCGGCTTGCAAGATTTTTGCGCAGGTCTTGGAAGTGCTCGCATGTCCACCATAAGGAGATGAATGACATTGGGCAATAACATCTTCTATTTCTTCTTCGGGAATACATCGGCGAAAGATTCCATCTGGTCCTCGTTTGAACAATAATGGTTCATCCCAATAGTACTGTTTCAGGTTATGAAAGAACTTCTTTTTCTGCTGATAGGTTAGATCTGGTGGAAGAGCTCCTGCGGCTAGGTAGTTGACAATGTCAGCGTACCATGGCAGTCCTACAGTTGTCTGTATTATTTCCACGGGTTCTGGTTCATTTATATCTAACTGCGCCAGGTCGCTTCCTATTTGCGCTATCAGCTGTTCATACGGAAAATCATCGTTAATCAGCACTTGTTCGGGTTTAATACCTTCTATTCTAGATAAATGGTCCGCTACAACGTTTTCGGTACCTTTTTTGTCTTTTATTTCTAGATCAAACTCTTGTAAGAGTAAAATCCATCTTAAGAGTCTTGGCTTAGCATCCTTCTTAGTTAATAGATATCGGATAGCAGTGTGGTCTGTGTAAATGATTATTTTCGCTCTAACTAGGTAAGAGCGGAATTTGTCAAGCGCAAAGACAACTGCTAGCAATTCTTTTTCCGTAGTGGCGTAGTTCATCTGGGCAGAATCCAGGGTTCTACTCGCATAGTAAATCACATGGAGTTTCTTTTCTTTTCTCTGACCCAGGACTGCGCCCACAGCATAGTCACTCGCATCACACATGATTTCAAAAGGTAATCTCCAGTCAGGGGGTTGCATGATTGGTGCGGTGATGAGGGCTGTTTTTAGAGTTTCGAATGCTTTAAGACAATCTTCATTGAATATGAACTCAGCGTCTTTCATCAATAAACCAGTAAGAGGTTTAGTAATTTTCGAGAAATCTTTAATGAATCGTCGGTAAAAACCGGCGTGTCCTAAAAAGCTTCGTATTTCTCGAACGGTTTTAGGAGGTTGAAGATCTTTTATTACTTCAATCTTGGCTTTATCAACTTCAATTCCCTTATCTGATATCACATGACCTAATACTATTCCTTCGTTGACCATAAAATGACATTTCTCCCAGTTAAGCACGAGATTCACTTTCACACATCTTTCTAACACCATTTCTAAGTTTGATAGACATCCTTCAAAGCTTTGCCCGCATACAGAGAAGTCGTCCATGAACACTTCCATGATGTTGTCTATAAAATCTGCGAAGATCGACATCATACATCTTTGAAAGGTTGCAGGGGCGTTGCACAATCCAAAGGGCATTCGCCTATAAGCGAACGTTCCATAAGGACATGTGAATGTAGTCTTCTCTTGATCATCAAGATGGATAGGGATTTGGAAAAATCCTGAGTAACCATCAAGGTAACAGAAGTAAGAATGCTTGGCTAATCGTTCTAACATTTGATCTATGAAAGGTAGTGGGAAATGATCTTTTCGAGTGGCTTTGTTTAGTTTACGATAATCTATGCACACTCTATATCCCGTCACTACTCTTTGTGATATCGATTCGCCTTGAGCGTTTTTCACAACAGTGATACCTCCTTTCTTTGGCACTACATGTATCGGACTAACCCATTCACTATCAGAGATTGGGTATATTATCCCGGCGTCTAATAATTTCTTGACTTCTTCTTTTACTACAGTGCTAAGGGTTGGGTTAATTCTTCTTTGTGATTCTCTGGAGGTTCTGCAATCTTCTTCTAGCAGAATGCGATGCATGCAAACTGAAGGACATATTCCTTTGAGATCAGATATGTTATATCCTAATGCAGTTGGATATTTCTTCAAGACATCCAAAAGTTTCTTTGTCTCTATAGTTCCTAAACTGGAATTCACTATAACTGGTCTTTTACATTCAACGTCTAAGAATTCGTACCTTAGGTTTTTAGGTAAAGTTTTTAATCCTAATGTAGGTTTATCTTTACTTGGCATGGGATCCGGTGTAAGTGCTAAGCTTTCGCTCAGACTATTATCCTGATACGGTTTTTGCCAATTATCATCTTCGAGAATTGGAGGGATTTGAATTTTCATTATTTCAGAATAAGTGGTCTCCTCCAGTTCCATTTCTCTTACACATTCGTCAATTACGTCCATTAGATAGCATGTATCCTCTATAGCTGGTGATTGCAAGAATTGTGTTAAAACAAATTCAACTTTCTCTTCACCTACTTCAAAGGTTAGCTTTCCTCTTTTTACGTCTATTATGGCTCCGGCGGTAGCTAAGAATGGTCTTCCTAGTATGATAGGTGTAGTGGAGTCTTCAGAGATGTCCATGATTATAAAATCAGTAGGAATGTAGAATTGTCCTATACGTACTGGGACGTTTTCTAGTATGCCTACAGGATATTTAACAGAGCGATCGGCTAGTTGAACAGACATTTTAGTTGGTCTTAGGTCTCCCATGTCTAGCCTTTTGCAAATCGTTAAGGGCATAACACTGATACTGGCTCCTAAATCGCATAGAGCTTTGTCAATGACGAATTTTCCTATTACACAGGGTATAGAGAAACATCCTGGATCTTTTAGCTTAGGAGGCATGTTATTCTGAATTATGGCGCTACACTCGGCAGTAAGTGTAACTGTTCCGTTATCCTCTATCTTTTTCTTATTGGATAAGATTTCTTTTAGAAACTTGGCATACGAGGGTATTTGGGTAATTGCTTCTGTAAACGGAATAGTAATATTCAACTGTTTCAGAAGTTCGACAAATTTCTTAAATTGACCCGTCGTCTTGGAACTTATTAGTCTTTGAGGGTACGGAATTGGTGGTTTATAGGGTGGTGGAGGCACATAAGGTTGTTCTTTCTCCACTACCTCTTGACTTTCATCTTCCTTTTCTTCTGGATCATTCACCACTTCAGTCGGTTTATCCGGTTTTTGGTACATGGCTGGATTGTCAAGTCTTGGATCGGTAGGTCCGTCAAGTTCCTTGCCACTTCTTAATATTACAGCGTTAGCATGTCCTTTCGGATTAGGTTGAGGTTGTCCAGGGAACACTCCAGCTGGTGCAGCAGTAGGTGCTTGTTGTTGAGCTACTTGTGAAATCTGAGTTTCAAGCATTTTGTTATGTGTAGCTAATGCATCTACTTTGCTCACTAATTGTTTAATCTGCTCGCTAGTGTGAATGTTTTGGTTTAGGAAGTCCTTGTTTGTCTGAGATTGGCTAGCTATAAAGCTTTCCATCATCAATTCAAGGTTCGATTTTCTAGGGATATTAGGAGCAGTCTTTTGATATCCTGGTGATGTAGCTGGTGCTTGACCTGGTGCGTAATAAGCATTGTTACTCTTATAGGAGAAATTCGGATGATTCTTCCAACCTGGGTTGTATGTGTTTGAGTAAGGGTTTCCTTGAGCATAATTCACTTGATCAGTGGGAGTTCCTGTCAATAGTTGACAGTCAGAGACTTCGTGTCCTGGGACTCCACATAACTCACAGTTAGGTGTTACTGCAGCCATGGTGGCTGCAGGTGTTATGGCCAAGTTGTCGATCTTTTGGCTTAGTTGGTCAAACTTCGCATTGACTTGGTCCATACTACTTACTTCGTACATACCTCCCTTTGTTGGTTTCTCAGTTGCGACTCTCTCGCTTCCCCAAAGATAATGATTTTGAGCCATACTTTCGATAAGTGCATAGGCATCACTATATTCTTTGTCCATCAATGCACCACCCGCGGCAGCGTCAATTGTCATTCTTGTATTGTACAAGAGTCCATTATAGAAGGTATGGATGACCATCCATTCTACTAATCCATGATGTGGACAAAGCCTAAGTAGATCCTTATAGCGTTCCCAAGCTTCGAATAATGATTCACTTTCTCTTTGCTTAAATCCGTTGATCTGAGCTCTCAGCATAGCTGTCTTGCTAGGTGGAAAATACCTGTTCAAGAAAACTTTCTTAAGCTGTTCCCACGTAGTTACTGAGTTTGAAGGCAGAGATTGAAGCCATGCTCTTGCTCTGTCTCGAAGCGGAAAAGGAAATAAACGTAGTCTAATAGCTTCTTGGGTAACTCCATTGGCTTTTACGGTATCTGCATATTGCACAAAGATCGAAAGATGAAGATTCGGATCCTCGGTAGGATTTCCGGCGAATTGGTTTTGTTGCACGACTGATATCAATGATGGTTTTAGTTCGAAATCGTTTCGGTTGATAGCCGGTGCTGCAATGCTTGAATGCGGTTCACCTTGCGAAGGATTAGCGTAATACTTGAGTGGATGAGTTTGTTCTTCAGCCATTCCTGCGTTTTCTGATTTTACGACTGGTTCAGGCGGATCTAATTGGAGATCTGGAATGTTGGAATTATTTTCGAAATCGAGTATACGTCTTCTTACGTGTAAGAAGCGTTCCGATTCAGGGATTAGAGGTTGCAATTCTTCGCTTTTGGAGCGAGTATGTGGCATACACTCGGAGATTAGATTAAATTAAATAGTTGATACCTTAGTCTAGACAATGCTACCTAAGTGCACTAGTAACTAAATTAAGGAATCCCCGGCAACGGCGCCAAAAACTTGATGGGCTAAAGACGTGTCTACTTATGCGTCTAGCGGTATCTTACTGCAAGTGCACAACCTATCAAAGTAATATTTAAGATTATCGATCCACAGGGATTCTATCGTTACCTAGTGCTAGATGAACTTCTAGTTTAGCTAAGGCGAATAGTTGTCACGATTGTTGTTGGTTTCCTAAGACTATTGAAGGCGGAATTAAATTCAAGTTTTTAATAAAATAATACTAAAACGGTCGGTATGTAATTATACTAACTTAGGTGGGTCAATCTAACCTAGGCTTATAAAGATGTTCACTTAATCTATTCGGTAGAGATTACTAGTTCGAATACCCTCAACTCACACTCTCGTGGTCTTGAATCAGATCTTATCCCTAAAGCCCTATGCCTGCTCTCGCTAGCCCATAAGTGTTTAGAGATAATTTTTGGAAACTAAATAATTCTAATTTATCTTAAAGCGCTCTCGCTGTATTTAATTTAAATGCCTAACTTTAGCTATCTGGTTAAAATCTCACACTCTCGTGGTCTTGACCCAACCTAATACCCTCTTCTTACTCTCGTAACGAAAAGGTCGAATTTAATTAAAAAGTATCAGCCAGAATGTTAAGCGATTAATTATTTTAGCCCATGGTTATATTTTACCGGTTAAGTTAGTTATAACTACATACCGCCCTAAGGTATTTAGCTACTCATCGAGGTTAAATCAGACTCAGAGTTATTTATTAGCTTACTAATGGCAGAAAAATAATTAGACATTATAAATAAATTAAATTGCAATAACTGAAAAACCTGATTAACAAATATCTGAGTAGACTCCTTCTTCCACAGACCGGAAGGCTTGGAGTAGGCGGAAATAAAAATTAAAACGAAATGCTGAAGGCTGGAAACAAATAAAGGTATAACAATTCCCTAATGTTGGAAATTGTTACACGGTTGGTTTGGATACAAATAAAATAAGGCAGAAAATAAGATGCTGGAATAATAATTCTGATGGTAAGGTAATTCGGCAGAGCTTCCGCAGGAAATTTGGATACTGAAGTCTGTCCCTGAATCCTCCTGAGCTGGTCCTATTTATAGAGCTTCCAATGGGCTGGTCCTTGGTCTTTTGCTTCTTGGGCTTTGCTGAAGTAGTTGAGAAAATGTTGGAAAGTGGCAGCAGGAAGTGGGAGAAGTCTCCCTCACGTGAGAATTACTAGGAGGAGTGGCTTCACTGGTGGCTTTGACGTAGTCTGAGTCAAAAGAATCAAGTTATATCCTTGTCACGGGCGTGACAAGGTCTTCACGCTCATTGTTTTATGTTTTCAAGTGTCACGATCGTGACTACTTCTTCACGGTCGTGATGGCCCAAAGCAAGGTGTCACGGTCGTGACACCCTTGTAACGACCGTGGTCGTAACAAATTATGCAGAGTTTTATGCAGGCTTCTGTCTTGCTTCATTTCTTGTGGTTTCTTTGTTCTTTTCTTCTTAATTCTTGATTTGGCCTCACATATCGATGTACCTGCAAAATAGTAAGAAAAACTCGAGGAATCGAGCGTTAAAACGGTGAATGCGCGGTAAAAGTCAATGAAATCTAGCGATATATCCGATGCGTTTTCTCGTCATCAGTAATCATACACACAAGTATTATCACAAATGGTTTTGTCGAATCACATGACATTTTTGTGACTTGGGTAGCACTGATGTGTTGCTAGATACTGCACACTGTTTATTATGTTAAATGCATGATTTAATATATTTGCCAACGTCGCGAAAACCTACAGGGTCACACACATAAGGACAGATTGATAAGAGGTAGAGTAAATAAGAAATACTGTAAGGTATGGTGCACTTAAGTAAATGTAGAACACCATAAGATACAATGCACTTACGAAACCACTTGAGAGTGAAGACCACCATTCAACTTGCATCATCAGTTGCAGGAATTGGTTTTGTTGCTGCTGCATTTGTTACACAAATTGAGGTCATTGAATACCTTCCCTGCCACTTGCTGGTTCTGAGTCTGAATTCTGAGTTCTGGGCCTACCAAGACCTCTGCGTCTGTCAACCATGATCCTACATGTCATACAAATATGTTATTTAATTTGAATTTTAATCTCATTAAAATTATTAATATAAAATTTTCAAACACTAAAACCAAGATAAATGTACATGTATGTACTTAAAAAACTAATTTTTTATAAATGAATTTTTATAAAGTTCATATGTGAAAAAAAATACTAATATACATAAATTTAATATTAAATATTAAAATTATAGGTAGAATAATTTTGTAGCAATTTAAAAAATGCTATATTTTAATAAGAACATAATAAAAAATATGATGATTTTGTAGATTTTTTAATATTTTTTCTACAGGTTTGCTATTCCTACACCCTTTCTTACACCTTACACCTAATTTACTGTTCATAAATATATGAAAAAAATGCTCAGAACATGGTTAATGGTATGTATTTTATTGGTTAATCAAGTAGTGAAAGTGGTTAATAAATTATAGGTAAAATAATTGATTAATGATGTAGATTTTTGTAGTTAATGCTGATTAATGTGTAATCTTATATTTGTGTTATAAAATAAATTTTAAAAATAAATATTTTTTTTAAAAAATTAATATTTAAAAAAAATATATTATTTTAATAAAAAAAAACACTGTTCACCGTATAAATACGGTGAACAGTGCATACGATGTATGTAGGAGGTATAAGAAAGGGTGTCAAAATAGCATTTTTCTTTTTTCTATGGGGTAACACTTTTTAATAAGAATAAGGATAAATTATCTAATAACTAGTAATAATATTTTTTCTATGGGGTAACATTTTTTTTTTTGAGAGCTTATTATGAATTGAATCTTTGTCTCCTCTATTGCAGAATCTAACCAACTCCCTCACACACACCGCATGTAAATTGTTCTTCATGCAAAACGACATGCAACTCCAGCTAGAAACTGGCCATGCCATGTGAGGTATGCTAATCAATTAAACTCGTATAATAATTTCTGTATATTAGTAACAATAATACCTTAATAATGGATTGTTGTTTGAACATAAAATGTAGTAAAAGATTTGACTAATATAACTCCCCGACATTGATTCCCTATTTCATGCATTGTAACTCTTACTATATACAAACCAAGTTGATCCAGAAGATCCAGTTTTCATATGCAATAATAATCTCTCACCTTCCTATTTTTTAACATGAAAAAGTTCCCTAGAAACACTCAAAATGTCAATGTAAAGGTTCAAAGTTGATAGTAGTATTATTTGGAATTTGAAGTATGAATAGTACCTTAAAAAAAGTTGCCGAAGATTGAGGAACACGTTATACAATCTTATTATGCCTTTCTTTGTTTAATTTAGTGATAAGTGGCATCTCTCTTTCGAGAACCTTATCCACCTTTATATTTGATAAGTGGAATCTCTCTTTCGAGAAGCTTATCCACCTTTATTTTTAATAAGTGGCATCTCTCTTTCGAGAAGCTTATCCACCTTTATTTTTGATAAGTGGCATCTCTCTTTCGAGAAGCTTATCCACCCTTATTTTCGATAAGTGGCATCCCTCTTTGGAGAAGCTTATCCACCTTTATTTTCGATAAGTGCCATCTCTCTTTCGAGAAGCTTATCCATTTTTATTTTCGGTAAGTTGCATCTCTCTTTCGAAAAGCTTATCCACCTTTATTTTTGATAAGTGGCATCTCTCTTTCGAGAAGCTTATCCATGTTTATTTTGGATAAGTTGCATCTCTCTTTCGAGAAGCTTATCCACCTTTATTTTCGATAAGTGGTGTCTCTCTTTTGAGAAGCTTATCCACCTTTATTTTTGATATGTGACGTCTCTCTTTCGAGAAGCTTATCTACCTTTATTTTCGATAAGTGGCATCTCTCTTTCGAGAAGTTTATCTACCTTTATTTTCGATAAGTGGCATCTCTCTTTCGAGAACACTCAAAACTTGCTTTTGTAAACAATAACTCACTTTGTTGTTGTTGTTGTTGTTGATAAAGACACTTCACTTACTTTTTCTAATCTATTCTATTGGCAAGTTATTATTATCAATCAACTACATTGTAAATAAAGCACGTTTCAACCATGAGCACATTTTTTTAGTAAGAAAGCAAAACTATGTTCAAATTTTTTAGCCTTAGCTTCAAATTATTCAAGTTATGTCGTTATGTAATTATCAACCATGAGCAACACATTGTCAATTGTTTAATGTCAATTTGATCAAATGAATAATAACTACTTCAATGGTACAAATTATAAGTACCAAATAAAGTTTCACCAAAATTTTCAATATATTTTCTTCTTTGCAAGAGTCTTAGGAAAAAAAAACATGTCTTCTCTAAGGTCCACTATGTCATATAATTCTAAATCAAATTTTGATGAACTTAGATGGGTGATTCATATCAGAAAAACACTTGAAGAGGAATTTGAAGAAGAAGATGGCGAATTATCTGTAACAATTTTCAATGTGCCAAAGCTTCTTATGGCTAGTGATCCAGATTCATATGTTCCACAACAAGTTGCAATTGGTCCTTACCATTATTGGCGACCAGAACTTTATGAAATGCAAAGCTATAAGCTTGCAGCAACAAAAAGGTTCTTAAAATCATTACAAACTCTCAAGTTAGACAAACTTGTTGACCAATTGACGAAGTTTGAACAAAGGGTTAGAGCATGTTACCATAAATACTTAGATTTGAACGGCGAAACGATGGTGTGGATGATGATTGTTGATGCATCATTCTTACTTGAGTTACTTCAAATTTATGCCATGCAAGAAGGAGTAACGAAAAGGGTAGTTTCGTCAAGTATGTCACATTTGGTGGATTATGCTGGAAGAAAATCAGCTCATAATGCAATGTTGAGAGACATTGTGATGTTAGAGAATCAAATTCCATTATTTGTTTTGAGAAAATTGCTCGAGTTCAAGTTTTCGTCACTCGAAGCGGCTGATGAAATGTTGATTTTCATGTTTATAGGTTTGTTTAAACAAATTTCACCTTTTAAGATGATTGAAAATTTTCCAAACATTAAAGTCTCGGAAAGTGCGCATTTGTTAGATTTCTTTTATGACATGATTGTCCCTAAACCAGAAACAGAAAATGATATTGCAATTGATGTTGAGATTCATGAAGAAGAAGAGGAACAAGATAACAAAGGAGATGATGAAAATTCAAAAGGTGAGTCTAGTTATGTGAAGCAATCATTCAATGAAATTTGGAAGATTCTTTCAAAACTTAACAAAGGACCTATGCAATTACTAAAAAGGGCACTTGTATCAAAACCTTTGAAAGTTCTTGTCAAGTTTCCATGGAAAATCATAACCAATCTTCCAGGAGGTAAACTTCTAAAACAACCTATTGAATATTTATTTTTCTCTAAAGAAAAAGGTGATGAAGAAAATCAAGAAAATGAAACTTCTAGTAGTTTTATCAACAAGCCACCTTTGATCGAAGAAATCACTATTCCTTGTGTTAAAGAACTCATCAATTCGGGGGTTCGATTTTTTCCAACGAATGATGGAACCATATCAAGCATTAGTTTTGACGCGAAAACAAGAATATTTTATCTTCCTATAATTGGTTTAGATGTTAACACCAAAGTTTTTCTAAGAAATTTGGTTGCATATGAATCATCGGTTGGATCAGGACCGTTAGTTATAACTCGTTACACAGAATTGATGAATGGAATTATAGATTCGGAAGACGATGCAAAGATTCTAAGAGAAAAAGGGATTATTTTAAGTCACTTAAAGAGTGATAAAGAAGTTGCTAACATGTGGAATGGAATGAGTAAGTCATTGAGATTGTCAAGGGTTTTGTTCTTGGATAAGACTATTGAAGATGTTAACAAGTTTTATAATAGTAGAATGAAGGTAAAAGTGTGGAAATTTATGAAGTCTTATGTGTTTGGTTCATGGCAGATTTTAACATTTTTAGCTGCAATTTTCTTGTTGCTTTTAATGGCTCTGCAAGCTTTTTGCTCAGTTTATACTTGTAGTCGTTTCTTTGAATCAACACTACAACAAAGTGATTGATTCAAGTAAGTGTTGTTTTAAAATTTGTGAATGAGTGTGTTTTTAAATTTTATGAATGATGAATAATATGAAGAAAACTATAGAAAATAATTTTAGAGCACTTAATATATCTCACGATTGAAGTTAAGAGATAAGGTTCTCAACAACTATGATATTTTATCCGCAACTTGCTAGTAATGTATTGTATTGTTTACGTTAATAAACATCCACCATAGTCTTGTTTACTTTAGCCACTATACACTTCTTTACTTTAGCCAATTATTAATTTATTATTATAAATACTTGACTAATTTCTAATGATATTCTAATTGGATCTGATTGTATTATTATTATGAATTTCATTAGTATTTACTGATTTTATACCGCCAACCAATCATTCTTATGAAATCTGATACATCAAACTGTAAATTTTAAGTTAATTATATAACATGACAGATTAATATATTTCTATTGAATGATAGTATAAAATTAAAACCGGTCAGTGCATAACAATTAAACTTTATTATTATTATTATTATTATTATTATTATTATTATTATTATTATTATTATTATTATTATTATTATTATTATTATTATTATTATTATTATTATAAAAATGATTTTAGGCAAAAAATACTAACTCATTTTTTAAGAATTAAAAGATTAATTTTGAGATCGAGTAACATACATATATATTTTTAAACTTCCTATTTTTTAAACTTATTATTATTATTATTATTATTATTATTATTATTATTATTATTATTATTATTATTAATTATTATTATTATTATTATTATTATTATTATTATTATTATTATTATTATTATTATTATTATTTTAATTTTAAAAATGATTTTAGGCAAAAAAAAATACTAACTCATTTTTTAAGAATTAAAAGATTAATTTTGAGATCGAGTAACATACCTATATATTTTTAAAAATTAAAATATAATCAAAATCACTTAGTTTTTTTAACAAACTCGTGCATATGCACGTGATATATTTTTGAATGAGATATATTTTGAACACACATTTGTTTGCAAACAATAATAAAAATAGAAAGTTGAAAAAAGATCAAATTTAAGAATAATAATAAATTTAAGTTGAAATAATAATACTTGAAGAAGATGAAATATTATGAATAATATAATTAAAAGTAAAAATTATTGAAACTTTTATAAGACAAAACAATCGTTTTAGTTTTTTTATAAATAAATCAATCATTTTATAAATAACAAAATTTTAAAATATCTACTCAATCTTATCTAATAAGCTCCCTTATTCTTTTTCACATATTTATACAAAATTGATCGATAAATTTTTATTATTCAATATTTGGATCAATAGTAAAGTTGTTCATATTTATAACAATAGTATATTTTTTCGTATATAAAATATTTAAATCAACAATGTATTTTTTCTCATGTATAAATATATATTTTTGACATTATTTATAAAAATATTTCAACCAATAGTAAAATTATTTTCGTATATACAAAACATTTGAATCACAACAATCAAAATTTATTTGAATCACTAATATTTTATTGACTCACTACAACTAACAAAATTTATTAAAAATTTAATGACTCACTAATATTTTTTTCCCATATATACAAATTAACAAACATTTATTAAAAATTTATTTGAATCACTAATATTTTATTGACTCACTGCAACAATACATATTTTTCTATTTATAAAAATATTTGCACATGTATGGTATGCACATTTGTTTTAAAGGAAACGTTTGATGACGTATACCTTTATCTTGATAATCCTTGTCAAAAGGTCCAACATACTCTCAACCATAATCGGTTCAGATACACTTGAGCTTTTCCTCGTTTCTCTTTCAACTGATGCTTGAAACGACTTAAAGGTATCTAACACTTGATCTTTCATCTTCAAGGTATAAGCCCATGTTTTTCGAGAATAATAATCAATGAAAGTCACAAATTAATATGCACCACCAAGAGATCGTGTCTTCATTGGACCACACACATAAGAATGTACTAAATCCAACACTTTCGATTTTCTCTTTGGTTCGAATGACATAAAGGAAACTCGCATTTGCTTACCTTCCAAGCAATGCAAACACTTTCTCAGCTTTGCATCAGAAAAACCATAAAGCACATTCTTATTTGCCAAAATGCTCAATCCTTTTTCACTCATATGATCTAGACGCTTATGCCATAATTCAGATGATCCATCATTGTCACAAGTGTTGATATTTCACTTCAAAACCCCAAGTTGGACGATATATATACAAGTTCGATTTCCATTTTCCTTTAGCAACCACCATTGAGCCTTTCTTTAACTTTCATTTATTGTCTGAAAAAGAATTATCATATCCTTCATTATCCAACCTTCCAGCGGATAAAAGATTAAATCAAAGTTCCAGAATGTGTTTCATGCCTTTGAGAACTAGAGTAATCTCATTGCTAGTTTCGACACAAATATCTTTTATTTAGATGACACTAATTCCCATTATTTCCCATACGAACAACCCCAAAGTCACCAATCTCGTAAGTTAAAAAAAGATCACGTCTCGAGGTTGCATGAGTAGAAGCAACACTATAAACCACCCAATCCATCTCATCACATGATAGATTGACATTCTCTATACAACTATCACAAACAACAAATAAATCATCAATAATAGCAACATCTTCATTATTTTACCTTCCTTTTGTTGTTGTTATTGTTGTTGTTATTGTAGTTCTTCTTCTTGTTTTTCCTTTTCAACTCCTGGCAATACCTTTTTATGTGTCCCTTTTTCGCACAATGATGACACTTAAAATTAGAGAATATATTATAGCCTTCTTGTAATTTTCCACGTGATATCTCACGAGTACTTGAATCTCTATTTTTATGTCCCCCCTTAATTCGGTAACCAACACCTATGAATGTGAAGAAGAACCTTGTGAGTTACACCTCAACTCCTTATTCAACACACTACTTTTAGCCAAGCCCATCGAAATGATACCATTCAGAGCGGAGTTAGACAAAGATGTCCTAAAAGTCTCCTAAGAATTAGGCAAAGTACCAAGAAGTCACAAACCTTGAATTTCATCATCAAAAGTAAGATTCATCATCGCTAATTGATTTAGAATCCCTTGAAAAGTGTTCAAGTGATCGGTCATTGGTGAACCATTATTATACCTCAATGACATCGATTTCTTGGAACAAGAACAAATTATTGTTCCCCGTCTTTCTTGCATAGAACTCCTCCAGTTTGGTCCAAAGAGAGTAAACATGAGTCACCGACCTCACATGATTCAAAATAATATCATCCACTCATTGGTGAATATAACCACAAACGTTTCTATGCAACAAAGCCTATTCTTCATCACTCTTTTCATCGGGTTTTTTACTAGAGAAAATGGGCAAGTGAAAGCCTTTAACATAAAGCAAATCCTTCATCTTCCCTTTCCAAACATTAAAGTTCGATCCATTCAAACTCACCATCCTAGATGTGTTCGTCTCCATCGTTACACAAATCAAATGACAACTCTAGATACCACTTGTTGCGAGAAAATCCACAATGCAATAGAATAATCCAACAACACAATCTCTCCCAAATATCAAATGCAATGAAAACCAACAAAACACACCAAACAACACAACATAATTTTAGCGTGGAAAAACCTCCGTTAACTAGGATTAAAAACCACTGACTCGTAGGCCACTTAAATCTCCAATATAATCAAACAATGGGTACAATCAAGTATCTCTCTAACACTAGTTAGAGACATACTTCAACAGCATCAAGATCTATATCGATCTTGAAATACAACAAGAATCAAAAGAGACAATCAACCAAAACAACCACAAAAACTACACCTCAGAAGTGGACTCGTCAGATAGACTTAGAATGTTCAAAATCCAATCTCCACTGTTTAGAATGTAGCTCTATGAGTGATGAACCCTATCACAAAAAATTAGGCCGATCCGATGGTTGGATTGTGAAAAAAATCCGATTTCCTGGGACTGCTCTGAGTTGAATTAGTGCTGCGAGAATTTCAATCTTCTCTCAATTTTTCTTTTGTTGTTTCTCACCTTATGAATTATTGACATGATTCTCTTTATTTTATAATAACAAAGACTTACACACACATGAACTACTAACCAACATTCATTTAAATCACTCCAAATAGAAAGTATAGTCCAACATTTACCACCCTTCATAAAAAAAAATCACTCTCATAGTGTAAAAAAACACTCTAATCCCAAATTCATCCAATTCCAATATGCCAAGTGTCACCACATCATTGAACATTGAGGACAAACTTCTTTATGCATCCTGGAGTGTTGTTAGGAGGCCAATTTCAAGTCTAAAAGAAAGGGAAAAAGACAACCAAGTTAATTTAAGGATTTATCATAACTAATAGGCGCATTAAAAATTGTCTCTATTTTTTAAGTGGCTTTAGGCCATTAGGTTATTAAACCCTGACTATCTAAAATGTGTTATTTTTTATAGTTGTTTTTCAACGAATCTTTGGAAATATTTTATTATTCCTTTTTCTTTTGCAACTCTAAATTTATTATTTTTGCTTTAACAATAATCTATCAGTCCAATCAAATATTAATAATTAATTGCTTAGCTCAGTGTTTTTTTTTGTTGCTTAGCTCAGTTAAAAAATACAATTTAATATACTTTATGTTTCATTTAAAATTGGTCTGCTAAATACATTGGACATTAAATAACCATGAAACCTACGTAGAGTTGTTGCTATCTTTTTTTCCTTTTTTTTTTTTATAACAAATTGCTATTCAAATTCATAAATAATTGTACTAATACGTAGCATTATTGTTAGTTAGTCAACTTTTTTTTTTTTTTTTAATTAAAATATAAGAGCATGAATATGGCGATTTTGAGAGGATATACGAGAATCTCGCATTGAGAGTATGTACGAGATGAATGTTCGTAATATATTATTTTCATATATTCTTTCATGCATTCCTGGATGAGAATTAAGAAAGTATATGTTTTTTTAGTAATGTCATACTCACTCATGTCATTTTTATTTAAAAAACAGTACAGAATCGTCACAAATAAAAGAAAGGTTTAATGAAACAAACGCATGTCTTATCTTCATTATATATATATATATATATATATATATATATATATATATATATATATATATATATATATATATATATATATATATATATATATATATATATATATATATATATATATATATATATATATATATATATATATATATATATATATATATATATATATATATATATATATATATATATATATATATATATATATATATATATATATATATATATATATATATATATATATATATATATATATATATATATATATATATATATATATATATATTGATATTATTGTGTTCCTCAGTAAATCATAACTATTTTCAATACTTAATTATATATTTGTTATAGTCATTTGCAAGATCTACGAAAAAGGTTTAATAACAAGTGATAAAGAGAAGACATACGAAATAAATGAACTCTCGTTATGTCGAATGCCCTCTATCAGATATTTTATTAATTGATCTAATCGAATGACAACTCGTACAAGACACCGAATCACAGAATGTTTAAACCACACGTACTATATAATGATCACTTCGCACCATTTTATGTATTCAATTTGTTTTCACTCTTATACTATTTTTTCCTTAATAACTGACTTGGATGATGCAGTATTAACCTTATAGGTCCACCATTTTTCCACCGTATTGGATGTTTGTTCCACCGTACCAAGACGTAATTTCACCACTTTACTACACATTCTTTGTTTTTTAACAGAGCATTGACACCGCCAGTAATAACCGACTATTGTTTCTAGCCTTTTCTCTACAAAGACCCGTGTTTATTCACCAAGGATCGATAATTGATCTTCCTCTTGCAAAACACCAATTTATTTTTCAAACATATCAAATGACAAAATCTTAAAGCCATAGTGACATCGAAGGTTAAAGATCTTTCGCTTAATGTCACGTTACTTCTACGATCTCTAAAGCTAACAAAGCTCCACCTCTCCCCATTACAGAGAACGATCCAGCTCTAATGACTTATATGTCCGCTTCTTGCACTATAAGATTTTTCTCCTCCAAGAAGTGATCGTAGAACATTCTAAGCCTTTCTGTTCTTTCAACCTATGCATAGCTTTCCCAATGCTAACCTTCACAACAACCTTCTTCATAATCGCTAATGCCTAGATACAAGATGCTCTCGAACATTCATTAACTACAAGCTAACTTAGGAATGCAAGGAGCAACCGACCTACCAAAAAAAGTCTACAATCTAGTACAACAAAAAATCTCCCAAGCTTTAGCGAATATGATACTCATAATTGAAGAGAACCTACAATACGCTCCATCGAGAACAGACATTATGCGCGAGACGACTTTCGGTGAAAACCATATAATCATATCCTAATCGACTATGATAGATGCATCCTAACCGCACATAGTAGAAGACACTAGACACCTCATCTGACTCCAGAGGGAGGAGTGATAATCACACTTCTCCCAAGGTTCATCGTCTTTATAGTTGGTTGGAACACTACTCCCGGATAAGAGAAAGGTACAATGCGGAAACCCCGACCTCTGAGTGGAAGAGAAACCCACTCTCTTCACACATTGTAGAAAGCAAGATCCCAAGGTCCCTTGGGAAGTCCCCAAAGATGGAAAGTTACGAAGGTACTGGGGATCCAGAGGAACACGTCGAACTTGTGAACAACAGGATAGATACACCCATGGAGTTGTGAAGTGTAAACTCTTTGCAATAACCCTCAAGGGAACTGCTATAACTTGGCTCAAAACCCTTCAAGATAGGAGCATAAACTCGTGGAGGGAACTCTATGATTCGCTCACGACTCAGCTCATCACTTAAAAGCGACAACCCTCCATAATGGTCATATTCAGCATGATCATGCAGAAGAAGAAATATATTTTTTGAAAGTACATCAACCGATTCATCAAGGTCGTTGGGGAAGTGGGAGGTACGAACAACAAATTAAAATAGTGGATATTCAAGAAGGGATTGAGGTCACACTGTATGTTTCGAGAGAAACTAGGGTTGGGGAGCTTTAAGTTTAAGCAGCCTTTTCAATAAGGCTAAACCATATATCAATTACGAAGAACAACTCCTAGTTGAGGAGAAAACCCAAGGAGTGAGAAACCCTATATATTAACGAGCTATAAAAAAGGAAAATAATTATTATAAAGATGAAGGGGAGCAAGAAGTCTGATTTAGATTTTCTTCATACAATTCTTTAAACACACCAAGGGAGAAAACCCGACGAGAATGCACAAACACTAGGTTCAAAGAGGCAGAGGTCAAAAACCCCTATCCACTTAGGGAATCATCCAAGACCAATAAGTCGAAGTAATTATGTTTGTACAAAAGTCACAACCATGATACTAATGAATGTGTACAACTAAATAATGCAATTGAAAAACTCATTAAATAGTGTCGGCTCACCGGGTACACTCGAGACAAACTCCAAAGAGATGAATGAGACCATAAGAAATATCATAGAGGACACAATGAGTCCTGAAAGAAGAAACGATTCTCTCTGCTAGAGAAGGCTTCCCCTAAGAATACTATCAAGGTCGTAAGAAAATCCTATGGGAAGAAAAATAGTAGCAACAAAGAAGAAGAATATCAAAAGGGGAAACAAAAATGCATCGCTTTCATCAATAGACGTATCCATAGAGGAAAAAACCTCCATGATGACTATAAAGAATAGGGTTTCTGATAAAATGAAAATCAGCAAAGAAAAAGGAACAACCCCTAACGGGAAGCCGAAAAGGCTAATCCTTGGGTCCCGAGATAGCGAAAAGGTAGGCGAAATACCAAATGAGATTTTCCCCTTGGTGATAACGGTAACAATGACCAATTTTGATGTATCCACAATCCTCACTGATGGAGAAATCTCACCACATCATGTATGCAAAAATTTTTGAGAAGCTTGGATCGAGAAGAGAAAAGTTGTGGTTGTACGTGGGATTCAACCTACAGACCCTTAACAAAAAATAACTCATCCATGGGGGCATATGGAGTTGATGATCAACTTAAGAGAACAGAGGGTCGCCAGGACAAATGACTTGAAATTCCTCGTAATTCCCTGCAAGAGCGTCTACAATTGCATCCTAGGAAAACCTTTCGTAGAAATTTTGGACGTGGTGGCCTCCCAGGTCCATCTCAAGTTAAAGTATCACAATGATCACGATGATTTGTAAATAATTTGCATTGACCTGTTTGGAGCATAAAGGATACGCAAAACCTTGCAACACGATAAGAAATGGAAAGACATAGTGAAGGAAATGAAGATCAATGTGGCCTTCCTCACAAAACAACTAGAATAAATGGAAATCTAACCCCCCCAAAAAAGAAAGGACCGAGGACAATTGTGACAAAAAACCAAGGCCAACCGAAGAATTTCATATCAGTATACTCGAAGGAGGATAAATAATGATCATATAACTTGATTAAATTTACCTTTATTGCATATGTACGTAATACCTTCCTTTTCAAAATGAATGAATAAATTTTCACTAAATTCTCTACTTTATGGTCATACATGATATCTATGAATCAAGGGATGTTGTTGCAAACGCCATAAGCATATGACTAAAGTAATCAACCCCATAACAGAAAACTCATGGGTTTTGTCACAAGTTCCACAAGCATACAAATCAATCAAAACCCTACAACGAAAAACTCAGGGTGTTGTTGCAAATGTCGTAGGTGTAAAACTAAAGTAATCAAAACCCCACAATGGAAGTCACATCGATAAAAACAAATAATCACAAATTTATAATCTAGGTCACTCTCTTCTTGGTAGCTAGAAACTCTAGAAAATCATTGGAGTTTCCATTATGTCAACCTTAATTCAAGCTCAAAAATGAAGGTAGGGAAGAGGTACCAATCTTTGGCCAGGAAAGGTCCCTATAAACGTCCAACAAAGCTTCTGATCGCAACCTCAGAGATAAGCAAATTCCCATAAAAATTAACTCGAGGAACTAAAATAATACCATAACAGGTAAGAACATTAGTAGTGGTAAGCAAACAAAATTAAAGAATTACAAAAGCAACAATTATAAAAATCATTTGCAGAAAATATTACACTAGGTATATTCTTCCCGGAAAAAAAACTGTGAGGTTGGCTTGCATCCAACGAAGGTTGTTTTCCCATCCACAATCTTTTAATCAAGATGGACTTATTTTTGAATATGCACCGTAGGATGAAAAAATTACATTTTCTGTAAGGCCTTTTCAAAAGAAACATGTCGAACGGAAAACTATCTTCCATAGACTTCACATACTCCTTGGATAGCTCAAGGTTTTCACGACGCATCTCCAGAAGACTGTTCTCATATTTCTTTCAACCTTCCCAAGCCTCATTTAGAGATAAATCAAAATCCTCTACCCTTATACAAAAAGATTCTAATTCCTGATTTACCTTTGCAAGAGCGACTTTAGATGCCACACCAGCAAGGCAAAAGATAGTGATTCATATTTCTTATTCATCTCATGCACAATAGATTTCTCCCTCTAAGCTAATAAGTAAGGGTATCCAAAATTTTGCAGTTAAGTCGCTATCTCTCTCAACAAACCAGACGTCCTAGTATTATCTTACTGATACTAGTCTCGAATGATAGTAAGGGCGTCAACACGTTTCTAAAGCACATGTTTCTCCTCCCAAAGACAGTTAAGCAAGAAAACATATCCCCTTTTGATAACACCAAAGGCAAAGAAAGTAAACGTCTAGCTAGTCTGATATGCAAATTCAACCAACTCCTATTTCTAAATGACATCATCCTTGACCAAAAATTATATGTAATCCTCCTTAGAAATAGAGGATCAAAAATCCCTAGCAGCCTACGAAACAAGACATGCCAGATGCAAAGGAGACAACATGGTCATGTTCGATGTTATATAAACACTAGGACTAAGCCTTTATAAGTCTTGATCAAGCATCTGATGTCAAGCAAACAACCCTTTCCCATGAGTCACCCTGATAACATGCCTAGTAACAAGGATCCGTCTAGTTATGACATACAATAAACGTAAAGTAATTTCTACAAAGACTCGACCCTGAGAGTCTTGAACTTCCACATGAACCGAGACATAAATCAACAGTTGGTTAATAGGCCCTATAAGCATGACTCTCCCAAAATCAACAGTTGTAGGAAAGGGGCCAATTATAGGTATCCTCTTCATCTATAACATCATGCTGTAACACTCCGTCTTATATATAAATCAAAGAACAATTAAAGACAAAGCAACAATGGACATATAAATAGCGCTAGAAAAAAGATGAAGTCTCTTGCATTACTACCAAAAGATAACTTTCATGGCCTCCTTCGAAGCGCCTTCCTCTAACAAGTGTGTCTCTATGAACCACTTACTTTTCTTCCTTGGCACAATCCTGAAGGAACAATATTGTCAACATAGCCCAAATATTTGAAGAAGGCTACCAATTTCCTCTTCATATAATTTTCTTCTTAGACAAGTCATCTCGTCTATAAGCACAAGAACTAGCATCCGTCAAGAAATGGCTATGACGCCAGAACTTGGAGAAAATTTTCAAACATTTATAAGGAAACTCGAAATTTATATTGCATAATTTAGAATGATCCACCTCGGTAATGGGCTAACTTGGTAGTAGTGGTCTTTGAGGTTATTCAACCTCTCTGACTAAACCACAAACATATCGATACTCTTTCTAAGGGAGATTAGACCTTGACCCTGGGATAAGTTGGTACAACTTCGTTGGGTCTTGAATAGGTGGAAGAAAAACGTCAAAGATAACACACCTTTCTTGTATTTGCATCACTACTTGAAGACTTTGATATAAGCCTAACTCACTAGGATCATCTATGAAGGAGAAATTACTAGATAATTTATAACGCCCAATTCAAAATCATTTAAAGGGAGAAGGAAACATATCAAGGAAAACAAATATTCACGGAGAGGGACGACGCACCCATCGTACTTGCTGGAAATCCTATTGTCCCCTTCGTGAGGAAGCACTCTCCAATCTGAGGAAGTAACCACTTCAGTAAAAGCATGGTCCAGGATGCCTTCATCTACGAAAGTAGAAATAATATCCAATGTCTCTTGATCTACCCATACTAAAAAGTTATCTCCCGCCGCCCTCCGGACTCTAAATTGAGAGTTGTTCATGTCAAAAGAAGTTGTCAAATGTAGTGAAGAAATGGTTGTAAGAAAAAGACATGTTCAACATAAAGACCAACATTGCACTCCACCAAAATTATCTACAGAAAAAAATTCACTAACGCACAAAGCAAAAAAAACCCAAAAAACCATGACTCCTTAGAAACCCTAATTAAGTAAGCAAGTGCGAAAAGAAGAGAAAGTTTATACTCAAACTTTACCTCAAAAAAATGAACTTAAAAATGTGGCACAAACATGGATTAATAGCCAATGAGAGGAAATTGACGATGATATATGAGGTTGCAAATGAAGGAGAAATTTTTCCGAAGGTCCATAAATGAAGAAAAGGGAAACATGGTAACCACAAAATCTTTATATATCCCCCAAGGGAGATGAACCATAAAATACTCGATGTTAGGAAGCACAAACCGCACCACCAATAGTCAAGATTCTGTCCAACGCTATTCAAGAGCCCTCAATGCCCTATTACTATAAGGAATCATTATTGCTAGACATAGGGGAGCGTGTTGCAATGCATATGTGAAACACTTCTAATCATGAAAGAGACATCTAATACACCTTTTCCCCATTGAAACCAACATCCCATCATAAATATTTTGTTTTCTTCCACCGTAGAGCGAACTAAAAACGAACCCGAAAATGTTCTCGCTCTACGATGAAGGAACAAGGACTTGGGGAGACTGTTATGGGTCGTCCACAAGGCTCACGGAAATACCCAATAACAAGCGTTGAAAAGAAGGCACACAAAACAGGTGAACCCTCATCCTTATCGAGGACACACGTTCACGCCATCTATCACATTTCTCACGCTTGGATCTAATCGAACGACGTCCCACATAAGAGACTGAATTACACACATATGATTTTAAGTGGCCATACTATATAATGATCACTTTGCACAATTTCAGATATTTAATTCATCCCCTCTCTAATGCTACTTGTCACTCAGTAATTAACTTGGGTGATAGAATGTTAAAAAACTTACTCCACCATACCAAAACTTTATTTCACCACCTTATTACATATTCCTCGTTCTTTAACATAAAAATTTAATGTGTTTGCTATGAAATTTTTTTAGAATACAATTGTTAAATAAATATTATTATTATTATTATTATAAATTTAAAAAAAAATTCATTTTTGAAAAACAAGAAATTTTAGTGTTAGAACTTCATATTTAAAATTAATAATAATTTTTATGATACTAAACAAATGAAGGTTTGTGAATGAAGGTAAGGTTGAAATTTGTTTCATGGGGTCTTTCTTTATCTATTAGTTTCATTATAAGTGGTTACTACCACTTATCCCACTTGCTTTTATATCGCATAAAAAAATTATTATGTTTGCTTATTTCCCATAAATTAAAGTGTCCATTTCCTCACAAAACCTTTGACTGAGCATTCTCCACTTTCACACGTTTTTCTTTGTTTTAGAAAATGGTTGATTTTTTCAATTGCACTGTCTTTCATTTATTTACAATTATATTCAAGTTTATCTCCATCAAAAGTTCAATTTATAATAATAAACAATTCATAGCATAACTACATTTATTACAAGAAATGTTGAAACTCAAAAACAAGAAACGTTGAAACTCAAAAACAAGAACAAGAAATGTTAAAACTTAAAAACAAGAAACAAAAACACAATTCAAATCAATCACTTTGTTGTAGTGTTGATTCAAAGAAGCGACTACAAGTATAAACTGAGCAAAAAGCTTGCACTGCCATCAAAAACAACAAGAAAATTGCAGCTAAAAATGTTAAAATCTTCCATGAACCAAACACATAAGACTTCATAAACTTCCACATTTTCACCTTCATTCTACTATTATAAAACTTGTTAACATCCTCAATAGTCTTATCCAAGAACAAAACCCTTGACAATCTCAATGACTTACTCATTCCATTCCACATGTTAGCAACTTCTTTATCACTCTTTAAGTGATTTAAAATAATTCCTTTTTCTCTTAGAATCTTTGCATCCTCCTCCGAATCTATAATTCCATTCATCAATTCAGTGTAACGCGTTATAACCAACGGTCCTGATCCGACAGATGATTCATATGCAACCAAGTTTCGGAGAAAAACTTCGGTATTAACATCCAAATTAATTATAGGAAGGTAAAACGTTCTAGTTTTTTCATCGAAGTTAATACTTGATATGCTTCCATCATTTGTTGGAAAAAATCGAACCCCCGAATTCATGAGTTCTTTAACACAAGGAATAGTGATTTCTTCAATCAAAGGTGGCTTGTTAATAAAACTACTAGAAGTTTCATTTTCTTGATTTTCTTCATCACCTTTTTCTTTAGAGAAAAATAAATATTCAATAGGTTGTTTTAGAAGTTTACCTCCTGGAAGATTGGTTATGATTTTCCATGGAAACTTGACAAGAACTTTCAAAGGTTTTGATACAAGTGCCCTTTTTACTAATTGCATAGGTCCTTTGTTAAGTTTTGAAAGAATCTTCCAAATTTCATTGAATGATTGCTTCACATAACTAGCCTCACCTTTTGAATTTTCATCATCTCCTTTGTGATCTTGTTCATCTTCTTCTTCATGAATCTCAACATCAATTGCTATATCATTTTCTGTTTCTAATTTAGGGACAATCATATCATAAAAGAAATCCAACACATGCGCACTTTCAGAGACTTTAATGTTTGGAAAATCTTCAATCATCTTAAAAGGTGAAATTTGTTTAAACAAACCTATAAACATGAAAATCAACATTTCATCAGCCGCTTCGAGTGACGAAAACTTGAACTCGAGCAATTTTCTCAAAACAAATAATGGAATTTGATTCTCTAACATCACAATATCTCTCAACATTGCATTATGAGCTGATTTTCTTCCAGCATAATCCACCAAATGTGACATACTTGACGAAACTACCCTTTTCGTTACTCCTTCTTGCATGGCATAAATTTGAAGTAACTCAAGTAAGAATGATGCATCAACAATCATCATCCACACCATCGTTTCGCCGTTCAAATCTAAGTATTTATGGTAACATGCTCTAACCCTTTGTTCAAACTTTGTCAATTGGTCAACAAGTTTGTCTAACTTGAGAGTTTGTAGTGATTTTAAGAATCTCTTTGTTGCTGCAAGCTTGTAGCTTTGCATTTCATAGAGTTCTGGTCGCCAATAATGGTAAGGACCAATTGCAACTTGTTGTGGAACATATGAATCTGGATCACTAGCCATAAGAAGCTTTGGCACATTGAAAATGGTTACACATAACTCACCATCTTCTTCTTCGAATTCTTCTTCTAGGGTTTTTCGTATATGAATCACCCATCTAAGTTCATCAAAATTTGATTTAGAATTATATGACATAGTAGACCTTAGAGAAGACATTTTTTTAAAACTAAAACTCTTACAAAGAAGAAAGTATATTTGACAATTTTGATGAAACCTGTGTGTTTTGTTTGGTACTTATAATTTGTACCATTGCACTATTTATTACTTATTTCATCAAATTGACATTAAACAATTAAAAATGTGTTGATCATGCTTAATTGTTTTAGGTATACATGGGATCAATTTAATCATGCATGTTTCCATTGTTCTTTTCTTTAGCTGTCTTACCTTGAAAGTTTTCACCAATAATAAAGTTTTTAATTTTTTAAGGTAACAAGTTTTTTTTCCTTTTAGATACTCATTACAACAACTTATAGAAGAGGTTGATTATTATAATATGATTATATTCTTTGAATTAAAATGCAGTGACCACCACCAAGGTAGAAGATAACGACATTACTTGAATTTGATGGAATGTAAGGAATATGAACATTTGAAACGTGTTTTATAATTGAAAATAATGACTAATTGGCAATAGAATATATTAGAAAATATTGTAAAGTAGAAGAAATTTATCGATAAAGTTAAAGGATGAATGATGAGAGTTTGTGACTTTTCTTCTTTTCCATGACAGTGGGAACCATTCCTTCCTTATGGTTGGTGAAATTAAAGTGAGAGCTTGTTTACCATTATAGCTTATTCTTACGACTATATATTAAATAGATGAAATATGGAATATTGGAACGTGTTTTACAAATGAATATTTATAATTACAAAAACGAAAGTAATATCTTGTTTAGTTGGAACATGCCGAATAGTTTCATGAACTTGATGATATTGAGGACAAATATAATTGGTTTAAGTTTTGCTTGGGAGTTTGAAAGAAAATGAATGAGAGAGATTTAAAAAAAAAAAAAAAAGGAAGGATAGAAGAGAAATAATAAAAAGATTTTGGTAGAGATGATTTGTTGAAAGAACTAATAGTAAATTAAATGGATTCAGGATAAAATCATGAGCGATTTATTTTTATTGAATTTTTTTAAATCTGAAACTTTTAATTTATACGTCAAAATAATGTTGTTTCATAAAATTGCTACTTGGGATGAAACACAACTTTTTAGCAATACTTTTGCTGAATGTTGCAATTTTTTTTACCTAATGCAACATTTTAGAAGTTTTGCATATTCAAATGCATTTTCCAATACTTCACGAACCGGTGCCTATTTTAAAAGTTAAAATACAAACTTCTTATTGCAACACTTTACAAAGTGTTTCCTATTTTTGAATTAAAAAAGAAACGGCCTAATGCAACACTTTACAAGTGTTTTCTATTTCTATAAAAAAAACAAATTAGATCGGCGTTACCTTACACATACTCTTTAATGGTTCTTCGCCTACATCTCTTACTTAGCACTATTTATGACCATGTGTTTTTCCTGTTTCTTGAATTTTTTGTGAGAGAAGCTTCAGTTTTCACTTTGAGACGACACCATCTCGAAATTTACATTGGTATGTATTTTTGTTGTTGCGTATTCTCAACATTGAACTTCATTAAGAGTTTGAAAACTCAACCCTCAATATGCAATAGTCAACATTATTAAATAATGTTGCACAAACACCCAACAATCAATATTATTAAATAGTGTCACACAAACATCTAAATTAACAACTTGTTTTTATCCATTGAATCTTAGGTTAAGATTTTCTTAACTTCATATTGGGTTACTACCGTTGTTGGAACTCTTAATCAAGGAGTTTCAATATCATACCTCTCGAGGTAGTCTTTAGTAAATCTCTTGCCATTGATTTAGTGAAGAGGTTTGACTACTACAATGTTTAAACACTTTTGAAACATTGTTAGACTCGGATTTTTCAACTAGTTGAAGTCAACAAAGAATGTCAATGAAAAGACATGTGCTATGAGAAAACATTTATGAAGTGCCTTAAAGAGCATTAACGATAAAGCATCGACATACTAATGACAAGGGATTGACCAAGCTGTCGATGCAAGGAAACATGGTTTGTAGGAATCTCAAGGATGAATCTACAAGACCATGATTATTGTGAAATATGTCTAGAATCTCAAAAAGGGTAGTCAACAGGGGCCTTTAGTTCAATAGAAAGATCGATCGACCGAACCATGTAAGATTGAAAGACTTAGTAAATTTACAAGTGTAGAGTCCTTGGTAGGCACCGTCAACAACACAAGTGCATAGTCCTTGGTAGACAGCGTTAACAACACGTTGGAGCAGATACTATTAAGGATTCGCGAGGAAGTTGGAAGGAGTTATGACCCAACATGGGGTTTAAATAGACAAAGTCATGGGTAACACATAAGCATGCTAGTCGGGGCCTGAGGATCGAACGTGAAGTGAACACAGTAGTCCCCTAGTGGTTATAACCATCCTCGACGGTTACTTTGTAAATAGAATAAATAACATACTCATACATGGGATCAAAGGTCATAAAATTTCATACATACTCTCCATACCATTGGAGTACTCAAGTCAAATAGCGAAACAGTTGAGCGAGAAACATGTATGTATATGCGTCCAATCTTTTCAGTAGTTTTTTATTTCCTTGAAAGGAACATTTATTTATACTTTTTCTTTGTTTAATGCGATTTATTGCATTTTACCTTGTCCTTTATCACAACTTGACTTCATTTAAAGTCTTTTTCTACGCCGTTATCATTCACGCGACAACTGCATTCAATTCACACGCACATGTGTTCACACAAATAGTTTGCATAAATTGTTTTGGAGATTTTTCGAGTTAATTTCATAGACTTTCTAAACTCGTGATTTTTCGAGTTAATTTCATAGTCTTTAGCCAATGGAACATTCAATAGAAGATTTCTCAACTATTTATATTCTTGACAAACAAAAGCAAGAGCCATGGACTCCTATTCCGTGGTCGAAAGAGTAATACATGTTTGTTTCTTTCTCTTCTAAAAAATTTCACCTCCAACTAGTGTAAATGTCCACCTAGTTGTATATTTATGATCTCTGACACTCAATATCCAACTCGTATTGGTATATCCTTACAATATGATAGGAAACCTACCATAATGGAAGCCAAAATTGTTGTTTATAAAAAGATAACCGAAATTCTTTGTGATGGCTTTTCAATGCTCGCCATTTAGAGTGCTAGTAATTCTACTCATTTTACTAACTGCAAATGCTATGTTAGATCTGATACGTTGCATCAAATATATTAGGCAACCAATTGCACTTTCATATTCCAATCTTCTGTTATTATTTTAAAGTTTGACACTCGGATCAAACAGAGTACTCACTTTCTTGAAATATAAGTGTTTGAACTTACCAAGTACTTTCTCAACAAAGTGTGTTCGACTAAGTTCATAATCCTCACTATTTCACTTTACTTTGATTCCGAAAAGAGTGTTCACTAGTTCAAGATCTTTCATCTTGGATGTGGGAGTTATAAATCTTTTTTGTTTCTAAAACTCAATTCATCTTGTTGCTAATGATTAACATGTAGTTAACTAGAAACAAATGAATATTACAATATTCTCACACAACTTTGTGTACAAGTACTTGTCATAAGAATTAGGAACAAATGCATTTGAAATGAGTATGAGTTTAAAATTGAATCATGAAGCATTGCAATGAGTTACACGCACTTTTAACTTGTGAAATGTTGTCTTTTAACACTGGTATTTAAATACCACCTTATGGTAGCCGATTACCACGTTTTCCAGAACTCAATTTTTGCAAGTTTTATACTTGGTATTCGAATACCACTTATTGGTAGTCGAATACCTCATTGCTTTCTTCCCTTGAAATGTATTTTAATGGCAAGATTTCATGTATGATCATGCATGATGATTAAAGAAGATTTTTTAGATGAAGTGAGAGATGAAATTCTAAGCAATTTAAAGTAATATAATATAAGTTACAATGAACAACTTAGTTATGTTCACTTTTCTTAAATCTTCACTTGAATTTATATGTTCAACCTTCTTGATCAACTTCATCATTGATGTGCATGACACTTTTGATCCTTTTCTTCAATAATTTTGTTTTCTTTCATCAAAACTGAACTAGATATAAGATGTATTATTCAAAATCTCCTCCTTTTGATGATGACAAACTTTTTGAATTTGTGTTTTGATAATCATTGAAAAGTATCCCCCTAAGTTGTGTCTCTTCATCTTAATTTCTAAATCTTGCAATGACAGAGTCAAACTTTTGATGTAGCGCACTTTTTGTTCATTACCAAGAAACACATAACCTTCTGGTTGCTCCATGTAAATCTCCTTATCGAGATCTATACTTAGGAATTTTATTTTAACATTCATTTGATAAACTACAAGCTCATGCAAAGAAGTTTATTTTGACATTCATTTAATTAACCCTTGTTACTTTATTACCAAGGGTTTTTTATTACCATGGATTTTTAAAACAACCGTAGTGATATCAGTTGACGTTTCATGAGTTCGATTTTCAGCGGGTGTTAATTCGTGATTTCTGCAGTATTTTAGCACCGCCTTTCATTTTTATTTTAAAAAAGAAAGTTATATCACTATAGTTCTTTAAACTAACCACTGTGATATATTTTCTAATTTTTTTTAAAATTTTAATTACTTAAAACCTGGCGCTTTTCATAAAATATCATGTAAATCATATATATATATATATATATATATATATATATATATATATATATATATATATATATATATATATATATATATATATATATATATATATATATATATATATATATATATATATATATATATATATATATATATATATCCACTATTGTCTAAAAAACTGTTATAATATATATATATATATATATATATATATATATATATATATATATATATATATATATATATATATATATATATATATATTTATTTATTTATTTATTTATTTATTTTTAAAATTTTGAATTGCTTCAAACCTGATGCTTTTTTTTACAAAATATAATTAATGTAAATCGTATATCACCACGTTTGTCTAAAAACACTGTTATAATATATTTTTTATTGTTTTTTAAAAATTTTAATTGCTTAAAATATGATGCTTTTTTTTTATAAAATATCATTAATGTAAATCATATATCACCATGGTTGTCTAAAAACACCGTTAAAATTTTTTTTTTATTATTTTAAAAAAAAAATTAATTGCTTAAAACTTGACGCTTTTTTTTATATAATTTCGTCATATATCACAATAGTTTTGATAATCAACCGTTGTGATGTTATTAGTCAATTTAAACAGAGCTAGTTAATTTGTCTCTTCAGTTCCATATTTTCATTTCTATCAAGAAACAACCCTTGACAAAACAACGCAATTCTCAACCCTAATGACACCATTTTCAACCCTAATGAAACAAAATCGGTTTCGACTCTAATGAAACGTACAACATCATCTTCAAACCTGAAGAAATAACAACATTTTGAACCAATGTCTGTGCTTTCATACTATCGAGAAAGGAGTGACACCGTATTCTTCGTTCTTGACTAGTCTTCGATTTAGCTATCGAGGAGGAACTCAAAGTTTATGACAACATCTTTTTACTTATTCATCATGTTTTCGGCATATAAATTTCCCCCCATGCATCTACAGTACCTTTATTTTCCATTGTTGTAAATGTAATTGTTATTGTTGATGCCATTGTGTTGATGATGCTTCTGATGCTTATGTATTTGTTGTTATTGATGTCATTGTTTTTGTTGATGATGTCATTGTTGTTAATGATGCCATATTGTTGTTGATGCCATTTTGACGATGATACCATTGTTTTTGTTGATGTCATTTTGTTGGTGACGCCACTGGTGCTTACGTATTTATTGTTGTTGATTTCATTGTTGTTGATGATGTCATTGTTTTATTGATGCCATTGTTGTTGATGATTCCATATTGTTGCTTGTATGTTTGTTGTTGATGATGCTTATGTCTTGATGTTGATTATTTTATGTCTTGATAGACAGACTCTTCTTCATTTAGTAGTGACGAAGCTACGTATACAAATGAAACCATATGACAAATGATTCTCAATATGTAGTAGGAAAACAGGAAAAAAAAAGCAAAAAGTTGCCACAATGATGGCTAAATTAACAAAAATTCGCAAGTCGGGTGTTAGACTTTCGGTCGAGTTTAGTATCGTTTATACTATTCTTGATGGTCCTCATTCTTTGTTGTTTAAGAGTTATGTTGCATTACTTGGACGTAGAAAGATCAACATATTGTTAGATGATTGGAAAGATGTAACAAATGAGGTGAAAAAGAGCATATGGACAAACGTTCAGGTGTTAATTATTTTAATTTTCATCGATTCAATATTAATTTATATAAACACTAATACATACTTATTGATGTAAATGTGTAGTTGAAGTTTGAGTTTAGTGATGATTCAAAGTTGAAAAAAATAAATCACTTATGTTGGTACGACTTGGAGGAATTTTAAGTCACGACTCATGAGTGACTATATTACGAAGCCTAAACATAATATTGAGCGTCTGTGGGTGAAATATCCTTATCTTGACAAAAAATTTTGAAATTTTTTTGTGAAGCACCGTAGTTCTGAGGAGTTCATGGTTAGTACCAGTTACATTTTTTGATAATTTTATGGATACAACCATGGACGCTAATATTTTTTCTATCTTTAAAACATGTTAAAAGTGAAGTAGAAAGCTGAACAAGTTTAAAAACAAATATCCTCATAGATTCTCTCGTGGGGGATACAAGAAACTTGAGAAAACAATGATTATTCACAAAAGACAACAACTAGGAGATTGAGACTCCATTAGTCGTGATCGAGAACCATCTCCACCATCATGACATGAGAAGTGGAATAGAGCTCGACAAAGACCAAATGGGGACTACACTTCAAATGCCTTAAGATTAGTAGCTGAGAAAATTTTAAGTTGGACTTTATGTGCATATGTTAAGTGTTATTTAAATCACTTTGGTAGTTAACAATGTATGTCTTATCATGTTGTGTAGGACTCGTTGGTTAACTCATTTTGTGAAGGTTCCTTTGTTCCAGAACCACAACATGATATATTAGTAGAAGCAATTGAAACAAAGGAGCATAGTGGGTGTACCCATGGGGTTGGAGATGACATTAGCCTGAAAGTGTTTTTTGATACGTCTAGAAAAAAGTATCATTCCTCAATAAGTGAGTAATTTTAAAACTATGATTTCTCTATTATAGTTAGTTTTCATGTTTTACCAAATACTAATTATATATGCTTATATTGTTCATTTAGAGAACATTTTCAATTTACCAAATACTGTATGGCTTCGTCTTTGATGATTGTAAATATGTTTTTATTGCTTAATTTGATATTTTGTTAATATTTAGCTAATATATATATATATATATATATATATATATATATATATATATATATATATATATATATATATATATATATATATATATATATATATATATATATATATATATATATATATATATATATATATATATATATATATATATATATATATATATATATATATATATATATATATATATATATATATATATATATATATATATATATATATAATGTACATGTAAAAAATACAGATTTGTAATATATGAAAAATTTTAAAATAAAAAAAAAACAGCAAAAAACAAAGTATTTTATCACGGTTATTTATACCAACCTTTGTTATAGACAGAGCGTAAAATATTATAAACAATACAGTCGTTGGGTTTCAAACTCATGACATTTACCTTTATATCACAACGGTTGTATACTTTGACTATTGTAATATATAGCGCGCTACCTAATTTATCACAACGATCTTACGCCCTAGTAAAAAATATCATACATAAAATCACACCTTATCTCACAACAGTTGGCCGGACGTAGTTGTATCCCTTTTCCAGCCGTTATGATTGGTGTTTTCCGTAATAATGTAGGTATCGAGCCACTAAACTCCACATTTTACTACAATTCTTTTTAATAATAGTAATAATATGCAACACGTAAAATTGACCTTAGCAAATTATAATTACCACACTATTTAATAGTATACAATTCACTTCTTTTAGGAATACCATCTGCATAGATACTATAGCAATTTGAGTATTAGCCTTTTAATATTGTGAATACAACAAACAGTAATCAAAGTAAATTAATTATATCCTTATACATGCAAATCTATTGAATTGCAAACAAGTAAAGTAAAATAAAACTGTATTTTGTACCGTTCTGATTCATTATCTATGATCAAAACAAGACAATGTATTTTACTTATTCATTATCTATGATTAATTTATGTATATCTTGTAAATGGTCATTAACGAATAGCATAGTACTCTTGATGTATGTAGTCTATAAGAAAAGATACATAGCAAAGAAAGGAAAAGAATAAAACATAAACTTTGTCTCTTATTAAATGAAAAAGAATATGAAATAGAAGTGGACAAAATGAATCTTTTCTCAAATCTTTAGAGATGGATAGTTTATTATAATCAAAGAGAGATAATTTTTGCACAAGTAAAAATGAAGTGAGATAGAGGATATTGTGATTAAAGTGTAGTGCATAAAGTTGTTGGAAAATGGTAAAAATATTGGGCAGGGCATCAGATTAGAAAGACATAGAGGTAAAAAGTTACTTTGAAATACTCAATACAGTGTTAATAACAAATACTTCAGCATATTTCAACTCATTGCAGCATTTTTTATAAGATCTTTAATACATGTTGGTACAGTAAAATTTTGGAAACTAACATAAGATGGAGTCACTCGAGACAATCTCATTAGCTTGTTTCCTAATAAATTTAACATGAGAGTTCTTAAATAAAATAGCTAATAAGCGATTACATTAAAGATAATGACACCAAATAATTATAATTTTTTTCTCCTTCCCAACAAACAACGCAATTGGAAGGACAAACTACTTCTTTGTCTTTTAGTCGTATTCTAGCATACTCTTTAATTAATATTATTATAAAATTACAAAATTGTTTTTTAATTATAGTAACGTATTAAAAATAAATACTATAAAATTATAAAATAAAAATAGGTAAATCAATAGGTTAAAAATCAGTATTATAAAATTATAAAATAATATTTTTTTAAGTATGGAGTTATTTATTTATTTATTTTTAATGAAATTTATCAATTGGTTTTTTCCACCTTCATACAACTTGTCTATAGTAATTTATTACATTAAATTTAACAGAGTGATCTTTAGTCAAACTTTTATTACATATTTAAATATATTTAAAAATGATATTTTGTATAATTGATGAAGGAAAAAAATTTATGAAAAAGTGAACTATAATTAATGTTTTTAATTAAAATTTATATAATTAATTTTATTAATTAAAATTTATATAATTAAAACAAAAAATACATAGTTAAATAAGAGAGAAACTAAAAGTTATTTTTAATTTAAGTTTATAATTTAATAAAAATGAACTAATAAAATATTAAAATGATTTTAATCAACTATATTAAATACTTGTTTTTATTTCAAGTTTTATAGTTTAATAACATTAAATGGTAAAAATAAGTATGTTATTTTTTGTATACAACAACTTTTGTTCTTAATTATTTTTAAAAGTTTCTTTAAAATATTAATACTCTAAATTTTTTATTACTAATTTTAAAATTTATTTTTTATAACATTTCAAGTTGCATTGTCTAAGTGATTATTTATATGATGTTGTTGATAAAAACATTTATGTATTATTAATTCAATAATTTAAAAATAAATATTCAATTAATTTATCTATAATTTTAAACATGTATTCAAAAATAATATTTATTGGTCAATTATAAATATTTTTAAAATAGTTATTTTATTAAATCTTAAATAAATTTCAATATTTTTCATTGGTTAGTTATTCAAAAATAGTTATTTATTGACTGTTTAGTTAAAAACGATATTTATCATAGATGTATAAACAAATTATGGACGAATAAATTGCTTTAATTATAATTTATTTTACAATGATACAATGTAATAAATTTTTATGTGACAATAATTTTATTGATAAAAATCAATTGCGGTATTTTGAATGCAATAATTTTATTCATAATAATTAGAACATAATTATTTAGCAATGTGGAAATTATATGAAACGGAGAAACAAAATTTTAATAATTTTTTTCTTTTTTAATATGAAAATTATATGAAACGGAGAAACTAAAACTACTTATTCAAATATTAAAAATTTAAAATTTATTGATATTTTAAAAAATATTTGAAAAATATTAATGATCCTTAAAAATTCTATTCTCTATTATAAAGCAATTGTATTATTTATAAAAAAACTAAAATAATGATTTATTTAATATAATATTAAATCATTTTTATTTTAATCATACTATTCATTTGTATTACATAAGTTTCATTTAACATATTCTATTATGCATTAAATATTTTCTAGATAGAGGGATGAATTCATTAATTCACCTTATAAATGACTCAAATATAAATATTTGAATTTATAAGTAAATTTCAATTTTCAATATTTACTTTATGTTTTTGTTACTTAATAATGAAAATTATAATAAGTTTGTATAAATACATTTAGTCAAATAAAATAAAATTTTAATGATTTTATTTTTTCTTATTATAAAACGGAAAAATGAGACAATTTATCTAAAATATTGAAAAATAGAAATTAATTTACTATTTCAACACATCACATATTTGGGGTTATTTTGGGTCCAACATTTACTTTATTCAACTAAGCTAATTATTTGTTGTCTTTTTTCATTTTTTTTAAAGTTCAACTAAACTATATAAATTTTTTTAAAATTTATTTTATATCATAAATATAAGATTGTGTCATTAACCAACTTCACTATTGCATTAACCATAAAAATATATGTTATTAACCACTTATTTTCCTTATAATTCATCGATCACTTTTACTATTTCATTAACAAATAAAATACATAATACCAACCATATTCAAATATTAAATTATAAATGTATGGACCAATTTTTACACTCAATTAATCAACTTTATTTTATTATTTAATTATTTCTTTAATGTTTTAGAATCCATTAACAATATCAGGACACTCAATAAAAAAACCACGAACTATATTAAGCAACGTATAACACTCAATTAACCAATTTTATTTTTCCACCTAAGACTTTTTTAAATATTAAGACATATTAAGCAAACTATAAACCATATTAATCAATTCTTTACAAACCGATAACCAAAGTTATTTTAGAGAAAAAAATTGAGTTTAATTAGTCTTTGGTGAGATCCCAAAAAGAGTTTTTATCTTTTAGTCTTAAATTTTTCAACTCACATTAATAAAAAAAACTCTATTTGATAAGTGTTTTTTAACTTTAGGTTGTAATTTTTTTATTAACTTTTAACTTTTTTTTAAAGCTATTTGAAGTAACTTTTGAGTTTGTAAGTTTTAGCTTATGACTTTTTCTTTCATTTGTACCATTACTATTTTATCAAAAATTTATTTTTAGCTTTTATATTTCATTATGATCTAAATTAAAATGATTGTGTTTTAATTGAGCGAATAAGAAATATTAGTCACTATTTTTACCGAACAAATTTATGATGCAATCCATCTTCTTATTAATAAAATATTTAAATTTATTATATTGAATTATTTTTTATTATTTTTAAATTATTATCTTAATTATTTGATATTTAATTTTATTATTAATATATTATTTTTATAAATATGATAATGAACGATTGAATATATTTGTTTATTAGTAAGCATACCATGAATTTTAAGTTATCAATTTATGTAACTTTTAATTTCCCTAACAATCAAATTAGCTTATCAGCTATAAATCATCGGCTATAAGTTATCAATTATCAGTTATAGAGTTTGTTTGGTAAAATTCTGAAAAATATATTTCTGGAAACAATAATGTTAACTTGCAGTGTCTACACTTACATCACCCTATATAAAATAATAGTTATGCCAATTTAAATTTATTGTGACATTAAATTACCTAAACAACTCTATTATTTTTAACTATTCTGTTTTAGATATGTTAATTACCTAGTATTTATATTGACTTAATATGGAATAATAGTTATACAACTATATTGTTTAAAAAAATATTGAACTAAATTGAGTACAATAAATTTATAAATAATTTTATGTTATAAAAATTTTAAATAAAATTACCTAAATAACATTTCATTTAATTAACATATTTTTATTTAAAAAATTTATAATATAAAATTATTTATTAAGTTATTATACTCAATTTTGTTTAATATTTTTTTAATCAATATAGTTGTATAACTACTTTTCCATATTAAATCAATATAAATACTAAGTAATTAAAGTTAAAAAAAATCTTCAAGTAGTGATTATATATTAGGTTTGGTGATTGAAAGAACTATAAAAAAATAAATAAATAAAGTTGTTTAGATAATTTAATGTCACAATAAATTAAAATTGATATAACTATTATTTTATATAGGATGATGCAAGTGTAAGTACAATAAAAAAGTCAACATTATGGTTTTTGGAAATATATTTTCGGAGATTTATTTTTAGAATATATTCATTCATAAAATTCGGGTTTTACTAAAAAACGAATGAAATGTGTATATTAAATTGTGTTCGAAAATAAATTAAAGACGTTTTTGAAATTTCATGTGGTGTTTAAGAGAAATATAGGATGCTTTAAGAAATTTTCTAATGTTTTGTTTGTATTGGGTCTAGCCCAATTAGTTCTAGACCCATTTATGTCTTCTAGTCACTTAGGATATCTCATAAATTTGATGTTTTATGTAACTTGTTTTTTTAATAGAAAATATTACTCAACCTGCTTTTCTCAATTTTCATGCTTCTAATACCAAATGTTAACATGGTATCAGGAACAAAGAGATTATTCTGATCTTTTTCAGTCCACTATTTGGTGGAAATGTGTTGCTTTCTCACCATATATTATCCTTTTCTTCACAAACGTGTCTTCCTCACGTTCTTTCAGCAAATTCTTTCTTTTCTATCGGTGAAAGTCTTATCTTTTTTCGTGTGTTTGTTTCTCTTTTTTTCAACATTTTGTTCTCTCTGCTATTTTCATCACTATCATTGTTGTATCTTGGATTCTTGATCAAAATCTCGTTCTTTCATCATCGTCATTTTCCCTTCCGATCACCTTTTTGCTTTACTATGTTCTCTATTGTCATATTTTTCACTTTCTTGTAGAGTTTCGATTCGCAAACCCTAATTTCTCCATTTTTCTTGTTCCTCGTGTTTTCTCTTCTATTCGACTGATTGTTTCCTAAATTCAACTGATTTATATTCTATCATGGCCGATGCAAACAACGATTCCTCTGAATCTTCCAAGAATACCGATGAGCACCCTACAAACCACCACGAAATCATAGAAATCGTTCGAAACTATCAGAGCAACATGATCGATCCCTTTTACATGCACCCAAATGATAATCTCGGCCTCTCAATCGTCTCACCATCACTCAACAATACCAACTTCCATTCTCGGTCGAGTGCCATCAAGCTTGCCCTCTAATCCAAGAACAAATTAGGGTTCATTGATGGAACCCTAATTCTCCCAAATGTCTTTGATTCTAAACATCTAGCATGGGATAGGTGCAACAACATGGTGAAGGCATGACTCACTAATTCCATCAAGAAAGACATATCTGAAAGTGTTCTATGAATGAATTCTGCAAAAGCTATATGGGATGAGCTTCATGAGAGATACCATAAAGGTGATATTTTTTTGGATCTCCGATCTTCAAGAAGAAATCTACGCTCAAAAACAGGGAGAACAAACAATCACTTAGTATTTCACCACCTTGAAGAAACTATGGTAGGAATTTGACAACTTTCGGCCTATTCCCAATTTTACTTGTGAACTTGCTTGCCATTGTTTATTACTCCCCAGTATCAAAGCTTACCGTGATAACAACTACGCCATCAGATTCCTCAAAGGCCTCAATGAATATTATGCTCATGTTCGTGCTCAAATCATGTTGATGACCCCTTTACCTCTTGTCAACAAAGTTTTCTCTCTGCTAATTCAACAGGAAAGACAACTCATCCAATCTCTTGAAGGCGAAAAACTCGTTGCTCAAAGTCTCAAAACCTTTCCAAAAAAATCGACCTTCTCACTCAACTTCCAAGCTAAAACATCTCAATATTTTATATATAGTTTAATATATGTATTAAATTATTTATTAAATTTTAAATTATTCAAAAATGTATTTTGTGTAGAGAATTTTGTAGGACCTAGTTTTTAAATAAATTGTTATTACTCAAACTTTATCAATATTATTTTTGGAATGGGATATTTGAGATTTTAATAAATATATTAGTATTTATTTCTAGTTTATTTATTATTTATTTATTTGTTTATACGTTTATTTTATTTCATCAATGCAATGTGACGATGATAAAATAATTATCATTTGAACATTATTTATTTATAGAGTTATTCTAATATTTACAGTTTAATTAATTAATTTATTATTTTTTATTATTTTTCTATAATTCATATTTGATTATTTATATTATTTTTCTAATGTAGTAGAACTTAAATTTGAGTTAATTGATATTTTGCGACAGATCTTATATTTTGTGTTAGTATTGTAACATCACTTTTTTATCTTATTTTTTTAATCTATTTATTTTTAATATAAATTTGGCTTGTTTAATTTATAATTTGGTGTGTTTAAAAATATTGTTAATGTTGTTAAATTATAAGTTGTTCGGTTCTTAGTATGTGGGGTTTGAATAGAAATTCTATGTTGGGCTCATGGCATGTTGTGTTTTCCACCTAAATGACCAAAATGCATAACTTTCTTTGGGAAGTTAGGGTTTGGGGTTGAATTCTCTCTTCTTATTGAGTGAGTGACTCCTCTTTTCTCATTATTCTCTTTTCTAAATTTCATGTGTTCTTAGTCCCTTTGAAAAAGTCAATAAAATATCCCACAAATCCTTGTCTCCATTGTTTCAAATACATTTTTCTCAATCAACACTTTGTTTGTCACTCTAAGATTTCTACTCATCTCAATCGTGTGAAACTGTTAGATTTGATCTTTTCATAAAATTGGGTCGTGTCTTGCTTCACAATTTATTTAAAAACTAAGTCCTACAAAATTCTCTACACGAAATACATTTTTGAATAATTTAAAAATTAATAAATAATTTAATAAATATATTAAACTATATAAAAAATATTGTGATGTTACATTTTTACTTCCTTAAAAATAGTTTCGTCAACTAGAAATTCTCAAATAATTACACATTTAAATATACGTGCACGATCATAAAACCCATTTCAGAATGATGAATTTAAAATATTTAAAAACTTAAATAAAATAAGGCAACCATATAATAATATATTTTCGATTCTTATTTGTATATAAAATATTGGGGTGTTACAAGTACTAAGTTAGGATGTAAGGCAAATGGTCACTAGTAATTAACTTGAATTTGAATGTTTTTACCTTGATTTTTTTACCACTTTGCCTTGAATTTTAGTGAATCATTCCTTGATTTTAAGTGCCTTTGAGAAGTAATTTTATTGTTGAAAATTAGCACTTTTGAATTAAGTGACAATCATTCCAATCTTCCAGCTAACCATGAATCTCAAATAAAGAGATGACCCGCACCAACATGGAAAATAAACTCGAATTGTTACTAAATAATATCGGCCTTGAAAAACCCACTTAAATCAAATAAATCCATTATTAAACCTTTGGTCTTGACATGCAAATGCGAATAAATGACCTAAATGCATGGTCAAATGTATGCAAATGAACGAAAATAAGCTAGACAGATTGAATGAAAAAATATATGGCAAATTTTGGGGTATGACAAAATTGATATAGTGAAATTTAACCTTACTTTGCAAAAGTTGTTTACAAGAGAAATGTAGCAATACAACCCTATAAACCCTATGTTTGATTTTTATTCTAACACTTTCTCTTTCCTTAATCTGAGCTTGATCAAGTCACCCAACAATACTAATTTGATTCACCGTCTCACACTACTCCTTTGCAAGAACCCTCCGCTCTTCAAAGCGTTCACTCGATCGGATCTAAATAGCAAATTGTTGTAATCCAAGATTTACCAATTTGATCCACTGTCTCACATACTTCTTTACAAGAAATCCACGTTCTTCAAAGTTTTCACTCGATCAAATCCATATTGTGTAATCTTGTCCAAAGCCTTCAAATCCCCAATTAATTTTAAAGGAAAACCCCACTTTGATTTTCTTATTTGAAACCCTCAAAGATCTCAACCCAATTTACAGTTCAACAACCTAAGTTGAACGTTATCAACTATAATTCTAGATGACACCCAAACAAAAAATGATTATGTGTAGTTTATTTTTGTGTGTGCATAGAACGAAGGTTGAAGATGAAAAGCACTATTTGAAATCCCAATTTTGTTTGTGATTTTCTCAAAATCACTAAAAAGAAATGATGCAAGTATAAAATATATGTATGTGCACAAGTTAAAAGTAAAAGAAATGCAATATGTTTAGAAAATGATGCAAATTTTCAAGATTTTTAATGCATGTGTCGATCTATGTAGTTATAGGCCGACCTATTCGATGCATGTGTTGACCTTTATAAGTCATGTGTCGACATATGTATTCAGCACATCAAACAGTGGTTACAAGCTTTTAAAATGAGTTACATAGGTCGACTTGTAACTCGTATGTGTCGACCTGTAGAAAAAAAATTCTTTTATGGGTCGACCTATAGCACGTATGTGTCGACACATAGACAGTTTTTCACATAAAAACCAATTTTTGAATGCATGAAACCTTTTCTAAAATTTTTTTTAACATGTTGTTATTCTTTCTAATACTAAGATACATATTTAAACTCAGACGATATCGTCCAATATACAAAAATGTCAAAGTACCCTAGTTTTGACATCCTATAAAACAATTTTATTAAGAAAGATTTTATAAAAGAATTTACAAAAATGTCAAAGTACCCTAGTTTTGACATCGTTCAATATATATATATATATATATATATATATATATATATATATATATATATATATATATATATATATATATATATATATATATATATATATATATATATATATATATATATATATATATATATATATATATATATATATATATATATATATATATATATATATATATATATATATATATATATATATATATATATATATAAAAGAATTTACGTATTGATGTTTGTATATACAATTTATTAACCATGATCAACAATTAGTATCATTAAGGTAGTTTTCTTTAAATAGAAAACTTATAAAGTATATTTGTCATGATTTTCTTACTCATTAATATTTACATGTTTTAACTACGCTTAGTATACAACTTGAATTATAGAATTAGTGATTATCTTGAGACAAAATTCTAGCATATTTTTTATTTCTAAATTTTTCATTTATATACACTACGAAATGAGGTTTACATACAATTCTGACATGCTGTAATTAACATATTCAAGTGGATGAACTAGTGACAACACTCAGAATAGTGATCTCGATACAGTAGCATGTGATTGTTACGTATGAAACAAGTGTAATACTAGTTGAAATTCTATTTATAATTGTAGTTGTGGTAATTTATTTACTACTCCAATGTTGTTGTAATTGGAATATACTATACGTGTAGATCCATTTTTAATATTTTAATTAGCAAGTTTAGAGTGTCAAACCAACCGAAATTCATCTATATTATGATTTGCCGTCAAAAACATGTAAAAGGAATTAACTTAAAAGAATCTAATGTGTAATCTACCCAAACAAAATCAAGTCGGATTATATTTTTTTAAATAGAAAAAAGCTAAAAAAAATTTTATAAGTTTATTGAATTAAAGAAAAAAAAAACTAAATTTCAGATCAAAGAAAAATTCTTTAAATCTATTAGAACTATCTATTTAAATAAATATGAATAATTTTTTATTATTTTATATTATATTTTGTACTTTGAATTTTTTTTATAAGCACTTTGAATTAAAATAAAACTTTATTATATTTAAAAACTTATGAAAATAAGATGAAAATACCTTATGAACAATATCATATGTTGTTTTCAAAAGTTTTTTAAAATAAATAGTCTCACAAAACTTATGTTAATGGCTAAGTTAAAATAAGTCAATACAAACAAATTTTTAGTTTCATTGGTTTTTTAGTTTGTTAATCTATTTGAACATTATTTTAATTGTTTTTTTTATATATATCTAAAATAAATACACTTTTATGTGGGCTAGCAGTCTGACCATACATTCCAAAAGGTCAAACTCAATCCAAAAAATAAGTCTATGACAAATTATAGGTTAGACTTAGGCTTCCGTTATTTTGGTAGGCAAGCTCGGTTCAGCTTATTTCCACCCCTGGTATCGCTAAATGGAAATCTTCTTCTTGAATATCTTAAGAATGAGTGATTTTAAAAATTAAAAAAAAAAGAGTTTTATTTTGGATTGCTGGTTGAGGTAAAGAAGTCACTACAAGAAAATGTCAATTTTACCTAGTGATTTAGTGACGTGTTAATCACGTGAAAAAAAAATACGTTGCCAAGTGATTCCACGTCACTAAACTATTTAAATAATAAATTATTCAGACGTAAAATCTGCAACTAAAAATTGAAATTTTAAGAGAGAAGTTTGAATTTTTAAAAAATTCAGTTGTGGCGTGTAAAACACGTGAGAACTGAAAGTTCAAAAAAGTCCGTTTATTTCCCACGTGAGTGACATGTCACAAACTACCCACAAAGAATGCATGTCACAAAAATGCAAATAATAAACTTTTCAGACACGTTGGATGTTGGAATTGAATGTGACAAGTTTGTAAAGGGATTGCCACGTCGCAACCCACTGCCATAATTGCATTTTTACCGTTGCGTTGTCATTGTGTGTGAGCAACGAATATATATTAATTTGGGCGAAGGTTCCGACGCAACGTTCCCACAGGTTTTGAACGTTGCAAATTCTCAAAATCTTTGTTGGTTCCGACGTGGGAATCACGTAGCTACCTTCCCACGTGTTCACCACGTCGCAAACATCCCTATATATTAATTCATCAGATTTTCCTTCAGCAACATCTCGTTTCATCTTCTTCATGCTTTCTTCCTTCTTCCCCAATTCTCTTCATTCTTCCATTACCACTGCCTCCCTCACAACTCCATTTTTAATGAAAATTTCACAAAAAAATTTAAGGTGATTGGTATATATATTGTTTTTGTGAATGTTTTAACGTTTATTTTATGTTTATCTTATTATTAATTGTTGATTTTTTTTTCCAGATCTAAGATTTAAGAAGTTCAATTGGAAGCTTTGATAGAGTTCACACATTGAGATATTTATGCATTTCACTTTGTTTATTTTTGAGATTTTTGTGATATATGAAATATTATTTTAGAATATTGATTAGAAAATTTTAGATTTTTTGTTGATATTTTATTGTGTTGTGTTGTTGTTGATATATTATAAAATTTTAGATTTTACAATATTGTGTTGTTGATATATTTTTGAGGTTTTTTGTTTATTGTGTTGTTGATATATTTTTGAGATTTTTTGTTTATTGTGTTGTTGTTGTTGAAAGCAAAAAAATAAAAATAATTTGTAGTAGAATATATATTTTTAGAATATATATATTTCGAATTAAAAACATAATAATATATACAAACAAAATATTTATTAGAAACAAATTAAATATGTAATATATTTTTAATTTTTAAAAATAGAATATTTATTATGTTAGAAAAAGTAGAATTTTTAAAAATATTTTTAGTAAACAATATTGTAAATAGAAAAAATTAAAAGATATTTTTTACAAAATATAAAGAATATGTATTATATTTAAAATGTGTTATTTTTAAATGTATTATTTTTTCAAAAAGTATGTTTTCACGTGGGAACTTTTTCTCTTTTTTTTTGTTATTTGCGACGTAGGATCTATGTCACAACTTTGTGACCTGTTTTCCACGTGGGAAAAAGTTTCCACCATTGCATTTCCGACGTGTTTTACCCACGTCGCAAATGTTGATCGGTGAAGTGATTTTTAGGTTAGTGACGTGGGAATCACTTGGAAAAATGCAATGTTTCTTGTAGTGTGTATCATGGAAAGTGGATTATTTTCTCCTTCGTTTGATATATTAATCAAGAAGAAAATTTTATTGTCATGAGTTTGATTTTCAACAATTGCATTTTTATATATTCAAAACTTGAAAACACATGCCACTTTTTCTTTCGGTAGGTTTTAGTATTCGAGATGAAATGTAGGTATTTACCTCGATTGGGAGTTTCAATCGAAGGGAAAAACATTAGTTTTTTTTAATATTACCTAATTTTCATTTTGGCATGTATGTATACACATTTTGTGACAAAATCCTGTATATACATTTTGTGATAGAACCCTATATACACATCTTGTTATTAATTTTTTTCTATATTTTTCTATATTTTTGTTTTAACATGTATTATTTTAAACATAATCTATCTTGTCCATTTCTGAAACAAAAACATTCTTATGTATAAAAAATATTCATTGTTTACACCAACTGTAAAGTCAAAATGACACACATATCATCTTTTTACAGCAAAATTAAAACAAATTATTAACTAACAAAAGCAAAAAACCAAAATGCAAATTCTTGAACGCTTGTTCAAAAGTTTTCTTTTGTGAATTTTGTAATCGGTCGTTAACCGCCTATAATTTGAATCACATTTGAAACCAATTAGAATAATCAACAACAACAACATTATATCTTTAAACCATTGATCTCAACAACAACAACAACAACAACAACAACAACATTATTCAAACTTCAATCTCAACCAAAACAACAACAACAACATTATTCAAACTTCAATCTCAACCACAACAACAACAACAACATTATTCAAACTTTAATCTCAACCACAACAACAACAACATTCAAACTTCAATATCAAAAATATGAATCAATAACTATAACTAACATAAATAATTTATAAGCATATATGAATGTCAGAAATCATAACACTTATTTTAGGGGGTTTTGTTTTTCGACTTTTTACTTCTAAAACCAAGCAACATATGATATCATTCGACATCTCTACATGTTGGAAAAAAAATTAGTAAAAAGTATACAAATGTAAAATGAATTAGTATATATTACTAAGTCATATAAAACATTTGCTTACTAGTTTTCCCATATCCCTTCTTGATTACCATAACGAATAGAATACACATCGTCTGAATTATTTTCTTTAGATGAGAGACACACATGTGTTGCGAAAAAAGGGTCTCAAAAACTTAAATATTGATTTTCATCACTTTATAAATATGTTTTTCTTGTACGTAGAGCAATTGACTATGTAGCGTTAGAAGGATCAATGACATAAAAAATTATTTTTCTTGGGATGCCATGAAGAATGGTTCGTTCATATATAAGTTATCTGTCGAAGATCAACCCATGTGAATCATAATTCATCGGTTTTTACATCAATGTTATTGTCAATATGCTTGCACTTAAATAAAGGCACTTTAAAAATAACAAAATCAATCTTCAAAATCTCTTCAATGACCCCAGAGTAAGCTTTAGATGTCATTACATGATTCTTATATTTTGAACTATAAAAGTACATGGATTCAACTTCAACCATAACCCCACTATTCGTATGATACTATGATCATCCTTTGATTTTTATAGAATGAAAATATAGTAATGTCGTATGCACGCCAAATTATTAAATTAAACTTAAGAATATATGACATCCATTTAATTATCCTGGATGTACTATTATCTGATTATAGTTACCCTTACACTTTTTGGTAAAATGCCACAGATAGCCACTAGTAGAAGTTGTTGCACTAAGACATGACAATCATAATATTTTAAGTCAACTAATTTGAAATCTTTCATTGACACAATTTTCTTCATATTTCATGAGTACCCTTGAAGGACTTTGATGCTCTGCAAACAATCGCAAAAACATTTTTTTTCCTTTTTAGACAGAGTGTGACATGCTGGTGTCAAATATGTTATATTTCATGTTTCTTTTAGGGATAAATCTTGTCTTATACCCATCACTACCACATATAAACATGAAGTCTTAATATATTTTAAATTTCCTTTAATGTTAAGAAGTGCTCCAATAAAACTATGACATACATTTTTCTTCAGATGCATCACACCAAGACAATGTCTTACATCGAAGATAGACCAATATGGAAGATCAAAGAACACCAACCTATTTTTCCAAATATTTTTCTCCATGGGACATTTTTGGTTCTTTCCAAATACAATATTAATGTTTTGTTTTCTTTTATAAACTTTTTCCCTGATGAAGGGTTTTGGAGCGATATCAAAATCCCGCTCTTGATTAAAAGCCTTCTACAATCTATGGTATGGATGATTGGGTCTTAGAAATTTTTGATGTAGAAGATAAAAAGTATTTATTCCATTTTGTAGTTGGTGGAAGCATGTATCATCTTCACATATAGGACACGCTTTATGTCCCTTAACGTTATAGCCAGACAAATTATCATGTGTAAAAAAGTCACTGATTGTACAAAACATCATGACACTTATATTAATATTATCACTTTCTATGCGCATCATTGACATGAACATGTTCCTCCCACAAAACTCTTAAATCTTCAATAAATGGAGTTAAATAAACATCTATGTCATTTCTTAGTTGTTTTGGACCCGAAATCATCATTGATAACATCATATATTTGCACTTCATGCACAAGCACGAAGATAGATTGTAAATTATGAGAAGAGCAAACCATGAAGTATAGTTAATACTCATATTTCCAAACAAGTTCATTCCATTGGTGGCAATTTCAAGCCTAAGGTTCCTTGTCTCAAGAGAAAAATATGAAAACAACGAATTAATTTTCTTCCATTCTGATAAATCAACTACATGGCAAAATTTTCCATCACATGATATTTCATCTACATGTCATCTAGTATTTTTTTCATTATTTACATTAGAAAATAGTCCATTGAACCATTGAATTATTAGTAGGTGCATTGACTATATTTGAATTATTGAGAAATGTGCGCCCTTTTGAGATGATTTTATTGCGTTCAATATTTTACTCTGATAAATATGATTGATTTTTCATTATATTTGTGGGGTAGAAAAGGGTGTTACAAAGTGGTGCAGGGATAATCTTGGAAGGACTTGGCGATATACTAATTAAGCAAGCACTTAAATTTGAATATAAAGTCATAAACAAATAGACAGAATATGAAGCTCTCATTATCGGCATGATTCTCGCCCTTGAAATGGGTTCCTCTAGATTGAAAGCTAAGAGTGATAGACGGATTTTGTGCAAAGTTGAAGTACTTGAATACGCAAGTTGCAATGAAGTGGCTTGAGATGATCAAATCACATTTTGTGAATTTTGAGGAGAACTTTCCTGATCTACAATGGAAGCTTCTTTAAAACTTTGTGCATCACTCAAGTTTATAATGAGTTGGAAATGCGAAGAACATAACTTCTACGCAACTTTGATCTTAACCAAGAATGAAGTTGAAGATAAAGCAGGAGAAACTCTTCTTAAAGGTATGATATCATATTAAATGAACTAGACATGATAGTAAATACCAAAACAAGATCTTTTTATACTGGATTGAATGAATGAGTTCATTACATTACATGAAAATGACTATTAGTTAAAGCTCAATACCCTTTTTCATCAGTAGGGATCAAATTCATGTCAATGAGGGTAAATGGTCAACTATCAGCCATCTAAGCTACTTGTCCACTGTAAAATAATATCTAACATTTTATATATGTTGGCTACTACTATGAGATAATTGTTTCAAAATTGATAGGACGAGGTGTTGTATGAGGTAAATGCAAATTCTGGAAATTGGATGATCGCCGGAAGGAAAAAAAAGGCATGTATCTCTCTCCAAATGAAGGTATATCCATCTAGAATATAATTTGCATCCGGATATTTTCTGCAGGAACTACCTGCAATATGCTAATGCTTTTATTGGTATTTGAATTGCTTTCTTATCATGATAGGCACAAGGATAATTATCACAGTATTATCCATGCAATTGGTCACTGGTTATATGCGTCCTCCTCTTCTTTAGCTGCCAGATATCGACGAGGCAAATATAAGGTGCAAACCTTCTGGGCCACATCTAGTTTGTGTTTGTCCACCAACACTCGGCTCATCCTTCTGCATTCTAGTTAATTCATGATCTTACACGGTGTTTCTACTCAATTGAATCTCATACCATACCACCATTGAATTCTCATATCAGCTTTAACAGATGAAACCTTAACACAAATCTCAAGAGTACTCGCTCTTGGATAATAAACAACCTCAAATGTTTAATTACTCACAGCAAGAAAGAGTACTCGCTCTCAGCTTCTTTCATCAGTTTGAAATTTTACTTACTCTATTCTGGAAGAGAGAGAGAGAGAGAGAGAGAGAGAGAGAGAGAGAGAGAGAGAGAGATACCAAAAAGTGGCATAAACTTTTCGTGAATAAATAATGTTATAAGAACAAAGAAGATCCAAAATAGGTTGAAGCATATATATATATATTAGTAAGACTATATCCGCTCATGTTCTTAGGAATCCATAATTTTGGAGTTTTAAATATTTATATATCATTTATATTTCAAAAGTTGATTGTAGCTTTGTTGGTAGTGGTGTATGTCTATGGAAGAGAGATTTCTAGTTCGATTCTTGAATGAGGTCAAAATTTTATCATATGCCATGTCACACGCCACATGTATAAGAGCATCTTTAGTGCAGATTCTGTAGTATTAAATTCTTTAATAGTAACGGAAAAAGAATGAAATGACAGTAAGTAAACTTAAAAAATAAAACGTGGGGTGGAATTTTGGTTTTTTTACAAGCAATCATCATTAAAGTAAAAACAACTCAAATCAACTATAAATTTTTTAAATCCTACAAATCACTTTGTGTCCATAAAAAATATCTTAGTTTATCAATTTAGTGTACTCCCACTAAAGATGTTCTAAGTATATAGCACTTCAACTGTCACGTCCTTTCTGTACGTTTATCTTTATTTGATAGAAAGAACTTGTTTAATTCTAATTGACAACGTAAGGAATCAAATTAGACGTTTTAAAATAAAGAGAATCAAAATAGACCCAACGTATAAAGAAGGGGCTAAAAAGGTATTAAACAATTAATGAATTATCCAAACTATAGAGTTAACTATTCTTTAACTAACTTTCTCAACAAACTTAACCAATCTCAGTATTCTGATTATGAAAGATAAATTTTAATAATAAAAATAGATAAAAAGGAAGTGACAAGTACAGGTTCATAGTTGTAGATGGACATGAAAATTGGTACACGTCTAAAAGACAGACTTCCACCACAAATAAATTAGACAAACTTAGCTCCACTTACAACACTCCAAAAATTAAAATACAAAAAATAAACACTAAAGTTAAATATCGTTGTACATATCTGCATGGATATCCAATTCTAATCCATTGAACAAGTAAAGTCGCATTTTAATAGTTTCTAGTGCGATACACGCGAACCACGATGCTCTCCCATGCTTCCAACATCACCACTCAAAACATGACACGTGTAAACAATTATATATAAAATAATAACTCTCTCTACATTTTAACAATAAGAGTAATTAATAAAACAATAATAAACTCTAGAATACTTATCAATGAAGTTTGGTTCATTGCTTTTCTTCTATTTATTTTTTCATTTCTCTCATTCTCTCTTCTCAATTGATTCACTATCTTAATGGAGGAGTCAGGAGAAAATTGGCCTTCTAATTCTGATTTGGTAAAATGCAATTTCTACTCATTCATCACCAATTATATAGTATTGTAGAATGTGTGAATAATTCTATTTTGTTTATGGTTTACGTAGGAAATTTGTGATGACGTTATTTTTGAAGATGGAGAATTTGAATCATATGATGATGAGTTTGGAGATTCCACCGACAGATATGAGAGGGACCTGAGAGAGAAAATGCTGGCACTTTCAGCCACCATACCTGGTTTGGAGAAGGTTGGTATATAAATAAATTTTATTTAATTTATTTGACATAGGAAGATTTTGTGTGTTCAACCCTCCAACTATATACTTTTTTGAAAGAATTCAATTTTTGCTTTTGTATGTTCCTTGATTATGTTTAAAGTTTAAGTTGTATATTTCGAGTTTTTTCTCTTGAAGTTTTTAATATAAATAAAATTCAATCATAAAATAAAATGTTATGTAAATGATTAAAATCTTTCTCCGGGTTTGGCTTTGATAAATGTAATACCTAAAATATTTAATTTTAGTCTCACAAATATATATATATATATATATATATATATATATATATATATATATATATATATATATATATATATATATATATATATATATATATATATATATATATATATATATATATATATATATATATATATATATATATATATATATATATATATATATATATATATATATATATATATATATATATATATATATATATATATATATATATATATATATATATATATAAACAAAAGGAGACATTATCAATCAAAATATAAGGATATCCAAAAGAAAAGACATAAAGAGTGTCAATTATAAAAAAGAAAAAATAACATTAGAAATACTAAGAAAAGACAAATAACTATAATGATTCTAATCATTAACTAAGGGAATAAAAAACGATAAGAAAAAGAAGAGGAAAGATTAAAAAAAAAATAAGAATTCAGACAGAATTATAGTTCTTTAGACCATGGACACCTCTAAAAGCACAATAAAAATACATTCAAGAGAGACCGCCAAGCCACGCACCCCGCTATCAGCTCAGAAATAGGATAAGGTTCTCAAGACTGGTCGGAAAGGAACATGAGATTTCCACTGATCTACCAAGATACAATTTTCAAGCCAAGATGATACTCATGCCTTTCACATCTTTTGATGTCACCGAAGAACTTGAAAAAACTATATCATTTCTATTTTTTCAAATTGATCAAACCACGACATGCCAAATCATCATCAACTCCCATATATTCCTAGAGCTCCTACTTAAAGGAATAAATATCTGGAAAAGAGTCAAGATATCTATACGCAAGACAACACACCACCTGAACCACCTAAGCATCATATACTAAACCGTGGATGCAACCTCACAAGTCACAGAGAGGTGAGAGGACGACTCAACGAGCAACAAACATAAGGGACATGAAATAGTCCTAGAGATCAAATGAACTTCCCCCTTAAGTAAGTTCTCTCTAGTTAGGATGTGATCCCAAAGAAGCTTCCAGGAAAAAATTATAAATTAAAAGGGGGCCAACTACACAAAGAGACAAAAGGAATAACTCTGCAAGAGAAACCTGTCGACCTGGGGGAACTGTCAGGTCAAAAGATAAAAGTAGGACGAAGACATAGAATGAACCCCATAATAAGATACGTACCACATCCATGCAACACTCTTAGTAGAACAGGTAAATCCTCTAATTATAGACTAAAGATCGCTAAAGAGAGGCAGTTCGTAGTCGAAGAGGAAAGATCTCTGCCATTTGAGGTCCCAAACCCAACTCTCCCCCTCCCATCTACCGACCTCCCTTACAGACTTAGAGGTCTAGTCTGAAATAGGAAAATGTCTAGCGAATCTAAAATGAAGGAGAGTATTCCCAATCCAAAGATACTCCTAAAAAGAGATAAGGAGGCTATAACCAACTTTCAGGGAAAGATCATCCCTAAATCAAACAGAAGTGTCATCAACTTTAGCACTAAGAAGGGAAATCCCTCTCCACCAAGAGGAAGCCGATTGGAGACCACCAACTCTCCTACCCATGATAGAAGTCATAGAGGTTGCACCATATCTTGCCGTTAGAATATCATGCCAAATACTAGATGCCCCTGAAAGCAGGCGACACATCCACTTGGCCAAGTTGACCAATCGAAGGTCACAAATCCCAAGGCCCCTAAGCTTTCTTAGGCTTGGAAACATCCACCCACTTGACCAAAAAATTTTAGACTCCATTTTCACTCCTTCCCAAAGAAACCTCCTTTATATCTTCATTATCTTCTTCCAAACTTTGACATACATCTTCAAAAAAGATAAGGATGACATTAAGAACAAAGTTAAGAAGGATCACTCTCCTCCCAGGGAGACATACTTATGCTTCCACGAGAGGAGTCTTCTAGAAAGAAGATTAACTACAGATTCCCATGTAAATTCTAGTCGGAGGTTAGCTCCGATTGAAAGTCCAAGGTACTTAAAAGGAAGGGACTTCTTCTTACAGCGGAAAAATTCGCAAGTAAGGTCTAAGAAAGTCTAATCATAATTCACCCCAATGAGATGAATTTTTGCAAAATTTACACGGAGACTTGAGGCTAACTCAAATCCATAGAGAATAGCTTTGATGGTCCAAAGATGATCTTTACTAACTTTTAATAGAAAGAGAATTTAATCAATGCGAACCATTAATATAAAAGATCTTCTTAAATAAATCAAAACAATAATAAAATCAAAGAATTAATCCACAAAATTCTATTTATTTATCTTTGATAAAATTGACTTCTGCCACTAGATTACTTAAAAAAAAAATAAAACCATAGAATCTTAAAGTTTTGTTTTAAGTGTATTATGTATGTATGTCTTATTGAAATTTATACTAAGAAATATCTAAATTTTTTGATGTTTTATATAAATGATAATCAATATAATATAGAGCTATTTAACTGTTGGATTGATTTAATTCAAATTTTATAATTAAGTAGTGTGAATTTAATAAGTTTTATAATTGTACTATACTAAAATATGCTTAAAAAATGAGTGCGTATATAACTTGAAAATTAACCTGTCTTTATAATAAATGTGTAGATGGACGACATCTTGATCCTAGAGAAAACCAGACAGTACGTGAAACAACTTCAAGAACGTGTGAAAGAGTTGGAAGACGTTGGATCCAACAATATTTCTAGCGACAATTGTGGAACAAGTAATAATATTATTCCTGATGTGAAAGCAAGAGTGTTACAAAAGCAAATACTTATCACAGTCCACTGTGAGAAACAAAAGAGTGTTATGCTCAAAATACTTACCCATCTTGAAAATCTTCATCTTTTAATACTGAGTAGTAGCGTCTTGCAATTTGGAAAATTCAATTTTGATATCACCATCGTTGCTCAGGTAATGCTTAACGCTATTTAGAGACAAAATTCTAGCATACTTTTTATTTCTAAATTTTTTATTCATCAATGCTATATCATGCAGATGGGAGATGGATACAATATTACAATGGATGAACTAGTGAAAACACTCAGAATAGTGATATCAACAAAGTAGCATGTGATTGTTATGTATGAAACAATTGCAATACTAGTTGTAATTCTGTTTATAGTTTATGGTTGTAGTTGTGGTATCTTATTTACTATATGTGTACGTAGTAAGAGCCGTCTCAAGTTTTTTTTTTAAATTCTTTATAAGTTAGTCATCGCTTAACCATAAAAAAATAAATACAGAGATTTTATTTAATTACGATTTATTAAAACAAATATTATTTATAAGATGCTAGCTAAATTGCATACAATAGGATCAATATATGCATACAAATATGTTAGCTAAATTGTCATACCTAAATGTGAAAGTCTATATCCAACGATGACGACTTTTTTAGTACATCTCCATTTTCATTTGGATAAGATTATAGTGGTGAGTGTTAAAATTCACAAACTCAATTTTGTTAGATTTCACAAATTGACATATGATTGTAGTGGTGAGTGTTCGAATTCACAAATTCAATTTTGCAACATACTATTTTTTACTCTTTTTTCATGTCATTAAAAAAATATAGTTTTGTAAATTATTTCATGATTTCTTTTTTTTTTTTTCATATAAAATTAAATATATTAGATACATTCTTAGATCCTCATGAGTTTAAGTTAGATATTGATACTGTTAGACAAAATATATATTTAAATTATTAAGTCTCGAAGAAAGAGAAGAAATAGATGGGTAGACTATTAAACACTAAGTTTATTAGAGTAATTTTGCCCCGATTGAAAGATGTCAGCCTTTTCAAGATGAGAGTCGAGTTTTAACATTCTAGACCATTGGATCGCAAGTAGTGCATTTTCTTATATTAGCCCAGCCGAAATTCCCAATAACTTGAAAGGAGCATTTGAAATACAGCAAGACATAAGCATTGATGCTCCCAAAAAAATAATTGTCTAAATTGATGCCACTCATGCCTCTCTTGAAGAAAATAACTATTGTTTCTGTGTCAGTTTCACTTTGTTAATGTACTTTCAGAAAATTAAAGGAAAATTTACTGGAATGTACTTGCATGCTGAAGAAATTTTAGTCAAAATAAGCTATTTCATTAATATTAAACTGTTGGATTACAAAAATATTTTAAATAAAAAGGGGACAAGATATTTATAGTAAAGATCCATAGCTAGAGCATCTCGTGGCCAACAACTTCCATTGTTGCCATAATCCACTTCTTCGTCTTCAGAATCAATCTCTTATTCCTCTTCTATGACTGCGTGTGAGTGGTAAAACTGTTTGTTGACCCTTTTTTTCTTCTTTGACCTCTTCATGCTTGTTCTCTTTGGCTTCAAAATAGCTACTGAAGAATCTCCTTCTAAAGGTATGATCAATGCATCGAGCTCTGATAAGACCAAGAATCTGAGATGAAAGAAAATCTGAAAAAGCAGAATCAAGACTGTATCAAGATCAGAAGATCCAAATATCTGACATATTGTAATCAGGGGGAGTTCTCCCAGGAAGGTTCACAAGTCAGGATATTTGATTTTTACCCAGTCTGAAACTCAGGGGGAGTTTCTCATCTGAAGGATGTTCTGAAGAATAAGAGAAAATGCTTTAGAAGATTCTAAAGTTATATGACCCTGATACAATGCTTAGAGAAGATAAGTTCTAAAGATCTGAAGATGGAAGTTCTGATTGAACTAGTCCAGATGCTGAAGACTCATGCTCTCTTATATTGTAGGGAAGTATTCCTTCTTTTCTATTCTATTTGATTGTGTTTTATCAAATTTATTTTTTGTAAGTCTTGGGATCAGAGTATGTCTCTGAACAAGCATAAAAATGTTTTTAAGATTAACACATTCAGGGGGAGCAGTTGCTTAGAACTCTGAATAGGTTAATGCTTGGTGATTACCCTGTATAAAATGTTCTATCAAAATACATGGTTTTGTCATCATCAAAAAGGGGGAGATTGTAAGAGCAAGATTTGTCTCTACAGGATTATCTCTATGTTTTGATGATAACAATTGAGTATTTGTGAAAGAATCATTTTATGGTTTAATGTTTGTTATGTGCAGGTCATATTAAATTAAATATATTAGACCAAACAAACAAAAGCAACGTGTGCAACTAGTAATATATGGAATTACTATGTGTAACGTCATGAAGCGCTTGGGAGAAGCTAGTTTTCTTATGTATCTGATCACCATCAGTAAGGAACCAAGGATGCTGTATATTGCAGTTGCAATGCTCCTGTGGTTTATGATCTGAAGAAATGCATCTGATCTAAAAGCAAATGAAGCTCAGTAAAGAAGCAAGTTTGTTTCTGCATCTGATCATGTTCAATAAAGAATCAAGGATGCTGGATATTGCAGTTGCAATGCATCTGTGGATTCTGATCTGAGTTGTGCATCTGATCTGGAAGCTAACGAGCGTCTCTGAAGAGTGAGCCCTCTAAAGAATTGAAGTGCTGAAGAATCTGATGACTTGAAGTTCTGAAGGCTGAAGGCTCTGAAGACCAAGTGCGTCAAGACTCTGAAGACATGTTCTGAAGGTCAAGACTATGAAGACTCTGAAGACATGTTCTGAAGGTCAAGACTTTGAAGATATAATCATCTGAAGAAGTTTGTGCTGAAGACTTTGATGACTTGAAGTTCTGAAGGCTGAAGGCTCTGAAGACCAAGTGCAAAAGACTCTGAAGACCAGACTCTGAAGAAGAAAGATTATGAAGCTTCACCAGACAAGACGTGTTCAATCAGATGAGTTGTTGCTATCAACTCTGATGAACAAAGTGCTGAAGTCAGAATCTGATGTTTACTATGCTATCTATACCAAAGTAGTTTCTGAACTACTCATCTGTAACACATCAGAAGAACCAAGCCAGAAGCAAATTTTTCCAAGCTGTTAAATGGAATATTACCGTTGCAAGAAAAGGACAAGAAAGTGATGTCATCCAACACGTGCTTATCTATCCGTTGAGATATGACCGTTGGAGTTTGAATGAACATCCTTATCCTCTCAACGTCATTCTTGGAAGCACTATAAAAGAAAAAATCATTTGTTTATTCAAAGTGAGCTGAAGCATTGGGTTGGCTCTTGCGCTGTTGTGCTACTGCTACTGTTGCAAAGAAAAGAAAAGTTAAATGGAAAAGAAGCCTTAGTGCTCACAAACAGAAAAGCTTTTAAGCATATAGAAACTGTACTCAATAATCTCTTAGAGATTTATTATTAGATTAGTTTCTATATTAGAAAGCAAGGAGCTGTTGCTCAATACTTGCTAGGAACTTAATTAGGAGTAATCTGCTTATTTGAGAAGCACTTATGTAATCTCCGGCAACACAAATTCTATTTTAGAATTAGTGGTTCCTCAAGTGATCTTGTGAAGATCAGTATACTTGAGATGACAAGTGACAGTAGTCATTTGTGGAAATCCTAATAGGAGATCTTTAGTGATCGGATTCTATTAAGGTGTCAATGAACGTTATATCCTTGGGGATCCCTGAACGTGTCATTGTCAAATTGTTAGTCACTTGCAGTTAGCTTGTGCATCTGTAATCAGTTCGGTTATAGTGGATTAAGTCCTTGCAGTGAGTAAGGCGAAATCACCTTGGAAGGGTGGACTGGATTAGCTTGAGAGTTGCTCAAGTGAACCAGGATATATCTTGTGTTCTTTACTTGTTTAGTTTATTATTTATGCTTCCGCATTGCTACATCTAGAAACAACACAGAAGAAGATGGCAAAAGTTATTAAGTAACCAAATACCCAATTCAAACCCCCCCTTTCTTGTGTATTTTTCACACCTTCAGTTGGTATCAGAGCTCCGGTTCTGTTATTGATGGATATCAAACACCTAACAGTGTCAGATAAAGATCCATAGGCTGTGTGAAGAAATACTTTTGGGGATATTTCACTGTTCTTACAATTTCAGTCTCATATCAGTTTTTGAGGATAATGAGTACTAAAATTGTAATCTATTGAGTTACCTTGAGCAAGTCACTGATTCTATGAAGTTTGAAATTTGAAGTGTTGAAGCCTTCAACAGCAAATCTCCTCCAGAAGATTCTGAAAGAAGAATGAAGAATCAGCTGACAGGAAAGATTCATCAGATAAGAAGATATATATGTTGAATGCTGATGTAAAATACGTTTGGATTTTCAACATATTTGCTCAAAGATTAAAATCTTCAGCAAGCAAGAAATCTTGATTTCTAAAGATTAATTCTGGTGAGTATGAGATGTTTTCAAGAAACGGATTAGTCCACACTTGACTTTCTCATGACAACTCATTGGAATTTATCTTAAGTAAGAAAAGATATATTGTTGGCTAATGAATCCTATTCATCAGAGCGCCAGAATATAGTCTGCAGAAAAGGGCAAGTTCAAAAAAAAAATGTTCAAATCTGGTAGAAATGATTCTTCAGATTCAAAACATTTGAAAGTTGCTATCCTTGAAGAGTTTCAAATAATTCTGCAGAAGTTTCAAGATAGGCAGTCTTTATCAACTCATCTGGATATGATGAAATTCAGAAGATCTGATTTGAAGAAGCATGAACAATTAAGTTCTGTTAACTTGAGATGTTATCTCAGTTGAACAAACTGTAATTGATCAGATGTTTTCAGGCATTATTTTTTCAGAAATTCTTAATGAATGTTTGAGAAATAAAGTTGTGTGGAAAGATACAAGGACAGTAGTCATTCTGTCTGAGGTAAAAAGGATTTAAATCTCTGGTGTTATTCAATCTGAATAAGTCAGTAGATATTCTTTTTTAAGAGCAGATGTTTCTGTTAAACTCTGTTGATCTAACTCTTTACAAGTTAGCTCAGCATTGTAAGAGCAAAATTGTCAGTCAGACTGTGTCTCTTGATACATCTAAGTTTGATGATAATTGCATCTAGATTAGATCTGTATTTGTTTCAAGTAGACAAATTCAGAAGATGTAGCCTTATGGAAGCTAGATTCTCTCTACACATGAAGATCAGATTATCTGTGCTCTGAGGATGTCTCTCAAGAATCAAATGGATGTTGTTGTGTTGATGAAGATGCTGCAGAATGCTAACAAAGGAATTGAGATCTGTTCAAGAAGAGTTATTCAGAATATTCTACTTTAGTTGCTGTTACTGGTTTGTCTCACAAGATGTTGGAGAATCAGAAGCAGAATGTGTTCCAGCTGAAGAATCAGGAGCTACTCCAGATGCTATTCAATTAGCTGTTTCTGAAGAATCAACTCTGAGAAGTTTCCCCCAGAATCAAATCTTCTTTTCTAGAAGAGACATTCATTGGAAAGAAGGATGATTCCATAAGAACAAGATTCTTTCTTCTCAAAGATTGTCAGCAAGAAATTCTTGACTATACAGAAGACATATGCTTTTGTGACAAGGTTAGAATTCATATTCTTTTCATCTCGTTCGTTGATCAGTATAACATCAATATAAATCAGATGAATATTAAAAATACTTTTAAATGGTTTTATTGAAGAAGAAGTATATGTTTATCAACTTCCCAGGTTTCTTTTTGAAAATTATTTTGTCAAAAGTAAAGTTGTTACTACTCTTCTTCTTAAAGACTATTAAGAAAGATATTTTAAATCTGTCAGATTTATTTAAATTGATGATACTTCTATTTAGAACCATATACTTCACTTGGAAAGGAGTTTGCTGAGTGTATGCAGGCAGTAGCTAAAACTAGCATTCTAGAAGAGGCTAGTGAAGTCAGATCAGTAGCTGTACAGAAGGTTCTGTAACACTGATTTTGTAGAGGCTCTGTCAATCAAGACATCTCTCCTTCAATTGTTGGTGACTCTGAAGCAAAGCTATAGAAGATAGTTCAAAGCATCAGAAGCAAAGCAACTGAGGCAGGATACTGAAGACACTTGAGTTGGTATCAGTATAGACTCAGAAGAAAAGCTACAGAGGCAAAATTACAGAAGAATCTGATGAAGCAACGCTAACAGGAGATTCTGAAAGTTTGTTGAGAAGCAACTCTATAAAAGACTCTGAGCAGTTGGTTGATATGTCAGCAACATAGCTCACTTCTGGATAATAAGGACACCTGAAGAATGAAGATCTGGTTTGATCTGAAGCATACCTCTGGATGAACGGTTGGTTGAATCATTCTCTAGAGCTAAGCTGCATAGATCTGAAGCAGAGGATCTAATGCAAGGAATCATTTCCACAGTTGTTCACTTAATAGATGCTGATCAAGATAAGTTGGGTTGCAACTTCACTGTCAGAAGAGTCTACTTTGGATATCATAAAGTTGGTATCAGACTGTTATCAGTCTCCAACCTTCTGAAGAAGCACTTCTGGGTTTGATGTTATTAATTGAGCTAACATCTGTTGATTAAGTGCTTTTGGGCAAAGACTGATTGTTGATGATCAGAAGAACTTACTAACATAACAGAAATAGTTATGGTTAGAAAGTTTGGTGTAGAGAATCTCTTCAGAAGATTAGAGCAGAAGCTTTGAAGATTTCTGAAGCTAATTCAGAAAGGAAACATTGTCTCAATTGGTATAAGGTATTACCTAATGAAGCACTGATGCTAAGATTCAAGTTTTGATAACAAGCCTGGAATCAGAAACCAAAGGTGGAGAAACCTAAGGTGATTTAGCAGAAGATCCTACTCCTTCTATTGGTACTCAGAAGTTCTCACACCTTCAGTTGGTACGAGAATTCTAGAAGAAGAAGTCACCCTCAGATACTGATTGATAAGAACAAGATTGTTATTCAAATCTAGAAATTCATCTTGGTTTAATGATAATTTATGATGATCAACCACGACTGTCCAAAGGATAAATTCTTGGTGCAAGAAGATATAGCTTTCATCTGGAAACAAGTCATCTTGAAGATAAAGAAGCATGATCATCAGCATCCAAAGATGGATGATCAGAAGATGAAGACCAAAGGAGGAATCAGATAAAGAATGTAGCAGATAGAAGGATAATCTGTTAGAGAGTAGCCATCTAAGACTCTCATGTTTTTAACGTACACTCTGAGAAAGAAAGAGGTTAGTAAAATGGTAGATCAGAAGCTCTACAAAGGTATGAGTTGTACTCTTCTGTATTTTACTGTTTCTAGTCCTGACATTCTTTTCAGTATATGTGTATGTGCTTGATTCCAATCAGATCCTAAAGAATCTCATTTAACAGTTGTTAAGAGATTTCTGAGGTATCTGAAAGGTACTACTAACGTGACTCTGTGTTGCAGAAAACCAGATAACTATTTTTAGTAGGTTTTTGTTATGCTGATGATACTGAAGTCAGAGTTAGTTGCAAAAGTACCTCTGGTTAGCACTATCCCTTAAAGAAGCAAAATACATCAGATGATGATTGAAGTATCAGATGCTCTGGATGAAGTGTCAAATGAAGGACATTCATGTACAGAAGATTGAAGGATCATATGGCACATCACCTTCAATTGATATCAGATGATATCTAAAGATCTGAGCAAATCTGAAGTTGTAGACCATCAGAAGATTTGGATAATAGATTTTATTAGAAGATGAAGCAAAGCGTCAGATAACTCTGAGCAAAACTTTAGAAGATGTTTGAGTGAAGATACAGAAGGTTCTGGGCGCAGAATCAAGAATCAAAGCAAAGGCCAGAACAAGCACTTCAACTCTGGAACTTGAGACTTCTTGAGATATTTTTCAGAAGTAATTAGACTCTGAAATTAGATGCATTTCAAGTTGTTCTAAGGACTGAAATTATTGGTATCAAGATCAAGCCAGAAGGAAGAATAGTTTTCAACCTTCTTGTCTAAATCTAGCAGAGGAAAATTTCAGAAACGAAACTTCCAGATTAGTACAAGAAGCTGAAGATGCTAAGAAGACTAAGCAAAATGTTGTAGTTGGATTCTCTTGGGAAACTACTTTTGTACGTTGAGAACGTGACATTAGTAAGTTTAGAGGAGATCAACAAGCTATGAAGGATGAACAACAAGTTGTTAGAGAAAGTTCTGTTGAATAGAAACCTGTCAACAATCCTCGTCAGAGCATGCTTCTACAAATTCTAAAGAATTGTCACTCTCAAAGAAACAGGGGGAGATATAGAAGATGAAATCTGAGAAAAGATATCAACCTACCTTAATTGGTATCAACCTGTAAGAATTAAGTTCTCAAGGGGAGAAATGAAAGATGATTAAGTTCTCAGGTGCTATCTCTCAACTCTTATCTTTTTAATTTCTGACTTTAAAAAGAGAAATTTTTTTTAATCTGTTTTGATGAAAAACTCAAACTTTTTGATGATGTCAAAAAGGGGGAGAAATGAAAGATGATTTTGATATTATCTGGAAGAATAGAATATAACTTGGGGAGAAATGGAAAATGTTTTTGAGAAATAGAATATAACTTTGATATATTCTATAACCTGAAAGAGAATGCAAAAACATATAAACTGCGTTTATTACTAATTATCTGTTTGATGTTTTCCAAGGAACTCTGAACAAGTTCACTAGGCATTCTAAACAGGATAAATGAAAGAAATCTGAGTTCAAATGAACTGGTGTTCATATAATAGAAGTTATACACTTCGTGAACATAGATTCAGAATCAGATGGACCCAATACTGTTCAGAGATCTGAAAGTTAAAGTCATTTGGAATCGTGATGTTCAGAAGATGTAAATTGTCTGTGAATATGATAATCAGAGCGTAAAGAATCAGAAATCTTCATAGAAGCAAGATTTGGATTCAGACTCAGTATCATGAGTATCATGTATTGGTATCTGTCTTAGAACCAACATTGGTATCAGATTCAAAAGCTTACTAATTGGGATCAGACTATGCTTCAAAAGACCAAGAAGTGAATCTGATCAATGCATCGAGCTCTGATAAGACCAAGAATCTGAGATGAAAGAAAATCTGAAAAAGCAGAATCAAGACTGTATCAAGATCAGAAGATCCAAATATCTGACATATTGTAATCAGGGGGAGTTCTCCCAGGAAGGTTCACAAGTCAGGATATTTGATTTTTACCCAGTCTGAAACTCAGGGGGAGTTTCTCATCTGAAGGATGTTCTGAAGAATAAGAGAAAATGCTTTAGAAGATTCTGAAGTTATATGACCCTGATACAATGCTTAGAGAAGATAAGTTCTAAAGATCTGAAGATGGAAGTTCTGATTGAACTAGTCCAGATGCTGAAGACTCATGCTCTCTTATATTGTAGGGAAGTATTCCTTCTTTTCTATTCTATTTGATTGTGTTTTATCAAATTTATTTTTTGTAAGTCTTGGGATCAGAGTATGTCTCTGAACAAGCATAAAAATGTTTTTAAGATTAACACATTCAGGGGGAGCAGTTGCTTAGAACTCTGAATAGGTTAATGCTTGGTGATTACCCTGTATAAAATGTTCTATCAAAATACATGGTTTTGTCATCATCAAAAAGGGGGAGATTGTAAGAGCAAGATTTGTCTCTACAGGATTATCTCTATGTTTTGATGATAACAATTGAGTATTTGTGAAAGAATCATTTTATGGTTTAATGTTTGTTATGTGCAGGTCATATTAAATTAAATATATTAGACCAAACAAACAAAAGCAACGTGTGCAACTAGTAATATATGGAATTACTATGTGTAACGTCATGAAGCGCTTGGGAGAAGCTAGTTTGCTTATGTATCTGATCACCATCAGTAAGGAACCAAGGATGCTGTATATTGCAGTTGCAATGCTCCTGTGGTTTATGATCTGAAGAAATGCATCTGATCTAAAAGCAAATGAAGCTCAGTAAAGAAGCAAGTTTGTTTCTGCATCTGATCATGTTCAATAAAGAATCAAGGATGCTGGATATTGCAGTTGCAATGCATCTGTGGATTCTGATCTGAGTTGTGCATCTGATCTGGAAGCTAACGAGCGTCTCTGAAGAGTGAGCCCTCTAAAGAATTGAAGTGCTGAAGAATCTGATGACTTGAAGTTCTGAAGGCTGAAGGCTCTGAAGACCAAGTGCGTCAAGACTCTGAAGACATGTTCTGAAGGTCAAGACTATGAAGACTCTGAAGACATGTTCTGAAGGTCAAGACTTTGAAGATAGAATCATCTGAAGAAGTTTGTGCTGAAGACTTTGATGACTTGAAGTTCTGAAGGCTGAAGGCTCTGAAGACCAAGTGCAAAAGACTCTGAAGACCAGACTCTGAAGAAGAAAGATTATGAAGCTTCACCAGACAAGACGTGTTCAATCAGATGAGTTGTTGCTATCAACTCTGATGAACAAAGTGCTGAAGTCAGAATCTGATGTTTACTATGCTATCTATACCAAAGTAGTTTCTGAACTACTCATCTGTAACACATCAGAAGAACCAAGCCAGAAGCAAATTTTTCCAAGCTGTTAAATGGAATATTACCGTTGCAAGAAAAGGACAAGAAAGTGATGTCATCCAACACGTGCTTATCTATCCGTTGAGATATGACCGTTGGAGTTTGAATGAACATCCTTATCCTCTCAACGTCATTCTTGGAAGCACTATAAAAGAAAAAATCATTTGTTTATTCAAAGTGAGCTGAAGCATTGGGTTGGCTCTTGCGCTGTTGTGCTACTGCTACTGTTGCAAAGAAAAGAAAAGCTAAATGGAAAAGAAGCCTTAGTGCTCACAAACAGAAAAGCTTTTAAGCATATAGAAACTGTACTCAATAATCTCTTAGAGATTTATTATTAGATTAGTTTCTATATTAGAAAGCAAGGAGCTGTTGCTCAATACTTGCTAGGAACTTAATTAGGAGTAATCTGCTTATTTGAGAAGCACTTATGTAATCTCCGGCAACACAAATTCTATTTTAGAATTAGTGGTTCCTCAAGTGATCTTGTGAAGATCAGTATACTTGAGATGACAAGTGACAGTAGTCATTTGTGGAAATCCTAATAGGAGATCTTTAGTGATCGGATTCTATTAAGGTGTCAATGAACGTTATATCCTTGGGGATCCCTGAACGTGTCATTGTCAAATTGTTAGTCACTTGCAGTTAGCTTGTGCATCTGTAATCAGTTCGGTTATAGTGGATTAAGTCCTTGCAGTGAGTAAGGCGAAATCACCTTGGAAGGGTGGACTGGATTAGCTTGAGAGTTGCTCAAGTGAACCAGGATATATCTTGTGTTCTTTACTTGTTTAGTTTATTATTTATGCTTCCGCATTGCTACATCTAGAAACAACACAGAAGAAGATGGCAAAAGTTATTAAGTAACCAAATACCCAATTCAAACCCCCCCTTTCTTGTGTATTTTTCACACCTTCACTTTGATAATGGCTTCTGTGTATGCCAAGAGTCAATAATTATTCCTTGCTTAATTCTTGGAATAGTAACAATAACTAAGACTTTAAAACATGCACTATACAAACCTTAATGATTCTTATTACTTGATTATTTTTCCTCCTTGAGAACTGATCATGTAATGACGATCTGAGATACATTTATTAGTGATATATTTCTTCTTTTTTCCTTTTCTTTTTATTCTTTTTGATGTGACAAAAGGGAGAGAAATAATAGTAAGTATTTAAGTGGAAACTGAACTCATTGAGTACCTATTTAGTTATACATATTGGTCATTTATTTTCTTGACATTTATTTTCTGTTTTTACGGTTACCTAATTGCTCAGGGCGTATTTTAAAATTTCTTGTACATAGGTCTAAGGAAAAGCTTACAAATCTCAGACTTAGCCTATCAGACCCAGAAGGAGCTTGCAAACCTCATATTCTGGTGTTGCCAAAGAAAGTTAAAAGGACAACATATTTTAACTCTCTTATACATAGTGTTAAGTAAGATCTTACAAACCTCTGACTTAACCTATTTAGACTCAGAAGAAGCTTACAAACCCCGTATTCTGATGTTGCCAAAGGTAGTTAAAATATTTTTATTTTTGTTTTCTGTAATATGAAACTAGGGGGAGCTTACAAACCTCAATCTTGGAACTATTTGACTCAGGGGGAGTTTGCAAAACTCAGACCCTGATGTTACTAAGAAGACTAGTTTATTTTTTCTTGAAAAATAGTTCTTGTTGTTATAGTCAATAGAACTCAGTTGTGGATTATCAGACTCAGTGGGAGCTTACAAACCTCATACCCTGTTGTTGCGGAGAAAATTAAATTCCCAACATTGTCTTTTAAATACTTGTATTTGTCATCATCAAAAAGAGGGAGATTGTTAGAACAAGATTTGTTCATGACATATTCTCTTTTTGCTTTGATGATAACAAAGTATTGAAAAAATAATGATTTATTTGATGTGTGTTTTATTTATGCAGGTTCTACATAATTGTATATAAATAATCAGAATCTGTGTTATATGAACATACTTGGAAGTTGCTTCATTGCTAGTTTCTGGTGGCAGAGTCTGAAGAACAATTGCTAGTGTGGCTTGGCGCTGACTCTGAGTTGAAGGCCTTAACATTCAGATGAGTTACCACACTTGTTAATTATATATCAGCATATGGTACCATTCAGAGTTTGTGATAAAGCTGTAGATTATCTGTACTACAGAAAGCAAGTTGTATTGTCTTATCAGCTTGTCAATCAGAGTCTACAAGATTGCAAGACTCAAGAAAGGTTGGCATGCTCTACGGATATCTGCTCTCAATGGCTCTATTAGTACATAACCTCTTGAAAACTCAAAGGTTAAATGTGTTACAAACTTCATTCAGATCCTGTAGTGCATCCATCTTCGACGTCTCTTGTACTATGGGGAAAAGGCAAAGACACTTGATCAAGTTACCTCTCCAGCAACTAGTTTCTGCAAAGGCTATAAATATGGCTAAAGATTCAAGTTTAAATCTTAACAAGGATTCTTCAGATGAAGGAGTAGTCAGATCAAGCGATTATCAACTCTATTGTAATATGCGGATTCTCTGTTGTAGGTTGTAATTGTAAAAGCCTTAAGATTTTTTACCAAGTGCTTTTGTAGTAAAATCTTATTATTTTATGCCTCAGTTAAATAGAAAACTTAAGGGTTAGAACATTTTGTTTACACTTATAAACAAATAAAATCATAAACTGTGATATCTGGGAATCGAAGCTTGTACTGAGTTGTTTTTTCACCTTGATGTTATGAAAAACCAAGGGAATTTATGGTTTTTAAAATTTTTTTTAAATAATAAAAATAATGCACCTTGACTTTATACCTCAGTTTTCTATTTTTCGAGGTGAGAGCTTTGTCATGAAAAGCATTATTTGTTGTAGTGCTTATTTTTCCTAGGCTGGGGGCTTCTAGGTCTATCGCAACTAGAAGTCAAAATCTTGCCCCAAAACTTAATGATGCATCAAAGACATACCTTATGAAATGCTCTTCCTGAATGGGGCGCTCTATCTTCTTCTTCACATAGGGGAAATCATCTTTATGACCACCTTTAACCTATTGGTATTTACACTATTGATTGTGTTCGTTTCCCATAACCTTTCATCTAGGGGCCAAGGGTTTAATGATGGATCTAGTGTGAAATACTTCTCAACATATTTTCTCTCAATTATTATTTAGAGGTTTGTAATTTTCCATAAGAGTTTTGGGAGGTTAGAAGATCCCCTAGTCTCTAATTTGCTTTGGAAAATTATTCTTACATTGAATGTAAGATTCCTATTTCCCATGCTTCTTTCATTTGTGTTTATGGGTATTTTCTTGAGTTTTTTTCCCTTCTATTTACCTAACATTCTACATTTGTTATTATCACCTCCATTTAATGTTAAGATTTTGAGCAAGGGACTCGTTGAAATGTCTGACTCTTAACCCATTCTAGAAGGCTCCTTTAAAAATATCTATGTTAGGATTTTCCACCTTTATAGTGGCTTCATCGAAACGTGCCAAGTAATCACATAAAGGCTCAAAGAGCCCTTGACACACTATGATGAGAGTTGTGGTTGACACCTTGAATTGTTTGTTAGCCAAGAACTATTTGGACCAGTTTCTAGGATACTCTTGATAGCTGGTTACAAAGAATATGGGAAGATTCATTGAGCAATGTATGGTTGGGTCTTCTAACATTCTGCATTTGTTATTATCCCCTCCATTTAATGTTAATATTTTGAGCAAGGGACTCGTTGAAATGTCTGACTCTTAACCCATTCTAGAAGGCTCCTTCAAAAATCTCTATGTTAGGATTTTCCACCTTTATAGTGGCTTCATCGAAACGTGCCAAGTAATCACATAAAGGCTCAAAGAGCCCTTGACACACTATGATGAGAGTTGTGTTTAACACCTTGAATTGTTTGTTAGCCAAGAACTATTTGGACCGGTTTCTAGGATACTCTTGATAGCTGGTTACAAAGAATATGGGAAGATTCATTGAGCAATGTATGGTTGGATCTTTTAAGATTTCAGATAAGAGCTTTCATTTAAGTGAGTCAAACACATCTATGACCATCATCTCCGTGTTGAAGGCGGTATGATCTTAAGGTCTCTCCTTCCATTGAATGTCGCCACAAGGGGGCTACTTACAATTTTATGAGAATAAAGCGTCCCAGATTTTGGTAAATAGGGTATAATATCCCATATTCCCTTAAATTCTTAATTGGTTGTCAGTTGAGACCAACGGAGTTCCCATGTACTATATTCTCTTGTCAGTAGGAACCATTTGAGCTCTTGTGTACTTTAAATGTTGTCAGTTGGGACCAATAGAGTAACCAGTGGACTCTAAAGAGATCAATCCTTATTAAAAGAGACTAACCTTTATAAATAAGTACAAGAAAAAACATTGTGGATTATGTTGTTGATTCATATGAACTTATTGTTGTTCATACTTCTCATTGCTTCTGTGTGTTAATACATGTTTTTCTTCATGTTATGTTTAGTGTTGTTATCATGGATTAGGGTTTGTGCTATGTTGAGGTTGTTGTTGTTGTTGGTTCTTGATGTTGGAACCATGTTTTAATGTCAGTGTATGAATGGGAATGAGTTAGTGTTGTTAAGGTGGAAGAAGACGTGTTTAGAAGTGTGATTTTTAAGAAAAATTGCACTGACAATCGATTATACGGTCATACAATCGATTGCATCTCCAAAATAATGTTAAAACTAGTATTTTTGAGAAATTCTTTAGTAAAAATCGATTGCACAAATAATCAATTAATTGTCATGCCCAGAAATGTTGTTTTTCTTTTGGCAAAGCCTGATGCAATCGATTGCACAAAATGGCAATCGCTTGTATCCCCTGTTTTTTTTTCAAAAATCTTGTTTTGGTTAACGTGGCATAACTTGAGTTTTGTAACTCGAAATGAGACACAATCGGATGCGTTGGAAAGCTTGTTTAAAGCTATATGTGATCAGGATACTTGGTTGCATGTCTTATCTTTGGAAAATGATTTTAATTTCCTTTACTTATGTATATTTATGAATTGTTTTCCTATTTCGACCATACAACGAGAACGATAATTCCAATTAATATGAGAAGGGATATGTTTGAAAGTGAACGCAAAGGAATATGATATAGAGAGAAGTCTCTATGAGTTATTCAACCATGTCTTCCTTTTTATTCTGGTTATTCCCACCATAGTATGATCAGATGGACGTTCACCTTATAACGTGAAAGTGGAATAAGATAGATTGAGTCAGTTTATGTAATAGCTTAACTATGATTCTTGTACCATGTTATATTACCTTATGTGCTTTAAGAATGTTATGAAACTTATTATGATGCATGCTAAACATTGTTATTGTGTTGGTTGTGAAATAACATGATTAAAACCTTATGGTGATGAGTGAGGAAACCTAGGAGTAATACTCGACTAATGACTTAGAAAGATAACTTATGTTGTGAAATGACATAAGTGGTGATGCTTGGATGAAAAGGTACCTCGGTGTGTATCATGGAGAAGTATTCGTTTGATTAACAAATCAATATAATTTATATGGAACATGTGGAATACTATATGAATGGGTGGATATTATCACCTTGTATTGAATGATCACCATGAGAATTAGTTTGATATTTTGTGAGAAAACTTTGTTCTGAAAGTCCTATTTAGTGAGGTGTTTTGCTCCAAAAGTCCTATTGTTGTTGTGACCTAATCACGTATTCGGATGTGACTTATGCACATGCCACTTCAAAGGCTTACGTAAAGCGGTAAATGGGATGTGACACCAATGATACGTGCCTCAATTGGGTTTAACTCCCAACCATAGCGGACACGGGGGAAAGGTGGACGGACACCTAAGTTGGTTCGAGTCCCATACGGTGAAAGATAATCTAATTGGGTTCGACTCTCGTACGAGTGATGGTCGCTGGAACTAAGTTTGAGTCTCATAGACGGTTTGATATCCACCGCAAAAGTCAAATCATACGAGTGTGCGTGAACCGAGCCTGGCTTAGACCTAGGCTCGTTCAGGGATTTATATTTCGTGAATCTGAATGGTGATTATTTGAGTTATAAGAACTCGGGTGACATGTTTCCATCCATTGAGGATATTCCTTAGGCACTTAAGTCTTGGTTAGGTTGTATGAGTGATACACAAGTAACGGAAGATAAAGACTTGAGTTAGGATTCGACTAGAAAGCCCTGTAGAGCCGAGTGAACCCATAGGATAAGGAAACTCACTGAGTTTATCATCTCACCCCCAATATTGTTGTTGCTTTTTTTAAGTGTTGTTTGTAGGTTATATTCAAGAGGAGTTGTGCATTGATGTTTCGAAGGATTCTGATTATTGTGTTCTTCAACTGCGGATTGTGTGCAATGAAGAGATTGTACATAGATCATAGTTTTTATTTTTAGACACTATTGTATAACAAGTGCCATAGATGTATTTAGTTTGGACACGTGTATATAATGATGCCAATAGGCTCTTATGTTGTATCCGCACCAAAAATTAACACTTGTATGATATTATTCTAGATATATATTATACGGGTTATTATAGAGGGGTTGCAAATCTTCAACTTCTAATGAGACACTAGGAGTCTTGAGACATCAGGAGTCTTGCAATTATTACTTGATCACGGTCAATACAACCTCGCTTCAATGGCAGGTTGAATTGACCGACTCTCAGTTGGTCCGGTTCGGCCTTGTCTGGAAGATTTTTTATTTTGTTGCATATATGAGGGAATAACCCCTGTTCGTAAACTAAGTACTATGGTTGATAACTCACTCCCAAGGTTGGCGTTGTCACCCATGTGTTGAACTTGCGTCCTAACTCTCTGAAACTTATTTGAGGTTACATATTGTGCTTCTCATGTGACTACAAGTGATTAGGCCGAGTTAGATATATATATATATATATATATATATATATATATATATATATATATATATATATATATATATATATATATATATATATATATATATATATATATATATATATATATATATATATATATATATATATATATATATATATATATATATATATATATATATATATATAAGTCTAAAATATAATATTTATGATAATCCACATCTCTAAAAACGATCATAACCATTTAAATAAATACAAATCAACATAATAAAACTTGTAAAAAAATATTTCAAAACAACCTAAAAACAAAACTTCTAAAAAATTTTATCAAAATAATTTACTTAATTATAGAAAACAACAAACTAAAATTATTGAAAAATCAACTAAATTTACTACACCCTCTTCCACCACTTTATTTATAAATGTCATCCTCACTTTCTCATTCTCTCTCCCATAAGAACAACTCCACTTCTTATAACAATATACTTTCTTCCACATCATTATAATAGCATTTCACCACAAAATTAATGGAGGAATCTGGAGAAAATTGGCCTTCTGATCCTGATTTGGTAAAATGCAATTTCAACTCTTACCAAAATTTTTGGTTCTCTTTTGATTCTGATTTGTTGAAATTTATGGTTTAGGGTTTAATTGATGATGCCACTTTTGATGATGAGTACCATTCTAATGAGAAAAATTTGACAGAGATGATGCTTGAACTTTCAGCCACCCTTCCTGACTCGAATAAGGTTAGTAAATATATTTATATTCAAAACAATGATATCGTTTCTTTTTGTTTTACTTGTTAATTAATATATTATTACTATATTAGTTATTTTCAACAAAAAAAAAAGTAGACTATAAAACTGTGTTGTTTCTTGTTTTTATTTTGAAACCATAATTTAAGAAAATTCTTTACACTCTAAAGATTTGCTTGCTTTCAATAATCAGTAGAAAAATTAAATTCAAGTTAAAATTATTTTACAATAATTATATATAGAGTTATAAAAAAATCAATTATTTATTAACTTTGTAAAAAAATTCGATAATTTAATAACAATATAGCAATATAATTAAGGTGATTTAATAGTTTGAACTTTGAAGAGAAATATAAAAGTTAGAGAGATCAAATATAAAGATATTCTTTTCCGTTTATAGTTCATCATAGGTAGAAGATAAGACTTAGGATTTGAACAAATTTGGTTAAAAATGTCAATGATGCAGCAAAAGAAAACAAAAGTTATAGGGCAAATTCTTAGGTACCTTTAGTTTTAATTGATTATTTAGTGGTCCAAGATAGACCACAGTTCCAACTTGCAACTATATTAGATTGAGAACAAATGAGAACCACAAAACACATAATGTCGGCATAGCAGTACTACTGCACACTTTGCACATTCAATAATGCATTTGAAAATACTTGAAAGTTAAATCATTGTCCTTGGTTTGTTATACTTTCAAGGTATATATATATATATATATATATATATATATATATATATATATATATATATATATATATATATATATATATATATATATATATATATATATATATATATATATATATATATATATATATATATATATATATATAGTATTAAAATATCAACATATTGAGTGTTTAAACTCTAACAATGCAACAAATCAATCTTTAGATTTAGGTTAGTGGTAATTATATTTAATGTTTTGATACGCTTTAAGTGAAAATAGCCTAGAAAAAACAAAAACAAAAAAATTTTGAACTCAAAGAAACTATAAGATTTGATTGTCGTTTATCCGTTTTTGAAAAAAAATGTTATTGAAGAAATTATCAAATTGAATCATAGACTAAAGCGTTTTTTTAAGACGTTTTATGCATTTGTTCAAAGTTATACAAAGCAATTATTTAACAACGACACATTTAGTATAACATAATAACTCAGTTTTATATTGTATGATTATTACTTGTACGATATAACTCAGTCCCACTCAAAGAAGCTACAATCACTGACTTCCTTTTTCAGACAATAAAGTGATCGATGAATCTTTCACAGAAATTCGTCCTAGATTGATGAATCTCGTACGAAAAAGCATTGCACCATAGTCTGGCCGGCACAAACCAGAGTTGGTGTGGACAATTTATACTTGGAGGCTTTGTCGACATTTAAGTAACTCAACCGATCGTTGTCGAGTTGTACATACTCATCTGAATCTCCCTTTTTGTTATGCTCACTTAGATTGAGAGGTTTCTCCATTGATTTAGGTATTTTGATGCTTCTTGCTCCTATAATGATTATGCGATTTTGGAGCTTCATCTTTCTTGTCACGGTCAGCTCGGAGACGACAATTTGAGTTCTTTTTGACATAGCCTTTTGCGTGGTGTTTCCTCTTGGAAACGCGTTATGCATTCTTTCTTCGAGATGAAGTAATTTATCCTCAATTGCGAATGAATTCTACTTCCTAACGATGTTGTACCTACTGTTCAGCAGCTCAATGTATCTCGAGGTTGTCTTGCAATAGTTGCAAACTAGGCAAAACTTCTGATTTTGAAACTCGAGGTGGTATCTGAGGTTCAATCAGAGGCGTTGCAATAAATCCCGTTATCTGAGGAGATTAATGTAGATCTAGATGTAGAATAGTTTATGCTATTGGATTCCCAACACCTTGTGAAGAGTTGGACGTAATTGGTTGATTATTGCTTGAGCAGCAGCGGCGACTACAACAACTTTGTGCGCTACGACAAAATGAGTAGCTTTGGATCCACCCATTATCGAGAAGTGTGGAAGTCATAAATTTGAAATTTCAACAAATTAAAGTTGATATGTTATTTGATTGGATCAGACGCGATGGACTTCGTGGTCAACTTTGAGATCTCTAAATCAAGTAAGTTGGAAAGGCTTTGAACTGACGAATCAAAGAACAGATATGAGATCATGGAAAAATGCAGATTGGTGATAATAGTACATCTGAACTTCCGATGCGGCAGAGAGGACGCTGACTTGCAAAGTTAGCATTCAAACGTTCAAGTCAATATATGAGGGAGAAGAGTGAGTTAAAATTGATTTTGAAATTTACTTTGAAATTAAGTACCTGAAACTGATGCACTTTCTATATATAATGGAGGGGGAATAACAACTTGCTATTTGTTTGGCGTGAGGCGCTGAGAGCCATTGGATGTATCTTAGATTCAGATCCCCTGTAGTTATCTGAAGATGAGATCTCTGTGTTGAAAATGTTCTGGAAGGATCGCAACTTCTTTACAGAATCGGCTAAGAAGGTTCTATGATAGACCTCTTTAAAATTGAGAAAGTTTTGGCTGACTCACGCTTGATTATATCCATACTCACCGTACTTATTATTAACTGAATAGAGTTCATTCAACTATTAGATATTTGTCTTGCCCATTTTTATTTACTTTCAAAGTATAAATTAGGTATTCTCTACACGTAATTATAGAGATTAACCCTCAAGGCAAAAAAGACCAGAATAGGTGAAAAAGTTTTACCTCAAAAAATTTAACACTACTGCATGCCCAAAGTTAGAATTAAAAAAAAACTATTTATTTTTAATAAATAAAAATAAAAAATAAAATTATTATTAAAAATTTTATAAAAATAAATTATTGATTTATCCTTATAAAATAATATTAAAATATTTATAAATAAAATTATTATTAATAATTCAAATATATTAATATCAATTATTTTAATAAAAAAATTACATAAAATTTTCTTGCAATTGTATTTATGTGATTTACTTATATTATATAATATATTTTTATATGACATATCTAAAATTTAGAATAAATTATTTATTCACTCAAAATTTCTTTAAATAAATCCAAATTAATAAGTTAGTAATGTTAATAAGTTTTTATAAAATGAATCAAAACTTATTTAATTATTTTTAAAATTGTTTATATTCTTTAGTTTTAATCAAATTAAATTATTATTAAATTTTTTTTTTTAAAGTAATATATGTTATAGGTTAATTTTATTATTTAAATATATCATATTAGTGTGCCACTTAGAATAATAAAATAATAATACTATATTTCTTTCCATGTTTGCACTACACATATAATATGATATTGTCTATTATATCATTATCGTATCATATTTTTATCTAACTATTCACCAAACGGACCTTTAATGTATATTAACTTTGCGATAAACTCAATTAGAAAATAAGAAAGAAAAAACTCATAGCAAGTATATATAAATAAGCGATATAGAAACCAAGACTAATTTTCCTATAATGAATGTGCAGATCATGGACGATGCTTCAATCTTGGACAAAGCTAGAAGCTATGTGAAACAACTTCAAGAACGTGTTAAAAAGCTCGAACAAAATGCTAAACCCAACAATAGTGGAACAAGTACTTATATTCTTCCTGAGGTCAAAGCAAAAGTGTCAAAAATGGAAGTTCTCATCACAATCCATTGTGAGAAACAAAATGGCGTCATGGTCAAAATATTGACCCAGCTTCAAAAACTTCATCTTATAATAAAGAGTAGCAGTGTATTGCAATTTGGGAAATCCACATTTGGTATCACCATTGTTGCCCAGGTACATATAAATTAAATGATTTAAGGGTCAAGCTATCTCTTTAAAAAAAAATCAATCATTACAATTTTTATGCACTCCGCATATAAATTTTTATTAAGAACTTAGTTATTTAAAGAGTTTCTCTTTGAATATTAGAATATAATAAACAAAGGTTTCATCCATTGTTTTAAAATAAAATACTATGCAATTGTTCCATAATATTTGTTTTTGTAAAAATTTATTTACGTGCAATTGTTCCATAATATTTGTTTTTGTAAAAGTTTATTTACGTGACAATTTAAGTTTTATAAAAATCTGGACCTTAAAAAAGATCCAAATGATATTTTTTTTTTTGGCATAAAGATATGTCTTTTGAAGACCTCGCTATTTCAAAACCAAAGAAATATTTTAGGTCTCTCAAATCTCTAATGGTAAATTTGTTGTCTAAAATATATTGTGATATATTGTATCGAATTTTAGTATGATTGAAGGGTAGTTTTTGGTTCGACAAGAATTAAGTATGAGATCGAAGTCTGTTCACATGCTGTTGTCGGAGTAATGTGTGTTGTGGTCGAAGTTTGTTCTAACATGCATTAATCAATATTGCAAGGTTTGTTAGCATGTCGAATTGAGCCTTGTGTTAAGGATCCAATTATTTAAGTTAGCTTGTAATGGATAATTGTTAAAAAAACTCATTGGGTTAGTGTGTTAGTTTTCTTATAAATAGCATGCTAGTCTATAAACTTGCATAAGGAAAAATAGGAAGATAAAATCCTAATTCAAGAGAGAGAGGCTACTTGTTATTCTTGTATACTTGTAATCTTGTTTGATAGAGAAAGGAAAGAATAACAGTTTATAACCAATCCTTGTTGTTTTCCCTTATTTTCTTTGTTAACCCTAATCATTATGTGTTTCTTGTCTATAAAGAAACCGTGTATATTTTGTTCCAAGGCATCCTTTTCACAACAAATTGGTGCGGTGAGCGTGGAGAAGATGCCTTCAACAAAGTATGAGATTGAAAAATTCACCGGAGTGAACGATTTTGGTCTGTGGCGCTTGAAGATGAAGGCCTTACTAGTTCAGTAAGATTGTTTGGAAGCATTAAAGGGATAGGCAGCCATAGACAATGCGTTAATGGAAAAAGAAAAGACAAACATGATTGAGAAAGCCCACAACGCAATATTGTTGAGCCTTGGTGATAAGGTTCTTCGATAGGTATCAAAGGAGACTACATCATCGGGGTTATGGGTGAAACCTGAAAGTTTGTACATGACCAAATCTCTGGTGAATCAACTCTACCTGAAGCAAGCTTTGTATTCATTCAAGATGAGTGAAGACAAAGTGTTGGCTGAGCAGTTGGATATGTTCAACAAGCTGATTCTTAATCTTGAAAAAATTGATGTGAAGATCGATGATGAAGATCAAGCATTGTTGCTATTGTGTGCTTTGCCCATAAGACATGCTCACTTCAAAGAAACTCTCTTGTATAGAAAGGAGTCCCTGAGCTTTGTAGAAGTTCAATCAGCCTTATATTCTAGGGACTTGAATGAACGAAAGGAGCATAAACCTTCGACGGTGAGCGAAGGTTTGGACGTTAAAAGAAAATTCTTGCAAAATGATGGTAAGTTCGACAAGAAGAAAGGTAAAAGTCAGCAGAAGTCTTATAGTGGCGAATCATCTGGTATTCGATGCTATCACTGTAAGAAGGAGGGTCACACAAGAAAGGTGTTCCCTGAACGCCTAAAAGATCATGGAGGTAAGGATAATGGCAACACAACCATTGTTCAAGATGACTTCGACTCATCTGATGTCCTTGTAGTTTCAAGTGGCAACTCAAGAAAGGAGTGGATTATGGATTCAGGTTGCACTTGGCACATGACTCCAAACAGAGAGTTATTCGAGGAGATATGTGGTCAAGATGGTGGATCGGTGCTGCTGGGAAACAAAAAATCTTGCAAAATTGCAGGTATTGGATCTGTGAGATTCAAGCTCTATGATGAGTCAATAAGGTTATTGACTGAAGTCAGGTATGTACCTGATTTGAAGAGAAATTTGATTTCTCTTGGTGAATTCGACAGGAAGGGATATGTTTTTTAAGAAGATAAAAGTATCCTAAGAGTCACGAAGGGGTCGAATGAAGTCTTGAGAGGCGTGAAGAAACAAGGCTTGTATACCCTTGAGGCTGAGGTTGTAAATGGTTCGACAAATGTTGCATCCACGAAACCTATGTTGAAGACAGAATTATGGCACAATCTTGAGGCCTAGTCGAATTGGGGAAGCAGAACTTCTAGGAAGTGACAAAGTCAAAAAACTTAAGTTTTGTGAATCTTGTGTATTTGGTAAATCCTGTAAGGCGAAGATTAACAAAGGCAAACAAAGAACACATGGATCCCTGGATTACATTCGTACTGATCTTTGGAGGCCTACAAGGAATGTTTCACACTCAGGTGCAAGGTGTTTTCTATCCATCGTTGATGACTATTCCATAAAGTTATAGGTATTCATTCAGAAGACGAAGGATGAAACTTTTGAGAATTTCAAAAGTTGAAAGGTTCTGGTCGAAACTCAAATTGGCAGAAAGGTTAAGAGGTTGAGAACTGACAATGGCCTTGAGTTCTACAACGAAGCGTTCGACAACTACTGTGTTGAGTCTGGGATTGAAAGGCATAAAACTATAGTAGGTACTCCTCAATAAAATGGCTTAGCTGAGAGATTTAATCGAACAATCCTTGAAAGGGTTAGATGCATGTTGGTTAGTGGTGGATTGAAGAAGGTGTTTGGGGCGGAGGTTGTTTCGACAACAGCTTATCTGATAAATAGATGTCCCTCGACTGCCTTGGGAATGAAGACACTTGACAAAGTTTGGTCGGGACATCCAACTAGTCTTGACAGAATGAGAGTATTTGGATGTGTGGCCTATGCTCACATTAGGCAAGACAAGGTTGAACCTAGAGATCTGAAATGCATGTTCATGGATACCCTGAAGAACTCAAAGCTTATAGGCTATGGTGCCTCGAGCTAGGTCACAGGAGGTGTACCACTAATCGAGATGTAGTTTTCAATGAAGCAGAGATGACTTTCAAGAAAACTTATGATGTTAACGAAGAGCTGGAACAGGGAGTGGTTCCTATTGAGGTGGAGCATGTTGATGCTGAATTGCGTATTCCAGATGAAGTCGAAGAAGAAGCAGAAGCTGTTGTCGAAGACGACGAGACTGATAATGATTACCTGCTAGCAAAAGACAGTTCTAGAAGGGTCATCAAGCCACCTCAGAGACTTAAGTATGTAGATCTTATAGCTTATGCCTTAATCTCTGCAAGTGAGGTTCTATACGAAGAACCTAGAGACTATAAGGAAGTTATGAGGAGTCGAAAGAAGACTGAATGGCTGAAGGCCATGGATGATGAGATGAAATCTCTTCATGATAACAATACCTAGGAACTGATCAAGAAACCTTCTAGAGCAAGGTTAGTCAGTTGTAAATGGATTTTCAAAGTTAAGGTAGAAATCAAAGAATTGACGTCAAAGAGATACAAGGCAAGATTGGTTTCTAAGGGGTTCACTCAGAAAAAAGGTGTCAACTTTAATGATGTTTTCTCTTCTGTTGTGAAACACATATCCATTCTAATGTTGCTTGGCATGGTGGCACAGTTCGACCTTGAACTAGAACATATGGATGTGAAGACTGCAGTCTTGTATGGTGACCTAGATAAAACAATCCTGATGAGGCAACCTGAAGGGTATGTCGAAAGGGGGAAGGATGATTATGTGTGCAAAATGAAGAGATCTTTATATGGACTAAAACAATCTCCTCGACAGTGGAAGAGGAGATTCGACAAGTTCATGACACACATAAGTTTCATCAGAAATCAGTTCGACCATTGTGTTTACTTCAAATTTTGACCAGGTAATTCATTTGATATTTTGTTGCTCAATGTGGATGATATTCTAATAGCAAGCAACAACGTTGAAGATGTAATGAGGGTGAAGGTTGAACTGAATAATGAGTTCGACATAAAGAATCTAGGAGCTGCGTCCAGGATTCTTGGGATTGACATCAGAAGAGATAGAAAGCAGTCCAAATTATGCTTATCTTAAGAGGCTTACCTACGTAAGATTCTTGAAAAATTTGATATGTTGAATTCAAAGCCTGTTGTGACTCCGACAAACCCTCAATTCAAGCTGAGTATAGATCAGTGTCCCAATACTGATGTCGAAAGAGCTAATATGAATAGCATTCGATATGCTAATATATTGGGTTCTTTGATGTATGATATGGTCTGTGCTAGACTCGACATAACATATGCAGTAAGTCTTGTAAGCAGGTATATGGTGAATCCTGGGAAGGCTCACTGGAAAGCATTGAAGTGGATTCTAAGGTACATAAATGGGTCTCTGAACACTATCCTAATATACGGTGGATACTTGGATGAAGATAGTAAAGCAGCAATCGAAGGATATGTCGACTCTAATTATGCAGGTTGTATGGATTTCAAAAAATCTATTTCTGGATATGTGTTTCCTATGTTTGGGACAACAATCAGTTGGAAAATAACACTTCAGAAGGTTGTTTCCTTATCTACCATTGAAGCGGAATATATCTCCCTAGCTGAAGCTGTGAAGGAAGCATTGTGACTTGAAGGTTTTGCAAAGGAGCTGAAACTTCAAGGTCAAGTTGTCACTGTTAATTGTGATAGTCAAAATGCAATACACCTGTCGAAGAATTCAGTCTATCATGAGCGAACCAAGCACATTGATGTGAGACTGCATTTCGTCAGACGGGTAATCGAGCGTGGAGAAGGTTTCGACAGATCATAATTCTATTGATATGATCACCAAGACGTTGTCCAATTGCAAGTTTTTCCAATGTATGCAGTTGATAAAGCTGCATGAAGAAAGCTAGTTTGTTTCTTGATGTTATAGAGTTAGATCCAAAGTGGATATTTGTGAGATATTTGATCAAACTCTAGTATGATCGAAGGGTAGCTTCTGATTCGACAAGAATTAAGCATGAGGTTAAAGTTTGTTCACATGTTGTTGTCGGAGTAATGCATGTTGTAGTCGAAGCTTGTTCTAACATGCATTAGTTAATATTGCTAGATTTGTTAGCATGTCGAATTAAGTCTTGTGTTAAGGATCCAATGGTTTAAGTTTAGCTTGTACCCTAAGTTTGCTTGTAATGGGTAATTGTTAAAAAGCCCATTAGATTAGTGTGTTAGTTTTCTTATAAATAACATGCTAGTCTTTCATCTTGCATAAGAAAAAATAGGAAGATAAAAACCTAATTCAAGAGAGAGATCTTATTTATTATTCTTGTATACTTGTAATCTTGTTTGATAGAGAAATGAAAAGAATAGAAGTTTATAACCAATCCTTGTTGTTTTCCTTATTTTCTTTGTTAACCCTAACCCTTGTGTGTTTCTTGTCTATAAAGAAACCGTGTATATTTTGTTCCAAGACATCCTTTTCACAACACATATATTTTATATGATTGGTATCAGATAAATTAGTTCCTGCAAGAATTAAGACATTTACATATACTAAAATAGTAGTGAAAGATACATCTTATTTCTTGATAAATAAAGAATAATCAAATTTAGATTGAATGAAACCAAAGTTACAAATGATGGAAATAAACTTATGATTTCATTGTCTGCAAGCTTGTTTTAGACCATTTATGGATTTCTTAAGTTTACAAACTAGGGTTTTTTTTTTTGGGGGGGGGAGGGGGGTGAAATAGTGAGATCGGGGGGAGTACTTTTCATGTAAACCTCTTCATTCAAGTCCCCATGGAAGAAGCCAATGTTTATATCTAGCTGGTGTAAGCATCAACCTTGAGAGGAAACAATGTATAAAAGTAATTAATCTAATGGTGGTTATTTTAATAAGAGGATTAAAGGTTTCATGATAGTTTAAACATTATGTTTGAGTAAAGCCTTTGGCAACTAAGTGTGTCTTGTACCATTGTATGGTACCATTTGCTAATAAATTTAATTTAAAGATCAAATTACAATGCATAACCTTCTTATTAGGGGAAAAGGAGTTAACTCCTAAGTGTTATTATCAGCGAGGGCTTTTAACTCAAGATTTATAACTTTTTTATAAATTGGATCAGTTGAAGCAGAGGAGTGTGAACTAGATTCAGTGATAGAGGATAAAGATAAGTTAAAAATATGTGAGTGGAAGATAAATTAGGATAAGAAATGTAATAGGACAGGGGATAAAGATTGTTACGTGAGAGAATTAAAGGATCAGTAGGTGTACCTTGTGTAAGGGCATACTAATAATCTTTGAGGTATGTTGGAGGTCTAGAGATTTAATTAAGTTTTCTTATGGGTTATAGGTGGATGGGTTATAGGTGGATGTTATTGGGGCTAAGGGATGGAGATTTGGTGGGAATGTTGTTGGATAAATTAGATGAGGGCTGAATGGGAGTTGTAGTGTGTATAGCTGTGTTAGTATGAGAAGAATTAGGTGCTAAAGAGTGAGGAAGGATGGTATCTAGGTAGTATATATTAAGTTCAATATTGTGTTTATTAGTAGACATAAGTGTGGTTGTGTTAAGAGGTCTTTAGATAGGGAAAAGGAAAATTGTTTAAAAAAAAGGTTGTGTCCCTAGATATAAAGATGTGTTTAGTTTAAAGGTCATAAAGAACGTGTCCTTTGACACCATGCTTATTACCTAAATAGTGACGTTTATGTGATCTAGGATCTAATTTGGTTCGGTTTCTCTTATCGGTAGAAGCAAAAACTAAACATAAAAAAATCTTTATGTTGGAGTAATCAAGTATGGCATTGTAAAAGATGATAAAGAGTGCTTTGATTTGTAAAAGCTTTTACAGAAGTGTATTTATAAGTAAAGTAGCATTAGAGAGGCCTTGAGCCCAATTTTTTTGGTAAATGAGATTGGTAAAGAAGGGCACGAGTAACACTCAAAAGGTGTTGGTTCTTTTTTTTCAACAATTCCATTTTGTTGAGATGAGTTAGGATAATAAGTCTAATGTTGAATCCTGTGTTTTAGATAAAAAGAAATTCATGGTAAGTTTAAGACCAATATCAAATCTAATTGTTTTAATAATTTTATGAAATTGAGTTTGATCATATTGAATAAATGATTAAATATTCATGTGAATGAGATCAAAGTATTTAAGACCATTAAAAAAATATTTATGCCCTTGCATGGATATGGTCGAAATAAAACCCAAAATATCCACGTGAATGAGATCGAAACAAGTTATAAAAGATTTAATAATATGATGAAAAAGAAACATTTTTTGTTTAAACAATTAGAGTCCATTGTTCAGATTGTTCGTACCAATCGCCTTTGGAGTATGGTTCCCCGGTATAAGACATTAGAAGAATTAGAGTAAATGGTTTAGTTATGGGAATAGTTGATTTTAGGGATGGAAATTAAGTCTATATGAAATTCAAGCATGTATAAAACATTAGTCATGTATAAACTAGGATTGAAAAAAAATAGAACCAGAAAAATAAGTGGTAATAGAGCCTCCATTAAGAATTTTAATTGTAACAAGTTTAATCTTTACTAAAGGAGTAAAATAGATTAGTGGAGTGTAACACATGTTATGTGAAGCTAAATAGGATATTTGTAGTGGAGTGTTGTTAATTATATCTTTACTGAAATAATAATAATAATAATAATAATAATAATAATAATAATAATAATAATAATAATAATAATAATAATAATAATAATAATAATAATAATAATAATAATAATAATAATAATAATAATAATAATAATAATAATAATAATAATAATAATAAAGCAATTTTTGCTTTAATATACATCATTACAGTAAAAATATGTGGGTTGTAAAAAAATTGCCAAATAAAAATGATTGTAAAATTACAATTAATGCTATTTTATTTAGTAAAGAATTCTATTTTATTTCTTCAATTTTATATTATTTTTTATAAGAAGTTTCCATATTCATGTAGGTATAAAATGATGTTTAATATGAGATTCTAACTTATTATCATGAATTATGGATATATACAATGCAGATGGGTGATGGATATAATATTACAGTGGATGACCTGGTGAAAACCCTCCAAACATCGATCTAAACACAATAGCAAGTACTAATTGTAATAATTCAGTTTCATTCCAGTTACAGTTGTGGTATCTAATTTACATTACGTGTGTAGATCCATTTTAATTATTCTGAAAGAGTTGATTGTGGTTGTCTTATTTAAAACGTGCATATAATTTTAGGGATGATAATTTAAGATATCAAAGAATCATCGTGTGTAGGATTAAACATTAATCGGTTATGAGTGAGTTCTGATTTATATTACTCAAAATGGATTATTTTGAAAATTTTGGATCTAATTTCACTCAAAACTATGTTAGGTTTGGCCGGTTCACAATTAAGCAATTTTAAAGGTTCTTACTATTTGATTCAATCGTTTTGTGTCATAATTGGATCAATTTTGTTTTTTTGAAGGGTGTTGCTCATTATGCTCTTAGTATTTTTTTTAAACCCTATGAATTTTTGAAAATTTTCCTCTCGCACCATCTAGATTATACAATTCCGACGCACACCAAATTCCTTCAACACTGGCATCTCAATTTGAAATGAGCTTTGAGAATGAAATTAAGTTGTCTGAATTGTACCCTCCCGACACAAAGTGGCATAGACTGGATAGTAATATCCAAACAGACACGTTTTTTACGTATCAATTTCTTAAACTCATTCACTCATAATCATATAACATTTTTACTAAAACCTTTTAAAATATTCTTTCAATCTTATTCAATACTTTTGTTTGAAAACACAGTTCAATTATATTTCAATATCATAAACATCATAATCTCCTGAAATTATAGGTAATGTACATGTGTATCATTGATGATCACGAAGTAATATGGTTTTTTTCTTCTTAATTATGAATATTGTTCAGAGAGTACCATTTGGAGTGTCACATCTGAATGCTTTCAGGGAGTGTTTCAATTGTCTAATTTTCATTAGTTGTAGTTATGGTGCACCCTGATGTTATCAACAAAGCCAATACATCAGGGGATGGTGATTTAGAATATCTCTAACCAGATGTTGTACATGTTGATGGTGGAAAAGAATATACCATTGTACACAAGTTTACATTACGTGAACATATGCTTCAATGGGTCAGTACGGAAGCTTCTAAATTAGGTTTGGGGATAGTTAATAGGATGTCGGATTATCATTCTAGTAGAAAAGCAGACATTTGCTACAATAAGATGTGAAAAAAATGATCAGTATAAAGAATCTACCTAAAAGATGAAACGTGATAACATTTGAACAAAGAAATATGAATGTCCTTTTAAGTTGCACGAATATAACAAGACGAATAATAATTGGACATTAAATACCGTTTGCGGTCTACATAGTCATGAATTGAGTCGCAAATTAGTTGGTCATTCGATTTGTCGTACATTTAGATTCTAAAGAGAAAAAACTTATTTCTATGATAACAACGAACACGTCTCATCCTAAAACATAATTGCAATTTTGAAACGAAAAAGACTCAAAAGTGTCTCAATATTATACACCAATTTACTTTCTGATTTGAGATTAGTTTAGTTGATCCATATTTCGAAATTTACATTTTTATAGTATATTTTCATATTTAATTTTTTATATTTAATTTTTATATTTTTATATTTAATTATATACAGTCAAATTTGGTGGATTGGAAGGTGATAAGTTGAACAAATGAAATATTATGGTTGATGGATATGGATTCTAATGCGAAAGAATCAAAATAAGGTATGAGAGTAAGGTTGAATCATAACTATAAAACAAGTGAGATGAACAGGAAAAAGGAGCAAGGAATCTTATCATTCAAAAGATATATATATATATATATATATATATATATATATATATATATATATATATATATATATATATATATATATATATATATATATATATATATATATATATATATATATATATATATATATATATATATATATATATATATATATATATATATATATATATATATATATATATATATATATATATATATATATATATATATATATATATATATATATATATATATAACACTTATCACATTTATCACATCAAATGAGAAATTTTTTTCACATTATTGACTATGCAAGGTAACATGACATTATGGTAAGTCAGACACATTTCACATGGGCTGAATGACTGACGTGAAAAATAGTTTATTAGCTCGGTCAATAAGTGTACAAAAGGAATATGTGTCAATTTTCACATCGGAAAAGCTTGTAAACGACAAAATAAAGGGTATGAGATAGCTTTTCACGTATGTTATCTAGATTAATCGACAAAATACTCAAACACACACACAAACAGAAACGTGCACGTGCGTGTGTGTATTAAAATTTAAGCGACACACATTTCAACCATGTATTTTGTACTTATCCAAAAGCACATATGCATATCACCCTTATTCTAGTAGGGGTGGCCAGGGGCGTTATGGATTTCTAGTGATATAAGGATTTCTCATTGTGGTGAGAAACCTTGTTAGATAGTGTTTTTGGTATAATAGAAGCAAGCTCACCAGAGGTAAGAAGTTATGTATTTTTGTGGGTATTTTGTGTGTATTTAGAATATCCTCTTAAATCCTAGAGTTGAGGTAATATATAGAGGCCCCTTGATCATGGACATGGGGACCTTTGATAAATAGTAACTGCTCCACCTTGACAGGGGAAGTTGTTGACTACCTATTTTTTAGGGAATCTTGGCTAGGACTTCTTGCACACGTGGTTATTTGAAATGTACATGTCATCATCTATAACACCTCAAAATTTGATTAATTTATTTAATGAAATTATTCATGTTTTATTAACGTATTTAATAAGTGGTGCACTTTTAATTAAAATATCATGAGTTGTATGTGTATGTGGTGTATGGTAGGTGTCACGGCGCGAAAAATACCCGAGCATACGAACGCTCAAAATAAACAAAATCGCCACCAAAGTTTTATTTTTAAAAGGAAACATCGATAAAACCCTTGAAGGATGAAAACATGGTCCTCATAACCAATTTCGGGTTCAAGAGTCAGTTATACAATGAGAAAATATTAGCACCCCTCACATCTGTTGTATCTAATGAGAAGCGTTTGGTTAGATTAGGAAAGTGTTAGCTTAAAATGATAAGTTTTCTTCTTATTAATAAAGGGTTTATAAAGAGGACTAAAAAATATTATTTTTATCAAAGTTCTTGACAAGATGTTGATTTTTGCTCATACGTATCTTTCAGTGTGATTGAGAATTCAAAGCTACTAGTTCTAGGTAACAAAAGTTTTTTTTTGGTTGATTTTATTTGTAGAAATGAGTTTAGTTGTGCTTAGGTAGAAAAATACATTGATTTGTTGAGTTTTTTTATGGATTAAAAATATTCGGATAGTGAGCTCTACTGCAATATCCAAATATTCGAGGAAAAAAGGGGCCTACGCCCAATTTTTATCCTTCTCTCACCCAATTTTAATTTTAAAAGATGTGAGGCGAGTAAAGTCATGATTCTTTAGCAAAAGAGAATCATTTGAACAGTGAGCACAATCATTCTTTAGTGGTTGCATGGGCATTATTTGGGATCAAACATTAGCATATTGCTCGTTGACCCCCTTAAGATGCAAATGACATGATAATTTTTTATGGTCGGTAGAAGAAGGCAAAAGCATTGAACAACACAATTGCATGTAAGGAGGGGACAAAAGTTCTCTAGTTTTTGCCACATCTTTTTTAGAGTGGTGAAGAATTGCATCATGGTTTAATCCCATTGCCTCAACGAGTATATTCCTTCTAAGTTTATGAAGTTCGTGAGGCGCGTGAAAAAGGAAATTTCAAATATCATACAGATTCATATGCAATAAATGAATGTGTAGCTCCTAAATCGTAAAGTAAGATTCGTGATTTCCTTTGCAAGAGACACACACCTTCAATATAATCCTCAAAATCAAAGGCTCTTTCGACTTCTTCACCTGAATAATATTTTAGTTACCTATTTCATTTCTAGAAATTCATATTTATGTGTTCAATTTTCTCTTTTCTAAGGCAAAGATCTTGAACTTCATTACATATAAAGTTAATTCAAATTCTTCAAATTGAGAGATGAAATGTGAAGTTCATTTGAATCCTAATTACATACTAAATACACAAAATTATAAACCAATAACATACAATATCTATCAATCTAGAAAAGTAAAGATGTATTCATAATCAAATACATGATGTGACCAGAGATTTTAGAGGCTCTGTGTAGGTTAGTCGCAGTTTAACCATGAAAAAATAAATAAAAATCCTATTTAATCATGACTAAACCTCACAAATATTTTATGAGTCCCTATTTATCTATAATTTAACCATGACAAATTTGAGGTCATGTGCGGTGTAACACCCCATTTCCCGTATTAAATAAAATATAAATATTATAATAATAATCAGAGTTTTCACCATATTCGTCAGTATCTCATCTAACTTCACCACTTACTCAATATGCATCTCATATATCCTCAACGTAGAATAGTTAATCCACTATCAATAATCCAAATTAAAATTATATCTTCTCAATTCTTCGGAAATCTCAACACCAACTCCACGAAAATACTACCCGATTCCCACTCTGGAATATTCAACGGCTGCATCAGACTTAACAGTCTCTGATGTTCACTCTTCGAATTTCGGCAATTCTAACTAGTATATTCAACCTCAACCACTTCTCTCCTTATCTATGGTCTCCAAAACAATCTACTCAAATTCGGTTACTTCTTCATAGCACTGGGATGGATACTCCATCTACCCCAATGTGTTTCTTCACGAGTACTTCTACTCCCCTCAACAACATTTGGTACACATACTCTATCATAACATCTCGTGGTATTATTTCCACAAGCCCGACAATCCACTCTTCGACTCTAATTTATCAACTTCAACTAATTCACTACTCAACCCAGATTTCTGACTTTCTCGGTTCTTCTCAAGGATATCACTAGTCAGATCTTAATAATAAAAGATTAACTCCATAAGAAGTATCCTTACTCACACAACGCGTATTATGAAATTTCTCAATCAGTTCTACCTCTTTTCACCATCATCTTCGGTAAACACAAACATTTCCAACTCACCGCATCATCTACCACATCCACTTTACCCAAAGGGTAATTACACTCAAAGTCGTAATCCTTCAGAAATCCTAATTATTTCCTCTGCCTCATTTTCAACTTTTTCAAATCACACAAACACCTTAAACTCTTAAGATCACCAAACATCTCCGATCTCAGTCTGAACTTTCGAAGCCTCCGACTCCGGTACAACCACAATAGCAACCAACTCTAAATCACTGGTCGGATGGCTTCTCTTACACACTTCGAGTTGCCTTTTGCATAACTGAAACTCTCTGAAGTTGTCTTTAGAAAATCCCCTAATTATATCAACAAGCATCACAAACACCACAATTAGTTCTATCGGATTCGGCAGAACTTTCCTTACGGAAGTATATCACCGCTCTTTTTCTAACACTGATAACCCCAGTTCCTTATGCTCAACATAATCCTCTATACTCTTCGAATATATCCAAACATCCTTGATTAATGCATCCATTGACTTACTCAAACAAGTATGGAACATCCCATGACAGACCGACACTCAATTCATAAGTTATGGCGGGAACACAAACCACACGCTCCGCGTCTACTACAAAGTCCAACTATAGTTCATCAAAAATTAACTTATCTCCATGCCACTACTGCATCATCACATAGAGCATTGCAATAGCTTTCCAACGCTTCGAACCGGGCGTCATTCCGAGTTACGGTTCTCCCGTTACGACAAAAATACCACAACAACATTTTCTGCTCAAGGCACTTCGCCAGGCGAATCTCGGCGAACATGACAGTCCCGAAATTCTATTTTCGACCGTTACCTGACTTCCGAGTGTCCGATTTCGATTCTGTAAAAAGCTGCGATCTCGGAATTCAACGTATAACCATAATTTCATACCTAGGAGGCCGTCCAACACACTTTCAATCTTTAAATATTTTAAAACCCGATTACTTCCAATCTCAACAGCAGATCGTGGAGCCTCCTATTACGATACCACTTCGACCTTCGACACCACAACACAATAATTCTACTCGCGATCTCACGAACACGGAAACTCACGTCCTTCAATCAATTGATCCATCAAATCATTAACTCTTGGAAGCGAACACTTATCCTTGACAGTCACCTTGTTCACTTATTTATAGTTCACCCAAAGCTTCACAAAACCTTCTGTCTATCTAACCAATAAAAATTGGTGCACCTTACGGTAACACACTCAGACAAAAGAACCTCTCCCCCAGCGGGTCTTCAAGTTGACTCTTCAACTTCTCCAATCCCAACGTAAACATACAATATGGAGTCATCAATATCAGACTCGTTCCAAAAACAAAGTCAGCGTGTAAGCTTTACTTCACACTCTGCTAGTAAATCACTTACTTCCTCAGGGAACCTCCGGCAATTTCAACTAATTGACAAATCCCAATTTTCTCACTTTCCTTCTCATTTGAAGTTTCCGTCAAAATAAACATCTCAACACCGTATTACGCCTACTCCTCAAAATAATCCCTTAAGCACTTAGCTTAACTCAGGACAATTCACTGCTCACGCCACACAAGCTTGCAAGACACGTCTATCCCATCCAACACAATCCTGTCTACTATTAACAAGAGATTAAGGGTGATCAGTTCCTCAATTTGTTAATAGATAGCCGAAATCGTGATGGGGTACAAACCATCTTTACCAAACTATGATGGCATTCCTCAACACACTAAGCCACCACACCGTAGCATTCCGGAGAAATACAAACTTCTCCCCCACTGGAATCATTCCTCTCCTGCCAACGAAGTTAGTCAACAACATGTACCGACAGTGTTTTCACACACATGCCGCATACTAGGGGTTTAAACCACAACAACAGGTTAAACAACACACAGTCTCCATCCCAAAGGACAGACTCAACTCAACTCAACAACACTGGCCGGACGGGCCGACCTGCTCTGATACCAATTGTAACACCCCACTTCCCGTATTAAATAAAATATAAATATTATAATAATAATCAGAGTTTTCACCAAAAAGTGGGATATTACATCTCCAAATTTTATAAAAATACTTTATTCATTCTTTTCAAAATAATACAGCGGAATTTGTTTCAAAAAGTAAAATACATCAAAACATGATACGTCACAGGATTTCAACACGTTTGACATAAAACAATTACAACACCCATATCCCGTGTTACGTATCAGAGCATCCTAGACTCAACGGTCACACCAATATCCAAGCTAGCTAAACACCTGGATTATCTGTACTTCCGAAGAAGCACAGACCACAACAACAACAAAGGGGTGAGAAATAATGATCAGAATATAATGGTATTGTAATACATGTAAATAAGGTAGTAAAACACACCAACACACCAATATTCACCCCCAACAACTCCATATGCCGAACCTACTGTTCAAATTACAATATAACATATTATAATGCAAATATGCAACTCAACACCATGCATGCGGTACCGACTCATTGGTTCATTCAATCGAACCCACCATTCTCCACAAAGGAGTACGGGTGAATCACTTACGCTCCATCCGAGACATGATTCAACCCCACCATTCTCCACAAAGGAGTACGGGTGAATCACTTACGCTCCATCCGAGACATGATTCAACCCCACCATTCTCCACAAAGGAGTACGGACAGATCACTTACGCTCCATCCGAGACATGATCCATCCCACCAAGACACCATGATATGCACACACTAATGCATAACTATTATGTTTAGGCACTCAACGTGCACACGATCCTCCTGATCATATCATCATACATCAATGCATATATGTACAGATATAACATACACCAACACCATATAAATCAATTCACACAGTGAGCAATCTCACATTCTAACACCAAGTATGAACACATCCCAACACTCGGGGAATACACGATCCTACTGATCACTGCACCATAATCATATACATGATACACCCATCATTCATTATAATTAAATTAGATATTAAACGAGTTCACACTCTAACACCATATATAAACACATCTCAACACTCGGGGAATACACGATCCCACTAATCACTACCCACATATATATCAACTAATTGTCCACCAGTCATTATTACGGGAAACATGTACTATCACCAAGTACACAAGTTAGTTCCCACACTCATCATTCTTACAGTGCATCAAGGCCAAACTGTACCTATCATCTCAACTCGGATCCTCAGTCTATTCTAGTACCAATCTTGCACATTACCGTAACCAATAGGTTTCTAATTCCTATTCCCAAAATCATCACCTACACACTTTACCGATACCTCAAAAGCCATACGGAATTTTCCCTAAAAACTGTAAAACACCCTATATGCCCTATATGCCAAATCATCCCAAAACACCAATTCATTAGCATTGACTTATACTCCATCACTATCAATTACTAGTTATCATCAAACACAAACACACCAATAAACATTATACTTACCAATTATCCTATACTTCCTACTCTAGAACCAACATTACGGTACATTACCGACACTTCAGAGTCACTCTGAATCTCACCAAGGTCCTAACCATAGTCACTAACAACATCACAGGGAACAACTCATAATTTTCCTAAAGCTATAATCCTGGTCATTACCAACACTATAGTAACAACACCAAATCTCACCAAAACTCTATTTATATTTACTATCAACACTGCAGTAACAACATATAATTTTCCCCAAAGCTATAATCATGGTCATTACCCACACTACAGTAACAACACAGAATCTCACCAAAACTCTATTTATATTTACTATCAACACTGCAGTAACAACATATAATTTTCCCCAAAGCTATAACCATGGTCGTTACCCACACTACAGTAACAACACAGAATCTCACCAAAACTCTATTTATATTTACTATCAACACTGCAGTAACAACGTATAATTTCACTAACATCACCATAATATATATACACCAAATTCACCAATACCAATCAACAATTCGTCAATGTCAAACATCAATTTATCGTTAGCAACCATAATAACAAGCATGCCAATATAAAACTTCATAGATCTGAATTTTCCTACGAGGTTAAGGAATCCCCTCTACCCTATACATGTATATACCATCCCAAATCAAGTTTCTCCCCCTTACCTTGTTAATCGGTTGATCGATGAAAGAACCCTCCAAGGTTTGGCCAATTCTGATTTTCCCTTGTATCCTTCGTTCTTTGCTCCCTTTTCCGTTCCCTTTCCCGTTCTCTCCTTTCTATCGTTCTTTTTCCACTTTCTCTAACTTCTCACAATGTATCGTAAAACTGCTAACCCCTCTCCTTCTCTATTTTAATTTTCTAATCCCAATAATAATAATAACTTAATAATAATAATAAAATAATAATAATAATAATCCTATTATTATCTTACCAAAATAATAATAATGTTAATAACTTAATAAAATAATAATAATAATAATAGTAATAATAATCCTATTATTATCTCACCAAAATAATAATAATGTTAATAACTTAATAAAATAATAATAATAATAATAATAGAAATAATAATCCTATTATTATCTCACCAAAATAATAATAATGTTAATAACAATAGTAACTATAATAAATATAATAATAATAATAATATTCCCACCAATATCAATATTATACACTATATTATTATATTCACCAAAACACCACCAATAATCCTCCCATATCAGGGACACCCACCAATAATAATATTCATACCGATGATAATAATAATAATAATAATAATGATAATAATAATAATAATAATAATAATAATAATAATAATAATAATAATAATAATAATAATAATAATAATAATAATAATAATAATAATAATAATAATAATAATACCACCAATATTACTCTTAACTATTATATTATTATCTCCACACCACCAATGATCCTTATATATCAAGGATACTCACCAATCACATACCAACACACCCCACCTAAGGGCACACCAACATAAAATAATTAAATTAACACCAAAATGACTAAATAAATAAAATGAGTGTTACATGCGGTAGCCCATCTTGCACACCCTCAAAGACGACTCTGGATGTCACGCTTGAACCTTGATCTTGCCACTTGCACCCACTTGCACTCAACCATATTTTCCTACTTATGTAGTATAGCAAGCCTCAAATATGGATCTTTAAACATCATTGACTTCTTTTAATTCATAATGCATCCTTGAAGGTCCCGATTTTTTAGTCCTGCATCCCCTTCATCCAAATCAAAGCTTAACAACTAGCTCTACCATAGTTGTATCCATGAGATGTTACAATCTCTCTCCTCATCTTATAAGAGTAAAATTATAAGGCCATTGTAAAATTCCCCTCACTAGAACTACGATTATCAACCTTAATTTCTTCGTCATTCTTAGTATCCCTAGTATAACACTTCATTTTAAATTACATCTTATCCACCATAGTTTCTAATGCCTTAATCTTTACGTCTTTACTCATCCTTCGCTTACGAGCCACATTAAAAGTAATACATATATTTATGATGAACTTTGATCCTCCAAATTCAATTTCCCACAACTTGTAACCTTTTACACCTTTTAGATAACCATTGAAGATACTCTTCACTACCTTACCATCAAGATAAACTAGCTTGATTTTAACAAACAACAAAACTTTCAAGGCCTTCGAATAAGATTAGTCTACCTATTTCATGCACCAAACATCCATATGTGCCTGGAAGTTTATCCCTATGAGTGGACATCTGCCAATCAAGTAAGTTACTTTGGCACAAATTCTGCCCTAGAATTTCTCTACAAACTCAGTTCATATTATCATGCCAAAACCGGTCAAATTCATCTTTATCCCTTGTTTTCTGCAAAACACGATAAAGTGATCTAAAACAAACTCTAACATTTATCATGACTTGACCTCAAATATCATAGTTTATTCTTAATATGAAAATCTTCATTAGCTGATGATACATGACCAATAATAGTGGAACCATCTAAAATATTTAACTCACATATTTTTTGACCCTTTAGACATGATTAATCTATCTTGCGAAGTTTTTAACACCCCATGTTCAAATCTAGTGCAACAACCTAGATCATCAAACATGCTTATGGACAACCAATTTTTCCCGTGCTCAGGAACATATCTCACATAGTGTAGAACACTACTATAAAATATACATTCCATAATGGAGTTCTCACCGCAGTTGTGAGATGATCCGTTGTGACATTAATAAAAAAAAGCGCCTTCATACTATTTATAATAAATTAAAAACAATTTATATATTACCACGGTTACAATTATTACCTGTGGGGAAAGCTTGTTCTGCTAATGGGTTCGAAACCCTACGCCAACAAATTTGTGATTTATTTTATATTTTAGTGGTGCCTTCATTTTTTTATTATTTTTAAATAGAAAACTAGCCAACTTTAACTATATTTGGTTTGTCCAATCGTGGTGAAATGTTAGGCTCTTTATTTTAAAATTGTTACAAAAAAGGGCGTGTAGTGTTATATTTGTGAGTGTTCTATATTAGGGGCCCCTTGCCCAAAAGCATTAACGCCTAGGAGAAAATGTGGGGCTCAACCCGGTCACTAATGACGTGTAGAGTCGTTAGTCAAATGAGAGAGAGAGAGAGAGAGAGAGAGAGAGAGAGATTCCTCCATTAACTCCTGAAGGATAGGTGGTCAATAACCTCTCCAAATTAGGGGGAGCGGTTGCCACCACTCGGGGTTACCCAAACCCTAGGCCTAAAAGGAGGTCTCCATAAATTATCCTCCCCTCGAGGGAGGAGGGAAAATTCATTACACCTCCAAGCATAACGCTTAGCCAAATCATAACACATTGATCGTACCCCTTATACGCTTACTACAAGCACATCATTCATCAACAGAGCCTATCACCCCACGTGAGCATGACTCCTAAAACCACTATAAAACACCACTGTACAGGGCTTCTCACCGTTGTAGGCAAGCCTTAACCACTCTAAATTATTATAAACCTAATAAGGCCTTTGAGTCCCCCTGCCTTTGTAGGAGGAACATGCACAACTGTACTTTTTGACCAATATAATGATGCCCATTGTGGGGGCCCCCGGTAAAACTAACCTGGGCCACACAATTTTCATCTTTATTATCCTGTCTTTTGTCACTCTTCACTCCAACACCTAGCCATTTCAAGCCATGGTTAACAAGATAGCTCAATCCCTTACACCTAAAGGTACCAACGGTAGTGGTGATGTTGTTGCCCCGGCAAAGATACATGCCGCCACTAACGACCATGAGGGTTCCTATCCCCGAGGGCTTCAAACTTTCCTCCTTGGCCAAGTTTGATGAGCGCAGTGATCCCTAAAAAACACGTCTCCTCCATCAACACACATATAGCCATCATAGGACTGCCTGACTCCCTGAAGTGCAAACTACTATCCAACAGTTTCATTGATGCCTCCCTTCAATTGTATATAGGTGTACCTTTGTTCCTATATCAATGACTATCAAGAACCGGTAAATAAGCTAGTACGCTAGTTTGCTTCCAGTCGCCACATAAAGATGTTTACCACAACCCTATTTAACATACGCCAAGGTCCTTCAGAGTCACTAAAGGACTACCTTGTATGCTTTAACGAGGCCACCATCAGGGTCGTCCAACCAAACCAAAAAATATTTGTGGGAGCATTCTAAAATGGACTCAAGGCAGGACACTTAAACGAGTCCTTCGTCCAAAAGACAATGATCTTGTATGCGTAAGGGGTTACTAGAGAGGAGTTCTACATAAAGGGAGAGAAAAACAATGTAGAAAAGAAGGTGTGCTAAATCAAGAAGTGTGTTACAAATGCCGAAGGCTCATATCATTAGAGGAAGAGAATTTTCACATCCCTGTAAAGTAGAAGGCCACATTCAAAAGAGTAAGTAAAGTGACATAGAGCTTCACGCTTTTGAATACTTGTCGTGAGAAGATCTGGTGCGAGGTTCTCCACATGCACAACATCCCTACGCTGCCTGCTCCTAAGACGGAGGTGAATAAGAGAAAACAATTAATTCTTGCATACGCAAAGTAATTAAACAAAATAACAACTAATATTACATTTGTTTCATATGTAACAATCACATGCTACTTTGTCATAATCACTGTTCTGAGGCTTTTCACTAGTTCATCCATTCGAATGTTGTCTCCATCACCCATCTGCATTATATATTCATATCAAGTAAGATTCTCATTTTATCACCTCTATACTTTTATTAATAATCAATGAAAAAAAATAGTATTTTGAACTTTGTATTATGTACCTGAGCCACGATGGTGATGTCAAGGGCGTATTTTCCAAATTCCAAGACATTACTAGTGACTACTAAAAGATTAAGGCTTTCAAGGTGAGTAAGTATTTTGAGCATAACAGTCGTTTGTTTTTCACAATGGATTGTGAGGAGAATTTCCTTTTGTAACACTTTGGCTTTCACATCGGGAAGAATATTGTTACTTGTTCCACAATTGTTGTTACAAATATTCTTGGATCCAACATCTTGTTCTAACTCTTTTATATGTTCTTGAAGTTGTTTCACGTAGTGTTTAGCCTTCTCTAGGACCAAAGCTTTGTCTAGTTTTGTCTAAATTATTAAAGGAAAAGATTAATGGTACATCTTGATTAAAACAATAAAATCAAAGTACATTAAAAGTTAATATATTATTATTTTTAATTCATTGGATACTTTTTGTTATTTTTATATAATATTTGGAAATGAAAATGATACTTTTAAAAATATTTTTTAAAACATTCATATTTACCAATTATCTTTTTACAAAGTTCCAATGGTACTGGAGTAAGAAATGATCAAGATCCAAAGAGTAACAGACTTGATTTTGCTTTTCTCTTCTTATATTAAGAATTGAGTATTCCTTTACGTACAAATAACAACACAATCTGATATATATATATATATATATATATATATATATATATATATATATATATATATATATATATATATATATATATATATATATATATATATATATATATATATATATATATATATATATATATATATATATATATATATATATATATATATATATATATATATATATATATATATATATATATATATATATATATATATATATATATATATATATATATATATATATATATATATATATATATATATATATATATATATATATATATATATATATATATAGTCACACATGCAAGGAAGTCTATATCATTCATTGGAATATAAGTTTTTATTACAAACCTTCTTCAAGCCTATGGCTGCTGAAAGTGCCAACAATTTCTCATCACACACAGATTCAGATTCTCCATCTTCCAAAATGATGTCATCACACTTTTCCTATAAATAAATTAAAATAACAAACAAATGAAAGTTATATGCACATAAAGTACCTGATATGATGGTAGTTACTATGATTTATGAGTGCAATTGCTTTTACCAAATCAGAAGGCCACTTCTCTCCCGAATCCTCCATTATTTTCAAGGTAAAATGCTATGATAAAAAAATTTATATATAATATAAAGTTAATGTAAGTGTGTGGAAGAATGAAAGAATATTGCGGCTAAGATTGCTAGTTAACTGGGAAGAGAGAAATAAGAGTGTGAAGGGTAGTTGAGTAGAGTAACATGATTTGTGGAATATATATATATATATATATATATATATATATATATATATATATATATATATATATATATATATATATATATATATATATATATATATATATATATATATATATATATATATATATATATATATATATATATATATATATATATATATATAATGACCAATTGGATTGATCACATGTATATAAAAAAAATAAAGAAAAATAATAATTTTATAATTTTTATCATTTATTACAACATAAAAAAATATTATTGATGTGTGTTGAAAATTACTATCTGGTCTTTATTATAAAAAGATACTTTTTAGATTTATTAGATAACTAATATAGTATTATTATTATAGAGAAAATACACTAAATAAAATTTTTTCTATAATAAAGAGAGGTTGAAGTAAAAGAAAAAAGAAAACAGAAGATATTTTTGGGTCGTTAAACATGCAACTTGTATCCTCACCGTTCATTTAATCATTTTTACACGTGTCAACCATAGAGCGAGCATGATGAAAGTATGGAAGGGAAACGTGGTTCGCGTGTTTCGTTTTATATTATTTATGCAAAACACAACGACTTGCTATTTTAAGTCTTCTCATATTTTCATTTTTGGGAGTTTTAAAGTGTGAATTAAATATTTGATGTAGAGTTCTATTTTACCTTCTTTCGACTTACTAAAGCATGTTGAATTAATTTATTCGTATATGACTCACATAAATTTTACCTTTGTTTTATTTTTATTTTTTATATTATACTCTTAAATATGTTAGAGGAGTTTTACACTAAAGAGCATTAGATATATGACCATGAGCAACACAAGCGAGAAACACTATATATTCATCAAAAACTTTAAGATAATAGATGTATGAGTTCTTCTACTTATAAATGTTCAAGTCACCACATTTCTATACAATGTGGAAATATTATCCATATTACTCACATTTGTTATATTATTCAACGTTCTCTCTCAAGTGCAGTCCACAATACTCTTCCTCATGTGGAAACTCTTTTGTTCACATATATTTGTACCGTCGCTGACACCTATTACTAGACACCTCTTATTAGGTATTTCGAATACACCTTTTCTTTGAGCATTTTGATTTCAACGGGACACCACTTCTTTGACATTTCGATACATGTAAGTCAGTCGTTTTACGAACCAGACTTTAATACCATGATAGAGGTGATTTTTACCGTGAAGTATTGAACATTGTGGAACTTTTTTTTTTGAGAGAAACGCTTTTATGAGAGATACACCTTAAGATTTTGAATGAATATGTGATATGTCACTCACAAAAGTGTTTCTCTTAAAAGGAAGTTCCACAATATTCAATACTTCTCAATAAATTTTTTCCTAATATGGTATTAGAGTCTGGTTCGTAAAAGGACCGACTTATATATATCGAAATGTTAAAAAAGTAATGTTCAATTAAAATCGAAATATCGAAAGAAGAGGTATGTTAATATCTCTCCTTAGTAAGTGGCTTTGACAAATTTTGAATGAAAAAGATTCAAATTGGACTGGAATTTATTGTCATATAGGTATGGTAATATTAAGGATAAGATTTTGAATGAGGTATAGATATTGCAAACTAGGCTGTGGAAAATTCAATAGAAAAGTTAATGAAAATGAGCAGAAAATAATACAAAATTATTTATCACTTTAAAATATAACAAACCAAGGACAATGATTACAATTTTTCAAGTATTTTCAAATGCATAATTGAATGTGCAAAGTGTGCAATAGTACTACTGCTATACCGACATCATTTGTTTTGTGGTTTTCATTTGTTTTCAGTCTAATCTATTTGCAATAGTACATATATGTGATTATTATAGTTGGAGTTTAATAATGCTTTTCTATAAATATCTTTTCAAAAAGTTGAATATGCACTTGCAGATTAGATATCTATCATAACTTTTATTTTCTTTTTGTTGCATCATTTTTAACCAATTTTGTTTCTATCTATAAATGTGTATATATGGCTATCCTTACTTTCTAAGTTGAATGAAACTCTAACTTTTATTTTTCTCTTCAAAGTTCAAACTATTAAATCACCTTAATTATTACTCTATAGATAATAAAATATCGATTTTTTTATAAAGATAATAAATTTTCAACTGGCCGTTTCAATTTCTTAATTTTTCAAAAATATATCCAATTTTTGTTTTTATTTATTTATTATAAATTGTTTTAGAGTGAAAAAAATTATACTATAATATAAGTCGTTTTACACTATCAATAAATTATTAATGTTATTTTTCTTATTTTATCATTAAATATTTATTATTCTCTTTCCTATCAATTTTATAATTTTATCTTCTCATATAATTAATGAAGGATAATTTTGTAAAACTTTTCATAATTTTTCCTTTTTTATATAATGATAGTTATATTTTTTAATAAGTGTGAAAAAACTAAAACATTTTAGACATAATTAGTTACCCAAATCCTTTAACTTAATTTAATGTTTCGCTTTAGTCTCTTAATTAAAAAATATTATACTTTGATCTTTTAAACTTAGTTTAGTTAGCATTATTGGCCCCTCCAGTCAATTTTTTTATAAAAAAAAACATTAATCATTGCCAACCTGACATGACAACTCAGGAAAATCATGAGATTTTTCATTAATTATTTATTATGATCATCTTTAACATAAATTATGAGATTTTTGTTATTATTTCTCTTTCAAAATATCTTTTATAATTAAATTTTACCATTATTTCTCAATTTATCATCATCTCCAACCCATAATTATTTTTTTATGAATTTCTTTTTTTACGAGCGCAACAACTTATTAATAAAGCCACAACATTTTTCAGAAAGTGAGTGTCTCAACTGAAACCATAATAAAACAACAATTTCTAAACTACAACAGCAACTTTGAAAATGGAAATGTGAAGAACCTTTTAAACAGAACTAAGTTACCAAAAAAATCAAAGTAGTTATTATTTATTCATCAAATTTCTTCTTCGGCTTAGGATGCTTGGCAAAGTACTCATCTGTCGTCATGGTACTGCTATTTTTCTTCAACTCTTGTACTTTAGAAATTTCCTTTTCCAAACGCTTAGACTCCTTCCAAGATTTCTCCTCTACTTCTTTAAGCTCAACATACAGGGCATTAAATCACAACCACCATACTAAGTTTCAGACTCCCTTTAAGTTTTACTACCACCACACCAAATTACAACTCAAGAAATCACAAATTTGACAATTGTTCTCTTTTTCAACAAATTAAAAATAAAAAAATAAGTGTAGATCTGTTGTACTATGTGTTAGGGGAGATTTTCACAAGGGAGCATTGAACATTGTGGAACTTACCTTTCTAGAGCAACATCTTTGTGAGAGACACACCATATACACACCCAAAACCTTAAGGTGATAGGTGTGTGGGTTCTCTCACTTATAAATGCTTAAGTCACCACATTCATATCCAATGTGTGACTATTATCCACACTACTCACACTTGTTAATATTTAACACTCCCCTTCGAGTGTGAGTCTATCCACAGTACTTCTACAATGCTCCCCCTTAAGCGGAAGATTCAACTGTGCAACTACACCATTGTACAACTGTTGACACTCTTCAAGGAGACATTCAACCCACGACCTGTAGGATACTTTCGATATAAGTAAGTCGGTCCCTTACTTAAACCAAAGGCTCATGATACCAATGTTAGGGAAGATTTTTCAACTAGGGAGCATTGAACATTGTGGGACTTATAAATGAGAGACACGCCACATACTCATCCAAAGTCTTAAGGTGATAGGTGTGTGGATTCTCTCACTTATAAATGCTCAAGTCACCACATTCCTATCCAATGTGGGACTATTATCCATACTACTCACACTTGTTAATACTTAACACTCTCCCTCAGTTTATCCACAATGCTTCTACAATGCTCCCCTTAAGCGGAAGCTTTAACTGTGCAACTGCACCTTTGTACCACTGTTGACACTCTTTAATGAGACACTCAATCCACGACCTGTGGAGATACTTTCAATACAAGTAAGTTGATCCCTTTACTCGAACCAAAGGCTCATGATACCACTATCATTGGAGATTTTTCAACTATGGAGCATTAAACATTGTGGGAATTTTCTTTCTAGAGCAACACCTTTGTGAGAGACACACCACATACTCACCCAAAACCTTAAGGTGATAGGTGTGTGGATTCTCTTACTTATAAATGCTCAAGTCACCACATTCCTATCCAATGTGAGATGATTATCCACACTACCCGCACTTGTTAATACTTAACACTATGTTAAAGAGAGAAGAAGAAAGAGAAGAAAGAAGGAGAAAGAAGATGACGACTACAAGTTTCTTTGAGAACCATTAGGGTTTGTTTCAAATAATGAATATAAATGATAATAAGTGCATAAAATATGAAATATATTAAGAAAATATGAAATACATTAAAAATGAAAATAAGTGAATTAATGAAATTAAAAAAATGTCAAACAGAAAACCCACTAGTGCAGAAATGACTTTTTACATCGGGCGAAATTGACTTTTTACATCGGGTCTTAGTCCGATGTAAAGCCAGGCGATGTAGTAAATCAAAGACATTTTACATCGGTTCTGTGGTCCGATGTAAGAAATACACCAATCACATCGGTTAAATATTTAAGTCTGATGTGGAAAAAAATTTATAACTGTAAATTTTAATTATAAAAGGGTGTTTTTACATCGGTTGCAGGGAAAAACCGATGTAAAAGGTGGGTATTTTACATCGGTTGCGTGCCAAAACCGATGTAAAAAGTACTGGAGGAAAAAAAAATATATAACTATTAAACAGCGAAATAGCGGAAAACAGAAAGAACGCTCCAGCGAAAGAAATTTTCCCAGATACAGATAGGAAAGACATGGCAACAATGCCACTGCAGACTCTATTAGCCACAGCTCCAAGGACTCGATTCCTTAAAGTTAACTATTAAACATTGTATCAACCATTTCAACAATTTAATCTCAGACGACAACAACAACAGAATCAACCATTTCAACGATTTAATCTTGAACTAACCCTAACCTTTAACGGATATAAGAATAAAAAATGAAAGAACATAGATAGAAATGAATAAAAATGAAGGAGTATTGAACCTGATAATAATGTCGGATTCAGAACCGTGTTCGCGTGGTGGTATGTCGTTATCGGAAGCGGAACGGCGAATGGCGGAGAGAGAACTGCGAACGGCGGAGGGAGAGAGAGAAATGCGAACGGCGGAGGGAGAGAGAGAACTGCGAACGGCGGAGGGAAAGAGAACAGCGGCGAACGGCGGACAGAGGTAGGGAGAATGGCGAACGAAGGAGGGAGAGAGAACAGCGGAAACGGTTCTTTGTGGGTTTATTAGAAATGAGCAGATTTTGGTAGAAACAGTATTTGAGATTTTGGATTTTAAATTATTACTTTTTAGATTGGTGCATTAATTAACCGATTTAAAAACCAAATTATTATTTTTTTAATTATTACTTTTTTAAATCGGTGGGTTATTTACCCAATGTAAAAACTTTTTCACTATTTTTTTTCAATTTTTTACATCGGTTAATTAATTGGCCCAATGTAAAAAATTTAGTAATTTTTTTTTATTATTTACTTTTTAGATCGGTGGATATGAAAACCGATTTGAAATCCCATTTTTAAAATTTTTTTAATATATTTTTTTAAATCGGTGGGTTATTTACCCGATGTAAAAACCCTTTCACTATTTTTTTTCAATTTTTTACATCGGTTAATTAATTGGCCCGATGTAAAAAATCTAGTAAATTTTTTTTTATTATTTACGATACTGCCACCGTGTTTATATTTTTAGATTTTAAATCAGTTCGGGTGAATACCAGATGTAAAATCATTTTTCCAAATGTCTTTTTTCTAGTAGTGACCATGTCAAAAATTTAGAAGACATTAGTAGTGCCATGTAGGCAAGTTAACGTTTTTTTTTTGCAAAAATTTAATGGAAGGGATTGCTTAGCCTAATGACACAATTTTAAAGGACTACATTGTAACACTTTTTAATTATAGGACACAAAAAACAATAAAATAAATTAAAGGACTAAAAGATGAATTAAGCCAACAATTTATAATAAAAAAATGGAAGGAGTATCTATTAGAAAATTTTACAAAAATAATTAAGTTTCTAAAATTTAATACCAAACTAACCAACATTTCCACATGATTTCTAATATAATAAAGTTTCAAATGAAAAATAGATTAAAGCCTCCTATATTTTTTAAAACTTTTCCAATTACTTGTTGATTTTTCTGCGGATTTGATGATACCTGCGAATTTATTCTAGTGGAGGTTTTAATTTTTAAATCTGTGGGTAAATCCGCAGAAAAATCCACAAGTAGCTAAAAAAAATTTATAAAAAAATAAAATTGGCGCCTCTTCTTTTATCAATTTTTTTTTGTTTAAAACATGGTTATATAGGGAATTATGGTGGTCAGTTTGGTATTAAAATTAAATTTTTTGATTATTTATATAAATATATATATATATATATATATATATATATATATATATATATATATATATATATATATATATATATATATATATATATATATATATATATATATATATATATATATAGAGAGAGAGAGAGAGAGAGAGAGAGAGAGAGAAGATCAAAGGTCCAAAAAGTTAAGGCATAAATCAAAATTAATCCACTCCAAACAATTCAAGGTATAAAAGTCATCACTCGAGAAATTAAAGGTACATTTTTTTGGTTAAAAGGAAGGCCTAAACCCAAACAACACCAACACTAACCAACCCCAATAGCATCTTGTTGGACAAGCCCAAACAGGAAGGAGAGACAAGAATAAAAAAAATACAAAAATGAAAATTGGAAGAGAGACTAAACTTAGCTACCTGATCCCCGCAATTATCAGCTTTGTGGAGAATATGCTTAACATATGTAAACCTTTAAGATCATCTTGGATTTTGCGCACCAAGCTTAGCCCGGACTTTCTAAGAGGCTTAACACTAGAAATTGCTTTGGAGACATCCACATTATCCACTTGAAACTCAACATTGTTAATATTATAACTCTTGGCCTATCTAATTCCTTCACAGACTCCCCATAGTTCAGCAGTAAAGAAATTGCAAGTACCAATATACTTGTGTCATACTCCAAATTTGTCCTAACTTTTTCAAATTTCATTTATCCGACTTTAATTTCAATTTTGCATCGCTTGTACAACATAACGTGCATTTTAGCATGAATAAATCCTAAAATGAATAGGCAGAATGAATTCTTGGATATACAGACAAACTGATTGAATTATTTCTCAAATAAACAAAAATCAGTGGTTGAAAATTTTCGAAATCGAGCTTGCAAACGTTAGTGATATTGAACTATTATTCGTAAAGTTTAACCTGACACACTCATCTTATTTTTCGACGAATTTTTAGTCACATTTCGATTAGTTTGAGCCTTTTTACCGCTCTCAGTTTATTTTCAAATCTGATCAAACGCTGTATTTTTTTCTGAGTCGTTTATTACGCGCTCACCATTTTAGTGCAGTTAAATTAATATTTCTTTTTTTCTTCTTTTTTTTTTAATCTTTTTGCCAGAATATTCAGAATAATAAAATATAATTTTTCATGTCTGCATTTCAAATTTATCATGTGCATTTTTAAAGATGTGTTTTTTATTTTATTTTATTTAATTGATTTGATTTGATTTAAATCAATTAAAGCTTCTAGAAAGGGCATCTTAGGCATTTTTAAAGTTGGTTACAATTTGTGCTTCTTTGATTTGATCTCAACCATTAAATTAAAATTAATCAATGGCTCATATTTGTGATTCATGTACGTTTTTATTAACCAATTAAAAATTAAGATTTAGTTAATTATTTTTTGATCTGACCTGATCAGAAGGGGATCACAAGCTGCCACGCGTCGTCGACTGGTTGCCTGTTTACCGGTGTTGAAGAGGAGGAGGGAGTACCTGCAAGACACCCCGATGTCAAAGTAAGGAATTGGGCAAAGTAATTACAAGTACAAAAAAAAAGGGTAAGAAGGGAATATCCTCACAATCCTTCTTCCATCACCATCTAACCTGCAACTTCCACCGTGAGTGAGACCCACATCATCGTCGTAAACCCCCAGAACGCCACCGTGAAACCTCGACCGTAAGCTTCAAAAACCACTGTGTTTTCCAGATCATGCTTCTTCCAAACAACAACAAAATCACGTCAATTCTCACGACCACCTCACCCTGCTACGACGCGGATCTATCAACTATTCATAATTACAGCACACAACTCACAACCTCCGTTTGCACTTCCGTTCAGCAGTGCGACAACTTTAGACGAAATACCTCCAAGCCGTAACATAATGTTCAATTTGGTTACAGCAGTGCATGGAAGGTTTTCTTGGTTGGTTTTTTCGGTTTTAGCATACTGTATTGTTTATTAGTTTACTTAATTTCATTACTATCTTATGGTTTAGGATAAATCCAACATGTGAGTATTTTATGATAGTAAAATTGTCAATTTTTTATTCATTTTTATTTCTATCCTGTTGGCTAATCTTTATCATTGCTTGATATTATTATTGTTAACTAAATAGATTTGGGCTATATGAATGTTAATAAAATAAGGCCATTTAGTGCATTTTGTTTTCACTTTTGTACTCTTATCCTTAAATGATTTCTTTAATTTTTGTAAATATTTTGTTTTATCTGTAATTTAATTGTAATTAGTAGTTAATTATTTAGTTAGATTTTCTTTTTATTTAATTATTGACTAGCTAAATTAATTAATGCATTACTAAGTGTGTGTTTGACTATTCATGTAGTCGGTTACGTTGTGAATTTGGAGCATAAATTTGATTTTGCTTTCGAACATCCTTTGAACGCATAAATTGTAAATCGATTATTTGTAGAGTGATTCCCATTTGAATCCATTCTAAATGATCTTGACATTGTTTTAAATTTGGTTGCCTTCGATTTCGGTTGGTTTTCGGTCTCGTGGCTTACTTTTTACAACAAGTACTCATTCCATTAGGTTTGATGTAATTGTTTCATTGTCTCCTATCCCCATTCGATAAAATGTATCCCAATTCCCATAAGTTAATAACTTTATAGCTTTCCTTTACTTCGCTTATATATTGCCATCGCACAGATTAAATCACTTACAAAATAAATTCTTGATCTAACGTCGAGCCATTTTACACCTTGTAAGTCGAGTGCTTTCTAAGAATTGCCATCAACCTTTTGGTCACATCACACAACATTCAAAGCTTACTCCTGGGCTTCCTTATAGTGAGACCTATTTGATCAATTATTTCTAGTTGGTCATTTAAAAGACTAACCCACTTTGCTAGTATACACGATTAAAACTAAATTCAGTTGCTTGTTCATTTATCAAAACCAAACCTCAACCACTTTGTACGTAAATTTAAACCTCGATTCACATCGAGTATTTTCTTCAAACGAAATCAATGCAGTTAACTGTATTTAAACATAAATTTCGATAAAGATGAAAAGGGAGTTGGAATGGAGTCTTCGATTCCTCTCCTCAATTGTTTGGGCTCGATGAGCCTTTCTTAAGTCCGAACAATTGTCTTCTCTAAAAGATTTATAATACGAAATCAAACCTATTTTCTCAACACTTAGATGAAAAAGAGAGAGTCGAGCCTTTGACTCTTTCCCCCGATTACTTAGGCATGAGTACCCTTTCTTAAGTTTCGAGTAATCGTCATCTGATTAATTTACTCTAATTATATCGACGCTTTTTCATAATATAAGATGAAAAAGAGAGAGTCAAGCCTTTGACTCATTCTCCCGATTACTTGGGCCCGATGAACCTTTCTTAAGCTTCGAGTAATCGTCACCCGATTAACCTGCTCGAACCATATCGAAATACTTTCGCAATTAAGGTTGAAAAAGAGAGAGAGTCAAGTCTTTGACTCACTCTTCCGATTACTTGGGCCCGAGGAGTCTTTCTTAAGCTTCAGGTAATCGTCACCTTGAGCAAAGCGTCCAATATGAAAAACTCTCTTTTCTCGCCCCCATGCGATTAAAATTTCTCAAAACCCTAATTCCTCACCCTCATGCGATCTACAACTCAAACACCTTTACCGAAGAATATTGTTTAGTCCCTTCTTCCGCGCATATGAACTAGTGCTTCAGCCTCCCCTAGCGAGCAGACAAGACAATGTTAAGCAGTTAGAATGCGACCTAAACACTCGTTCGCTTCGAACACAAAACCAACCGACCGTAGTCTTCCGAACTACGGACACTCTGATTTCTCATTTGTCAATGAGAATACGTAGGCATAGGATTGCGAGATCCTAGCGAGCATAATTCCCTCACTTTCCCATAGTCCCTCGAACTACGATGCTCTAACTTTCCCATTGCACAAGGGAGTACGTAAGCAAAAGGGCCCCAGTCCTTGGCGAGTACCCTAGTATAAAAACCACCCATTTTCCCCCTTCGTAAACAAATCCTTTAGAAGATAAACAAGCATAGATAACTTTCTCTTGAATCGAATCAAGAGGTTCCCGTTGAGTACAACGAACGTAGAGGGTGTTAATACCTTCCCTTTGCGTAATCGACTCCCGAACCTAGAATTTGGTTGCGACGACCATGTCCTTATCTCTTTAAAGGTTTTATCAATATTTTCCTATTCCTTCCTTGGAATGAATAAAGTTCGGTGGCGACTCTGTTCGAACGTTTTTTCTGCGTCCAATTGCAACGATCATATTTTTCGAGTTACGACACTTACTGACGAAGAAACATGAAATTTGGTGATGGAGAAGAAACATATTGAATATATTTACATCTAGTAAACCATAATTGAATGTGAAAATGGTAAATATCAATAAATTCTATCTTGATTATTTATTTTAATTATTACCTATTTTATAAAAAATATATGTCATGGATTATAGTCTTTTAACCTATGTTTTAAAAACCGGACCGATCATCGAACCAGTGAGAGTATTGGGTCACTGGTTTATCGGTTGAACCACTGGGTCACTGGGTCACTGGGTCACTGGTCGAACCGCATGACTAAACCGGATTAAACCAGATAACTCGGTTGAATAGACCTGTCATCATAACAAAATCATATATTTATAAAACCGGTTGAACCGGATAATTCAGTCTCTAAAAAAATATAACTAGCACTTAAGCTTTTTGAAAATATCATATCATAAATTCTCAACTTCATAATTTAAATTCAAATTTTAAACATAAGTATCAAATACAATAAAATAGTACAAAGTTACAAAGTCCAATTGCAAATAAAGTCTAATTGCAACATAATATAATTGAATAATTTATAACAAAATAAGTCCAATGTCTACTTAAGTTTAGTTTCAAGGAAGTAAAATTATTCCAAGGAGGTAAAATCATTTCAAAACAATGATAATAAATAAAATTAATATTTTTTTTTTAAATTTTTATAACTCAAAATTACATTGTTTGCATTTAAATTTTTAATAAAAAATAAAAAAGGCATTAGAACCGCCGGTTTTCCGATTTTCCCGATCCAACTCAATTTGCACCGGTTTTGACCGATTTGATGACAAAAGCGTTCCAATTATTGAACCAGACCAGTTACTAGCCCAATTCCCGGTTCAACCGGTCCGACCGGCCGGTCTGGTCCGATTTTTACAACTATGCTTTTAACTTTGTTTTTTAGTGGGGAAAAACCTAGAATTTTGTGATGGAGTAGAAAAATAAAATATAATATTGAATATTTTTAGATGTAATATACCATAAGTCAATGTGAATACGATGAATATAAACAATATTGAGCTTGATTATTTAATGTTAATTGTTATGCATATGTATAAATTATGGGTCATTCATTTGTAGTCTCTTAACTTAGTTTCTTAGAGGTTAAGAAACCAGAGTTTTGGTGATGGAGAAGAAGAAAAATATAGAAATTTTTTACATCTATTATACCATAACACAATGTGATTATGGTGAACACAAATAACATTGAGCTTAAATATTTAATTTAAGTGATTACCCATGTAGATATAATTTATTTGTCATTCATTTATAGTCTATTAACTCTTTGGCTTACTGACGAAGAAATATGAAATTCGGTGATGGAGAAGAAGCATATTGAATATATTTACATCTAATAAACCAAAATTCAATATGAAAATGGTAAATATCAATAAATTCTGGCTTGATTATTTATTTTAATTATAACTATTTTATAAAAAATATATGTCATGGATAATAGTATTTTAACTTTGTTTTTTAGTGAGGAAAAACCTATAATTTTGTGATGGAGTAGAAAAATAAAATATAATTAATTTTTTACATCTACTGTACTCTATAATATAATGACTTTTTACATCGGGCCAAAAACACATTTTACATCAGGTCTGGGTGCGATGTAAAGCCAAGCGATGTAGTAAATCAAAGACATTTTACATCGGGTCATAGACCGATGTAAAAAATACATCTACTACATCAGTTGACAGTTAAGACTGATGTGAAATATATTATTATTAATTTTTTTTTATAAAAAAAAAGCACTTTTTACATCGGTTGTTATTCGGAACCGATGTAAAATGTGTCATAGGTAATTTTTTACATCGGTTGGTCAGTAGAACCGATGTAAAAGGTGTCATAGGGGTGTTTTTTTTACATCGGTTGCCTTCTTGACCCGATGTAAAAGGTGTCATAGGTATGTTTTTTACATCGGTTTCCTTTTTGACCCGATGTAAAAGGTGTGCTACGTGTCTTCAAAATTTATGTTTTTACATCGGTTTTTAGGCACACCCACCCGATGTAAAATGTAGGTTGTTTTTCTTAAATATTTAGACTAATATTTATCCGAATCGATATGGAATCCCTGTAATTTTTTTGGTACTTAATTTTTCATATTTTTCCAACATCACACATACCAAATTTTTCATATCTTTGCGAGAGACCCATAGACCTAAGTGTCTCTATAAAAGATTGTTGCAACACCTTACGCTCTTTGACCAACTTTTGCTCAAAATCAGCTCTAAGCTTTGCTTCCAATTCCAATGAAAATTGCGCTAGTTGTTCTTGTACATCCATATGTTGTCTTTGACGTGAAGACGACCTTCCAAAAAAAGTGCTGATTTTATGGTGTTTTCCAACACCACGAACACGACCTCCATGCTCAGATGTTCCAATGGCTACTGTTAAGATATCGTTAGGTCCATCCGAAACAAAGACACCCTTTTCAGCTTCCTCAACTAGAAAATCCTACAAAATTCAAAAATCAAAACTATTTTCAATAGTTTTTATCAATCACAACTATAATGATACTTGAAGTATTTTCCAAATTTTACTTACAATCTTCTCAGCAACAACTTGTGTAGAATGTGATGTGTATTCTCCCCCTTTCTTTTGTCGTGCTCTCTTCCATACTTCATGGCGTGACGGTGGAGATGGACTACCATTATCATCTACTGTAGAATCATCTCTCGATGGAAGGTGGCGGCGGTGACAACACCTTAAAATTCAACCAAACTGAAAGCAAACACAACCTATTAGAAGAATACACATGAGATGAACAACAAACCAAACATAAATAATAAAAATAAGCAATGCATGGTTAGTTAACAATTTTATTTTATTTTGAATAAACAATTTTATTTTGAATACACCGATTAGTTAACAATTCTAGTTATTTACGAAAAGGATTAGAGCTCACTGAGTTTGGTTCTACTATTTATGATTTAAAAAAATTATTTCAAATCAATCTGACTTTACCAAGTGTTTTATATATATATATATATATATATATATATATATATATATATATATATATATATATATATATATATATATATATATATATATATATATATATATATATATATATATATATATATATATATATATATATATATATATATATATAACCTACTGTAAAGAAACTTTATATATATATATATATATATTAAAAAAAATCATATATAAATTCATATATATATATATATATATATATAATATATATATATTATATATATAAGAATTTTTTTTCATATATTAATAGAGCATTTGAAATATAAAATATTTTATAAATAAAAAAACAATGAACTTACAGTATTCAAGTTTTTTCTTGAAGTTTCGTTACTGAGTATATGAAAACGATCAAGTGCAAGGAAAATACCAAGAACAGTAATCAACAGAACCTTAAAAATAGGCATTAATGCAACAACAAAAAGATTCCAGAATTCCATTTTATTATTACTACCCTGTTACATCAAACAACTTTTCTTCTATTAAATAAATAAACATGCATCATATTCATTTATTATTGGAAGTTTATAGTCTTCTATATATATATATATATATATATATATATATATATATAAGAAAAAAATTAAAGAATTTCATATATAAATTCTGCATTGGAAACAAATCATTTTAAGTTGATGTATCTAGTCTATGTATAAATTAAATGCGTAAATTATTAAATATATCTAAAAATTAAAATTTGTTAGTATAGGATGGAAAATTACATAATATTACTCCAATTATATAACACTAGTTAAAGACAAAATAAGAGTGAAGTTATAATGAAGTTATAAAGACTTTTAGTAATTGTGAAGAAATGACAAAATAATAAAGTGAAGTCTGAACCTATTTTGATAAATAGTCTGAATTTCATTACCAAAATAATAAAGTGAAGTTCTAATAATAAATATTTCATTACAAGTTTGAATTTCACTATCAAAATAATAAAGTGAAGTTCTAATAATTGTGAAAAAAATAACATACGGGTAAGTCTGAGTCTATAAAATAGAAGACTATAAACTTTTCATTTTTTTAAGGTCTGTAGTTGAATAATTTAGTTTACCAAGTCTTTAGTTGAATAAGTCAGGTCTATATTGTAGGAGAACTGAGTAGTAGTGGATTCCTAAATGTTAAGATTTTTTCAGTTGTACTTAGGCTATTTAAGTTTTCATTCCAAATTAATTGTTACAGTTCTATTCTAACAAATTAGTATCAGAGCTCCAATTGGGGCATGATAATTGAGAAATAAAATAGAGAATACAAATTGTCAATCTAGTTGTATGTATATACATAACTAATGTACATGTGAAAGATCCAAAATAATTTTACTGCATGAAATGCTATTCCTCCCCGATCTAGTTGAAATGTTCGTTTGTCTCTATGTGAGTCCCAGTGTCAATCCTAGTTTGTATGTATATTATAGGTTTGTCTTTATGTGAGTCCCAGTATCAAACCTATGATATACATGTACGAGTACGAGTATCAATCCTATTTATTTTTTGTATTTTATAAATTGGGGATTAAAAATAAGTAGCAGTACACGATAAACATATTTGGTTTTTGTATTCACGATGAACATATTTGGTTTTTGTATTCTTGTGTCAGTATATGGCTAACTAATTCATCAACATTATGTAAATACGATGAGAGAAAATAATTAATCAGAGAAAATATGATGAGAAACTTATGTAAAAGGGATTTACCTCATCTTCCGCGAAAGGATTGGTGGCGGAGAAAAAAAAGAAGAAGAATGACGGACGGTGGCGGCGGAGGAAGAAGAATGGTAGACGGTGGCGGCAGAGGAAGAAGAAAAACAATGATGGTGGAAGCGTAGAAGAAGAAAAATGGAGACAGAGACGGGGAAGCGAAAAAGAAGAACGATAAGAGATTTTTGAGAGTTGGAGAATCTTAAGTTTTCAGATAGGGTTTTGGGATTTTAAGAAACATTTTTTATCGGTTGGCAAATAGGCCTGATGTAAAAGGTTTAATCAATTTTATTTAAATTTTTATTTAGAAACTTATTACATCAGTTGGGCTAATTGGCCTGATGTAAAAGGTTTAATAAATCTTATTTAATTTTTTATTGAGAAACTTATTACATCAGTTGGGCAAAATGACCCGATGTAAAACGTTAAATCCATTTATCTTTTTATTGAAAAACTTTTTACATCAGTTGGGCAAAATGACCCGATGTAAAACGTTTAATCCATTTATTTTTTTTATTGAAAAACTTTTTACATCGGTTGGGATAAACAACCCGATGTAAAATGACTTAATCTATATTTTTTATTAATATGAAGAAGCATCTCATAATATCTGTATTTTTTATACAATTTCATAGTTAGTGCATGTGATCACATTTTATATGAATTTTAAAAAAAATATAATCTAGATGATATATACTAAAGAATTGAAATTTTTGTTTAATCCTTTTATATTACAAAATTAAAATATCATGCAATTATTATCAGTTAAATATAAATCACTTAAAAAAAATTTCAATTAAAATGACTTAATCTATTTTATTTATTTATTTATTGAGGACTTTTACATCGGTTGGGGTAAACGACCCGATGTAAAATCTTTTATAACAAAATTTTTTATTATGAGTAGCATCACCAGTATCTTTTATTTATTATTTATTATTTTAATTAAGAACAACCTATGATATACATGTACGAGTATCAATCCTATTTTGAATAAACATAGAGAAACTATAGAGAAAATAATTAATTAGAGAAAATACGATGAGAAACTTACGTAAAAGAGATTCACCTCATCTTCGGCGAAGGGATGGATGGCGGCGAAAAAAAAGAAGAAGAATGACGGATGGTGGCGGCGGAGGAAGAAGAATAACAATGATGGTGGAAACGAAGAAGAAAAATGGAGACGAAGACGGTGGAAGCGAAGAAGAAGAATGATAAGAGATTTTTGGGAGTTGGAGAATCTTAAGTTTTCAGATAAGGTTTTGGGATTTTAAGAAACATTTTACATCGGATGGGCAAATAGGCCTGATGTAAAATTTTTAATCAATTTTATTTAAATTTTTATTTAGAATCTTATTACATCAGTTGGGCAAATTGGCCTGATATAAAATCTTAATCTATTTTATTTATTTATTTATTGAGGACTTTTACATCGGTTGGGATAAACAACCCGATGTAAAATCCTTTATAACAAAATTTGTTATTATTTACGACACTGCCACCGCATTATTTTTTACATCAGATGGGGTACATGGCCCGATGTAAAATGTTTCTCCCATTTTATTTATTTTTTATTGAGAACTTTTTACATCGGTTGGGATAAATGGCCCGATGTAAAATCCTTTATAACAAAATTTCTTATTATTTACGACAATGCCACCGCGTTATTTTTTACATCAGTGGAAATATATGTCTGATGTAAAATCTTTACATCAAATATTTCTCACATCATATTGTTAATAAATCTGATGTAAAATCCTTTAACAAATATTTTTCACATCATATATCTAAAAATCTGATGTAAAATCATTTAACCAAATGTCTTATTTTTAGTAGTGAATTAGTGATAAAAAAACCTAAAACTTTGGGATGGTGAAAAAAATATTGAATTTTTAAGATATAATATACCATAAGTCAATGTGAAAACGATGAATATAAACAATATTGAGTTTGATTATTTAATTTTAATTATTATGCGTATGTATAAATTATGGGTCATTCATTTGTAGTCTCTTAACTTAGTTTTTTAAAGGTTAAGAAACCAAAGTTTTGGTGATATAGAAGAAGATAAATATAAAAAAATTTAATATCTATTATACCATAATACATTGTGATTATGGTGAACACAAATATCATTGAGCTTAAACATTTAATTTTAGTGATTACCCATGTTGATATAATTTAGTTGTCATTCATTTATAGTCTTTTAACTGTGTGGCTTACTGACGCGGAAACATGAAATTTGGTGATGGAGAAGAAACATATTGAATATATTTAAATCTAATAAACCATAATTCAATGTGAAAATGGTAAATATAAATAAATTTTAGGTTGATTATTTATTTTAATTATTACCTATCTTGTAAAAAATATATGTCATGGATTATAGTATTTTAACTTTGTTTTTTAGTGGGGAAAAACCTAAAATTTTGTGATGGAGTAGAAATATAAAATATAATTAAGTTTTTTACATCTACTATAATCTATTATGTTTTTTGCTTAGTGATAAAACAACCTAAAACCTTGAAATGGTGAAAAACAATATTGAATATTTTTAGTTATAATATACCATAAGTCAATGTGAATACGCTGACTATAAACAAAATTGAGCTTGATTATTTAATTTTAATTGTTATACATATGCATAAATTATGGGTCATTCATTTGTAGTAAATTAATTAGTTTTTAAAAGGTTAATAAACCGAAGTTTTGGTGATAGAGAAGAAGAAAAATATATAAATTTTTTTACATTTATTATATCATAATACAATGTGATTATGGTGAACACAATAACATTGAGCTTAAAAATTTAAATTTTTAGTAATTATCCATGTAGAAATAATTTATTTGTCATTCATTTATAACCTTTTAACTCTATGACTTTCAGACGAAGAAACTAGAAATTTTGTGATGGACAAGAAACATATTGAATATATTTATATATCATAAATTGTAGCTTGATTATTTATTTTAATTATTACCTATTTTATAAAAAATATATGTCATGGATTATAGTCTTTTAACTTTGTTTTTTAGATATAAATCTACTATAGTCTGTTATATTTTTAGCTTAGTGATAATAAATCCTAAAACTTTGGGACGATGAAAAAAGACTTTGAATATTTTTAGATTCAATATACCATAAGTCAATGTGAATACGATGAATATAAACTATATTGAGCTTGATTATTTAACTTTAATTGTTATGCATATGTACAAATTATGAGTCATTCATTTGTAGTCTCTTAACTTAGTTTCTTAGATTTTAAGAAACCAAAGTTTTGGTGATGGAGAAGAAGAAAAATATAAAAACTTTTTACATCATTTATACCATAATACAATGTGATTATGGTGAAAACAAATAACATTGAGCTTTAATATTTAATTTTAGTGATTAGCCATGTAGATATAATTTATTTGTCATTCATTTATAGTCTTTTAACTTTGTGGCTCAATGACTTAGCAACATGAAATTTGGTGATGGAGAAGAAACATATTGAATATATTTACATCTAATAAACCATAATTTAATGTGACAATGGTAAATATCAATAAATTTTAGCTTGATTATTTATTTTATTTTTTTGCCTATTTTATAGAAAATAAATGTCATGGATTATAGTCTTTTAAATTTGTTTTTTAGTGGGGAAAAACCTAAAATTTTGTGATGGAGTAGAAAAATAAAATATTCAAAATTTTTTACATCTACTATAGTCTATTATGTTTTTTTTACTTAGTGATAGAAAAACCTAAAACTTTCGGATGGAGAAAAAAATATTAAATATTTTTAGATGTAATATACCATAAGTCAATGTGAATACGATGAATATAAATAATTTTTGAGCTTGATTATTTAATGTTAATTGTTATACATATGTATAAATTATGGGTCATTCATTTGTAGTCTCTTAACTTAATTTCTTATAGGTTAAGAAACCAGAGTTTTTGTGATGGAGAAGACGAAAAATATAGAAATTTTTTACATCTATTATACCATAATACAAAGTGATTATGGTGAACACAAATAACATTGAGCTTTAATATTTAATTTTAGTGATTAGCCATGTTGATATAATTTATTTGTCATTCATTTATAGTCTTTTAACTCTGTGGCTCACTGGCGAAGCAACATGAAATTTGGTGATGGAGAAGAAACATATTGAATATATTTACATCTAATAAACCATAATTCAATGTGTAAATGGTAAATATCAATAAATTTTAGCTTGATTATTTATTTTATTTTTTTGCCTATTTTATAGAAAATATATGTCATGGATTATAGTCTTTTAACTTTGTTTTTTAGTTGGAAAAAACCTAAAATTTTGTGATGGACTAGAAACATAAAATATTAAAATTTTTACATCTATTATAGTTTATTATGTTTTTTTCTCAGTGATTGAAAAACCTAAAACTTTCGGATGTAGAAAAAAAATATTGAATATTTTTAGATGTAATATACCATAAGTTAATGTGAATACGATGAATATAAACAATATTGAGCTTGATTATTTAATGTTAATTTTTCTGCATATTTACAAATTATGGGTCATTCATTTGTAGTCTCTAAACTTAGTTTCTTAGAGGTTAAGAAATCAGAGTTTTTGTGATGGAGAAGAAGAAAAATATAGACATTTTTTATATCTATTATACCATAATACAATGTAATTATGGTGAACACAAATAACATTGAGCTTAAATATTTAATTTTAGTGATTACCCATGTAGATATAATTTGTATGTCATTCATTTATAGTCTTTTAACTCTGTGACTCACTGGCGAAGCAACATGAATTTTGGTGATGGAGAAGAAACATATTGAATATATTTACATCTAATAAACAATAATTCAATGTGACAATGGTAAATATCAATAAATTTTAGATTGATTATTTATTTTTTTTATTTTTTTTTGCCTATTTTATAGAAAAAATATGTCATGGATTATAGTCTTTTAACTTTGTTTTTTAGTGGGAAAAACCTAAAATTTTGTGATGGAGTAGAAAAATAAAATATTCAAAAATTTTTACATCTACTATAGTCTATTATATTTTTTTCTTAGTGATAGAAAAACCTAAAACTTACGGATGGAGAAAAAAATATTAAATATTTTTAGACGTAATTTACCATAAGTCAATGTGAATACGATGAATATAAACAATATCGAGCTTAATTATTTAATTTTAATTGTTATGCATATGTATAAATTATGGGTCATTCATTTTTAGTTTCTTAACTTAGTTTCTTAGAGGTTAAGAAACCAGAGTTTTTGTGATGGAGAAGAAGAAAACTATAGAAATTTTTTACATCTATTATACCATAATACAATGTGATTATGGTGAACACAAATAACATTGAGCTTTAATATTTAATTTTAGTGATTTTCATGTAGATATAATTTATTTGTCATTCATTTCTAGTCTTTTAACTCTGTGGCTCAATGACGAAGTAACATGAAATCTGGTGATGGAGAAGAAACATATTGAATATATTTACATTTAATAAACCAAAATTAAATGTGACAATGGTAAATACCAATAAATTTTAGCTTGATTATTTATTTTATTTTTTGCGTATTTTATAGAAAATATATGTCATGGATTATAGTCTTTTAACTTTATTTTTTAGTGGGGAAAAACCTAAAATTTTATGATGCAGTAGAAAAATAAAATATTCAAATTTTTTTACATCTACTATAGTCTATTATGGTTTTTTCTTAGTGATAGAAAAACTAAAACTTTCGGATGGAGAAAAATAAATATTGAATATTTTTAGATGTAATATACCATAAGTCAATGTGAATATGATGAATATAAACAATATTGAGCTTGATTATTTAATGTTAATTGTTATGCATATGTATAAATTATGGGTCATTCATTTTTAGTCTCTTAACTTAGTTTCTTAGATGTTAAGAAACCAAAGTTTTGGTGATGGAGAAGAAGAAAAATATAGAAACTTTTTACATCTATTATACCATAACACAATGTGATTATGGTGAACACAAATAACATTGAGCTTAAATATTTAATTTAAGATATTACCCATGTAGATATAATTTATTTGCCATTCATTTATAGTCTTTTAACTCTGTGGTTTACAAACGAAGAAACATGAAATTTGGTGATGGAGAAGAGACATATTGAACTTGTTTACATCTAATAAACAATAATTCAATGTGAAATGGTAAATATCAATAAATTCTAGCTTGATTATTTATTTTAATTATTACCTATTTTATAAAAAATATATGTCATGGATTATAGTCTTATAACTTTGTGTTTTAGTGTGGAAAAACCTAACATTTTGTAATGGAGTAGAAAAATAAAATATAATGAATTTTTAACATCTACTATAGTCTATTATGTTTTTGGCTTAGTGATAATAAAACCTAAAACTTTGGGGTGGTGAAGAAAGATATTGTATATTTTTAAATTTAATATACCATAAGTCAATGTGAATACGATAAATATAAACAATATTGAGTTTGATTATTTAATGTTAATTGTTATGCATATGTATAAGTTATGAGTCATTCATTTGAAGTCTCTAAACTTAGTTTCTTAGAGGTTAAGAAACCAGAGTTTTTGTGATAGTGAAGAAGAAAAATATAGACATTTTTTACATCTATTATACCATAATACAATGTGATTATGGTGAACACAAATAACATTGAGGTTAAATATTTAATTTTAGTGATTACCCATATAGATATAATTTATTTGTCATTCATTTATAGTTTTTTAACTCTGTGGCTCACTGGCGAAGCAACATGAAATTTGGTGATGGAGAAGAAACATATTGAATATATTTACATCTAATAAACCATAATTCAATGTGACAATGGTAAATATCAATAAATTTTAGATTGATTATTTATTTTATTTTTGGTCTATTTTATAGAAAACATATGTCATGGATTATAGTCTTTTAACTTTGTTTTTTTGTGGGAAAAACCTAAAATTTTGTGATGGAGTAGAAAAATAAAATATTCAAAATTTTTTATATCTACTATAGTCTATTATGTTTTTTTTTAGTGATAGAAAAACCTAAAACTTTCGGATGGAGAAAAAAAATATTAAATATTTTTAGATGTAATTTACCATAAGCCAATGTGAATACGATGAATATAAATAATATTGATCTTGATTATTTAATGTTAATTGTTATGCATATGTATAAATTATGGGTCATTCATTTGTATTCTCTTAACTTAGTTTCTTAGAACTTAAGAAACCAGAGTTTTTGTGATGGAAAAGAAGAAAAATATAGAAATTTTTTACATCTATTATACATAAATACAATGTGATTATGGTGAACACAAATAACATTGAGCTTTAATATTTAATTTTAGTGATTAGCCATGTAGATATAATTTATTTGTCATTCATTTCTAGTCTTTTAACTCTGTGGCTCAATGACGAAGCAACATGAAATTTGGTGATGGAGAAGAAACATATTGAATATATTTACATTTAATAAACCATAATTCAAAGTGACAATGGTAAATATCAATAAATTTTAGCTTGATTATTTATTTTATTTTTTGCCTATTTGATAGAAAACATATGTCATGGATTATAGTCTTTTAACTTTGTTTTTTAGTGGGAAAAACCTAAAATTTTGTGATGGAGTAGAAAAATAAAATATTCAAAATTTTTTACATCTACTATAGTCTATTATGTTTTTTCTTAGTGATAGAATAAACCTAAAACTTTCGGATGGAGAAAAAAAATATTAAATATTTTTAGATGTAATTTACCATAAGCTAATGTGAATACATTGAATATAAACAATATTGAGCTTGATTATTTAATGTTAATTGTTATGCATATGTATAAATTACGGGTCATTCATTTGTAGTCTCTTAACTTAGTTTCTTAGAGGTTAAGAAACCAGAGTTTTTGTGATGGAGAAGAAGAAAAATATAGAAATGTTTTACATCTATTATACCATAATACAATGTGATTATGGTGAACACAAATAATATTGAGCTTTAATATTTAATTTTAGCGATTAGCCATGTAGATATAATTTATTTGTCATTCATTTCTAGTCTTTTAACTCTATGGCTCAATGACGAAGCAACATTAAATTTGGTGATGGAGAAGAAAAATATTGAATATATTTACATTTAATAAACCATAATTCAATGTGACAATGGTAAATATCAATAAATTTTAGCTTGATTATTTATTTTATTTTCTGCCTATTTTATAGAAAATATATGTCATGAATTATAGTCTTTTAACTTTGGTTTTTAGTGGGGAAAAACCTAAAATTTTATGATGGAGTAGAAAAATAAAATATTCAAAATTTTTTTACATCTACTATAGTCTATTATGGTTTTTTCTTAGTGATAGAAAAACCTAAAACTTTCGGATGGAGAAAAATAAATATTGAATATTTTTAGATGTAATATACCATAAATCAATGTGAATACGATGAATATAAACAATATTGAGCTTGATTATTTAAGGTTACTTGTTATGCATATGTATAAATTATGGGTCATTCATTTGTAGTCTCTTAACTTAGTTTCTTAGAGGTTAAGAAACCAGAGTTTTTGTGATGGAGAAGAAGAAAAATATAGACATTTTTTTACATCTATTATACCATAATACAATGTGATTATGGTGAACACAAATAACATTGAGCTTAAATATTTAAATTTAGTAATTATCCATGTAGAAATAATTTATTTGTCATTCATTTATAACCTTTTAACTCTATGGCTTTCAGACGAAGAAACAAGAAATTTTGTGATGGACAAGAAACATATTGAATATATTTATATATCATAAATTGTAGCTTGATTATTTATTTTAATTATTTCTTATTTTATAAAAAATATATGTCATGGATTATAGTCTTTTAACTTTGTTTTTTAGATATAAATCTACTATAGTCTGTTATATTTTTAGCTTAGTGATAATAAATCCTAAAACTTTGGGACGGTGAAAAAAGACTTTGAATATTTTTAGATTCAATATACCATAAGTCAATGTGAATACGATGAATATAAACTATATTGAGCTTGATTATTTAACTTTAATTGTTATTCATATGTACAAATTATGAGTCATTCATTTGTAGTCTCTTAACTTAGTTTCTTAGAATTTAAGAAACCAAAGTTTTGGTGATGGAGAAGAAGAAAAATATAAAAACTTTTTACATCTATTATACCATAATACAATGTGATTATGGTGAAAACAAATAACATTGAGCTTTAATATTTAATTTTAGTGATTAGCCATGTAGATATAATTTATATGTCATTCATTTATAGTCTTTTAACTTTGTGGCTCAATGACTTGGCAACATGAAATTTGGTGATGGAGAAGAAACATATTGAATATATTTACATCTAATAAACCATAATTTAATGTGACAATGGTAAATATCAATAAATTTTAGCTTGATTATTTATTTTATTTTTTTGCCTATTTTATAGAAAATAAATGTCATGGATTATAATCTTTTAACTTTGTTTTTTAGTGGGGAAAAACCTAAAATTTTGTGATGGAGTAGAAAAATAAAATATTCAAATTTTTTTACATCTACTATAGTCTATGATGTTTTTTTACTTAGTGATAGAAAAACCTAAAACTTTCGGATGGAGAAAAAAATATTAAATATTTTTAGATGTAATATACCATAAGTCAATGTGAATACGATGAATATAAACAATTTTTGAGCTTGATTATTTAATGTTAATTGTTATACATATGTATAAATTATGGGTCATTCATTTGTAGTCTCTTAACTTAATTTCTTATAGGTTAAGAAACCAGAGTTTTTGTGATGGAGAAGAAGAAAAATATAGAAATTGTTTACATCTATTATACCATAATACAATGTGATTATGGTGAACACAAATAACATTGAGCTTTAATATTTAATTTTAGTGATTAGCCATGTTGATATAATTTATTTGTCATTCATTTATAATCTTTTAACTCTGTGGCTCACTGGCGAAGCAACATGAAATTTGGTGATGGAGAAGAAACATATTGAATATATTTAAATCTAATAAACCATAATTCAATGTGTAAATGGTAAATATCAATAAATTTTAGCTTGATTATTTATTTTATTTTTTCCCTATTTTATAGAAAATATATGTCATGGATTATAGTCTTTTAACTTTGTTTTTTAGTTGGAAAAAACCTAAAATTTTGTGATGGACTAGAAACATAAAATATTAAAATTTTTACATCTATTATAGTCTATTATGTTTTTTTCTTAGTGATAGAAAAACCTAAAACTTTCGGATGTAGAAAAAAAATATTGAATATTTTTAGATGTAATATACCATAAGTCAATGTGAATACGATGAATATAAATAATATTGAGCTTGATTATTTAATGTTAATTTTTATGCATATTTACAAATTATGGGTCATTCATTTGTAGTCTCTAAACTTAGTTTCTTAGAGGTTAAGAAATCAGAGTTTTTGTGATGGAGAAGAAGAAAAATATAGACATTTTTTATATCTAATATACCATAATACAATGTAATTATGGTGAACACAAATAACATTGAGCTTAAATATTTAATTTTAGTGATTACCCATGTAGATATAATTTGTATGTCATTCATTTATAGTCTTTTAACTCTGTGACTCACTGGCGAAGCAACATGACTTTTGGTGATGGAGAAGAAACATATTGAATATATTTACATCTAATAAACCATAATTCAATGTGACAATGGTAAATATAAATAAATTTTAGATTGATTATTTATTTTTTTATTTTTTTTTGCCTATTTTATAGAAAACATATGTCATGGATTATAGTCTTTTAACTTTGTTTTTTAGTGGGAAAAAGCTAAAATTTTGTGATGGAGTAGAAAAATAAAATATTCAAAAATTTTTACAGCTACCATAGTCTATTATATTTTTTCTTAGTGATAGAAAAACCTAAAACTTACGGATGGAGAAAAAAAATATTAAATATTTTTAGACGTAATTTACCATAAGTCAATGTGAATACGATGAATATAAACAATATTGAGCTTAATTATTTAATGTTAATTATTATGCATATGTATAAATTATGGGTCATTCATTTTTAGTTTCTTAACTTAGTTTCTTAGAGGTTAAGAAACCAGAGTTTTTGTGATGGAGAAGAAGAAAACTATAGAAATTTTTTTCATCTATTATACCATAATACAATGTGATTATGGTGAACACAAAAAAAAATAAACTTTAATATTTAATTTTAGTGATTTTCATGTAGATATAATTTATTTGTCATTCATTTCTAGTCTTTTAACTCTGTGGCTCAATGACGAAGTAAAATGAAATTTGGTGATGGAGAAGAAACATATTGAATATATTTACATTTAATAAACCAAAATTAAATGTGACAATGGTAAATATCAATAAATTTTAGCTTGATTATTTATTTTATTTTTTGCGTATTTTATAGAAAATATATGTCATGGATTATAGTCTTTTAACTTTATTTTTTAGTGGGGAAAACCTAAAATTTTATGATGCAGTAGAAAAATAAAATATTCAAATTTTTTTACATCTACTATAGTCTATTATGGTTTTTTCTTAGTGATAGAAAAACTAAAACTTTCAGATGGAGAAAAATAAATATTGAATATTTTTAGATGTAATATACCATAAGTCAATCTGAATACGATGAATATAAACAATATTGAGCTTGATTATTTAATGTTAATTGTTATGCATATGTATAAATTATGGGTCATTCATTTTTAGTCTCTTAACTTAGTTTCTTAGATGTTAAGAAACCAAAGTTTGGGTGATGGAGAAGAAGAAAAATATAGAAACTTTTTACATCTATTATACCATAACACAATGTGATTATGGTGAACACAAATAACATTGAGCTTAAATATTTTATTTAAGATATTACCCATGTAGATATAATTTATTTGTCATTCATTTATAGTCTTTTAACTCTGTGGTTTACAAACGAAGAAACATGAAATTTGGTGATGGAGAAGAGACATATTGAACATGTTTAGATCTAATAAACAATAATTCAATGTGAAATGGTAAATATCAATAAATTCTAGCTTGATTATTTATTTTAATTATTACCTACTTTATAAAAAATATATGTCATGGATTATAGTCTTATAACTTTGTGTTTTAGTGTGGAAAAACCTAACATTTTGTAATGGAGTAGAAAAATAAAATATAAATAATTTTTAACATCTACTATAGTCTATTATGTTTTTGGCTTAGTGATAATAAAACCTAAAACTTTGGGGTGGTGAAGAAAGATATTGTATATTTTTAAATTTAATATACCATAAGTCAATGTGAATACGATAAATATAAACAATATTGAGCTTGATTATTTAATGTTAATTGTTATGCATATGTATAAGTTATGGGTCATTCATTTGAAGTCTCTAAACTTAGTTTCTTAGAGGTTAAGAAACCAGAGTTTTTGTGATAGTGAAGAAGAAAAATATAGACATTTTTTACATCTATTATACCATAATACAATGTGATTATGGTGAACACAAATAACATTGAGCTTAAATATTTAATTTTTGTGATTACCCATGTAGATATAATTTATTTGTCATTCATTTATAGTCTTTTAACTCTGTGGCTCACTGGCGAAGCAACATGAAATTTGGTAATGGAGAAGAAACATATTGAATATATTTACATCTAATAAACCATAATTCAATGTGACAATGGTAAATATCAATAAATTTTAGATTGATTATTTATTTTATTTTTGGCCTATTTTATAGAAAACATATGTCATGGATTATAGTCTTTTAACTTTGTTTTTTTTGTGGGAAAAATCTAAAATTTTGTGATGAGAAAAATAAAATATTCAAATTTTTTTACATCTACTATAGTCTATTATGTTTTTTTTAGTGATAGAAAAACCTAAAACTTTCAGATGGAGAAAAAAAATATTAAATATTTTTAGATGTAATTTACCATAAGCCAATGTGAATACGATGAATATAAATAATATTGATCTTGATTATTTAATGTTAATTGTTATGCATATGTATAAATTATGGGTCATTCATTTGTATTCTCTTAACTTAGTCTCTTAGAACTTAAGAAACCAGAGTTTTTGTGATAGAGAAGAAGAAAAATATAGAAATTTTTTACATCTATTATACCATAATACAATGTGATTATGGTGAACACAAATAACATTGAGCTTTAATATTTAATTTTAGTGATTAGCCATGTAGATATAATTTATTTGTCATTCATTTCTAGTCTTTTAACTCTGTGGCTCAATGACGAAGCAACATGAAATTTGGTGATGGAGAAGAAACAAAATGAATATATTTACATTTAATAAACCATAATTCAAAGTGACAATGGTAAATATCAATAAAATCTAGCTTGATTATTTATTTTAATTATTACCTACTTTATAAAAAATATATGTCATGGATTATAGTCTTATAACTTTGTGTTTTAGTGTGGAAAAACCTAACATTTTGTAATGGAGTAGAAAAATAAAATATAAATAATTTTTAACATCTACTATAGTCTATTATGTTTTTGGCTTAGTGATAATAAAACCTAAAACTTTGGGGTGGTGAAGAAAGATATTGTATATTTTTAAATTTAATATACCATAAGTCAATGTGAATACGATAAATATAAACAATATTGAGCTTGATTATTTAATGTTAATTGTTATGCATATGTATAAGTTATGGGTCATTCATTTGAAGTATCTAAACTTAGTTTCTTAGAGGTTAAGAAACCAGAGTTTTTGTGATAGTGAAGAAGAAAAATATAGACATTTTTTACATCTATTATACCATAATACAATGTGATTATGGTGAACACAAATAACATTGAGCTTAAATATTTAATTTTTGTGATTACCCATGTAGATATAATTTATTTGTCATTCATTTATAGTCTTTTAACTCTGTGGCTCACTGGCGAAGCAACATGAAATTTGGTAATGGAGAAGAAACATATTGAATATATTTACATCTAATAAACCATAATTCAATGTGACAATGGTAAATATCAATAAATTTTAGATTGATTATTTATTTTATTTTTGGCCTATTTTATAGAAAACATATGTCATGGATTATAGTCTTTTAACTTTGTTTTTTTTTGTGGGAAAAATCTAAAATTTTGTGATGGAGTAGAAAAATAAAATATTCAAAATTTTTTACATCTACTATAGTCTATTATGTTTTTTTTAGTGATAGAAAAACCTAAAACTTTCAGATGGAGAAAAAAAAATTAAATATTTTTAGATGTAATTTACCATAAGCCAATGTGAATACGATGAATATAAATAATATTGATCTTGATTATTTAATGTTAATTGTTATGCATATGTATAAATTATGGGTCATTCATTTGTATTCTCTTAACTTAGTCTCTTAGAACTTAAGAAACCAGAGTTTTTGTGATAGAGAAGAAGAAAAATATAGAAATTTTTTACATCTATTATACCATAATACAATGTGATTATGGTGAACACAAATAACATTGAGCTTTAATATTTAATTTTAGTGATTAGCCATGTAGATATAATTTATTTGTCATTCATTTCTAGTCTTTTAACTCTGTGGCTCAATGACGAAGCAACATGAAATTTGGTGATGGAGAAGAAACAAAATGAATATATTTAAATTTAATAAACCATAATTCAAAGTGACAATGGTAAATATCAATAAATTTTAGCTTGATTATTTATTTTATTTTTTGCCTATTTTATAGAAAACATATGTAATGGATTATAGTCTTTTAACTTTGTTTTTTAGTGGGAAAAACCTAAAATTTTGTGATGGAGTAGAAAAATAAAATAGTCAAAATTTTTTACATCTACTATAGTCTATTATGTTTTTTCTAAGTGATAGAATAAACCTAAAACTTTCGGATGGAGAAAAAAAATATTAAATATTTTTAGATGTAATTTACCATAAGCTAATGTGAATACATTGAATATAAACAATATTGAGCTTGATTATTTAATGTTAATTGTTATGTTACGGGTCATTCATTTGTAGTCTCTTAACTTAGTTTCCTAGAGGTTAAGAAACCAGAGTTTTTGTGTTGGAGAAGAACAAAAATATAGAAATTTTTTACATCTATTATACCATAACACAATGTGATTATGGTGAACACAAATAATATTGAGCTTTAATATTTAATTTTAGTGATTAGCCATGTAGATATAATTTATTTGTCATTCATTTCTAGTCTTTTAACTCTATGGCTCAATGACGAAGCAACATTAAATTTGGTGATGGAGAAGAAACATATTGAATATATTTACATTTAATAAACCATAACTCAATGTGACAATGGTAAATATCAATAAATTTTAGCTTGATTATTTATTTTATTTTTTGCCTATTTTATAGAAAATATATGTCATGGATTATAGTCTTTTAACTTTGGTTTTTAGTGGGGAAAAATCTAAAATTTTATGATGGAGTAGAAAAATAAAATATTCAAAATTTTTTACATCTACTATAGTCTATTATGGTTTTTTCTTAGTGATAGAAAAACCTAAAACTTTCGGATGGAGAAAAATAAATATTGAATATTTTTAGATGTAATATACCATAAATCAATGTAAATACGATGAATATATACAATATTGAGCTTGATTATTTAAGGTTAATTGTTATGCATATGTATAAATTATGGGTCATTCATTTGTAGTCTCTTAACTTAATTTCTTAGAGGTTAAGAAACCAGAGTTTTTGTGATGGAGAAGAAGAAAAATATAGACATTTTTTTACATCTATTATACCATAATACAATGTGATTATGGTGAACACAAATAACATTGAGCTTAAATATTTAATTTTAGTGATTACCCATGTAGATATATTTTATTTGTCATTCATTTATAACCTTTTAACTCTATGGCTTTCAGACGAAGAAACAAGAAATTTTGTGATGGACAAGAAACATATTGAATATATTTATATATCATAAATTGTAGCTTGATTTTTTTATTTTAATTATTACCTATTTTATAAAAAATATATGTCATGGATTATAGTCTTTTAACTTTGTTTTTTAGATATAAATCTACTATAGTCTGTTATATTTTTAGCTTAGTGATAATAAATCCTAAAACTTTGGGACGGTGAAAAAAGACTTTGAATATTTTTAGATTCAATATACCATAAGTCAATGTGAATACGATGAATATAAACTATTTTGAGCTTGATTATTTAACTTTAATTGTTATGCATATGTACAAATTATGAGTCATTCATTTGTAGTCTCTTAACTTAGTTTCTTAGAATTTAAGAAACCAAAGTTTTGGTGATGGAGAAGAAGAAAAATATAGAAACTTGTTACATCTATTATACCATAATACAATGTGATTATGGTGAAAACAAATAACATTGAGCTTTAATATTTAATTTTAGTGATTAGCCATGTAGATATAATTTATTTGTCATTCATTTATAGTCTTTTAACTTTGTGGCTCAATGACTTAGCAACATGAAATTTGGTGATGGAGAAGAAACATATTGAATATATTTACATCTAATAAACCATAATTTAATGTGACAATGGTAAATATCAATAAATTTTATCTTGATTATTTATTTTATTTTTTTGCCTATTTTATAGAAAATAAATGTCATGGATTATAGTCTTTTAACTTTATTTTTTAGTGGGGAAAAACCTAAAATTTTGTGATGGAGTAGAAAAATAAAATATTCAAAATTTTTTACATCTACTAAAGTCTATTATGTTTTTTTACTTAGTGATAGAAAAACCTAAAACTTTCGGATGGAGAAAAAAATATTAAATATTTTTAGATGTAATATACCATAAGTCAATGTGAATACGATGAATATAAACAATTTTTGAGCTTGATTATTTAATGTTAATTGTTATACATATGTATAAATTATGGGTCATTCATTTGTAGTCTCTTAACTTAATTTCTTATAGGTTAAGAAACCAGAGTTTTTGTGATGGAGAAGAAGAAAAATATAGAAATTGTTTACATCTATTATACCATAATACAATGTGATTATGGTGAACACAAATAACATTGAGCTTTAATATTTAATTTTAGTGATTAGCCATGTTGATATAATTTATTTGTCATTCATTTATAGTCTTTTAACTCTGTGGCTCACTGGCGAAGCAACATGAAATTTGGTGATGGGGAAGAAACATATTGAATATATTTACATCTAATAAACCATAATTCAATGTGTAAATGGTAAATATCAATAAATTTTAACTTGATTATTTATTTTATTTTTTGCCTATTTTATAGAAAATATATGTCATGGATTATAGTCTTTTAACTTTGTTTTTTAGTTGGAAAAAACCTAAAATTTTGTGATGGACTAGAAACATAAAATATTAAAATTTTTACATCTATTATAGTCTATTATGTTTTTTTCTTAGTGATAGAAAAACCTAAAACTTTCGAATGTAGAAAAAAAATATTGAATATTTTTAGATGTAATATACCATAAGTCAATGTGAATACGATGAATATAAACAATATTGAGCTTGATTATTTAATGTTAATTTTTCTGCATATTTACAAATTATGGGTAATTCATTTGTAGTCTCTAAACTTAGTTTCTTAGAGGTTAAGAAATCAGAGTTTTTGTGATGGAGAAGAAGAAAAATATAGACATTTTTTATATCTATTATACCATAATACAATGTAATTATGGTGAACACATATAACATTGAGCTTAAATATTTAATTTTAGTGATTACCCATGTAGATATAATTTGTATGTCATTCATTTATAGTCTTTTAACTCTGTGACTCACTGGCGAAGCAACATGAATTTTGGTGATGGAGAAGAAACATATTGAATATATTTACATCTAATAAACCATAATTCAATGTGACAATGGTAAATATAAATAAATTTTAGATTGATTATTTATTTTTTTATTTTTTTTTTTGCCTATTTTATAGAAAACATATGTCATGGATTATAGTCTTTTAACTTTGTTTTATAGTGGGAAAAACCTAAAATTTTGTGATGGAGTAGAAAAATAAAATATTCAAAATTTTTTACATCTACCATAGTCTATTATATTTTTTTTCTTAGTGATAGAAAAACCTAAAACTTACGGATGGAGAAAAAAAATATTAAATATTTTTAGACGTAATTTACCATAAGTCAATGTGAATACGATGAATATAAACAATATTGAGCTTAATTATTTAATGTTAATTGTTATGCATATGTATAAATTATGGGTCATTCATTTTTAGTTTCTTAACTTAGTTTCTTAGAGGTTAAGAAACCAGAGTTTTTGTGATGGAGAAGAAGAAAACTATAGAAATTTTTTACATCTATTATACCATAATACAATGTCATTATGGTGATCACAAATAACATTGAGCTTTAATATTTAATTTTAGTGATTTTCACGTAGATATAATTTATTTGTCATTCATTTCTAGTCTTTTAACTCTGTGGCTCAATGACGAAGTAACATGAAATTTGGTGATGGAGAAGAAACATATTGAATATATTTACATTTAATAAACCAAAATTAAATGTGACAATGGTAAATATCAATAAATTTTAGCTTGATTATTTATTTATTTTTTTGCGTATTTTATAGAAAATATATGTCATGGATTATAGTCTTTTAACTTTATTTTTTAGTGGGGAAAAACCTAAAGTTTTATGATGCAGTAGAAAAATAAAATATTCAAATTTTTTTACATCTACTATAGTCTATTATGGTTTTTTCTTAGTGATAGAAAAACTAAAACTTTCGGATGGAGAAAAATAAATATTGAATATTTTTAGATGTAATATACCATAAGTCAATGTGAATACGATGAATATAAACAATATTGTGGTTGATTATTTAATGTTAATTGTTATGCATATGTATAAATTATGGGTCATTCATTTTTAGTCTCTTAACTTAGTTTCTTAGAGGTTAAGAAACCAGAGTTTTTGTGATGGAGAAGAAGAAAAATATAGACATTTTTTTACATCTATTATACCATAATACAATGTGATTATGGTGAACACAAATAACATTGAGCTTAAATATTTAATTTTAGTGATTACCCATGTAGATATATTTTATTTGTCATTCATTTATAACCTTTTAACTCTATGGCTTTCAGACGAAGAAACAAAAAATTTTGCGATGGACAAGAAACATATTGAATATATTTATATATCATAAATTGTAGCTTGATTATTTATTTTAATTATTACCTATTTTATAAAAAATATATGTCATGGATTATAGTCTTTTAACTTTGTTTTTTAGATATAAATCTACTATAGTCTGTTATATTTTTAGCTTAGTGATAATAAATCCTAAAACTTTGGGACGGTGAAAAAAGACTTTGAATATTTTTAGATTCAATATACCATAAGTCAATGTGAATACGATGAATATAAACTATTTTGAGCTTGATTATTTAACTTTAATTGTTATGCATATGTACAAATTATGAGTCATTCATTTGTAGTCTCTTAACTTAGTTTCTTAGAATTTAAGAAACCAAAGTTTTGGTGATGGAGAAGAAGAAAAATATAGAAACTTGTTACATCTATTATACCATAATACAATGTGATTATGTTGAAAACAAATAACATTGAGCTTTAATATTTAATTTTAGTGATTAGCCATGTAGATATAATTTATTTGTCATTCATTTATAGTCTTTTAACTTTGTGGCTCAATGACTTAGCAACATGAAATTTGGTGATGGAGAAGAAACATATTGAATATATTTACATCTAATAAACCATAATTTAATGTGACAATGGTAAATATCAATAAATTTTATCTTGATTATTTATTTTATTTTTTTGCCTATTTTATAGAAAATAAATGTCATGGATTATAGTCTTTTAACTTTGTTTTTTAGTGGGGAAAAACCTAAAATTTTGTGATGGAGTAGAAAAATAAAATATTCAAAATTTTTTACATCTACTAAAGTCTATTATGTTTTTTTACTTAGTGATAGAAAAACCTAAAACTTTCGGATGGAGAAAAAAATATTAAATATTTTTAGATGTAATATACCATAAGTCAATGTGAATACGATGAATATAAACAATTTTTGAGCTTGATTATTTAATGTTAATTGTTATACATATGTATAAATTATGGGTCATTCATTTGTAGTCTCTTAACTTAATTTCTTATAGGTTAAGAAACCAGAGTTTTTGTGATGGAGAAGAAGAAAAATATAGAAATTGTTTACATTTATTATACCATAATACAATGTGATTATGGTGAACACAAATAACATTGAGCTTTAATATTTAATTTTAGTGATTAGCCATGTTGATATAATTTATTTGTCATTCATTTATAGTCTTTTAACTCTGTGGCTCACTGGCGAAGCAACATGAAATTTGGTGATGGAGAAGAAACATATTGAATATATTTACATCTAATAAACCATAATTCAATGTGTAAATGGTAAATATCAATAAATTTTAGCTTGATTATTTATTTTATTTTTTGCCTATTTTATAGAAAATATATGTCATGGATTATAGTCTTTTAACTTTGTTTTTTAGTTGGAAAAAACCTAAAATTTTGTGATGGACTAGAAACATAAAATATTAAAATTTTTACATCTATTATAGTCTATTATGTTTTTTTCTTAGTGATAGAAAAACCTAAAACTTTCGAATGTAGAAAAAAAATATTGAATATTTTTAGATGTAATATACCATAAGTCAATGTGAATACGATGAATATAAACAATATTGAGCTTGATTATTTAATGTTAATTTTTCTGCATATTTACAAATTATGGGTAATTCATTTGTAGTCTCTAAACTTAGTTTCTTAGAGGTTAAGAAATCAGAGTTTTTGTGATGGAGAAAAAGAAAAATATAGACATTTTTTATATCTATTATACCATAATACAATGTAATTATGGTGAACACATATAACATTGAGCTTAAATATTTAATTTTAGTGATTACCCATGTAGATATAATTTGTATGTCATTCATTTATAGTCTTTTAACTCTGTGACTCACTGGCGAAGCAACATGAATTTTGGTGATGGAGAAGAAACATATTGAATATATTTACATCTAATAAACCATAATTCAATGTGACAATGGTAAATATAAATAAATTTTAGATTGATTATTTATTTTTTTATTTTTTTTTTGCCTATTTTATAGAAAACATATGTCATGGATTATAGTCTTTTAACTTTGTTTTATAGTGGGAAAAACCTAAAATTTTGTGATGGAGTAGAAAAATAAAATATTCAAAAATTTTTACATCTACCATAGTCTATTATATTTTTTTTCTTAGTGATAGAAAAACCTAAAACTTACGGATGGAGAAAAAAAATATTAAATATTTTTAGACGTAATTTACCATAAGTCAATGTGAATACGATGAATATAAACAATATTGAGCTTAATTATTTAATGTTAATTGTTATGCATATGTATAAATTATGGGTCATTCATTTTTAGTTTCTTAACTTAGTTTCTTAGAGGTTAAGAAACCAAAGTTTTTGTGATGGAGAAGAAGAAAACTATAGAAATTTTTTACATCTATTATACCATAATACAATGTCATTATGGTGAACACAAATAACATTGAGCTTTAATATTTAATTTTAGTGATTTTCATGTAGATATAATTTATTTGTCATTCATTTCTAGTCTTTTAACTCTGTGGCTCAATGACGAAGTAACATGAAATTTGGTGATGGAGAAGAAACATATTGAATATATTTACATTTAATAAACCAAAATTAAATGTAACAATGGTAAATATCAATAAATTTTAGCTTGATTATTTATTTATTTTTTTGCGTATTTTATAGAAAATATATGTCATGGATTATAGTCTTTTAACTTTATTTTTTAGTGGGGAAAAACCTAAAGTTTTATGATGCAGTAGAAAAATAAAATATTCAAATTTTTTTACATCTACTATAGTCTATTATGGTTTTTTCTTAGTGATAGAAAAACTAAAACTTTCGGATGGAGAAAAATAAATATTGAATATTTTTAGATGTAATATACCATAAGTCAATGTGAATACGATGAATATAAACAATATTGAGGTTGATTATTTAATGTTAATTGTTATGCATATGCATAAATTATGGGTCATTCATTTTTAGTCTCTTAACTTAGTTTCTTAGATGTTAAGAAACCAAAGTTTTGGTGATGGAGAAGAAGAAAAATATAGAAACTTTTTACATCTATTATACCATAACACAATGTGATTATGGTGAACACAAATAACATTGAGCTTAAATATTTTATTTAAGATATTACCCATGTAGATATAATTTATTTGTCATTCATTTATAGTCTTTTAACTCTGTGGATTACAAACGAAGAAACATGAAATTTGGGGATGGAGAAGAGACATATTGAACATGTTTACATCTAATAAACAATAATTCAATGTGAAATGGTAAATATCAATAAATTCTAGCTTGATTATTTATTTTAATTATTACCTATTTTATAAAAAATATATGTCATGGATTATAGTCTTATAAATTTGTGTTTTAGTGTGGAAAAACCTAACATTTTGTAATGGAGTAGAAAAATAAAATATAATTAATTTTTAACATCTACTATAGTCTATTATGTTTTTGGCTTAGTGATAATAAAACCTAAAAATTTGGGGTGGTGAAGAAAGATATTGTATATTTTTAAATTTAATATACCATAAGTCAATGTGAATACGATAAATATAAACAATATTGAGCTTGATTATTTAATGTTAATTGTTATGCATATGTATAAGTTATGGGTCATTCATTTGAAGTCTCTAAACTTAGTTTCTTAGAGGTTAAGAAACCAGAGTTTTTGTGATAGTGAAGAAGAAAAATATAGACATTTTTTACATCTATTATACCATAATACAATGTGATTATGGTGAACACAAATAACATTGAACTTAAATATTTAATTTTAGTGATTACCCATGTAGATATAATTTATTTGTCATTCATTTATAGTCTTTTAACTCTGTGGCTCACTGGCGAAGCAACATGAAATTTGGTGATGGAGAAGAAACATATTGAATATATTTACATCTAATAAACCATAATTCAATGTGACAATGGTAAATATCAATAAATTTTAGATTGATTATTTATTTTATTTTTGGCCTATTTTATAGAAAACATATGTCATGGATTATAGTCTTTTAACTTTGTTTTTTTGTGGGAAAAACCTAAAATTTTTTGATGGAGTAGAAAAATAAAATATTCAAAATTTTTTACATCTACTATAGTCTATTATGTTTTTTTTTAGTGATAGAAAAACCTAAAACTTTCGGATGGAGAAAAAAAATATTAAATATTTTTAGATGTAATTTACCATAAGCCAATGTGAATACAATGAATATAAATAATATTGATCTTGATTATTTAATGTTAATTATTATGCATATGTATAAATTATGGGTCATTCATTTGTATTCTCTTAACTTAGTTTCTTAGAACTTAAGAAACCAGAGTTTTTGTGATGGAGAAGAAGAAAAATATAGAAATTTTTTACATCTATTATACCATAATACAATGTGATTATGGTGAACACAAATAACATTGAGCTTTAATATTTAATTTTAGTGATTAGCCATGTAGATATAATTTATTTGTCATTCATTTCTAGTCTTTTAACTCTGTGGCTCAATGACGAAGCAACATGAAATTTGGTGATGGAGAAGAAACATATTGAATATATTTACATTTAATAAACCATAATTCAAAGTGACAATGGTAAATATCAATAAATTTTAGCTTGATTATTTATTTTATTTTTTTCCTATTTTATAGAAAACATATGTCATGGATTATAGTCTTTTAACTTTGTTTTTTAGTGGGAAAAACCTAAAATTTTGTGATGGAGTAGAAAAATAAAATATTCAAAATTTTTTACATCTACTATAGTCTATTATGTTTTTTCTTAGTGATAGAATAAACCTAAAACTTTCGGATGGAGAAAAAAAATATTAAATATTTTTAGATGTAATTTACCATAAGCTAATGTGAATACATTGAATATAAACAATATTGAGCTTGATTATTTAATGTTAATTGTTATGCATATGTATAAATTACGGGTCATTCATTTGTAGTCTTTTAACTTAGTTTCTTAGAAGTTAAGAAACCAGAGTTTTTGTGATGGAGAAGAAGAAAAATATAGAAATGTTTTACATCTATTATACCATAATACAATGTGATTATGGTGAACACAAATAATATTGAGCTTTAATATTTAAGTTTAGTGATTAGCCATGTAGATATAATTTATTTGTCATTCATTTCTAGTCTTTTAACTCTATGGCTCATTGACGAAGCAACATTAAATTTGGTGATGGAGAAGAAACATATTGAATATATTTACATTTAATAAACCATAATTCAATGTGACAATGGTAAATATCAATAAATTTTAGCTTGATTATTTATTTTATTTTTTGCCTATTTTATAGAAAATATATGTCATGGATTATAGTCTTTTAACTTTGGTTTTTAGTGGGGAAATACCTAAAATTTTATGATGGAGTAGAAAAATAAAATATTCAAAATTTTTACATCTACTATAGTCTATTATGGTTTTTTCTTAGTGATAGAAAAACCTAAAACTTTCGGATGGAAAAAAATAAATATTGAATATTTTTAGATGTAATATACCATAAATCAATGTGAATACAATGAATATAAACAATATTGAGCTTGATTATTTAAGGTTAATTTTTATGCATATGTATAAATTATGGGTCATTCATTTTTAGTCTCTTAACTTAGTTTCTTAGAGGTTAAGAAACCAGAGTTTTTGTGATGGAGAAGAAGAAAAATATAGACATTTTTTTACATCTATTATACCATAATACAATGTGATTATGGTGAACACAAATAACATTGAGCTTAAATATTTAATTTTAGTGATTATCCATGTAGATATATTTTATTTGTCATTCATTTATAACCTTTTAACTCTATGGCTTTCAGACGAAGAAATATGAAATTTGGTGATAGAGAAGAGACATATTGAACATGTTTACATCTAATAAACAATAATTCAATGTGAAATGGTAAATATCAATAAATTCTAGCTTGATTATTTATTTTAATTATTACCTATTTTATAAAAAATATATGTCATGGATTATAGTCTTATAACTTTGTGTTTTAGTGTGGAAAAACCTAACATTTTGTAATGGAGTAGAAAAATAAAATATAATTAATTTTTAACATCTACTATAGTCTATTATGTTTTTGGCTTAGTGATAATAAAACCTAAAAATTTGGGGTGGTGAAGAAAGATATTGTATATTTTTAAATTTAATATACCATAAGTCAATGTGAATACGATAAATATAAACAATATTGAGCTTGATTATTTAATGTTAATTGTTATGCATATGTATAAGTTATGGGTCATTCATTTGAAGTCTCTAAACTTAGTTTCTTAGAGGTTAAGAAACCAGAGTTTTTGTGATAGTGAAGAAGAAAAATATAGACATTTTTTACATCTATTATACCATAATACAATGTGATTATGGTGAACACAAATAACATTGAGCTTAAATATTTAATTTTAGTGATTACCCATGTAGATATAATTTATTTGTCATTCATTTATAGTCTTTTAACTCTGTGGCTCACTGGCGAAGCAACATGAAATTTGGTGATGGAGAAGAAACATATTGAATATATTTACATCTAATAAACCATAATTCAATGTGACAATGGTAAATATAAATAAATTTTAGATTGATTATTTATTTTTTTATTTTTTTTTTGCCTATTTTATAGAAAACATATGTCATGGATTATAGTCTTTTAACTTTGTTTTATAGTGGGAAAAACCTAAAATTTTGTGATGGAGTAGAAAAATAAAATATTCAAAAATTTTTACATCTACCATAGTCTATTATATTTTTTTTCTTAGTGATAGAAAAACCTAAAACTTACGGATGGAGAAAAAAAATATTAAATATTTTTAGACGTAATTTACCATAAGTCAATGTGAATACGATGAATATAAACAATATTGAGCTTAATTATTTAATGTTAATTGTTATGCATATGTATAAATTATGGGTCATTCATTTTTAGTTTCTTAACTTAGTTTCTTAGAGGTTAAGAAACCAAAGTTTTTGTGATGGAGAAGAAGAAAACTATAGAAATTTTTTACATCTATTATACCATAATACAATGTCATTATGGTGAACACAAATAACATTGAGCTTTAATATTTAATTTTAGTGATTTTCATGTAGATATAATTTATTTGTCATTCATTTCTAGTCTTTTAACTCTGTGGCTCAATGACGAAGTAACATGAAATTTGGTGATGGAGAAGAAACATATTGAATATATTTACATTTAATAAACCAAAATTAAATGTAACAATGGTAAATATCAATAAATTTTAGCTTGATTATTTATTTATTTTTTTGCGTATTTTATAGAAAATATATGTCATGGATTATAGTCTTTTAACTTTATTTTTTAGTGGGGAAAAACCTAAAGTTTTATGATGCAGTAGAAAAATAAAATATTCAAATTTTTTTACATCTACTATAGTCTATTATGGTTTTTTCTTAGTGATAGAAAAACTAAAACTTTCGGATGGAGAAAAATAAATATTGAATATTTTTAGATGTAATATACCATAAGTCAATGTGAATACGATGAATATAAACAATATTGAGGTTGATTATTTAATGTTAATTGTTATGCATATGCATAAATTATGGGTCATTCATTTTTAGTCTCTTAACTTAGTTTCTTAGATGTTAAGAAACCAAAGTTTTGGTGATGGAGAAGAAGAAAAATATAGAAACTTTTTACATCTATTATACCATAACACAATGTGATTATGGTGAACACAAATAACATTGAGCTTAAATATTTTATTTAAGATATTACCCATGTAGATATAATTTATTTGTCATTCATTTATAGTCTTTTAACTCTGTGGATTACAAACGAAGAAACATGAAATTTGGGGATGGAGAAGAGACATATTGAACATGTTTACATCTAATAAACAATAATTCAATGTGAAATGGTAAATATCAATAAATTCTAGCTTGATTATTTATTTTAATTATTACCTATTTTATAAAAAATATATGTCATGGATTATAGTCTTATAAATTTGTGTTTTAGTGTGGAAAAACCTAACATTTTGTAATGGAGTAGAAAAATAAAATATAATTAATTTTTAACATCTACTATAGTCTATTATGTTTTTGGCTTAGTGATAATAAAACCTAAAAATTTGGGGTGGTGAAGAAAGATATTGTATATTTTTAAATTTAATATACCATAAGTCAATGTGAATACGATAAATATAAACAATATTGAGCTTGATTATTTAATGTTAATTGTTATGCATATGTATAAGTTATGGGTCATTCATTTGAAGTCTCTAAACTTAGTTTCTTAGAGGTTAAGAAACCAGAGTTTTTGTGATAGTGAAGAAGAAAAATATAGACATTTTTTACATCTATTATACCATAATACAATGTGATTATGGTGAACACAAATAACATTGAACTTAAATATTTAATTTTAGTGATTACCCATGTAGATATAATTTATTTGTCATTCATTTATAGTCTTTTAACTCTGTGGCTCACTGGCGAAGCAACATGAAATTTGGTGATGGAGAAGAAACATATTGAATATATTTACATCTAATAAACCATAATTCAATGTGACAATGGTAAATATCAATAAATTTTAGATTGATTATTTATTTTATTTTTGGCCTATTTTATAGAAAACATATGTCATGGATTATAGTCTTTTAACTTTGTTTTTTTGTGGGAAAAACCTAAAATTTTTTGATGGAGTAGAAAAATAAAATATTCAAAATTTTTTACATCTACTATAGTCTATTATGTTTTTTTTTAGTGATAGAAAAACCTAAAACTTTCGGATGGAGAAAAAAAATATTAAATATTTTTAGATGTAATTTACCATAAGCCAATGTGAATACAATGAATATAAATAATATTGATCTTGATTATTTAATGTTAATTATTATGCATATGTATAAATTATGGGTCATTCATTTGTATTCTCTTAACTTAGTTTCTTAGAACTTAAGAAACCAGAGTTTTTGTGATGCAGAAGAAGAAAAATATAGAAATTTTTTACATCTATTATACCATAATACAATGTGATTATGGTGAACACAAATAACATTGAGCTTTAATATTTAATTTTAGTGATTAGCCATGTAGATATAATTTATTTGTCATTCATTTCTAGTCTTTTAACTCTGTGGCTCAATGACGAAGCAACATGAAATTTGGTGATGGAGAAGAAACATATTGAATATATTTACATTTAATAAACCATAATTCAAAGTGACAATGGTAAATATCAATAAATTTTAGCTTGATTATTTATTTTATTTTTTTCCTATTTTATAGAAAACATATGTCATGGATTATAGTCTTTTAACTTTGTTTTTTAGTGGGAAAAACCTAAAATTTTGTGATGGAGTAGAAAAATAAAATATTCAAAATTTTTTACATCTACTATAGTCTATTATGTTTTTTCTTAGTGATAGAATAAACCTAAAACTTTCGGATGGAGAAAAAAAATATTAAATATTTTTAGATGTAATTTACCATAAGCTAATGTGAATACATTGAATATAAACAATATTGAGCTTGATTATTTAATGTTAATTGTTATGCATATGTATAAATTACGGGTCATTCATTTGTAGTCTTTTAACTTAGTTTCTTAGAAGTTAAGAAACCAGAGTTTTTGTGATGGAGAAGAAGAAAAATATAGAAATGTTTTACATCTATTATACCATAATACAATGTGATTATGGTGAACACAAATAATATTGAGCTTTAATATTTAAGTTTAGTGATTAGCCATGTAGATATAATTTATTTGTCATTCATTTCTAGTCTTTTAACTCTATGGCTCAATGACGAAGCAACATTAAATTTGGTGATGGAGAAGAAACATATTGAATATATTTACATTTAATAAACCATAATTCAATGTGACAATGGTAAATATCAATAAATTTTAGCTTGATTATTTATTTTATTTTTTGCCTATTTTATAGAAAATATATGTCATGGATTATAGTCTTTTAACTTTGGTTTTTAGTGGGGAAATACCTAAAATTTTATGATGGAGTAGAAAAATAAAATATTCAAAATTTTTACATCTACTATAGTCTATTATGGTTTTTTCTTAGTGATAGAAAAACCTAAAACTTTCGGATGGAAAAAAATAAATATTGAATATTTTTAGATGTAATATACCATAAATCAATGTGAATACAATGAATATAAACAATATTGAGCTTGATTATTTAAGGTTAATTTTTATGCATATGTATAAATTATGGGTCATTCATTTTTAGTCTCTTAACTTAGTTTCTTAGAGGTTAAGAAACCAGAGTTTTTGTGATGGAGAAGAAGAAAAATATAGACATTTTTTTACATCTATTATACCATAATACAATGTGATTATGGTGAACACAAATAACATTGAGCTTAAATATTTAATTTTAGTGATTATCCATGTAGATATATTTTATTTGTCATTCATTTATAACCTTTTAACTCTATGGCTTTCAGACGAAGAAATATGAAATTTGGTGATAGAGAAGAGACATATTGAACATGTTTACATCTAATAAACAATAATTCAATGTGAAATGGTAAATATCAATAAATTCTAGCTTGATTATTTATTTTAATTATTACCTATTTTATAAAAAATATATGTCATGGATTATAGTCTTATAACTTTGTGTTTTAGTGTGGAAAAACCTAACATTTTGTAATGGAGTAGAAAAATAAAATATAATTAATTTTTAACATCTACTATAGTCTATTATGTTTTTGGCTTAGTGATAATAAAACCTAAAAATTTGGGGTGGTGAAGAAAGATATTGTATATTTTTAAATTTAATATACCATAAGTCAATGTGAATACGATAAATATAAACAATATTGAGCTTGATTATTTAATGTTAATTGTTATGCATATGTATAAGTTATGGGTCATTCATTTGAAGTCTCTAAACTTAGTTTCTTAGAGGTTAAGAAACCAGAGTTTTTGTGATAGTGAAGAAGAAAAATATAGACATTTTTTACATCTATTATACCATAATACAATGTGATTATGGTGAACACAAATAACATTGAGCTTAAATATTTAATTTTAGTGATTACCCATGTAGATATAATTTATTTGTCATTCATTTATAGTCTTTTAACTCTGTGGCTCACTGGCGAAGCAACATGAAATTTGGTGATGGAGAAGAAACATATTGAATATATTTACATCTAATAAACCATAATTCAATGTGACAATGGTAAATATCAATAAATTTTAGATTGATTATTTATTTTATTTTTTGCCTATTTTATAGAAAACATATGTCATGGATTATAGTCTTTTAACTTTGTTTTTTTGTGGGAAAAAACTAAAATTTTGTGATGGAGTAGAAAAATAAAATATTCAAAATTTTTTACATCTACTATAGTCTATTATGTTTTTTTTTAGTGATAGAAAAACCTAAAATTTTCAGATGGAGAAAAAAAATATTAAATATTTTTAGATGTAATTTACCATAAGCCAATGTGAATACGATGAATATAAATAATATTGATCTTGATTATTTAATGTTAATTGTTATGCATATGTATAAATTATGGGTCATTCATTTGTATTCTCTTAACTTAGTTTCTTAGAACTTAAGAAACCAGAGTTTTTGTGATGGAGAAGAAGAAAAATATAGAAATTTTTTACATCTATTATACCATAATACAATGTGATTATGGTGAACACAAATGACATTGAGCTTTAATATTTAATTTTAGTGATTAGCCATGTAGATATAATTTATTTGTCATTCATTTCTAGTCTTTTAACTTTGTGGCTCAATGACGAAGCAACATGAAATTTGGTGATGGAGAAGAAACATATTGAATATATTTACATTTAATAAACCATAATTCAAAGTGACAATGGTAAATATCAATAAATTTTAGCTTGATTATTTATTTTATTATTTGCCTATTTTATAGAAAACATATGTCATGGATTATAGTCTTTTAACTTTGTTTTTTAGTGGGAAAAACCTAAAATTTTGTGATGGAGTAGAAAAATAAAATATTCAAAATTTTTTACATCTACTATAGTCTATTATATTTTTTCTTAGTGATAGAATAAACCTAAAACTTTCGGATGGAGAAAAAAAATATTAAATATTTTTAGATGTAATTTACCATAAGCTAATGTGAATACATTGAATATAAACAATATTGAGCTTGATTATTTAATGTTAATTGTTATGCATATGTATAAATTACGGGTCATTCATTTGTAGTCTTTTAACTTAGTTTCTTAGAGGTTAAGAAACCAGAGTTTTTGTGATGGAGAAGAAGAAAAATATAGAAATGTTTTACATCTATTATACCGTAATACAATGTGATTATGGTGAACACAAATAATATTGAGCTTTAATATTTAATTTTAGTGATTAGCCATGTAGATATAATTTATTTGTCATTCATTTCTAGTCTTTTAACTCTATGGCTCAATGACGAAGCAACATTAAATTTGGTGATGGAGAAGAAACATATTGAATATATTTACATTTAATTAACCATAATTCAATGTGACAATGGTAAATATCAATAAATTTTAGCTTGATTATTTATTTTATTTTTTGCCTATTTTATAGAAAATATATGTCATGGATTATAGTCTTTTAACTTTGGTTTTTAGTGGGGAAAAACCTAAAATTTTATGATGGAGTAGAAAAATAAAATATTCAAAATTTTTTACATCTACTATAGTCTATTATGGTTTTTTCTTAGTGATAGAAAAACCTAAAACTTTCGGATGGAGAAAAATAAATATTGAATATTTTTAGATGTAATATACCATAAATCAATGTGAATACAATGAATATAAACAATATTGAGCTTGATTATTTAAGGTTAATTGTTATGCATATGTATAAATTATGGGTCATTCATTTGTAGTCTCTTAACTTAGTTTCTTAGAGGTTAAGAAACCAGAGTTTTTGTGATGGAGAAGAAGAAAAATATAGACATTTTTTTACATCTATTATACCATAATACAATGTGATTATGGTGAACACAAATAACATTGAGCTTAAATATTTAATTTTAGTGATTACCCATGTAGATATATTTTATTTGTCATTAATTTATAACCTTTTAACTCTATGGCTTTTAGACGAAGAAATATGAAATTTGGTGATGGAGAAGAGACATATTGAATATGTTTACATCTAATAAACAATAATTCAATGTGAAATGGTAAATATCAATAAATTCTAGCTTGATTATTTATTTTAATTATTACCTATTTTATAAAAAATATATGCTATGGATTATAGTCTTATAACTTTGTGTTTTAGTGGGGAAAAACCTAACATTTTGTAATGGAGTAGAAAAATAAAATATAACTAATTTTTAACATCTACTATAGTCTATTATGTTTTTTGATTAGTGATAATAAAACCTAAAACTTTGGGACGGTGAAGAAAGATATTGTATATTTTTAGATTTAATATACCATAAGTCAATGTGAATACGATAAATATAAACAATATTGAGCTTGATTATTTAATGTTAATTGTTATACATATGTATAAATTATGGGTCATTCATTTGTAGTCTCTAAACATAGTTTCTTAGAGGTTAAGAAACCAGAGTTTTTGTGATGGAGAAGAAGAAAAAATAGACATTTTTTACTTCTTTTATACCATAATACAATGTGATTATGGTGAACACAAATAACATTGAGCTTAAATATTTAATTTTAGTCATTACCCATGTAGATATAATTTATTTGTCATTCATTTAATATCTTTTAACTTTGTGGCTCACTGGCGAAGCAACATAAAATTTGGTGATGGAGAAGAAACATATTGAATATATTTACATCTAATAAACCATAACTCAATGTGACAATGGTAAATATCAATAAATTTTAGATTTATTATTTATTTTATTTTTTGCCTATTTTATAGAAAACATATGTCGTGGATTATAGTCTTTTAACTTTGTTTTTTAGTGGGAAAAACCTAAAATTTTGTGATGGAGTAGAAAAATAAAATATTCAAAATTTTTTACATCTACTATAGTCTATTATGTTTTTTTCTTAGTGATAGAAAAACCTAAAACTTTCGGAATGAGAAAAAAAATAAATATTTTTAGATGTAATTTACCATAAGCCAATGTGAATACGATGAATATAAACAATATTGAGCTTGATTATTTAATGTTAATTGTTATGCATATGTATAAATTATGGGTCATTCATTTGTAGTCTCTTAACTTAGTTTCTTAGAGGTTAAGAAACCAGAGTTTTTGTGATGGAGAAGAAGAAAAATATAGAAATTTTTTACATCTATTATACCATAATACAATGTGATTATGGTGAACACTAATAACATTGAGCTTTAATATTTAATTTTAGTGATTAGCCATGTAGATATAATTTATTTGTCATTAATTTCTAGTCTTTTAACTCTGTGGCTCAATGACGAAGCAACATGAAATTTGGTGATGGAAAAGAAACATATTGAATATATTTACATTTAATAAACCATAATTCAATGTGACAATGGTAAATATCTATAAATTTTAGCTTGATTATTTATTTTCTTTGTTGCCTATTTTATAGAAAATATATGTCATGGATTATAGTCTTTTAACTTTGTTTTTTAGTGGGGAAAAACCTAAAATTTTATGATGGAGTAGAAAAATAAAATATTCAAAATTTTTTACATCTACTATAGTCTATTATGGTTTTTTCTTAGTGATAGAAAAACCTAAAACTTTCGGATGGAGAAAAATAAATATTGAATATTTTTAGATGTAATATACCATAAGTCAATGTGAATACGATGAATATAAATAATATTGAGCTTGATTATTTAATGTTAATTGTTATGCATATGTATAAATTATGGGTCATTCATTTGTAGTCTGTTAACTTAGTTTCTTAGAGGTTAAGAAACCAGAGTTTTTGTGATGGAGAAAAGAAAAATATAGAAAATTTTAACATCTATTATACCATAATACAATGTGATTATGGTGAACACAAATAACATTGAGATTTAATATTTAATTTTAGTGATTAGCCATGTAGATATAATTTATTTGTCATTCATTTCTAGTCTTTTAACTCTGTGGCTCAATGACGAAGCAACATGAAATTTGGTGATGGAGAAGAAACATATTGAATATATTTACATTTAATAAACCATAATTCAATGTGACAATGGTAAATATCAATAAATATTAGCTTGATTATTTATTTTATTTGTTGCCTATTTTATAGAAAATATATGTCATGGATTATAGTCTTTTAACTTTGTTTTTTAGTGGGGAAAAACCTAAAATTTTATGATGGAGAAGAAAAATAAAATATTCAAAATTTTTTACATCTACTATAGTCTATTATGGTTTTTTCTTAGTGATAGAAAAACCTAAAACTTTCGGATGGAGAAAAATAACTATTGAATATTTTTAGATGTAATATACCATAAGTCAATGTGAATACGATGAATATAAATAATATTGAGCTTGATTAATTAATGCTAATTGTTATACATATGTATAAATTATGGGTCATTCATTTGTAGTCTCTAAACATAGTTTCTTAGAGGTTAAGAAACCAGTTTTTGTGATGGAGAAGAAGAAAAATATAGACATTTTTTTCATTTATTATACCATAATACAATGTGATTATAGTGAACACAAATAACATTGAGCTTAAATATTTAATATTAGTGATTCCCCATGTAGATATATTTTATTTGTCATTCATTTATAGTCTTTTAACTCTGTGGTTTACAAACAAAGAAACATGAAATTTGGTGATGGAGAAGAGACATATTAAATATGTTTACATCTAATAAACAATAATTCAATGTGAAATGGTAAATATCAATAAATTCAAGCTTGATTATTTATTTTAATTATTACCTATTTAATAAAAAATATATGTCATGGATTATAGTCTTATAACTTTGTGTTTTAGTGGAGAAAAACCTAACATTTTTTAATGGAGTAGAAAAATAAAATATAATTAACTTTGTTTTTTAGTGGGAAAAACCTAAAATTTTGTGATGGAGTAGAAAAATAAAATATTCAAAATTTTTTACATCAACTATAGTCTATTAAGTTTTTTCTTAGTGATAGAAAAACCTAAAACTTTCAGATGGAGAAAAAAAATATTAAATATTTTTAGATGTAATTTACCATAAGCCAATGTGAATACGATGAATATAAACAATATTGAGCTTGATTATTTAATGTTAGTTGTTATGCATATGTATAAATTATGGGTCATTCATTTGTAGTCTCTTAACTTAGTTTCTTAGAGGTTAAGATACCAGAGTTTTTATGATGGAGAAGAAGAAAAATATAGAAATATTTTACATCTATTATACCATAATACAATGTGATTATGGTGAACACAAATAACATTGAGCTTTAATATTTAATTTTAGTGATTAGCCATGTAGATATAGTTTATTTGTCATTCATTTCTAGTCTTTAATCTCTGTGGCTCAATGACGAAGCAACATGAAATTTGGTGATGGAGAAGAAACATATTGAACATATTTACATTTAATAAACCATAATTCAATGTGACAATAGTAAATATCAATAAATTTTAGCTTGATTATTTATTTTATTTTTTTCCCTATTTTATAGAAAACATATGTCATGGATTATAGTCTTTTAACTTTATTTTTTAGTGGGAAAAACCTAAAATTTTGTGATGGAGTAGAAAAATAAAATATTCAAATTTTTTTACATCTACTATAGTCTATTAAGTTTTTTCTTAGTGATAGAAAAACCTAAAACTTTCAGGTGGAGAAAAAAATATTAAATATTTTTAGATGTAATTTACCATAAGCCAATGTGAATACGATGAATATAAACAGTATTCAGTTTTATTATTTAATGTTAATTGTTATGCATATGTATAAGTTATGGGTCATTCATTTGTAGTATCTAAACTTAGTTTCTTAGAGGTTAAGGAACCAGAGTTTTTGTGATGGAGAAGAAGAAAAATATAGACATTTTTTACATCTATTATACCATAATACAATGTAATTATGGTGAACACAAATAACATTGAGCTTAAATATTTAATTTTAGTGATTACCCATATAGATATAATTTATTTGTCATTCATTTATAGTCTTTTAACTCTGTGACTCACTGGCGAAGCAACATGAAATTTGATGATGGAGAAGAAACATATTGAATATATTTACATCTAATAAACCATTATTCAATGTGACAATGGTAAATATCAAGAAATTTTAGATTGATTATTTATTTTATTTTTTGGCCTATTTTATTGAAAACATATGTCATGGATTATAGTCTTTTAAATTTGTTTTTTAGTGGGAAAAACCTAAATTTTGTGATGGAGTAGAAAAATAAAATATTCAAATTTTTTTACATCTACTATAGTCTATTATGTTTTTTCTTAGTGATAGAAAAACCTAAAACTTTCGGATGGAGAAAAAAAATATTAAATATTTTTAGATGTAATTTACCATAAGCCAATGTGAATACGATGAATATAAACAATATTGAGCTTGATTATTTAATGTTAATTGTTATGCATATGTATAAATTACGGGTCATTCATTTGTAGTTTCTTAACTTAGTTTCTTAGAGGTTAAGAAACCAGAGTTTTTGTGATAGAGAAGAAGAAAAATATAGAAATTTTTTACATATATTATACCATAATACAATGTGATTATGGTGAACACAAATAACATTGAGCTTTAATATATAATTTTAGTGATTAGCCATGTAGATATAATTTATTTGTCATTAATTTCTAGTCTTTTAACTCTGTGGCTCAATGACGAAGCAACATGAAATTTGGTGATGGAGAAGAAACATATTGAATATATTACATTTAATAAACCATAATTCAATGTGACAATGGTAAATATCAATAATTTTTAGCTTGATTATTTATTTTATTTTTTGCCTATTTTATAGAAAACATATGTCATGGATTATAGTCTTTTAACTTTGTTTTTTAGTGGGAAAAACCTAAAATTTTGTGATGGAGTAGAAAAATAAAATATTCAAAATTTTTTACATCTACTATAGTCTATTATGTTTTTTCTTAGTGATAGAAAAACCTAAAACTTTCGGATGGAGAAAAAAATATTAAATATTTTTAGATGTAATTTACCATAAGCCAATGTGAATACGATGAATATAAACAATATTGAGCTTGATTATTTAATGTTAATTGTTATGCATATGTATAAATTATGGGTCATTAATTTGTAGTCTCTTAACTTAGTTTCTTAGAGGTTAAGAAACCAGAGTTTTTGGGATGGAGAAGAAGAAAAATATAGAAATTTTTAACATCTATTATAGCATAATACAATGTGAGTATGGTGAACACAAATAACATTGAGCTTTAATATTTAATTTTAGTGATTAGCCATGTAGATATAATTTATTTGTCATTCATTTTTAGTCTTTTAACTCTGTGGCTCAATGACGAAGCAACATGAAATTTGGTGATGGAGAAGAAACATATTGAATATATTTACATTTAATAAACCATAATTCAATGTGACAATGGTAAATATCAATAAATATTAGCTTGATTATTTATTTTATTTGTTGCCTATTTTATAGAAAATATATGTCATGGATTATAGTCTTTTAACTTTGTTTTTTAGTGGGGAAAAACCTAAAATTTTATGATGGAGAAGAAAAATAAAATATTCAAAATTTTTTACATCTACTATAGTCTATTATGGTTTTTTCTTAGTGATAGAAAAACCTAAAACTTTCGGATGGAGAAAAATAACTATTGAATATTTTTAGATGTAATATACCATAAGTCAATGTGAATACGATGAATATAAATAATATTGAGCTTGATTAATTAATGCTAATTGTTATACATATGTATAAATTATGGGTCATTCATTTGTAGTCTCTAAACATAGTTTCTTAGAGGTTAAGAAACCAGTTTTTGTGATGGAGAAGAAGAAAAATATAGACATTTTTTTCATTTATTATACCATAATACAATGTGATTATAGTGAACACAAATAACATTGAGCTTAAATATTTAATATTAGTGATTCCCCATGTAGATATATTTTATTTGTCATTCATTTATAGTCTTTTAACTCTGTGGTTTACAAACGAAGAAACATGAAATTTGGTGATGGAGAAGAGACATATTGAATATGTTTACATCTAATAAACAATAATTCAATGTGAAATGGTAAATATCAATAAATTCAAGCTTGATTATTTATTTTAATTATTACCTATTTAATAAAAAATATATGTCATGGATTATAGTCTTATAACTTTGTGTTTTAGTGGAGAAAAACCTAACATTTTTTAATGGAGTAGAAAAATAAAATATAATTAACTTTTAACATCTACTATAGTCTATTATGTTTTTTGCTTAATGATAATAAAACCTAAAACTTTGGGACGGTGAAGAAAGATATTGTATATTTTTAGATTTAATATACCATAAGCCAATGTGAATACGATGAATATAAACAATATTGAGCTTGATTAATTAATGTTAATTGTTATGCATACGTATAAATTATGGGCCATTCATTTGTAGTCTCTTAACTTAGTTTCTTAGAGGTTAAAAAGCCAGAGTTTTTGTGATGGAGAAGAAGAAAAATATAGAAATTTTTAACATCTATTATACCATAAGACAATGTGATTATGGTGAATACAAATAACATTGAGCTTTAATATTTAATTTTAGTGATTAGCCATGTAGATATAATTTATTTGTCATTAATTTCTAGTCTTTTAACTCTGTGGTTTCAATGACGAAGCAACATGAAATTTGGTGATGGAGAAGAAACATATTGAATATATTACATTTAATAAACCATAATTCAATGTGACAATGGTAAATATCAATAAATTTTAGCTTGATTATTTATTTTATTTTTTGCGTATTTTATAGAAAACATATGTCATGGATTATAGTCTTTTAACTTTGTTTTTTAGTGGGAAAAACCTAAAATTTTGTGATGGAGTAGAAAAATAAAATATTCAAAATTTTTTACATCTACTATAGTCTATTATGTTTTTTCTTAGTGATAGAAAAACCTAAAACTTTCAGATGGAGAAAAAAATATTAAATATTTTTAGATGTAATTTACCATAAGCCAATGTGAACACAATGAATATAAACAATATTGAGCTTGATTATTTAATGTTAATTGTTATGCATATGTATAAATTATGGGTCTTTCATTTGTAGTCTCTTAACTTAGTTTCTTAGAGGTTAAGAAACCAGAGTTTTTGGGATGGAGAAGAAGAAAAATATAGAAATTTTTAACATCTATTATAGCATAATACAATGTGATTATGGTGAACACAAATAACATTGAGCTTTAATATTTAATTTTAGTGATTAGCCATGTAGATATAATTTATTTGTCATTCATTTCTAGTCTTTTAACTCTGTGGCTCAATTGCGAAGCAACATGAAATTTGGTGATGGTGAAGAAACATATTGAATATATTTACATTTAATAAACCATAATTCAACGTGACAATGGTAAATATCAATAAATTTTAGCTTGATTATTTATTTTATTTTTTGCCTATTTTATAGAAAACATATGTCATGGATTATAGTCTTTTAACTTTGTTTTTTAGTGGGAAAAACCTAAAATTTTGTGATGGAGTAAAAAAAAAAATATTCAAATTTTTTTACATCTACTATAGTCTATTATGTTTTTTCTTAGTGATAGAAAAACCTAAAACTTTCGGATGGAGAAAAAAAATATTAAATATTTTTAGATGTAATTTACCATAAGCCAATGTGAATACGATGAATATAAACAATATTGAGCTTGATTATTTAATGTTAATTGTTATCCATATGTATAAATTATGGGTCATTCATTTGTAGTCTCTAAACTTAGTTTCTTAGAGGTTAAGAAACCAGAGTTTTTGTGATGGAGAAGAAGAAAAATATAGACATTTTTTACATCTATTATACCATAATACAATGTAATTATGGTGAACACAAATAACATTGAGCTTAAATATTTAATTTTAGTGATTCCCCATGTAGATATATTTTATTTATCATTCATTTATTGTCTTTTAACTCTGTGGTTTACAAACGAAGAAACATGAAATTTGGTGATGGAGAAGAGACATATTGAATATGTTTACATCTAATAAACAATAATTCAATGTGAAATGGTAAATATCAATAAATTCAAGCTTGATTATTTATTTTAATTATTACCTATTTAATAAAAAATATATGTCATGGATTATAGTCTTATAACTTTGTGTTTTAGTGGAGAAAAACCTAACATTTTTTAATGGAGTAGAAAAATAAAATATAATTAACTTTTAACATCTACTATAGTCTATTATGTTTTTTGCTTAGTGATAATAAAACCCAAAACTTTGGGACGGTGAAGAAAGATATTGTCTATTCTTAGATTTAATATACCATAAGCCAATGTGAATACGATAAATATAAACAATATTGAGCTTGATTAATTAATGTTAATTGTTATGCATATGTATAAATTATGGGTCATTCATTTGTAGTCTCTTAACTTAGTTTCTTAGAGGTTAAAAAGCCAGAGTTTTTGTGATGGAGAAGAAGAAAAATATAGAAATTTTTAACATCTATTATACCATAATATAATGTGATTATGTTGAACACAAATAACATTGAGCTTTAATATTTAATTTTAGTGAGTATCCATGTAGATATAATTTAATTGTCATTCATTTCAAGTCTTTTAACTCTGTGGCTCAATGACGAAACAATATGAAATTTGGTGATGGAGAAGAAACATATTGAATATATTTACATCTAATAAACCATAACTCAATGTGACAATGGTAAATATCAATAAATTTTAGATTTATTATTTATTTTATTTTTTGCCTATTTTATAGAATACATATGTCGTGGATTATAGTCTTTTAACTTTGTTTTTTAGTGGGAAAAACCTAAAATTTTGTGATGGAGTAGAAAAATAAAATATTCAAAATTTTTTACATCTACTATAGTCTATTATGTTTTTTCTTAGTGATAGAAAAACCTAAAACTTTCGGATTGAGAAAAAAAATATTAAGTATTTTTAGATTTAATTTACCATAAGCTAATGTGAATAAATTGAATATAAACAATATTGAGCTTGATTATTTAATGTTAATTGTTATGCATATGTATAAATTACGGGTCATTCATTTGTAGTCTCTTAACTTAGTTTCTTAGAGGTTAAGAAACCAGAGTTTTTGTGATGGAGAAGAAGAAATATATAGAAATGTTTTACATCTATTATACCATAATACAATGTGATTATGGTGAACACAAAAGATATTAAGCTTTAATATTTAATTTTAGTTATTAGCCATGTAGATATAATTTATTTGTCATTCATTTCTAGTCTTTTAACTCTGTGGCTCAATGCCGAAGCAACATGAAATTTGGTGATGGAGAAGAAACATATTGAATATATTTACATTTAATAAACCATAATTCAATGTGACAATGGTAAATATCAATAAATTTTAGCTTGATTATTTATTTTATTTTTTTGCCTGTTTTATAGAAAATATATGTCATAGATTATAGTCTTATAACTTTGTTTTTTAGTGGGGAAAAACCTAAAATTTTATGATGGAGTAGAAAAATAAAATATTCAAAATTTTTTATATCTACTATAGTCTATTATGGTTTTTTTTTAGTGATAGAAAAACCTAAAACTTACGGATGGAGAAAAATAAATATTGAATATTTTTAGATGTAATATACCACAAGTATATGTGAATACGATGAATATAAACAATATTGAGCTTGATTATTTAATGTTAATTGTTATGCATATGTATAAATTATGGGTCATTCATTTGTAGTCTCTAAACTTAGTTTCTTAGAGGTTAAGAAACCAAAGTTTTTGTGATGGAGAAGAAGAAAAATATAGATATTTTTTTACATCTATTATACCATAATACAATGTGATTATGGAGAACACAAATAACATTGAGCTTAAATATTTAATTTTAGTGATTCCCCATGTAGATATATTTTATTTGTCATTCATTTATAGTCTTTTAACTCTGTGGTTTACAAACGAAGAAACATGAAATTTGGTGATGGAGAAGAGACATATTGAATATGTTTACATCTAATAAACAATAATTCAATGTGAAATGGTAAATATCAATAAATTCAAGCTTGATTATTTATTTTAATTATTACCTATTTAATAAAAAATATATGTCATGGATTATAGTCTTATAACTTTGTGTTTTAGTGGGGAAAAACCTAACATTTTGTAATGGAGTAGAAAAATAAAATATAATTAACTTTTAACATCTACTATAGTCTATTATGTTTTTTGCTTAGTGATAATAAAACCTAAAACTTTGGGACGGTGAAGAAATATATTGTATATTTTTAGATTTAATATACCATAAGTCAATGTGAATACGATGAATATAAACAATATTGAGCTTGATTATTTAATGTTAATTGTTATGCATATGTATAAATTATGGGTCATTCATTTGTAGTCTCTAAACTTAGTTTCTTAGAGGTTAAGAAACCAGAGTTTTTGTGATGGAGAAGAAAAAAAATATAGACATTTTTTACATCTATTATACCATAATACAATGTGATTATGGTGAGCACAAATAACATTGAGCTTAAATATTTAATTTTAGTGATTACCCATGTAGATATAATTTATTTGTCATTCATTTATAGTCTTTTAACTCTGTGGCTCACTGGCGAAGCAACATGAAATTTGATGATGGAGAAGAAACATATTGAATATATTTACATCTAATAAACCATTATTCAATGTGACAATGGTAAATATCAATAAATTTTAGATTGATTATTTATTTTATTTTTTTGCCTATTTTATAGAAAACATATGTCATGGATTATAGTCTTTTAACTTTGTTTTTTAGTGGGAAAAACCTAAAATTTTATGATGTAGTAGAAAAATAAAATATTCAAAATTTTTTACATCTACTATAGTCTATTATGGTTTTTTTTAGTGATAGAAAAACCTAAAACTTACGGATGGAGAAAAATAAATATTGAATATTTTTAGATGTAATATACCACAAGTCAATGTGAATACGATGAATATAAACAATATTGAGCTTGATTAATTAATGTTAATTGTTATGCATATGTATAAATTATGGGTCATTCATTTGTAGTCTCTTAACTTAGTTTCTTAAAGGTTAAGAAACCAGAGTTTTTGTGATGGAGAAGAAGAAAAATATAGAAATTTTTAACATCTATTATACCATAATACAATGTGATTATGGTGAACACAAATAACATTGAGCTTTAATATTTAATTTTAATGATTAGCCATGTAGATATAATTTATTTGTCATTCATTTCTAGTCTTTTAACTCTGTGGCTCAATGACGAAGCAACATGAAATTTGGTGAAGGAGAAGAAACATATTGAATATATTTACATTTAATAAACCATAATTCAATGTGACAATGG
>OZ012741.1:3302733-3372846 GCA_963859935.3 Lathyrus sativus | reverse complement strand
TTTGGTGATGGAGAAGAAACATATTGAATATATTTACATCTAATAAACCATAAAATCAATGTGAAAATGGTAAATATCAATAAATTTTAGCTTCATTATTTATTTTATTTTTTACCTATTTTATAGAAAATATATGTCGTGGATTATAGTCTTTTAACTTTGTTTTTTAGTGGGGAAAAACCTAAAATTTTGTGATGGAGTAGAAAAATAAAATATTCAAAATTTTTTACATCTACTATAGTCTATTATGTTTTTTTCTTAGTGATAAGAGAACCTAAAACTTTCCGATGGAGAAAAAAAATATTCAATATTTTTAGATGTAGTGTACCATAAGTCAATGTGAATAAGAAGAATACAAAAAATATTGAGCTTGATTATTTAATTTTAATTGTTATGCATATGTATAAATTATGGGTCATTCATTTGTAGTCTCTTAACTTAGTTTTTTATAGGTTAAGAACCCAAAATTCTGGTGATGGAGAAGAAGAAAAACATAGAAACGTTTTACGTCTATTATACCATTATACAATGTGATTATGGTGAACACAAATAACATTGAGCTTAAATATTTAATTTTAGTTATTACCCATGTATATATAATTTATTTGTCATTCATTTGTAGTCTTTTAACTCTGTGCCTCACTGAAGAAGAAACATGAAGTTTTGGTGATGGAGAAGAAACATATCGATTATATTTACATCTAATAAACCATAAAATCAATGTGAAAATGGTAAATATCAATAAATTTTAGCTTCATTATTTATTTTATTTTTTACCTATTTTATAGAAAATATATGTCGTGGATTATAGTCTTTTAACTTTGTTTTTTAGTGGGGAAAAACCTAAAATTTTGTGATGGAGTAGAACAATAAAAAATTCCAAAAATTTTACATCTACTATAGTCTATTATGTTTTTTTCTTAGTGATAAGAAAACCTAAAACTTTCCGATGGAGAAAAAAAAATATTCAATATTTTTAGATGTAATGTACCATAAGTCAATGTGAATACGAAGAATATAAAAAATATTGAGCTTGATTATTTAATTTTAATTGTTATGCATATGTATAAATTATGGGTCATTCATTTGTAGTTTCTTAACTTAGTTTTTTATAGGTTAAGAACCCAAAATTCTGGTGATGGAGAAGAAGAAAAACATAGAAACGTTTTACGTCTATTATACCATAATACAAACTGATTATGGTGAACACAAATAACATTGAGCTTAAATATTTAATTTTAGTGATTACCCATGTATATATAATTTATTTGTCATTTGTTTGTAGTCTTTTAACTCTGTGTCTCACTGAAGAAGAAACATGAAGTTTTGGTGATGGAGAAGAAACATATTGAATATATTTACATCTAATAAACCATAAAATCAATGTGAAAATGGTAAATATCAATAAATTTTAGCTTCATTATTTATTTTATTTTTTACCTATTTTATAGAAAATATATGTCGTGGATTATAGTCTTTTAACTTTGTTTTTTAGTGGGGAAAAACCTAAAATTTTGTGATGGAGTAGAAAAATAAAATATTCAAAATTTTTTACATCTACTATAGTCTATTATGTTTTTTTCTTAGTGATAAGAAAACCTAAAACTTTCCGATGGAGAAAAAAAATATTCAATATTTTTAGATGTAGTGTACCATAAGTCAATGTGAATAAGAAGAATACAAAAAATATTGAGCTTGATTATTTAATTTTAATTGTTATGCATATGTATAAATTATGGGTCATTCATTTGTAGTCTCTTAACTTAGTTTTTTATAGGTTAAGAACCCAAAATTCTGGTGATGGAGAAGAAGAAAAACATAGAAACGTTTTACGTCTATTATACCATTATACAATGTGATTATGGTGAACACAAATAACATTGAGCTTAAATATTTAATTTTAGTTATTAACCATGTATATATAATTTATTTGTCATTCATTTGTAGTCTTTTAACTCTGTGCCTCACTGAAGAAGAAACATGAAGTTTTGGTGATGGAGAAGAAACATATTGAATATATTTACATCTAATAAACCATAAAATCAATGTGAAAATGGTAAATATCAATAAATTTTAGCTTCATTATTTATTTTATTTTTTACCTATTTTATAGAAAATATATGTCGTGGATTATAGTCTTTTAACTTTGTTTTTTAGTGGGGAAAAACCTAAAATTTTGTGATGGAGTAGAACAATAAAAAATTCCAAAAATTTTACATCTACTATAGTCTATTATGTTTTTTTCTTAGTGATAAGAAAACCTAAAACTTTCCGATGGAGAAAAAAAAATATTCAATATTTTTAGATGTAATGTACCATAAGTCAATGTGAATACGAAGAATATAAAAAATATTGAGCTTGATTATTTAATTTTAATTGTTATGCATATGTATAAATTAAGGGTCATTCATTTGTAGTCTCTTAACTTAGTTTTTTATAGGTTAAGAACCCAAAATTCTGGTGATGGAGAAGAAGAAAAAGATAGAAACGTTTTACGTCTATTATACCATAATACAATGTGATTATGGTGAACACAAATAACATTGAGCTTAAATATTTAACTTTAGTGATTACCCATGTATATATAATTTATTTGTCATTCATTTGTAGTCTTTTAACTCTTTGGCTCACTGACAAAGAAACATGAAGGTTTGGTGATGGAGAGAAACATATTGAATATATTTACATTTAATAAACCATAAAATCAATGTGAAAATGGTAAATATCAATAAATTTTAGCCTCATTATTTATTTTATTTTTTTACCTATTTTATAGAAAATATATGTCGTGGATTATAGTCTTTTAACTTTGTTTTTTAGTGGGGAAAAACCTAAAATTTTGTGATGGAGTAGAAAAACAAAATATTCAAAAATTTTTACATCTACTATAGTTTATTATGTTTTTGTCTTAGTGATAAGAAAACCTAAAACTTTCCGATGGAGAAAAAAAATATTCAATATTTTTAGATGTAATGTACCATAAGTCAATGTGAATACGAAGAATACAAAAAATATTGAGCTTGATTATTTAATTTTAATTGTTATGCATATGTATAAATTATGGGTCATTCATTTGTAATCTCTTAACTTAGTTTTTTATAGGTTAAGAACCCAAAATTTTGGTGATGGAGAAGAAGAAAAACATAGAAACGTTTTACGTCTATTATACCATAATACAATGTGATTATGGTGAACACAAATAACATTGAGCTTAAATATTTAATTTTAGTGATTACCCATGTATATATAATTTATTTGTCATTCATTTGTAGTCTTTTAACTCTGTGGCTCACTGACAAAGAAACATGAAGTTTTGGTGATGGAGAGAAACATATTGAATATATTTACATCTAATAAACCATAAAATCAATGTAAAAATGGTAAATATCAATAAATTTTAGCCTCATTATTTATTTTATTTTTTACCTATTTTATAGAAAATATATGTCGTGGATTATAGTCTTTTAACTTTGTTTTTTAGTGGGGAAAAACCTAAAATTTTGTGATGGAGTAGAAAAATAAAATATTCAAAATTTTTTACATCTACTATAGTCTATTATGTTTTTTTCTTAGTGATAAGAGAACCTAAAACTTTCCGATGGAGAAAAAAAATATTGAATATTTTTAGATGTAGTGTACCATAAGTCAATGTGAATAAGAAGAATACAAAAAATATTGAGCTTGATTATTTAATTTTAATTGTTATGCATATGTATAAATTATGGGTCATTCATTTGTAATCTCTTAACTTAGTTTTTTATAGGTTAAGAACCCAAAATTTTGGTGATGGAGAAGAAGAAAAACATAGAAACATTTTACGTCTGTTATACCATAATACAATGTGATTATGGTGAACACAAATAAAATTGAGCTTAAATATTTAATTTTAGTGATTACCCATGTATATATAATTTATTTGTCATTCATTTGTAGTCTTTTAACTCTTTGGCTCACTGACAAAGAAACATGAAGGTTTGGTGATGGAGAGAAACATATTGAATATATTTACATTTAATAAACCATAAAATCAATGTGAAAATGGTAAATATCAATAAATTTTAGCCTCATTATTTATTTTATTTTTTTACCTATTTTATAGAAAATATATGCCGTGGATTATAGTCTTTTAACTTTGTTTTTTAGTGGGGAAAAACCTAAAATTTTGTGATGGAGTAGAAAAATAAAATATTCAAAATTTTTTACATCTACTATAGTCTATTATGTTTTTTTCTTAGTGATAAGAGAACCTAAAACTTTCCGATGGAGAAAAAAAATATTGAATATTTTTAGATGTAGTGTACCATAAGTCAATGTGAATAAGAAGAATACAAAAAATATTGAGCTTGATTATTTAATTTTAATTGTTATGCATATGTATAAATTATGGGTCATTCATTTGTAATCTCTTAACTTAGTTTTTTATAGGTTAAGAACCCAAAATTTTGGTGATGGAGAAGAAGAAAAACATAGAAACATTTTACGTCTGTTATACCATAATACAATGTGATTATGGTGAACACAAATAAAATTGAGCTTAAATATTTAATTTTAGTGATTACCCATGTATATATAATTTATTTGTCATTCATTTGTAGTCTTTTAACTCTTTGGCTCACTGACAAAGAAACATGAAGGTTTGGTGATGGAGAGAAACATATTGAATATATTTACATTTAATAAACCATAAAATCAATGTGAAAATGGTAAATATCAATAAATTTTAGCCTCATTATTTATTTTATTTTTTTACCTATTTTATAGAAAATATATGCCGTGGATTATAGTCTTTTAACTTTGTTTTTTAGTGGGGAAAAACCTAAAATTTTGTGATGGAGTAGAAAAATAAAATATTCAAAATTTTTTACATCTACTATAGTCTATTATGTTTTTTTCTTAGTGATAAGAGAACCTAAAACTTTCCGATGGAGAAAAAAAATATTGAATATTTTTAGATGTAGTGTACCATAAGTCAATGTGAATAAGAAGAATACAAAAAATATTGAGCTTGATTATTTAATTTTAATTGTTATGCATATGTATAAATTATGGGTCATTCATTTGTAATCTCTTAACTTAGTTTTTTATAGGTTAAGAACCCAAAATTTTGGTGATGGAGAAGAAGAAAAACATAGAAACGTTTTACGTCTATTATACCATAATACAATGTGATTATGGTGAACACAAATAACATTGAGCTTAAATATTTAATTTTAGTGATTACCCATGTATATATAATTTATTTGTCATTCATTTGTAGTCTTTTAACTCTGTGGCTCACTGACAAAGAAACATGAAGTTTTGGTGATGGAGAGAAACATATTGAATATATTTACATCTAATAAACCATAAAATCAATGTAAAAATGGTAAATATCAATAAATTTTAGCCTCATTATTTATTTTATTTTTTACCTATTTTATAGAAAATATATGTCGTGGATTATAGTCTTTTAACTTTGTTTTTTAGTGGGGAAAAACCTAAAATTTTGTGATGGAGTAGAAAAATAAAATATTCAAAATTTTTTACATCTACTATAGTCTATTATGTTTTTTTCTTAGTGATAAGAGAACCTAAAACTTTCCGATGGAGAAAAAAAATATTGAATATTTTTAGATGTAGTGTACCATAAGTCAATGTGAATAAGAAGAATACAAAAAATATTGAGCTTGATTATTTAATTTTAATTGTTATGCATATGTATAAATTATGGGTCATTCATTTGTAATCTCTTAACTTAGTTTTTTATAGGTTAAGAACCCAAAATTTTGGTGATGGAGAAGAAGAAAAACATAGAAACATTTTACGTCTGTTATACCATAATACAATGTGATTATGGTGAACACAAATAAAATTGAGCTTAAATATTTAATTTTAGTGATTACCCATGTATATATAATTTATTTGTCATTCATTTGTAGTCTTTTAACTCTTTGGCTCACTGACAAAGAAACATGAAGGTTTGGTGATGGAGAGAAACATATTGAATATATTTACATTTAATAAACCATAAAATCAATGTGAAAATGGTAAATATCAATAAATTTTAGCCTCATTATTTATTTTATTTTTTTACCTATTTTATAGAAAATATATGCCGTGGATTATAGTCTTTTAACTTTGTTTTTTAGTGGGGAAAAACCTAAAATTTTGTGATGGAGTAGAAAAATAAAATATTCAAAATTTTTTACATCTACTATAGTCTATTATGTTTTTTTCTTAGTGATAAGAGAACCTAAAACTTTCCGATGGAGAAAAAAAATATTGAATATTTTTAGATGTAGTGTACCATAAGTCAATGTGAATAAGAAGAATACAAAAAATATTGAGCTTGATTATTTAATTTTAATTGTTATGCATATGTATAAATTATGGGTCATTCATTTGTAATCTCTTAACTTAGTTTTTTATAGGTTAAGAACCCAAAATTTTGGTGATGGAGAAGAAGAAAAAGATAGAAACGTTTTACGTCTGTTATACCATAATACAATGTGATTATGGTGAACACAAATAAAATTGAGCTTAAATATTTAATTTTAGTGATTACCCATGTATATATAATTTATTTGTCATTCATTTGTAGTCTTTTAACTCTTTGGCTCACTGACAAAGAAACATGAAGGTTTGGTGATGGAGAGAAACATATTGAATATATTTACATTTAATAAACCATAAAATCAATGTGAAAATGGTAAATATCAATAAATTTTAGCCTCATTATTTATTTTATTTTTTTACCTATTTTATAGAAAATATATGTCGTGGATTATAGTCTTTTAACTTTGTTTTTTAGTGGGGAAAAACCTAAAATTTTGTGATGGAGTAGAAAAACAAAATATTCAAAATTTTTTACATCTACTATAGTCTATTATGTTTTTGTCTTAGTGATAAGAAAACCTAAAACTTTCCGATGGAGAAAAAAAATATTCAATATTTTTAGATGTAATGTACCATAAGTCAATGTGAATACGAAGAATACAAAAAATATTGAGCTTGATTATTTAATTTTAATTGTTATGCATATGTATAAATTATGGGTCATTCATTTGTAATCTCTTAACTTAGTTTTTTATAGGTTAAGAACCCAAAATTCTGGTGATGGAGAAGAAGAAAAAGATAGAAACGTTTTACGTCTATTATACCATAATACAATGTGATTATGGTGAACACAAATAACATTGAGCTTAAATATTTAATTTTAGTGATTACCCATGTATATATAATTTATTTGTCATTCATTTGTAGTCTTTTAACTCTTTGGCTCACTGACAAAGAAACATGAAGGTTTGGTGATGGAGAGAAACATATTGAATATATTTACATTTAATAAACCATAAAATCAATGTGAAAATGGTTAATATCAATAAATTTTAGCCTCATTATTTATTTTATTTTTTTACCTATTTTATAGAAAATATATGTCGTGGATTATAGTCTTTTAACTTTGTTTTTTAGTGGGGAAAAACCTAAAATTTTGTGATGGAGTAGAAAAACAAAATATTCAAAAATTTTTACATCTACTATAGTCTATTATGTTTTTGTCTTAGTGATAAGAAAACCTAAAACTTTCCGATGGAGAAAAAAAATATTCAATATTTTTAGATGTAATGTACCATAAGTCAATGTGAATACGAAGAATACAAAAAATATTGAGCTTGATTATTTAATTTTAATTGTTATGCATATGTATAAATTATGGGTCATTCATTTGTAATCTCTTAACTTAGTTTTTTTATAGGTTAAGAACCCAAAATTTTGGTGATGGAGAAGAAGAAAAACATAGAAACGTTTTACGTCTATTATACCATAATACAATGTGATTATGGTGAACACAAATAACATTGAGCTTAAATATTTAATTTTAGTGATTACCCATGTATATATAATTTATTTGTCATTCATTTGTAGTCTTTTAACTCTGTGGCTCACTGACAAAGAAACATGAAGTTTTGGTGATGGAGAGAAACATATTGAATATATTTACATCTAATAAACCATAAAATCAATGTAAAAATGGTAAATATCAATAAATTTTAGCCTCATTATTTATTTTATTTTTTACCTATTTTATAGAAAATATATGTCGTGGATTATAGTCTTTTAACTTTGTTTTTTAGTGGGGAAAAACCTAAAATTTTGTGATGGAGTAGAAAAATAAAATATTCAAAATTTTTTACATCTACTATAGTCTATTATGTTTTTTTCTTAGTGATAAGAGAACCTAAAACTTTCCGATGGAGAAAAAAAATATTGAATATTTTTAGATGTAGTGTACCATAAGTCAATGTGAATAAGAAGAATACAAAAAATATTGAGCTTGATTATTTAATTTTAATTATTATGCATATGTATAAATTATGGGTCATTCATTTGTAATCTCTTAACTTAGTTTTTTATAGGTTAAGAACCCAAAATTTTGGTGATGGAGAAGAAGAAAAACATAGAAACATTTTACGTCTGTTATACCATAATACAATGTGATTATGGTGAACACAAATAAAATTGAGCTTAAATATTTAATTTTAGTGATGACCCATGTATATATAATTTATTTGTCATTCATTTGTAGTCTTTTAACTATGTGGCTCACTGACGAAGTAACATGAAATTTTGGTGATGGAGAAGAAACATATTGAATATATTTACATCTAATAAACCATAAAATCAATTTGAAAATGGTAAATATCAATAAATTTTAGCTTCATTATTTATTTTATTTTTTACCTATTTTATAGAAAATATATGTCGTGGATTATAGTCTTTTAACTTTGTTTTTTAGTGGGGAAAAACCTAAAATTTTGTGATGGAGTAGAAAAATAAAATATTCAAAATTTTTTACATCTACTATAGTCTATTATGTTTTTTTCTTAGTGATAAGAAAACCTAAAACTTTCCGATGGAGAAAAAAAATATTGAATATTGTTAGATGTAATGTACCATAAGTCAATGTGAATACGAAGAATATAAAAAATATTGAGCCTGATTATTTAATTTTAATTGTTATGCATATGTATAAATTATGGGTCATTCATTTGTAGTCTCTTAACTTAGTTTTTTATAGGTTAAGAACCCAAAATTTTTGTGATGGAGAAGAAGAAAAACATAGAAACGTTTTACGTCTATTATACCATAATACTATGTAATTATGGTGAACACAAATAACATTGAGCTTAAATATTTAATTTTAGTGATTACCCATGTAGATATAATTTATTTGTCATTCATTTGTAGTCTTTTAACTCTGTGCCTCACTGAAGAAGAAACATGAAGTTTTGGTGATGGAGAAGAAACATATTGAATATATTTACATCTAATAAACCATAAAATCAATGCGAAAATTGTAAATATCAATAAATTTTAGCTTCATTATTTATTTTATTTTTTACCTATTTTATAGAAAATATATGTCGTGGATTATAGTCTTTTAACTTTGTTTTTTAGTGGGGGAAAACCTAAAATTTTGTGATGGAGGAGAAAAATAAAATATTCAAAATTTTTTACATCTACTATAGTCTATTATGTTTTTTTCTTAGTGATAAGAAAACCTAAAACTTTCCGATGGAGAAAAAAAATATTGAATATTGTTAGATGTAATGTACCATAATTCAATGTGAATACGAAGAATATAAAAAATATTGAGCTTGATTATTTAATTTTAATTGTTATGCATATGTATAAATTATGGGTCATTCATTTGTAGTCTCTTAACTTAGTATTTTATAGGTTAAGAACCCAAAAGTTTGGTGATGGAGAAGAAGAAAAACATAGAAACGTTTTACGTCTATTATACCATAATACAATGTGATTATGGTGAACACAAATAACATTGAACGTAAATATTTATTTTTGTGATTACCCATGTAGATATAATTTATTTGTCATTCATTTGTAGTCTTCTAACTCTGTGCCTCACTGAAAAAGAAACATGAAGTTTTGGTGATGGAGAAGAAACATATTGAATATACTTACATCTAATAAACCATAAAATCAATGTGAAAATGGTAAATATCAATAAATTTTAGCTTCGCTATTTATTTTATTTTTTACCTATTTTATAGAAAATATATGTCGTGGATTATAGTCTTTTAACTTTTTTTTTAGTGGGGAAAAACCTAAAATTTTGTGATGGAGTAGAAAAATAAAATATTCAAAATTTTTTACATCTACTATAGTCTATTATGTTTTTTTCTTAGTGATTAGAAAACCTAAAACTTTCCGATGGAGAAAAAAAATATTGAATATTTTTAGATGTAATGTACCATAAGTCAATGTGAATACGAAGAATATAAAAAATATTGAGCTTGATTATTTAATTTTAATTGTTATGCATATGTATAAATTATGGGTCATTCAGTTGTAGTCTCTTAACTTAGTTTTTTATAGGTTAAGAACCCAAAAGTTTGGTGATGGAGAAGAAGAAAAACATAGAAACGTTTTACGTCTATTATACCATAATACAATGTGATTATGGTGAACACAAATAACATTGAACTTAAATATTTAATTTTAGTGATTACCCATGTAGATATAATTTATTTGTCATTCATTTATAGTCTTCTAACTTTGTGCCTCACTAAAAAAGAAACATGAAGTTTTAATGATGGAAAAGAAACATATTGAATATATTTACATCTAATAAACCATAAAATCAATGTGAAAATGGTAAATATCAATAAATTTTAGCTTCATTATTTATTTTATTTTTTACCTATTTTATAGAAAATATATGTCGTGGATTATAGTCTTTTAACTTTGTTTTTTAGTGGGGAAAAACCTAAAATTTTGTGATGGAGTAGAACAATAAAATATTCAAAATTTTTTACATCTACTATAGTCTATTATGTTTTTTTCTTAGTGATAAGAAAACCTAAAATTTCCCATGGAGAAAAAAAATATTCAATATTTTTAGATGTAATGTACCATAAGTCAATGTGAATACGAAGAATATAAAAAATATTGAGCTTGATTATTTAATTTTAATTGTTATGCATATGTATAAATTATGGGTCATTCTTTTAAAGTCTCTTAAATTAGTTTTTTATAGGTTAAGAACCCAAAATTCTGGTGATGGAGAAGAAGAAAAACATAGGAACGTTTTACGTCTATTATACCATAATACAATGTGATTATGGTGAACACAAATAACATTGAGCTTAAATATTTAATTTTAGTGATTACCCATGTATATATAATTTATTTGTCATTCATTTGTAGTCTTTTAACTCTGTGCCTCACTGAAGAAGAAACATGAAGTTTTGGTGATGGAGAAGAAACATATTGAATATATTTACATCTAATAAACCATAAAATCAATGTGAAAATGGTAAATATCAATAAATTTTAGCTTCATTATTTATTTTATTTTTTACCTATTTTATAGAAAATATATGTCGTGGATTATAGTCTTTTAACTTTGTTTTTTAGTGGGGAAAAACCTAAAATTTTGTGATGGAGTAGAAAAACAAAATATTCAAAAAATTTTACATCTAGTATAGTCTATTATGTTTTTTCCTTAGTGATAAGAAAACCTAAAACTTTCCGATGGAGAAAAAAAATATTCAATATTTTTAGATGTAATGTACCATAAGTCAATGTGAATACGAAGAATACAAAAAATATTGAGCTTGATTATTTAATTTTAATTGTTATGCATATGTATAAATTATGGGTCATTCATTTGTAGTCTCTTAACTTAGTTTTTTATAGGTTAAGAATCCAAAATTCTGGTGATGGAGAAGAAGAAAAACATAGAAACGTTTTACGTCTATTATACCATAATACAATGTGATTATGGTGAACACAAATAACATTGAGCTTAAATATTTAATTTTAGTGATTACCCATGTATATATAATTTATTTGTCATTCATTTGTAGTCTTTTAACTCTGTGCCTCACTGAAGAAGAAACATGAAGTTTTGGTGATGGAGAAGAAACATATTGAATATATTTACATCTAATAAACCATAAAATCAATGTAAAAATGGTAAATGTCAATAAATTTTAGATGTAGTAGAAAAATAAAATATTCAAAAATTTTTACATCTACTATAGTCTATTATGTTTTTTTCTTAGTGATAAGAGAACCTAAAACTTTCCGATGGAGAAAAAAATATTGAATATTTTTAGATGTAATGTACCATAAGTCAATGTGAATAAGAAGAATACAAAAATTATTGAGCTTGATTATTTAATTTTAATATTTATGCATATGTATAAATTATGGGTCATTCATTTGTAGTCTCTTAATTTAGTTTTTTATAGGTTAAGAACCCAAAATTTTGGTGATGGAGAAGAAGAAAAACATAGAAACGTTTTACGTCTATTATACCATAATACAATATGATTATGGTGAACACAAATAACATTGAGCTTAAATATTTAATTTTAGTGATTACCCATGTAGATATAATTTATTTGTCATTCATTTGTAGTCTTTTAACTCTGTGCCTCACTGAAGAAGAAACATGAAGTTTTGGTGATGGAGAAGAAACATATTGTATATATTTACATCTAATAAACCATAAAATCAACGTGAAAATGGTAAATATCAATAAATTTTAGCTTCATTATTTATTTTATTTTTTACCTATTTTATAGAAAATATATGTCGTGGATTATAGTCTTTTAACTTTGTTTTTTAGTGGGGGAAAACCTAAAATTTTGTGATGGAGGAGAAAAATAAAATATTCAAAATTTTTTACATCTACTATAGTCTATTATGTTTTTTTCTTAGTGATAAGAAAACCTAAAACTTTCCGATGGAGAAAAAAAATATTGAATATTGTTAGATGTAATGTACCATAATTCAATGTGAATATGAAGAATATAAAAAATATTGAGCTTGATTATTTAATTTTAATTGTTATGCATATGTATAAATTATGGGTCATTCATTTGTAGTCTCTTAACTTAGTATTTTATAGGTTAAGAACCCAAAATTCTGGTGATGGAGAAGAAGAAAAAGATAGAAACGTTTTACGTCTATTATACCATAATACAATGTGATTATGGTGAACACAAATAACATTGAGCTTAAATATTTAATTTTAGTGATTACCCGTGTATATATAATTTATTTGTCATTCAGTTGTAGTCTTTTAACTATGTGGCTCACTGACAAAGAAACATGAAGTTTTGGTGATGGAGAGAAACATATTGAATATATTTACATCTAATAAACCATAAAATCAATGTGAAAATGGTAAATATCAATAAATTTTGGCCTCATTATTTATTTTATTTTTTACCTATTTTATTTTTTAGTGGGGAAAAACCTAAAATTTTGTGATGGAGTAGAAAAATAAAATATTCAAAATTTTTTACATCTACTATAGTCTATTATGTTTTTTTCTTAGTGATTAGAAAACCTAAAACTTTCTGATGGAGAAAAAAAATATTGAATATTTTTAGATGTAATGTACCATAAGTCAATGTGAATACGAAGAATATAAAAAATATTGAGCTTGATTATTTAATTTTAATTGTTATGCATATGTATAAATTATGGGTCATTCAGTTGTAGTCTCTTAACTTAGTTTTTTATAGGTTAAGAACCCAAAAGTTTGGTGATGGAGAAGAAGAAAAACATAGAAACGTTTTACGTCTATTATACCATAATACAATGTGATTATGGTGAACACAAATAACATTGAACTTAAATATTTAATTTTAGTGATTACCCATGTAGATATAATTTATTTGTCATTCATTTATAGTCTTCTAACTCTGTGCCTCACTAAAAAAGAAACATGAAGTTTTAATGATGGAAAAGAAACATATTGAATATATTTACATCTAATAAACCATAAAATCAATTTGAAAATGGTAAATATCAATAAATTTTAGCTTCATTATTTATTTTATTTTTTACCTATTTTATAGAAAATATATGTCGTGGATTATAGTCTTTTAACTTTGTTTTTTAGTGGGGAAAAACCTAAAATTTTGTGATTGAGTAGAACAATAAAATATTCAAAATTTTTTACATCTACTATAGTCTATTATGTTTTTTTCTTAGTGATAAGAAAACCTAAAATTTCCCATGGAGAAAAAAAATATTCAATATTTTTAGATGTAATGTACCATAAGTCAATTTGAATACGAAGAATATAAAAAATATTGAGCTTGATTATTTAATTTTAATTGTTATGCATATGTATAAATTATGGGTCATTCTTTTGAAGTCTCTTAAATTAGTTTTTTATAGGTTAAGAACCCAAAATTCTGGTGATGGAGAAGAAGAAAAACATAGGAACGTTTTACGTCTATTATACCATAATACAATGTGATTATGGTGAACACAAATAACATTGAGCTTAAATATTTAATTTTAGTGATTACCCATGTATATATAATTTATTTGTCATTCATTTGTAGTCTTTTAACTCTGTGCCTCACTGAAGAAGAAACATGAAGTTTTGGTGATGGAGAAGAAACATATTGAATATATTTACATCTAATAAACCATAAAATCAATGTAAAAATGGTAAACGTCAATAAATTTTAGATGTAGTAGAAAAATAAAATATTCAAAATTTTTTACATCTACTATAGTCTATTATGTTTTTTTCTTAGTGATAAGAGAACCTAAAACTTTCCGATGGAGAAAAAATATTGAATATTTTTAGATGTAATGTACCATAAGTCAATGTGAATAAGAAGAATACAAAAAATATTGAGCTTGATTATTTAATTTTAATATTTATGCATATGTATAAATTATGGGTCATTCATTTGTAGTCTCTTAATTTAGTTTTTTATAGGTTAAGAACCCAAAATTTTGGTGATGGAGAAGAAGAAAAACATAGAAACGTTTTACGTCTATTATACCATAATACAATATGATTATGGTGAACACAAATAACATTGAGCTTAAATATTTAATTTTAGTGATTACCCATGTATATATAATTTATTTGTCATTCATTTGTAGTCTTTTAACTCTGTGGCTCACTGACGAAGTAACATGATGTTTTGTTGATGGAGAAGAAACATATTGAATATATTTACATCTAATAAACCATAAAATCAATGTGAAAATGGTAAATATCAATAAATTTTAGCTTCATTATTTATTTTATTTTTTACCTATTTTATAGAAAATATATGTCGTGGATTATAGTCTTTTAACTTTGTTTTTTAGTGGGCGAAAACCTAAAATTTTGTGATGGAGTAGAAAAATAAAATATTCAAAATTTTTTACATCTAATATAGTCTATTATGTTTTTTTCTTAGTGATAAGAAAACCTAAAACTTTCCGATGGAGAAAACAAATATTGAATATTTTTAGATGTAATGTACCATAAGTCAATGTGAATACGAAGAATATAAAAAATATTGAGCTTGATTATTTAATTTTAATTGTTATGCATATGTATAAATTATGGGTCATTCATTTGAGGTCTCTTAACTTAGTATTTTATAGGTTAAGAACCCAAAAGTTTGGTGATGGAGAAGAAGAAAAACATAGAAACGTTTTACGTCTATTATACCATAATACAATGTGATTATTGTGAACACAAATAGCATTGAGCTTAAATATTTAATTTTAGTGATTACCCATCTATATATAATTTATTTGTCATTCATTTGTAGTCTTTTAACTCTGTGGCTCACTGACAAAGAAACATGAAGTTTTGGTGATGGAGAGAAACATATTGAATATATTTACAACTAATAAACCATAAAATCAATGTAAAAATGGTAAATATCAATAAATTTTAGCCTCATTATTTATTTTATTTTTTACCTATTTTATAGAAAATATATGTCGTGGATTATAGTCTTTTAACTTTGGTTTTTAGTGGGGAGAAACCTAAAATTTTGTGATGGAGTAGAAAAATAAAATATTCATAATTTTTTACATCTACTATAGTCTATTATGTTTTTTTCTTAGTGATAAGAGAACCTAAAACTTTCCGATGGAGAAAAAAAATATTGAATATTTTTAGATGTAATGTACCATAAGTCATTGTGAATAAGAAGAATACAAAAAATATTGAGCTTGATTATTTAATTTTAATTGTTATGCATATGTATAAATTATGGGTCATTCATTTGTAGTCTCTTAACTTAGTTTTTTATAGGTTAAGAACCCAAAATTTTGGTGATGGAGAAGAAGAAAAACATAGAAACGTTTTACATCTATTATACCATAATACTATGTAATTATGGTGAACACAAATAACATTGAGCTTAAATATTTAATTTTAGTGATTACCCATGTATATATAATTTATTTGTCATTCATTTGTAGTCTTTTAACTCTGTGGCTCACTGACGAAGTAACATGAAGTTTTGTTGATGGAGAAGAAACATATTGAATATATTTACATCTAATAGACCATAAAATCAATATGAAAATGGTAAATATCAATAAATTTTAGCTTCATTATTTATTTTATTTTTTACCTATTTTATAGAAAATATATGTCGTGGATTATAGTCTTTTAACTTTGTTTTTTAGTGGGCGAAAATCTAAAATTTTGTGATGGAGTAGAAAAATAAAATATTCAAAATTTTTTACATCTAATATAGTCTATTATGTTTTTTTCTTAGTGATAAGAAAACCTAAAACTTTCCGATGGAGAAAAAAATATTGAAAATTTTTAGATGTAATGTACCATAAGTCAATGTGAATACGAAGAATATAAAAAATATTGAGCTTGATTATTTAATTTTAATTGTTATGCATATGTATAAATTATGGGTCATTCATTTGTAGTCTCTTAACTTAGTATTTTATAGGTTAAGAACCCAAAAGTTTGGTGATGGAGAAGAAGAAAAACATAGAAACGTTTTACGTCTATTATACCATAATACAATGTGATTATGGTGAACAGAAATAGCATTGAGCTTAAATATTTAATTTTAGTGATTACCCATCTATATATAATTTATTTGTCATTCATTTGTAGTCTTTTAACTTTGTGGCTCACTGACAAAGAAACATGAAGTTTTGGTGATGGAGAGAAACATATTGAATATATTTACATCTAATAAACCATAAAATCAATGTAAAAATGGTAAATATCAATAAATTTTAGCCTCATTATTTATTTTATTTTTTACCTATTTTATAGAAAATATATGTCGTGGATTATAGTCTTTTAACTTTGTTTTTTAGTGGGGAGAAACCTAAAATTTTGTGATGGAGTAGAAAAATAAAATATTCATAATTTTTTACATCTACTATAGTCTATTATGTTTTTTTCTTAGTGATAAGAGAACCTAAAACTTTCCGATGGAGAAAAAAAATATTGAATATTTTTAGATGTAATGTACCATAAGTCATTGTGAATAAGAAGAATACAAAAAATATTGAGCTTGATTATTTAATTTTAATTGTTATGCATATTTATAAATTATGGGTCATTCATTTGTAGTCTCTTAACTTAGTTTTTTATAGGTTAAGAACCCAAAATTTTGGTGATGGAGAAGAAGAAAAACATAGAAACGTTTTACGTCTATTATACCATAATACTATGTAATTATGGTGAACACAAATAACATTGAGCTTAAATATTTAATTTTAGTGATTACCCATGTAGATATAATTTATTTGTCATTCATTTGTTGTCTTTTAACTCTGTGCCTCACTGAAGAAGAAACATGAAGTTTTGGTGATGGAGAAGAAACATATTGAATATATTTACATCTAATAAACCATAAAATCAATGTGAAAATGGTAAATATCAATAAATTTTAGCCTCATTATTTATTTTATTTTTTACCTATTTTATAGAAAATATATGTCGTGGATTATAGTCTTTTAACTTTGTTTTTTAGTGGGGAAAAACCTAAAATTTTGTGATGGAGTAGAAAAATAAAATATTCATAATTTTTTACATCTACTATAGTCTATTATGTTTTTTTCTTAGTGATAAGAGAACCTAAAACTTTCCGATGGAGAAACAAATATTGAATATTTTTAGATGTAATGTACCATAAGTCAATGTGAATAAGAAGAATACAAAAAATATTGAGCTTGATTATTTAATTTTAATAGTTATGCATATGTATAAATTATGGATCATTCATTTGTAGCCTCTTAACTTAGTTTTTTATAGGTTAAGAACCCAAAATTTTGGTGATGGAGAATAAGAAAAACATAGAAACGTTTTACGTCTATTATACCATAATACAATATGATTATGGTGAACACAAATAACATTGAGCTTAAATATTTAATTTTGGTGATTACCCATGTATATATAATTTATTTGTCATTCATTTGTAGTCTTTTAACTCTGTGGTTCACTGACGAAGTAACATGAAGTTTTGGTGATGGAGAAGAAACATATTGAATATATTTACATCTAATAAACCATAAAATCAATGTGAAAATGGTAAATATCAATAAATTTTAGCTTCATTATTTATTTTATTTTTTACCTATTTTATAGAAAATATAAGTCGTGGATTATAGTCTTTTAACTTTGTTTTTAGTGGGGAAAAACCTAAAATTTTGTGATGGAGTAGAAAAATAAAATATTCAAAATTTTTTACATCTACTATAGTCTATTATGTTTTTTTCTTAATGATAAGAAAACCTAAAACTTTCCGATGGAGAAAAAAAATATTGAATATTTTTAGATGTAATGTACCATAAGTCAATGTGAATACGAAGAATATAAAAAATATTGAGCTTGATTATTTAATTTTAATTGTTATGCATATGTATAAATTATGGGTCATTCATTTGCAGTCTCTTAACTTAGTTTTTTATAGGTTAAGAACCCAAAATTTTGGTGATGGAGAAGAAGAAAAACATAGAAACGTTTTACGTCTATTATACCATAATACAATGTGATTATGGTGAACACAAATAACATTGAGCTTAAATATTTAATTTTAGTGATTACCCGTGTATATATAACTTATTTGTCATTCATTTGTAGTCTTTTAACTATGTGGCTCACTGACAAAGAAACATGAAGTTTTGGTGATGGAGAGAAACATATTGAATATATTTACATCTAATAAACCATAAAATCAATGTGAAAATGGTAAATATCAATAAATTTTAGCCTCATTATTTATTTTATTTTTTACCTATTTTGTAGAAAATATATGTCGTGGATTATAGTCTTTTAACTTTGTTTTTTAGTGGGGAAAAACCTAAAATTTTGTGATGGAGTAGAAAAATAAAATATTCATAATTTTTTACATCTACTATAGTCTATTATGTTTTTTTCTTAGTGATAAGAGAACCTAAAACTTTCCGATGGAGAAACAAATATTGAATATTTTTAGATGTAATGTACCATAAGTCAATGTGAATAAGAAGAATACAAAAAATATTGAGCTTGATTATTTAATTTTAATTGTTATGCATATGTATAAATTATGGATCATTCATTTGTAGCCTCTTAACTTAGTTTTTTATAGGTTAAGAACCCAAAATTTTGGTGATGGAGAAGAAGAAAAACATAGAAACGTTTTACGTCTATTATACCATAATACAATATGATTATGGTGAACACAAATAACATTGAGCTTAAATATTTAATTTTAGTGATTACCCATGTATATATAATTTATTTGTCATTCATTTGTAGTCTTTTAACTCTGTGGTTCACTGACGAAGTAACATGAAGTTTTGGTGATGGAGAAGAAACATATTGAATATATTTACATCTAATAAACCATAAAATCAATGTGAAAATGGTAAATATCAATAAATTTTAGCTTCATTATTTATTTTATTTTTTACCTATTTTATAGAAAATATAAGTCGTGGATTATAGTCTTTTAACTTTGTTTTTAGTGGGGAAAAACCTAAAATTTTGTGATGGAGTAGAAAAATAAAATATTCAAAATTTTTTACATCTACTATAGTCTATTATGTTTTTTTCTTAATGATAAGAAAACCTAAAACTTTCCGATGGAGAAAAAAAATATTGAATATTTTTAGATGTAATGTACCATAAGTCAATGTGAATACGAAGAATATAAAAAATATTGAGCTTGATTATTTAATTTTAATTATTATGCATATGTATAAATTATGGGTCATTCATTTGCAGTCTCTTAACTTAGTTTTTTATAGGTTAAGAACCCAAAATTCTGGTGATGGAGAAGAAGAAAAAGATAGAAACGTTTTACGTCTATTATACCATAATACAATGTGATTATGGTGAACACAAATAACATTGAGCTTAAATATTTAATTTTAGTGATTACCCGTGTATATATAATTTATTTGTCATTCAGTTGTAGTCTTTTAACTATGTGGCTCACTGACAAAGAAACATGAAGTTTTGGTGATGGAGAGAAACATATTGAATATATTTACATCTAATAAACCATAAAATCAATGTGAAAATGGTAAATATCAATAAATTTTGGCCTCATTATTTATTTTATTTTTTACCTATTTTATAGAAAATATATGTCGTGGATTATAGTCTTTTAACTTTGTTTTTTAGTGGGGAAAAACCTAAAATTTTGTGATGGAGTAGAAAAATAAAATATTCATAATTTTTTACATCTACTATAGTCTATTATGTTTTTTTCTTAGTGATAAGAGAACCTAAAACTTTCCGATGGAGAAAAAAATATTGAATATTTTTAGATGTAATGTACCATAAGTCAATGTGAATACGAAGAATATAAAAAATATTGAGCTTGATTATTTAATTTTAATTGTTATGCATATGTATAAATTATGGGTCATTCATTTGCAGTCTCTTAACTTAGTTTTTTATAGGTTAAGAACCCAAAATTCTGGTGATGGAGAAGAAGAAAAAGATAGAAACGTTTTACGTCTATTATACCATAATACAATGTGATTATGGTGAACACAAATAACATTGAGCTTAAATATTTAATTTTAGTGATTACCCGTGTATATATAATTTATTTGTCATTCAGTTGTAGTCTTTTAACTATGTGGCTCACTGACAAAGAAACATGAAGTTTTGGTGATGGAGAGAAACATATTGAATATATTTACATCTAATAAACCATAAAATCAATGTGAAAATGGTAAATATCAATAAATTTTGGCCTCATTATTTATTTTATTTTTTACCTATTTTATAGAAAATATATGTCGTGGATTATAGTCTTTTAACTTTGTTTTTTAGTGGGGAAAAACCTAAAATTTTGTGATGGAGTAGAAAAATAAAATATTCATAATTTTTTACATCTACTATAGTCTATTATGTTTTTTTCTTAGTGATAAGAGAACCTAAAACTTTCCGATGGAGAAAAAAATATTGAATATTTTTAGATGTAATGTACCATAAGTCAATGTGAATAAGAAGAATACAAAAAATATTGAGCTTGATTATTTAATTTTAATTGTTATGCATATGTATAAATTATGGATCATTAATTGGTAGCCTCTTAACTTAGTTTTTTATAGGTTAAGAACCCAAAATTTTGGTGATGGAGAAGAAGAAAAACATAGAAACGTTTTACGTCTATTATACCATAATACAATATGATTATGGTGAACACAAATAACATTGAGCTTAAATATTTAATTTTAGTGATTACCCATGTATATATAATTTATTTGTCATTCATTTGTAGTCTTTTAACTCTGTGGTTCACTGACGAAGTAACATGAAGTTTTGGTGATGGAGAAGAAACATATTGAATATATTTACATCTAATAAACCATAAAATCAATGTGAAAATGGTAAATATCAATAAATTTTAGCTTCATTATTTATTTTATTTTTTACCTATTTTATAGAAAATATAAGTCGTGGATTATAGTCTTTTAACTTTGTTTTTAGTGGGGAAAAACCTAAAATTTTGTGATGGAGTAGAAAAATAAAATATTCAAAATTTTTTACATCTACTATAGTCTATTATGTTTTTTTCTTAATGATAAGAAAACCTAAAACTTTCCGATGGAGAAAAAAAATATTGAATATTTATAGATGTAATGTACCATAAGTCAATGTGAATACGAAGAATATAAAAAATATTGAGCTTGATTATTTAATTTTAATTGTTATGCATATGTATAAATTATGGGTCATTCATTTGCAGTCTCTTAACTTAGTTTTTTATAGGTTAAGAACCCAAAATTTTGGTGATGGAGAAGAAGAAAAACATAGAAACGTTTTACGTCTATTATACCATAATACAATGTGATTATGGTGAACACAAATAACATTGAGCTTAAATATTTAATTTTAGTGATTACCCATGTATATATAATTTATTTGTCATTCATTTGTAGTCTTTTAACTATGTGGCTCACTGACAAAGAAACATGAAGTTTTGGTGATGGAGAGAAACATATTGAATATATTTACATCTAATAAACCATAAAATCAATGTGAAAATGGTAAATATCAATAAATTTTAGCCTCATTATTTATTTATTTTTTTTACCTATTTTATAGAAAATATATGTCGTGGATTATAGTCTTTTAACTTTGTTTTTTAGTGGGGAAAAACCTAAAATTTTGTGATGGAGTAGAAAAATAAAATATTCATAATTTTTTACATCTACTATAGTCTATTATGTTTTTTTCTTAGTGATAAGAGAACCTAAAACTTTCCGATGGAGAAACAAATATTGAATATTTTTAGATGTAATGTACCATAAGTCAATGTGAATAAGAAGAATACAAAAAATATTGAGCTTGATTATTTAATTTTAATTGTTATGCATATGTATAAATTATGGATCATTCATTTGTAGCCTCTTAACTTAGTTTTTTATAGGTTAAGAACCCAAAATTTTGGTGATGGAGAAGAAGAAAAACATAGAAACGTTTTACGTCTATTATACCATAATACAATATGATTATGGTGAACACAAATAACATTGAGCTTAAATATTTAATTTTGGTGATTACCCATGTATATATAATTTATTTGTCATTCATTTGTAGTCTTTTAACTCTGTGGTTCACTGACGAAGTAACATGAAGTTTTGGTGATGGAGAAGAAACATATTGAATATATTTACATCTAATAAACCATAAAATCAATGTGAAAATGGTAAATATCAATAAATTTTAGCTTCATTATTTATTTTATTTTTTACCTATTTTATAGAAAATATAAGTCGTGGATTATAGTCTTTTAACTTTGTTTTTAGTGGGGAAAAACCTAAAATTTTGTGATGGAGTAGAAAAATAAAATATTCAAAATTTTTTACATCTACTATAGTCTATTATGTTTTTTTCTTAATGATAAGAAAACCTAAAACTTTCCGATGGAGAAAAAAAATATTGAATATTTTTAGATGTAATGTACCATAAGTCAATGTGAATACGAAGAATATAAAAAATATTGAGCTTGATTATTTAATTTTAATTGTTATGCATATGTATAAATTATGGGTCATTCATTTGTAGTCTCTTAACTTAGTATTTTATAGGTTAAGAACCCAAAATTTTGGTGATGGAGAAGAAGAAAAACATAGAAACGTTTTACGTCTATTATACCATAATACAATGTGATTATGGTGAACACAAATAGCATTGAGCTTAAATACTTAATTTTAGTGATTACCCATGTATATATAATTTATTTGTCATTCATTTGTAGTCTTTTAACTCTGTGGCTCACTGACGAAGAAACATGAAGTTTTGGTGATGGAGAAGAAACATATTGAATATATTTACATCTAATAAACCATAAAATCAATGTGAAAATGGTAAATATCAATAAATTTTAGCTTCATTATTTATTTTATTTTTTACCTATTTTATAGAAAATATAAGTCGTGGATTATAGTCTTTTAACTTTGTTTTTAGTGGGGAAAAACCTAAAATTTTGTGATGGAGTAGAAAAATAAAATATTCAAAATTTTTTACATCTACTATAGTCTATTATGTTTTTTTCTTAATGATAAGAAAACCTAAAACTTTCCGATGGAGAAAAAAAATATTGAATATTTTTAGATGTAATGTACCATAAGTCAATGTGAATACGAAGAATATAAAAAATATTGAGCTTGATTATTTAATTTTAATTGTTATGCATATGTATAAATTATGGGTCATTCATTTGCAGTCTCTTAACTTAGTTTTTTATAGGTTAAGAACCCAAAATTCTGGTGATGGAGAAGAAGAAAAACATAGAAACGTTTTACGTCTATTATACCATAATACAATGTGATTATGGTGAACACAAATAACATTGAGCTTAAATATTTAATTTTAGTGATTACCCGTGTATATATAATTTATTTGTCATTCAGTTGTAGCCTTTTAACTATGTGGCTCACTGACAAAGAAACATGAAGTTTTGGTGATGGAGAGAAACATATTGAATATATTTACATCTAATAAACCATAAAATCAATGTGAAAATGGTAAATATCAATAAATTTTGGCCTCATTATTTATTTTATTTTTTACCTATTTTATAGAAAATATATGTCGTGGATTATAGTCTTTTAACTTTGTTTTTTAGTGGGGAAAAACCTAAAATTTTGTGATGGAGTAGAAAAATAAAATATTCATAATTTTTTACATCTACTATAGTCTATTATGCTTTTTTCTTAGTGATAAGAAAACCTAAAACTTTCCGATGGAGAAAAAAAAATATTCAATATTTTTAGATGTAATGTACCATAAGTCAATGTGAATAAGAAGAATACAAAAAATATTGAGCTTGATTATTTAATTTTAATTGTTATGCATATGTATAAATTATGGGTCATTCATTTGTAGTCTCTTAACTTAGTTTTTTATAGGTTAAGAACCCAAAATTCTGGTGATGGAGAAGAAGAAAAACATAGAAACGTTTTACGTCTATTATACCATAATACAATGTGATTATGGTGAACACAAATAACATTGAGCTTAAATATTTAATTTTAGTGATTACCAATGTATATATAATTTATTTGTCATTCATTTGTAGCCTTTTAAATCTGTGGCTCACTGACAAAGAAACATGAAGTTTTGGTGATGGAGAGAAACATATTGAATATATTTACATCTAATAAACCATAAAATCAATGTGAAAATGGTAAATATCAATAAATTTTAGCCTCATTATTTATTTTATTTTTTACCTATTTTATAGAAAATATATGTCGTGGATTATAGTCTTTTAACTTTGTTTTTTAGTGGGGAAAAACCTAAAATTTTGTGATGGAGTAGAAAAATAAAATATTCAAAATTTTTTACATCTACTATAGTCTATTATGTTTTTCTCTTAGTGATAAGAAAACCTAAAACTTTCCGACGGAGAAAAAAATATTGAATATTTTTAGATGTAATGTACCTTAAGTCAATGTGAATAAGAAGAATATAAAAAATATTGAGCTTGATTATTTAATTTTAATTGTTATGCATATGTATAAATTATGGGTCATTCATTTGTAGTCTCTTAACTTAGTTTTTTATAGGTTAAGAACCCAAAATTTTGGTGATGGAGAAGAAGAAAAACATAGAAACGTTTTACGTCTATTATACCATAATACTATGTGATTATGGTGAACACAAATAACATTGAGCTTAAATACTTAATTTTAGTGATTACCCATGTATATATAATTTATTTGTCATTCATTTGTAGTCTTTTAAATCTGTGGCTCACTGACGAAGAAACATGAAGTTTTGGTGATGGAGAAGAAACATATTGAATATATTTACATCTAATAAACCATAAAATAAATGTGAAAATGGTAAATATCAATAAATTTTTGCCTCATAATTTATTTTATTTTTTACCTATTTTATAGAAAATATATGTCGTGGATTATAGTCTTTTAACTTTGTTTTTTAGTGGGGAAAAACCTAAAATTTTGTGATGGAGTAGAAAAATAAAATATTCAAAATTTTTTACATCTACTATAGTCTATTATGTTTTTTTCTTAGTGATAAGAAAATCTAAAACTTTCCGAGGGAGAAAAAAATATTGAATATTTTTAGATGTAATGTACCATAAGTCAATGTTAATAAGAAGAATATAAAAAATATTGAGCTTGATTATTTAATTTTAATTGTTATGCATATGTATAAATTATGGATCATTCATTTGTAGTCTCTTAACTTAGTTTTTTATACGTAAGAACCCAAAATTTTGGTGATGGAGAAGAAGAAAAACATAGAAACGTTTTACGTCTATTATACCATAATACAATGTGATTATGGTGAACACAAATAACATTGAGCTTAAATATTTAATTTTAGTGATTACCCGTGTATATATAATTTATTTGTCATTCAGTTGTAGCCTTTTAACTATGTGGCTCACTGACAAAGAAACATGAAGTTTTGGTGATGGAGAGAAACATATTGAATATATTTACATCTAATAAACCATAAAATCAATGTGAAAATGGTAAATATCAATAAATTTTGGCCTCATTATTTATTTTATTTTTTACCTATTTTATAGAAAATATATGTCGTGGATTATAGTCTTTTAACTTTGTTTTTTAGTGGGGAAAAACCTAAAATTTTGTGATGGAGTAGAAAAATAAAATATTCATAATTTTTTACATCTACTATAGTCTATTATGCTTTTTTCTTAGTGATAAGAAAACCTAAAACTTTCCGATGGAGAAAAAAAAAATATTCAATATTTTTAGATGTAATGTACCATAAGTCAATGTGAATAAGAAGAATACAAAAAATATTGAGCTTGATTATTTAATTTTAATTGTTATGCATATGTATAAATTATGGGTCATTCATTTGTAGTCTCTTAACTTAGTTTTTTATAGGTTAAGAACCCAAAATTCTGGTGATGGAGAAGAAGAAAAACATAGAAACGTTTTACGTCTATTATACCATAATACAATGTGATTATGGTGAACACAAATAACATTGAGCTTAAATATTTAATTTTAGTGATTACCAATGTATATATAATTTATTTGTCATTCATTTGTAGCCTTTTAAATCTGTGGCTCACTGACAAAGAAACATGAAGTTTTGGTGATGGAGAGAAACATATTGAATATATTTACATCTAATAAACCATAAAATCAATGTGAAAATGGTAAATATCAATAAATTTTAGCCTCATTATTTATTTTATTTTTTACCTATTTTATAGAAAATATATGTCGTGGATTATAGTCTTTTAACTTTGTTTTTTAGTGGGGAAAAACCTAAAATTTTGTGATGGAGTAGAAAAATAAAATATTCAAAATTTTTTACATCTACTATAGTCTATTATGTTTTTTTCTTAGTGATAAGAAAACCTAAAACTTTCCGACGGAGAAAAAAATATTGAATATTTTTAGATGTAATGTACCTTAAGTCAATGTGAATAAGAAGAATATAAAAAATATTGAGCTTGATTATTTAATTTTAATTGTTATGCATATGTATAAATTATGGGTCATTCATTTGTAGTCTCTTAACTTAGTTTTTTATAGGTTAAGAACCCAAAATTTTGGTGATGGAGAAGAAGAAAAACATAGAAACGTTTTACGTCTATTATACCATAATACTATGTGATTATGGTGAACACAAATAACATTGAGCTTAAATACTTAATTTTAGTGATTACCCATGTATATATAATTTATTTGTCATTCATTTGTAGTCTTTTAAATCTGTGGCTCACTGGCGAAGAAACATGAAGTTTTGGTGATGGAGAAGAAACATATTGAATATATTTACATCTAATAAACCATAAAATAAATGTGAAAATGGTAAATATCAATAAATTTTTGCCTCATAATTTATTTTATTTTTTACCTATTTTATAGAAAATATATGTCGTGGATTATAGTCTTTTAACTTTGTTTTTTAGTGGGGAAAAACCTAAAATTTTGTGATGGAGTAGAAAAATAAAATATTCAAAATTTTTTACATCTACTATAGTCTATTATGTTTTTTTCTTAGTGATAAGAGAACCTAAAACTTTCCGAGGGAGAAAAAAATATTGAATATTTTTAGATGTAATGTACCATAAGTCAATGTTAATAAGAAGAATATAAAAAATATTGAGCTTGATTATTTAATTTTAATTGTTATGCATATGTATAAATTATGGATCATTCATTTGTAGTCTCTTAACTTAGTTTTTTATACGTAAGAACCCAAAATTTTGGTGATGGAGAAGAAGAAAAACATAGAAACGTTTTACGTCTATTATACCATAATACAATGTGATTATGGTGAACACAAATAACATTGAGCTTAAATATTTAATTTTAGTGATTACCAATGTATATATAATTTATTTGTCATTCATTTGTAGCCTTTTAAATCTGTGGCTCACTGACAAAGAAACATGAAGTTTTGGTGATGGAGAAGAAACATATTGAATATATTTACATCTAATAAACCATAAAATAAATGTGAAAATGGTAAATATCAATAAATTTTAGTTTCATTATTTATTTTATTTTTTACCTATTTTATAGAAAATATATGTCGTGGATTATAGTCTTTTAACTTTGTTTTTTAGTGGGGAAAAACCTAAAATTTTGTGATGGAGTAGAAAAATAAAATATTCAAAATTTTTTACATCTCCTATAGTCTATTATGCTTTTTTCTTAGTGATAAGAAAACCTAAAACTTTCCGATGGAGAAAAAAAAATATTCAATATTTTTAGATGTAATGTACCATAAGTCAATGTGAATACGAAGAATACAAAAAATATTGAGCTTGATTATTTAATTTTAATTGTTATGCATATGTATAAATTATGGGTCATTCATTTGTAGCCTCTTAACTTAGTTTTTTATAGGTTAAGAACCCAAAATTTTGGTGATGGAGAAGAAGAAAAACATAGAAACGTTTTACGTCTATTATACCATAATACAATATGATTATGGTGAACACAAATAACATTGAGCTTAAATATTTAATTTTAGTGATTACCCATGTATATATAATTTATTTGTCTTCATTTGTAGTCTTTTAACTCTGTGCCTCACTGACGAAGAAACATGAAGTTTTGGTGATGGAGAAGAAACATATTTAATATATTTACATCTAATAAACAATAAAATCAATTTGAAAATGGTAAATATCAATAAATTTTAGCTTCATAATTTATTTTATTTTTTACCTATTTTATAGAAAATATATGTCGTGGATTATAGTCTTTTAACTTTGTTTTTTAGTGGGGAAAAACCTAAAATTTTGTGATGGAGTAGAAAAATAAAATATTCAAAAATTTTTACATCTACTATAGTCTATTATGTTTTTTTCTTAGTGATAAGAAAACCTAAAACTTTCCGATGGAGAAAAAAATATTGAATATTTTTAGATGTAATGTACCATAAGTCAATGTGAATAAGAAGAATACAAAAAATATTGAGCTCGATTATTTAATTTTAATTGTTATGCATATGTATAAATTATGGGTCATTCATTTGTAGTCTCTTAACTTAGTTTTTTATAGGTTAAGAACCCAGAATTTTGGTGATGGAGAAGAAGAAAAACGTAGAAACGTTTTACGTCTATTATTCCATAATACAATGTGATTATGGTGAACACAAATAACATTGAGCTTAAATATTTAATTTTAGTGATTACCATGTATATATAATTTATTTGTTATTCATTTGTAGTCTTTTAACTCTGTGCCTCACTGACGAAGAAACATGAAGTTTTGGTGATGGAGAAGAAACATATTTAATATATTTACATCTAATAAACCACAAAATCAATGTGAAAATGGTAAATATCAATAAATTTTAGCTTCATTATTTATTTTATTTTTTACCTATTTTATAGAAAATATATGTCGTGGATTATAGTCTTTTAACTTTGTTTTTTAGTGGGGAAAAACCTAAAATTTTGTGATGGAGTAGAAAAATAAAATATTCAAAAATTTTTACATCTACTATAGTCTATTATGTTTTTTTCTTAGTGATAAGAAAACCTAAAACTTTCCGATGGAGAAAAAAATATTAAATATTTTTAGATGTAATGTACCATAAGTCAATGTGAATACGAAGAATATAAAAATATTGAGCTTTATTATTTAATTTTAATTGTTATGCATATGTATAAATTATGGGTCATTCATTTGTTGTCTCTTAATTTAGTTTTTTATAGGTTAAGAACCCAAAATTTTGGTGATGGAGAAGAAGAAAAACATAGAAACGTTTTACGTCTATTATACCATAATACAATGTGATTATGGTGAACACAAATAACATTGAGCTTAAATATTTAATTTTAGTGATTACCCATGTATATATAATTTATTTGTCATTCATTTGTAGTCTTTTAACTCTGTGCCTCACTGACGAAGAAACATGAAGTTTTGGTGATGGAGAGGAAACATATTTAATATATTTACATCTAATAAACAATAAAATCAATGTGAAAATGGTAAATATCAATAAATTTTAGCTTCATAATTTATTTTATTTTTTACCTATTTTATAGAAAATATATGTCGTGGATTATAGTCTTTTAACTTTGTTTTTTAGTGGGGAAAAACCTAAAATTTTGTGATGGAGTAGAAAAATAAAATATTCAAAATTTTTTACATCTACTATAGTCTATTATGTTTTTTTCTTAGTGATAAGAAAACCTAAAACTTTCCGATGGAGAAAAAAATATTGAATGTTTTTAGATGTAATGTACCATAAGTCAATGTGAATAAGAAGAATACAAAAAATATTGAGCTTGATTATTTAATTTTAATTGTTATGCATATGTATAAATTATGGGTCATTCATTTGTAGTCTTTTAACTTAGTTTTTTATAGGTTAAGAACCCAGAATTTTGGTGATGGAGAAGAAGAAAAACGTAGAAACGTTTTACGTCTATTATTCCATAATACAATGTGATTATGGTGAACACAAATAAGATTGAGCTTAAATATTTAATTTTAGTGATTACCCATGTATATATAATTTATTTGTCATTCATTTGTAGTCTTTTAACTCTGTGCCTCACTGACGAAGAAACATGAAGTTTTGGTGATGGAGAAGAAACATATTTAATATATTTACATCTAATAAACAATAAAATCAATTTGAAAATGGTAAATATCAATAAATTTTAGCTTCATAATTTATTTTATTTTTTACCTATTTTATAGAAAATATATGTCGTGGATTATAGTCTTTTAACTTTGTTTTTTAGTGGGGAAAAACCTAAAATTTTGTGATGGAGTAGAAAAATAAAATATTCAAAAATTTTTACATCTACTATAGTCTATTATGTTTTTTTCTTAGTGATAAGAAAACCTAAAACTTTCCGATGGAGAAAAAAATATTGAATATTTTTAGATGTAATGTACCATAAGTCAATGTGAATAAGAAGAATACAAAAAATATTGAGCTTGATTATTTAATTTTAATTGTTATGCATATGTATAAATTATGGGTCATTCATTTGTAGTCTCTTAACTTAGTTTTTTATAGGTTAAGAACCCAGAATTTTGGTGATGGAGAAGAAGAAAAACGTAGAAACGTTTTACGTCTATTATTCCATAATACAATGTGATTATGGTGAACACAAATAACATTGAGCTTAAATATTTAATTTTAGTGATTACCATGTATATATAATTTATTTGTTATTCATTTGTAGTCTTTTAACTCTGTGCCTCACTGACGAAGAAACATGAAGTTTTGGTGATGGAGAAGAAACATATTTAATATATTTACATCTAATAAACCACAAAATCAATGTGAAAATGGTAAATATCAATAAATTTTAGCTTCATTATTTATTTTATTTTTTACCTATTTTATAGAAAATATATGTCGTGGATTATAGTCTTTTAACTTTGTTTTTTAGTGGGGAAAAACCTAAAATTTTGTGATGGAGTAGAAAAATAAAATATTCAAAAAATTTTACATCTACTATAGTCTATTATGTTTTTTTCTTAGTGATAAGAAAACCTAAAACTTTCCGATGGAGAAAAAAATATTAAATATTTTTAGATGTAATGTACCATAAGTCAATGTGAATACGAAGAATATAAAAATATTGAGCTTTATTATTTAATTTTAATTGTTATGCATATGTATAAATTATGGGTCATTCATTTGTTGTCTCTTAATTTAGTTTTTTATAGGTTAAGAACCCAAAATTTTGGTGATGGAGAAGAAGAAAAACATAGAAACGTTTTACGTCTATTATACCATAATACAATGTGATTATGGTGAACACAAATAACATTGAGCTTAAATATTTAATTTTAGTGATTACCCATGTATATATAATTTATTTGTCATTCATTTGTAGTCTTTTAACTCTGTGCCTCACTGACGAAGAAACATGAAGTTTTGGTGATGGAGAAAAAACATATTGAATATATTTACATCTAATAAACCATAAAAACAATTTGAAAATGGTAAATATCAATAAATTTTAGCTTCATTATTTATTTTGTTTTTTACCTATTTTATAGAAAATATATGTCGTGGATTATAGTCTTTTAACTTTGTTTTTTAGTGGGGAAAAACCTAAAATTTTGTGATGGAGTAGAAAAATAAAATATTCAAAATTTTTTACATCTACTATATTCTATTATGTTTTTTTCTTAGTGATAAGAAAACCTAAAACTTTCCGATGGAGAAAAAAATATTGAATATCTTTAGATGTAATGTACCATAAGTCAATGTGAATACGAAGAATATAAAAATATTGAGCTTTATTATTTAATGTTAATTGTTATGCATATGTATAAATTATGGGTCATTCATTTGTAGTCTCTTAACTTAGTTTTTTATAGGTTAAGAACCCAAAATTTTGGTGATGGAGAAGAAGAAAAACATAGAAACGTTTTACGTCTATTATACCATAATACAATGTGATTATGGTGAACACAAATAACGTTGAGCTTAAATATTTAATTTTAGTGATTACCCATGTATATATAATTTATTTGTCATTCATTTGTAGTCTTTTAACTCTGTGGCTCACTGACGAAGAAACATGAAGTTTTGGTGATGGAGAAGAAACATATTGAATATATTTACATCTAATAAACCAAAAAATCAATGTGAAAATGATAAATATCAATAAATTTTAGCTTCATTATTTATTTTGTTTTTTACCTATTTTATAGAAAATATATGTCGTGGATTATAGTCTTTTGACTTTGTTTTTTAGTGGGGAAAAACCTAAAATTTTGTGATGGAGTAGAAAAATAAAATATTCAAAATTTTTTACATCTACTATAGTCTATTATGTTTTTTTCTTAGTGATAAGAAAACCTAAAACTTTCCGATGGAGAAAAAAATATTGAATATTTTTAGATGTAATGTACCATAAGTCAATGTGAATACGAAGAATATAAAAGTATTGAGCTTTATTATTTAATGTTAATTGTTATGCATATGTATAAATTATGGGTCATTCATTTGTAGTCTCTTAACTTAGTTTTTTATAGGTTAAGAATCCAAAATTTTGGTGATGGAGAAGAAGAAAAACATAGAAACGTTTTACGTCTATTATACCATAATACAATGTGAATATGGTGAACACAAATAACGTTGAGCTTAAATATTTAATTTTAGTGATTACCCATGTATATATAATTTATTTGTCATTCATTTGTAGTCTTTTAACTCTGTGGCTCACTGACGAAGAAACATGAAGTTTTGGTGATGGAGAAGATACATATTGAATATATTTACATCTAATAAACCAAAAAATCAATGTGAAAATGGTAAATATCAATACATTTTAGCTTCATTATTTATTTTGTTTTTTACCTATTTTATAGAAAATATATGTCGTGGATTATAGTCTTTTAACTTTGTTTTTTAGTGGGGAAAAACCTAAAATTTTGTGATGGAGTAGAAAAATAAAATATTCAAAAATTTTTACATCTACTATAGTCTATTATGTTTTTTTCTTAGTGATAAGAAAACCTAAAACTTTCCGATGGAGAAAAAAATATTGAATATTTTTAGATGTAATGTACCATAAGTCAATGTGAATACGAAGAATATAAAAATATTGAGCTTTATTATTTAATTTTAATTGTTATGCATATGTATAAATTATGGGTCATTCATTTGTAGTCTCTTAATTTAGTTTTTTATAGGTTAAGAACCCAAAATTTTGGTGATGGAGAAGAAGAAAAACATAGAAACGTTTTACGTCTATTATACCATAATACAATGTGATTATGGTGAACACAAATAACATTGAGCTTAAATATTTAATTTTAGTGATTACCCATGTATATATAATTTATTTGTCATTCATTTGTAATCTTTTAACTCTGTGTCTCACTGACGAAGAAACATGAAGTTTTGGTGATGGAGAAGAAACATATTGAATATATTTACATCTAATAAACCATAAAATCAATGTGAAAATGGTAAATATCAATAAATTTTAGCTTCATTATTTATTTTATTTTTTACCTATTTTATAGAAAATATATGTCGTGGATTATAGTCTTTTAACTTTGTTTTTTAGTGGGGAAAAACCTAAAATTTTGTGATGGAGTAGAAAAATAAAATATTCAAAAAATTTTACATCTACTATAGTCTATTATGTTTTTTTCTTAGTGATAAGAAAACCTAAAACTTTCCGATGGAGAAAAAAATATTGAATATTTTTAGATGTAATGTACCATAAGTCAATGTGAATACGAAGAATATAAAAATATTGAGCTTTATTATTTAATTTTAATTGTTATGCATATGTATAAATTATGGATCATTCATTTGTAGTCTCTTAATTTAGTTTTTTATAGGTTAAGAACCCAAAATTTTGGTGATGGAGAAGAAGAAAAACATAGAAACGTTTTACGTCTATTATACCATAATACAATGTGATTATGGTGAACACAAATAACATTGAGCTTAAATATTTAATTTTAGTGATTACCCATGTATATATAATTTATTTGTCATTCATTTGTAGTCTTTTAACTCTGTGCCTCACTGACGAAGAAACATGAAGTTTTGGTGATGGAGAAGAAACATATTTAATATATTTACATCTAATAAACCATAAAATCAATGTGAAAATGGTAAATATCAATAAATTTTAGCTTCATTATTTATTTTATTTTTTACCTATTTTATAGAAAATATATGTCGTGGATTATAGTCTTTTAACTTTGTTTTTTAGTGGGGAAAAACCTAAAATTTTGTGATGGAGTAGAAAAATAAAATATTCAAAAATTTTTACATCTACTATAGTCTATTATGTTTTTTTCTTAGTGATAAGAAAACCTAAAACTTTCCGATGGAGAAAAAAATATTGAATATTTTTAGATGTAATGTACCATAAGTCAATGTGAATACGAAGAATATAAAAATATTGAGCTTTATTATTTAATTTTAATTGTTATGCATATGTATAAATTATGGGTCATTCATTTGTAGTCTCTTAATTTAGTTTTTTATAGGTTAAGAACCCAAAATTTTGGTGATGGAGAAGAAGAAAAACATAGAAACGTTTTACGTCTATTATACCATAATACAATGTGATTATGGTGAACACAAATAACATTGAGCTTAAATATTTAATTTTAGTGATTACCCATGTATATATAATTTATTTGTCATTCATTTGTAGTCTTTTAACTCTGTGTCTCAATGACGAAGAAACATGAAGTTTTGGTGATGGAGAAGAAACATATTGAATATATTTACATCTAATAAACCATAAAATCAATGTGAAAATGGTAAATATCAATAAATTTTAGCTTCATTATTTATTTTATTTTTTACCTATTTTATAGAAAATATATGTCGTGGATTATAGTCTTTTAACTTTGTTTTTTAGTGGGGAAAAACCTAAAATTTTGTGATGGAGTAGAAAAATAAAATATTCAAAATTTTTTACATCTACTATAGTCTATTATGTTTTTTTCTTAGTGATAAGAAAACCTAAAACTTTCCGATGGAGAAAAAAATATTGAATATTTTTAGATGTAATGTACCGTAAGTCAATGTGAATACGAAGAATATAAAAATATTGAGCTTGATTATTTAATTTTAATTGTTATGCATATGTATAAATTATGGGTCATTCATTTGTAGTCACTTAATTTAGTGTTTTATAGGTTAAGAACCCAAAATTTTGGTGATGGAGAAGAAGAAAAACATAGAAATTTTTTACATCTATTATACCATAATATAATGTGATTATGGTGAACGCAAATAACATTGAGCTTAAATATTTAATTTTAGTGATTATCAATGTAGATATAATTAATTTGTCATTCATTTATAGTCTTTTAACTCTGTGGCTCACTGACGAAGAAACATGAAATTTGGTGATGGAGTAGAAACATATTGAATATATTTATATCTAATAAACCATAAATCAATGTGAAAATGGTACATATCAATAAATTCTAGCTTGATTATTTAATTTATTTTTTACCTATTTTATAGAAAATATATGTCATGGATTATAGTCTTTAACTTTGTTTTTTAGTGGGAAAAAACCTAAAATTATTTTATGAAGTAGAAATGGAATCTTGGTTGATCGTGTTTGACACCACAAGAAATTTGGTTTCTTCTCCATTTTTTCCCCTTTGTAAGTACAATTTGTTGGGATTTGTTTGTAAGTATTCTTTGTTTACATTTATATTTATTACTCATGGTGTTGTATGAAGTTTTCTTCACAAATAATGTTGATGATTGCTTTCTTGATTTGTGTTTGAGTTGTAGCAGAAATGTACGGTTTGAATCTGTGTTTAGGATGAATATTTATTGGTCTTAGACTCTAGAGATAGATTTAGGTTTAATATTCATGTGGGTAGCAACTCTTAATGTCTCTGTGTTGTTCGTGTTGTACTGAGAGATCGTCGATGCGAGTGATACAGTTGATATCTCAACTCTGTGTTAGAAATAACCTTGTTATGAGTGGTATGTGATAATGTTGATGAGTGATGTAAGTTGAGTACAACTAGGTAGTAAGTTTAAGTATTTAATGGGTATGTGAAATTCAATCCCAAGAGTTCTATCATTTCCGAAGAATGAATTCTTTTATACATTTACTTTAAATTTTCGCATTTACTTTAAACCCATTTTAACCCAAAATCAATAACATTTAAATTGTCGAACGACAGTTCAATAACACTAATCTTTGTGGGCACAATAATTTCCTGGAAAAATACTTCCAAATCTTTTGTTGCTTGCCGCTTTACTGTACCAGCAGCAATCAGATGTCCAGAGTGCCCACACTTGTAACATTTCTTTAAATCACCCTTGCACTCACTGACATGATGACCCAATTCACCACATCTATAACACTTAAGAGGAATGGGAACACCTCTCCCACTAGAACGCTTACCATCAACACCTCTCTGTTTACCTTTATCAGCCGGAGCACTATAAGGCTTCCCATGGTTCACATTCTGCTTCCCCCTCTTCCCACTCAGACTCTTATAATGGGCTGCTCGAGCTTTACTATCCTCCTCATAAATTCTACAACTATCCACCAAATCTTGAAATATCATGATCTATCTGTATCCTACTGTCTATTTGATCTCAGGATGCAAATCATTCTCAAACTTTATATAATTTGAGAACTTAGCAGTCGCCTCACTATAATTCATATATAACTTAGCAAGTTCCACAAATTTGATAGTATACTCAGTAATAGTCAGATTACCCTGCTTTATCTCTAGAAACTCAATCTCCTTCTTCCCGCGAACATCCTCAGGAAAGTACTTCTTAGGAACTCCCTACGGAAATAACCCAGGTAACAACCTCACCTAACATTCCCAACACCTGACAAGTGTTGATCCACCAGTCATAAGCCTCCTCGGCTAGCATATGAGTACCAAACCATGCTTTCTACTCTTCAAAATAGTTCATCACTCGAAAGATCCTTTCAATCTCCTTGAGCCACGCCTGCGCTCCATCCGAATCATACATACCCTTGAAAAAAAGTGGATTGTTCTTCTGGAACTTCCTCAAGTGACGGAACTCATCATTCTCACCAACACTAGGCTGATCCTGAACAGCCTGAGCAACAGCCTGCAAATCAGTAGCAATAGCAGCATCATTCCTTCCAGCCATTTTTGTTTTTCCACCATAAATAACAACAATGGTTAGAATACAATAGCGACAACATTAAATTGTCACAACACTAGACTCAACAACTTGGTCGAACAGACCGACCTGCTCTGATACCACTAATGTAAAACCCCAAATATACCCCGCGTAATTTAATTATAAATCAGAGTAATTTCAAAGTATTCATATTTAGGATGTCAGACAATTCACACAAGAGCTGCTTATATAACAAGATATGCAACACATGCATCTTAAAAAAAATCCATAATAACTATAACAACAAATCATGTCTAAAACATCAAGACATTATTGAAATAGCAGAAGCATCAACATAAACAAATATTCATGGCATAATTATTTCCTCAAAATAAACATAAACAACAACTATTCTAGAGATATCCAAAAATCTCTAACAACACATCAAAGACATATCGTTCCATGACCCTGGTGTTACACATCAGAGTTGACGCTGACGCTAAAAAAAAGACAGAAGACTTCATATTCCACTCACATCAACTCATCTGCTACGAGTTATCTGCATGATGCACATGTAAAGGCAACATTCAAACAAATGGGGTGAGATATCATAATTATATAAAGGAAAGCATGATTATAAGCAAGTATTAGGTTACTACATGCACAACACTCATTCCACAACATACATTCATACAACCAACACAACCAAAATCCAACACAACAAAAAATCCAACTAAAATGCAATGCATTAAGACTCACAACTCAACTCAATGCACGTGGTACCATTCGGTTCCTATTTCAGAACCCGATCCCTATTTCAGAATCACAATTCCCGTCGAAATTCCCATTGTGTCGCTCACACACCACACGGGCACACGAATTCCATGATCACTCACACCTCACATGGACATATGATCACCTCAACAACAACAACAACAACAACAACATGATTCTACAACCAGAACCCATATAAGATGCTCACATCCCACATGGCCACACGACTTATCTCACAACTCATGCAATCATGAAATACATGACAACAACAACAACAACAACAACAACAACCATCTAAACAATGCATCATGCCACTATAGGCCACAACACACCATGTCATACAGTCCAACAACGACGACATACAACATAGCAAGCATCCAGCAGGAATTTATAATTATATCACACCATAACATAATGATAATAATGCTTTTAGACTAAATTTCGAGATGTCAGCTTCACGATGCTTCGAACGACTCTCAAATCAGACTCCCAAAACAAAAGTTATGAACTTTTGAATATTTTTATGTGATATTATGAATATGATACAATTAATATTTTTATGTGATACCACAAAAATGATACTATTTTTATGTGATATGGTGAACAATAATACAGGTTAAAAAATATGATTAGAAATAAAAGCAGGATAATATTTATTAATTCTGTAGAGAATGTAATAACGGTTATACATCATAACCGTGATAATATTTGTTAGTTCTGCAGAAAATTTAACAACGGCTATATATCATAACCGTTATAATATCTCACGTGTTGTCTAGGAAAAAATAAATATCAAAATGGTGTAGGTGAGATCGAACCTAGGACCATTATTTTTATCACAATTGTTTTTTAGAAAATCTGTTGTGATAGGCCGCATGCTTTCCAGTTTATTACAACAGTTACTGGGTCGTGATTGTAAGTATCATATATGCAACAACACTCTAGATAACAACGTATATGCCCGAGTGATTATATATCATTCACAACCGTTGTTAAATGGGTATTTTGTAGTAGTGTGTAATCGGTTACCCCAAATGAGGTAACCGGTACACCCTTGGTAACAAGCCACACAACACAAAATGCACAGTGTTACTGATTACACCATGCCAATTTTCCCAAAAAATGCAGCGTTTAGACAGTGTAACCAGTTACGCCCATAGTGGTAAACAATTACACTGTATGCAAAATAACTTTTTCTGCAACTTTTTACACGAAAATCACTTTTGAGCCATTTCAAAAATCCATTTTTCCCAAAAATCAATTGCGCAACATTTTACTAAGAAAATCCACTTTTCCAAGTACACAAATAAACACATATATACTCACAACATCACATAATTAAATTATGGAAAAATAAATAAAACAAGTTAGGGCATTACATAATGCATCCATTAAGCAAATCGGCCAAAATGCTTTTGAAATCCAGTCTGATGTCATTGGCTTCCCAATCATCATTACTCCACCACTTATTGCTAAATTAATAAAGTGTGAAGATAATGACGTTTGTGTTGAACACTACAAAAGCAACAACCCCTTCATCTCCAACATTTTTAAATGTATTTATGCCAACCATGAAAAGCCTGTAAGTGCCTCTACTCTCGCTCCCATGGCAAAAAATATGGCATCAATTGCTGGTGACAAATTTCAGGCCAAGAGAAATGGATATGGACTTGCTCACTTTTGTTGACAAACATCTCTTGTACTTCCTACTAACAAAATTTAAAGTTAGTCTACCTCTCACCATCTTCAACTTCCTGAAATTAAAGATCACGGCCTCCCGCGAGGAAATATCTGTCTTCATTCCTTATGGACGAGTTCTCTCAGAACTTCTCTCTTAGAAAAAAATAGTTAAGGTGCAAAAAGCCGACTTGATTGATGCTCTTGTAACCTATTGGGGCTTGAAGCTTGATGGAGATGAAAGCACTAATGATCAAAGGTAGAAGTATATAAAGATTTATTCAGGAGTTGGACCCTCTACTATTTATTCCTTTTCCCTTCTTGTCACAACCAGTCTCTCCTCTGAACTATCCTTTCTCATATATTTTTTTATCCTTTCCAATACTTATCTTGTAATTTGACAGATTAATGAAGTATTTCTTTTTCTTCTTAATCAATATTATTCTTCTGCAAGCCTTATCTATATTTTTTTGATTGATGACAAAGGGGGAGAAATAGTGAAGATATTATTTTGATTCACTTTTATGATATTATAAATCCCAAAAGTTTAACAATTTTGCTGGATAATTTATTAGATTATTGTGCTTATTGAAAATCAAATTTTTTCGTAAGTCTTCAACTCAGTGGGAGCTTGCAAACCACACTCTGTGTACTTAAGCTAAGAAAATTTTAAAGGTCTAAAACTCAGGGGGGGAACTTACAAACCTAACTCAAATTTTTAGTTGATTTTTTTATCAAGCAAAAATTGTTCATCAAAATACTAGTATTTGTCATAATCAAAAAGGGAGATGTTGTTGTAACAAGTTTAGTTCTACATCTACAATCTCTAAGTTTTGATGATAACAAAGTATAAAGATATTTTTTTTACTCTAATAGTTATGTTAAGTGTGTAGAATCTTAAAGATAATGAAAGTAGATTCTTGACTCTGGACAAAGTGAGCTCTGGATAAAGCATACTCTAGACTCGGAATAATGCAGACTCTGGACTCTAGACAAAGTAGAATCTAAATAAAGCAGACTCTAAACTCTGATAAAAGCATATTTTGAACTCTGGACTCTGGACAATAACAGATTCTAAAAGAAGGTTGAAATACGAAGAAATGTCTAACTGATAGTCAACCATCTAGATAATAAAGTCAACTCTTCTAGAACAAACAATCCAGATTGACCCTGATAACCCAAGCCTCATTTTCACTAGACTCTAAAATCTAATCTTCAAGGCTCTGAAATATGATCAAGCTTCAAATCATCTCAAATATGAAGCCAATGATTAAGAGAATAACATTGAAAGAATATTCTTAAAAATAGTACAATCAAGCGGCAAAATAAATTTTTTTCTTAAAAGGACAAATACACTGGAATTATTAAGGAATGTACTACCAACGGATCTCAACATTTTACGACTCAACCTTGTACCATTATTACAGTTGTGAAATTAAAGAAGTTCCCAATTCCATCCTCCAGCGGTACTATTCATCATCTATTTAAATAAGACATGGGATTTTGAAGATAAAAAGAACAACAAGAAAAATACGAATATCAAGAAGTGAGTAAAAAAAGAACAAAAAACAAGAGAAACAACAATTAGATCACTCACGACACTTAGAGCTTTAATTTGTATATTTTCTTAAGTGTAAACTTTGAAATTCATTTTCTGTATCTGCTTGTTTTGAAGCATTCTTATAAACACACAATATTTATATTTTAACTTCAGTTAAATTCCTTGAGGAACTAATTTTAGCCTGTAGCCTCGAGAAGTCATTGACAGTTGGTGTTTGTGTTTTTAATCAATCTGATTAGCGGATTAAATCCTTGTGAGAAAGAGAAATCACTCTGACGAGTGGACTGAATTAACTTAGTTAACAATGAACAAGTATAAAAATCATGTGTATTTATTTCATTGTTGTTCTTGTCATTAGTTTGCAAAAATTTGTCATAGCTGAAACCTAATTCAAACCCCCTATTTCTTGTGTTTCTTGAACCTTCATTACCATGGTCAAACAACTCACTCTTTTTGCATTGTGTTTAAATCTTACATTTATAGCAAGATTTTGAAAACCTTGTTATCTTCTCTAAAGAAGTTTGTTTGATAAAAAAAACAGGTGTAAAAATAGCTAATTTTATATATACAATTATATTAAGTATTAATCCCCAAATTACTGTGGTACTTTTTTAACAAGACAAAACCCTTAATTCTTGCAGAGTAACTAAATAGAATTACAACTAATATTACGTTTGCTTCATATGTAATGATCAGATGTTATTTTGTCATGATCATTTTTTTAGGGTTTTCACTAATCCATCCATTGTAATGTTGATTCCATCACGCATCTAGTGAGTATAGTGGGATAGCTATGAACATGGAATACAATAAACTTCTACTTCTCTTATTGGGATAAAGAATGCTTTGCTCCCCTTAATCTTTCTGGTTCTCTGGTCGGCCAGGTGGTTCATCTAGTGAGTACCATGGTAAGGAAGAACCAATCTCTAGTTGCTTCTCAAGGAAATTCATCCCCTGCTCAAGAGTCTCTTTCAGTAGCTCAGAGAGAATTGGATTCTATGAACCTTGAGGATGTCTCTCTGACTCGATGTTTGAGTGATTGAACGGCCATTAGCCTTGGGGCAGTTTGAGAATGCCTTGTACCAAGTGGAACACTTTGATCATCCTATACTTATCTCGAGGGTGCTAGTTTGGTTGAATCAAATTCTCAAAGATAGAGAGGCCCTCTCTCTGTTGGAGTAGTCTTGCTGACCATTTTTTTTTTTTTTGTGTACTGTATGCAAAGTACTTTTGTAATGAAAGAATATATGTGTATATATTACTTTTTTTTAATAGCATGTATTTTTACCTATTTGAGGTGTATTTGTAGTCCTGAGTGCAGAGCTTTGGATCTTGGGCGAACTTACGAGGTCTTCCCTTAAAGTTTATTGAACGTCACTAGGGTCGTTCTCAGCCAAAGGTCAGTTCTCCTACCCCTAAATAAAAATTTGGTCTACGGTAGAAGTACATCCGACCCACCGCGACCTCTAGAGTGGTTGGCTGGCAGAGGAGTGGACCATTATTGACTATGGGGAATTGATATCATAGTCGCGCGTGTAAAGCGTCTGTATTAGCACCCCTAACTTTCGGTGGTGAATTGGTTGTTTGGTCGCAAGCGCGAGGTGTTTGCGACAACACCATTGACTTTCCGTGAATAATAGATTGTTGTACTCGCACATGCAAAGAGTCTGCAACAACACGTTTGACTATCAGTGAGGAACTGATTATTGTAGTCGTATGTGCAAAAGCTCTACAATAACACCGCTGACTTCTTAGTGTGTGCTTGGTGCTGTGAGAAATTGATTGATGCAGTCAAATATATAAAGCGTTTGCGACAACACCCATGAACTTCTTAGTGTCGGGCTTCAATCCCATTTATTGTACCCCGAAGTCGTCTTTACTATGCACAATTACAAAGAAACAAATATTTTAGAAACAACAACATTTCAGAAACTCTAAATCCAACACAAAACCCTAAAAACCAGTTACAACCGTTAATTACTAGATGTTGTCATGTACTTTTTTTTATTTTAACAAGTACAATATAATTCATTGAATTGGTTGCATATTCCAAATATCTCTTCTTTCTCAATAGCTATCTATATAATAATTTCCTTGATGCTTAAAAATGTGTGTAATAGATAAGGGAACAAAACTCACCCAACAATTATATTTTTAAATTTACAAAACTCAAATCCAACATTTTATTAAGGAGAATACGTCACTCACCAACTTATTAAAGAAACAGAAAACTTGCAATTCCACACAATACAACAATTGTTATTTTATTTTTTTGACTAAAAAATTTGTTGTTTATTGATACACTAGAACAGATCACTTTCACATCCTATTTCATATTTCAAAATCACTCGCCTAAGGCTTTTCACAAGATCATCCACTCTCACTTTGTATCCTTCGCCCATCTGCAATATAAATAAGTAACAAAATCATACACAAATTTCATTGCAAATTCAATTTTAAGTAAGAATTAAATATGTGGTTAACTTACCTGAGCAATAATAGTAACGGAAATATTTGATTTCCCAAATGGCAAGACACTGCTGCCAGTAACAAAAAGCTCAAGATTTTCAATGTGTTTTAGTACTTTAAGCTCAATTCCGATTTGTTTCTCACAATGAATTTCAATAAGCACTTCCTTTCCCATAACTCTTGCTTCAATCTCTGGGAGGATATTTTTGTTACAATCATCATCATCATCACTACTCGTTTCACCAGAATTTTTGTCTCCTTCATTATTGTTAATAATTCCACGTAGATTAGGTTTGTTGAGGACCATCATTGATGTGACACCAACGTTTTTGTCTTGTTTTTCTAGCTCATGAACACGTTCTTGAAGCTGTTTCACATAATCAATTGCTGCTCGAAGTATAGAAGCTTTATCCGTCTATAAAAATGAAAATTTATTTGTGGTCAAAATCATGTACTAATCATTTTTATATAAAACAAAAATCATTTCATGTATTAAGCAATTCAGTTACCTTGCTCAATCCGGGAATGGTGGCCGAAAGCGCGATGAATCTCTCCGTCAATTCCTGTCTCCGTTTTCTCTCTGCGATTATATGATCAGCACACTGAAAACTGTTTCTACCTTTTTTCACTACTTTTTCTTCATTTCTTTTCATCTTTTCATTACTTTCATGGCTCCGGCTCCGTTTATTCTTCGAATCACGTTTAGCTTCCGAATTGACACAAGGTTGAGATGTAGTAGCAGGTATCACAGTTGAGTTATCAAACGACAGAATGAACGTCTTTGGTAAACAACATCGACCACCAACATGTTTTGACTGTCCTGGTTCTTGTTGTTGTTCAGATACTACAGAATTTGAACAGTCACTTTTTATCATGTTATTAACAACCTCAAAACCGCAATTACCAGAATCATTTTCATCACTTTGTGGTGTTTCTAACATAATCTCTCTAAGAAAGTCATCACCATCGTCAATGTTAATAACGTTGTCTATGAAGTAATCATCACCGCAATCCAATTCCTACAAGAATTTTCATCATAAAAGCACGATAAATAAATCAAATTATTATTATCCTGTCTATGATAAAAATAATAAAATTACCATATGAAGATGAAAATTTTCCCATAACTCTTCCATTGGAAAATAGAACTGATGTAGGTTGAACAAAGTTTTGTGTGTTGTGTTGTGATGTTTTGATTTGATTTGCACTAGAGGAAATATAATGATAATATATAATGATAAAATTTATGATTAACTAGTCTAGGGACAAACAAGATAGTACTCGTTTTTCATGCTATTTGAATTTCAGCCGTTGGATCATTGATTTTGAAGTGGGACCATCCCACGTGTGTGTGAAATGAGAGGCATGTATATGGGTCCCACTAGGAGGAAAGGCTGAGCTAAACAAGTTTTGTTCACTAAATTATTATATCACTTTCTTAACTTTTGGATGCTACTATCTGTTTTTTTGCATGAAGTAGATGCCTGGAGAATCAATTTTTATAGATCAAATCAACTTTTTTTAATGTCATGTGAAACTTACACTAAATTATTTGTGTTTAGTAAGAGTTTTTTATTTTTATTTATTTTTTAAATACTTCATTGATTGATGATAGAAGTTTGAAAGAAAATATATAGAGTGAATTGATTTTATAAGAATGAGTTAGATCAAACTCTAATATTTTATATCTATCTAAATTTGTATCCCCCGTCAACTCCTCTTGATAATTTCTGACTATTTCGAGTTTTGAAATTGTTCTACATGGACATGCATGCTTGTTACGCCAAAACCAAACCATGTTGACAAGTACAGCCCACACTGCAGACCATGACACGTTTGGATTACTTCCCAACCCCTTGGTCATATTCAGCTCAATTCAACTGTCAGGTTTAGAATTGAAAAATTGCTACATGTGTTTATCATGCAAAGTATTGATCCAAATACACATAGCATCTGGCAGTCCTTCAAAACATGCAACGCTGATTCCATCTCCTTTATTAGAGGGTTGCAAGCTTACAAACTCAACATTAATAAAATCATCGGAGGTGCTCTAATGGTTAGGTCAAAAATTATATTTAAAGTAGAAATAATTCCTACTAGAAATATTTTGTTTTTATGCATATTTTGACAAAATTTTCGTAGAAAATTATAATAAAATCGCTGGAAAGAATCGCAGGTATATTTGCGGTAAATTTTATAGGTAATTGAAGTTTTCGCAGCAAAAATCGTAAAAAATATAAAATACTTAGATAACTTCAATCTTAAATTATTGATTAATTATTAATTGTGTTTAATTCATTTTTAAAACATTATAATTAAAGTTAAATATTAAAGTAACAATAATATAAAAATAAAAATATAATTTGAATAAGACAATTCAAAACTAATCACATTCAAATTTTTAGAGCAACCAGGTGGCTAAATATTATTATAAAGTCAATAACAAGTACTTTTAGAGTTACATTACTAAAAATGACACAACCAACATACTAATAATCATTTGTCCAACCAAGCTAATAAGAAATTACAATTCAAATTTAGACAAGTTAACAAAAAAAAATCCAAATCAAAATTCACTATTATTGTCTTCATCTGATTCATCAACACCATCTTCATTTGGGTGATCATTTTTATTATTGGCTTGGGGTGGATGAGAAGAAGATACAACAAATCCTAAATAATTCATTAACAATGAAAATTTATTGTTTGTTTCAATCATCTCTTTTTCTTGTCGTTGCAATTGTTGCTACATCTCCAACTTCTCTTTTTCTTGACTGTGTAATGATGCATTGAGAGCATGGACTTGATTTTTCAAATCATCAACCTCTTGAGAGTTACTCAAAATACTTGGTTGAGTTGATAATGAAACCAAAGTATTTGCAACGGTTCCAAGACCATATACCATGCCTTTTTTCTTTCTAAACGACTTCACCCATTTATTCAAATCAGGAGGCATTTCAACAGTAGTTTCACTATCAGCTTCATCCTCTCCTGGATTGAATTTTGAGAAAAAATCTTCAACTTTCTCTGTTCATATTAATCCCAAAAGAAAATTAAAAAAAAACATAATAAGAAATTAAAATTTTACAAACATAACAATAAGCTTCATCTCATATAGTCAAAATATCAAGGGTCTTTCACTATGTGTGTTAGGTTTTACTATAAATATCAAAATATCAAGCTAACTTCATCTCACATAGTCAAAATATCAAGGGTCTTTCACTCTGTGTGTTAAGTTTTACTATAAATAGCATATTAGTCTCCCATCTTAAGTGTGTTAAAATATGAAATTAACTTGTAATGGATAATTGTTAACAAGTCCATTAGTTTAGTATGTTAGATTTTATTATAAATAGCATACTAGTCTCTCATCTTAAGTGTGGTAAGTCCTAATTAGGGTGAGGGGGTTATTTGTTATTCTTTAGTACTTGTAATCTGATTTGAAGAGAAAGTAAAGAATATCAATTATAATCAATCCTTGTTGTTCCTCTTGTTTTTCCGTTAACCCTAACTCTTGTGTATTTCTTGATCATAAAGAAAATGTTTATACTTTGTTTTAAGGTACCGTTTTTCACAACAAATCTATTAAGAAGCGAATAATCTAGCTAATTTATTAGGAACCCTTTTAATCGATTAGAAAATGATACTTGCTTAACTTTTTCCATATTTTCTAGGTTTAACTGATTATGGTTGCAGGCTAATTGATTAGAGAGCAGTCTGAGCAAATTGATTATTTTCTTTTTGAGAGAAATATTTTATACAATATAAAGGAGTCTTGTGCATTCTTCCAAAGTACGAAAATTTGATTTACTACTATTCGCTCTCACGGACTCCTATTATATAAATTGTTTTATACATTAGTCATTATCTTAGTGTTGAGAGAGCGAAAGGTTTAAAGTAGATTTACGCAATTCTGTTGTTCTGATCAAATTGTGTTGATTAAATAAGTTAGTTATCTTGTAACATTGTAAAAGATATAAAAAGTTTAAAGAGTGACTTCACCTTTTCCAATTTTACTTTTGAAATTTTTAACATGTGTCCTTACATCATAAGTTAAGAACAAGGATATTTTTTCAATGAATTAGAGAAACTTATTTGCTCTTTTAAGTATTATTATATGCTTATAATTTATTGAGGAAAAAAGAACATTCAGTATCTCTACAAAGATTTTTAGGTCTTTTCTTCCTTTTCTTTAGTTGAACATTTCGTCCCTTTTATATTAAAAAAGTTGCAATTATTCGGTTTGATAACTCAAAAGGTGTGCAATCATTTTGTAAAAAGTTGTGTATATGCATTGAATGATTGAAACTTTGGTTAAGGGATGTGTGTATGATTACCAAATTAAGAAAATCAATTCATTTTATTGATTTTGATTTAAAAACCAAACTATTTTTATAAAAATCAATTTAAAACTGCAAAATAGTTTCAAAACCGGGGTAAACTGATTTTTAATTAAAATTGTTTTGTAAAATTGTTCTTTCTTATTAGAATTTTTTAATACGTAGCCTAATACTATATATAGGACCTTCCATATCTTCTAATAACATGGATGGTTATATCTATTCACTACTCTTTAGCTTGTGAATATTTATTTTTCTTAGGTTTTATTTAAAAAAATTATTAAAAAAAAATATTTGAAATAAATAATAATGTTAGGACCGTTGAAGTTAATGGTTTTTTTTACCTTGTAATAAAGTTTAGACAATTGACGTGGTTTTGTTAATTATTTTTTAGTTTTAATTTGGCCTCTTAAAAAATATTTAATTCTTTTTAAACATTCTGATCCCTTGTTTTATTTTATACTTAATTTATGTATATATACTACGTTTTAGTCAATTAAATTAGAAACATTATATTTTTTTATGTATATAATTTAAGGTGTTAAAATAACATAAAAGATTTAAAAGATCTAGTATTTAACGTTAATTTATTAGAAATATAAAAAAGAATTGAAGAGAACACATTACATTTTTTAACTAATTTAAAAGGATAAAAATACAATTTAATAAATATTAAAAAATGTGTAGATTCTATTTTATAAAAATAACAGTTGACTAATAAGTTAGTTTATAGTTTATGACTCATAACTAATAGTTTATAACTTATAGCAGATGATTGATAACTGATAGCTAATAAACTAATTGAGTTAGTTGGTAAAATTAACGGTTCAACTAACTTATAATGTAAAATGACATAAAAGTAATTTAATACATATTTATTTTATTTTAAACTAAAAAAAAATTATATAGAATAAAAAAAATTTATTAAAATAATAAGGATAAAATTGAAAGAAAAAATGATAAGTTATAAGTTATAAAGTAAAACGTTATTTGAAATAACGTTTGAAAAATAAGCTATAAACAAGTAAAATAAGATATAAGCTTGTGCTAAAAAAAATGTTACTAAACAAGTCTAAATTGTCATGTGAGCTTACAAATTATAAGTTCGAAATTGTAACTTATCAAACAGAACCATAGTCTATGATAATTGCAACACTTCGACTTACTTTTGTCAAATTTCTTGAAGTTGTTGTCTTGACCATATCTTTGGAGCTGCTCTCACCCTTTGCAGCATCGAAACCTTCGAATTTGGTGGATCATTTCCACCCAAATTCTGAGAATTTTGCTTCCCTTTCGAAACCTATTTTTCTTTCGATCTTTCAATCTTCTCGCTAAGTCGTGCTTGCAAAGCAATCTCCGCTTTACCTTTATCGCTTCCTCTCTCGTCCATCATTTTCTCATAAGCCTCAAGAAAGCTTTGAAGCTCATCTTTTCTCAACATCGCAAGGTCCTTCGACTCTTCGATAGCCACTACAATGTTGTCAAATCTTGACGTTAAAGAACGCAAAATCTTTGAAACAACATTCTTCTCCAAAACAGTTTCTCCGCATGACTTAATTTGATTCACCAAACGCGTAATACGCGCCACATAATTGTTGATCGTCTCCTTTTCTTCCATTTGCGTTAACTTGAATTGCCTGTTGTAAGTTTGTAACCTCACCACCTTAGCTTTAACAGCCCCTGCATAAGCTTTCTCCAAGATCTCTCAAGCTTGCTTCGCCGACTCGCAATTGCCAACTTTCTCAAAGTTGTCACCAAACAGTTTCTCTGCATGACTTAATTTGATTCACCAAACGCGTAATACGCGTCACATAATCGTTGATCGTCTCCTTTTCTTCCATTTGCGTTAACTCGAATTGCCTCTTGTAAGTTTGTAACCGCACTACCTTAACTTTAACAGCCCCTGCATAAGCTTTCTCCAAGATCTCTCAAGCTTGCTTCGCCGACTCGCAATCGCCAACTTTCTCAAAGTTGTCACCATCGATGCAAGAATGAATCAAGAGTGTCTTGTAATCTTTCTTCTTTTCTTCCTTGAATGCAGCCATTTGAGCATCTGTAGTTTCAGCCCCGAGTGGTGTAACTCCCTTGTTGATGATCTCAAGAACTTCTTAATACCAAACAAAACTTTCATTTGCTTTGACCACTTGTCATAATTCTTCGAATAAAGAATCAGTAGGTTGGTGGGAATTCTATCGTTTGAAACGGTACTCATTGTTGCAGCGGAAATGGATCAGAACCAGTGCTCTTGATGCCAAATGTTAGAACATATAAAATCTCTAATGGTGAATTAATGGAGAATTTTGAATTAATTTGGAGAAGATGGAGTTAAAAAAATAGAGAGAATAATTGAGGGTGAGAAGAATAATTGGCATTAGTCACAAATGGGAGTTTACAAGGTCTTATATAAAATAAATACAAAAATATTAAAAATAACAAAACAGGTTGACAAAATAAAGTTGAAAGACTAAAAACAGAATAAAACCAACAAATCATTCGTAACCGGTTACGTAAAATACCGTACCGTAACCGATTACGAACCCAATACCGGTAATTCGCCGTAACTAATTACGCAATTAAAATGTAAAAAACTGATTTTCCAACATTTTATGTATTGGTTTTCTTTGCCTTAAAAAAGAAAAAAGAGTACGGTGTAAAATGATAGTGTTATAATTTAGTGTCAGCATAGTATATTTCGAATTTTTTTTAAGTATAACAAATTTATTAAATTAAAACACCAAATAAATCAAAAGTTAAAAAAAAATTACTAAAGTGGCTAGGTTTTTAGGTGGAGTCGCCAATTCAAACGGCGAGTTGGGCTATAACAAGTGGTGTCGCCAATTGAATTGGCGGCATGGCCCATTCCTATTGAATAATTCCTAAAAAGAAAAAAACATATTTTGAGGAGTAGCCAAATCAATTGGCGACTCCTTATTGGCCAGTTAGACAATGTCGCCAATTTAAACGGCGAATCCTATGAAACTTGGTCATTTTTATAAATTTTTTGATATTTTATTTTGTTTGGTATTTTTCTTAAAAAACATTGTTATTATAAAAAAAATCGTATATTTCGAAAAACTTATATTACTAAAGGACTGTCCCTTTCATACAATTACATATATTATTACTAAAACAAACACAGAAAACTTGCAATTCCACACAAAACAACAAACGTTGTTATTTGTTAACTTAAAAGACTTGTTGTTTATTGATACACTAGAACAGATCACTTTCACATCCCATCTCAGATTTCAAAATCACTCGCCTAAGGCTTTTCACAAGATCATCCACTCTCACTTTGTATCCACCGCCCATCTGCAATATATCAATTCAAGATTTCATATTATAATTTCATTGCAAATACAATTTTAAGTATGTCATTAATTCATTTACCCGAGCAATAATAGTAATGGAAATATCTGATTTCCCAAATGGCAACACACTGCTACCAGTAACAAAAAGCTCAAGATTTTCAACGTGTTTTAGTACTTTAAGCTCAATTCCGATTTGTTTCTCACAATGAATTTCAATAAGCACTTCCTTTCCCATAACTCTTGCTTCAATCTCTGGTGTAGTATTTTTGTTGCAATCATAATCATCATCAGTACTTGTTTCATCAGAATTGTTGAGGACCATCATTGATGTGACACCAATGTTGTTGTTTTGTTTCTCTAGCTCATGAACACGTTCTTGAAGATTTTTCACATAATCAATTGCTGCTCGAAGTATTGAAGCTTTATCTGTCTATAAAAAGGAACCTTAAATTTCATAACTTTTTTATTAAGTAATTTTAAACAATTTACTTACCTTGCTCAAACCAGGAATGGTGGCCGAAAGCGCGATGAATCTCTCCGTCAATTCCTGTCTCCGTTTTCTCTCTGCGATTATATGATCAGCACACTGAAATCTGCTTCTACTTTTCTTCACTACTTTTTCTTCATTTCTTTTCATCTTTTCATTACTTTCACGGCTCCGTTTATTCTTCGAATCACGTTTAGCTTCAGAATTGACACAAGGTTGAGGCGTAGCAGCAGGTATCACAGTTGAGTTATCAAACGACAAGATGAATGTCTTTGGTAAACAACATGGTCCACCAACATTTTTTGATTGTCCATGTTCTTCTTGTTGTTCAGATACTACAGAATCTGAACAGTCACTTTTTATCATGTTATTAACAACCTCAACATCGCAGTTAACAGAATCATTTTCACCAGTTTGTGGTGTTTCTAACAGAATCTCTCTAAGAAAGTCATCACCGTCGTCAATGTTAATGGTGTCGCAGTTATAATCCAATTCCTACAAAAAAAATTAAATTATTTTTCATCATAAAAGTGTGACTAATAAATCAAATTATTATTCCGTCTATGATATAAACAATAAATTTACCATGTGAAGATTAAAATTTTCCCATGACTCTTCCATTGGAAGGTAGAAACTGATCTAGCTTGAGAAAATTTTGTGTTTGTGTTGTGATGTTTTGATCTCCGCAAGACGATTTATAATGAAAATATATAATAGAACAATGATTAAGGAGTGTACTATTACTAGTATAATTTATAGCTAGTCTAGGTACAAACAAAATATTACTCGTTTTTTTATGCTATTTTAATAGTAATGTTATTCATATACCAATATTTACATTGTATATATTATTTAACGTATTTATACGGTAAATAGTATATTTTTTTAATAAACAAAATATATTTATGAATATTATTATGAACAGTACTATAAATAGTTATTCGTAAACAGTGTCTATGAATAGTTTTTTAAATTATGAAATAAAATTGATTAATAAAATATAAAAAATTGATTAATAAAGTGATGAAATTAGTTAATAAACGTCTAGATATTAAAAATAGTTTTTAATAGTAAAACAAAATTGATTAATGAAAAATAAAAAGTTGGTTATTAAAATTATGAAGTTCGTTAATAAACTTTTAAATATTAAAAATATTTTTGAACAGTAAACAAAGTTGGTTAATAATATGTAAAATGTTAGGTTAATAAAATTATAAAATTCGTTAATCACATAATTTCATATCAGTATTATTTAATTTTAAAATAAAAAATTTAATTTTTTATATATATTTTTTTAAAATATATTTAATATTATAATATATCACTGAAGTCGTATTGATTAACAGTAAAATAAGATATAGATATGATAGTTCTATTTTAATTTCAAAAGTTGGATCAATGATTTTGGCACGAAACAATGTTGAAGGGGGACCATCCCATGTGTGTGGGAAATGAGAGGTATGTATATCGCTATGTTAACTTCTAGGTCATGCTATCTTGTTTTGTGGCAAAAGTACAAGCGGTTTGTAATCACTTTTTATAGATCAAATAAACACATTCATGACTGTGCTATGAAACGTACACTAAGCTATTTATGTTTAGCATGAGTTTTTGGACCATTATTTTCCCAATACCATTTTGTTTTAATTAAGAGATAGGCGGGACAAAAATAAGCCATCCCACTCTTTGACCATGATATCCTAATGAGGTCGGTCGGGTTAAATTCGGGTTTATCAAAAAGCTTGAATGGATTTTTTAGAAACTGACATTTCAATTTTATTGAGTTTATTAAACCTAAATAAAGTTGAATATGATTGAGTTTATATATTATTTTTATTTTATATTACTAGTTGTTTATTAACCAAATTTAAGCTTAAATAGTTATCTAACTTTCTTATTTCTCAATCAAAGTGAAACTTTAAATCTACTTCACTCTCACTTTTTCTTGTCTCATTCTGCCTCACAATTCACTTCAACTCTCAATCTCTTGCTGTTCTTAAAGTCTCTTAATCCCTTACCAGCGGTTGTCCACCATTTTCTTGTATACTTTTCTCTTTTACTTTGTGTCTCTCACCATTGATCCAACTTATTAGGAAGTTCTTAGTAAGTTTTAGCATTGGTTGTAACTAGCTATGTGTTAGTTGAGAGTTAGTTATCCAACCAAGTGTGGTTACTTGGTTTACAAATAATGTCTCTCCATCATGTATATAAGAATCATCATGTCATAATAATCAATAAAGTTTTACTTTACGTCAACAAGTGGTATCAGGGGATCCGTTCAAGGGTCATGTTGTTTTCTTTCAATCGTCTAATGTAGTTTCTTGATTAAAGGCAAGAAAGTTTATTATTTTTGTTATCTTCATCATCCTTGTGTTACACTATTTATTCAACTTCTTTCCAGATGCAACACAAGAACAACAAAAACTTGTGGAGGAGAGCAAACTTAAAGATCTCAAACCCAAGAATTACTTGTTTTAAGAAATTGATCGTATAATTCTTGGGCAATCTTGATTTGCAACACAACAAAGGATATTTATGATTCAATGCATAGGAAGTATCAAGGTACTACGAAGGTAAACAGAGCTCAGTTGTATGCCTTACATCGTAAATTTGAGGTGCTTAGCATGAAATGTAACGAGTATGTTGATGGGTAGTTTGCAAGAACCTTGGTCGTTGTAAAAAAAATGATTGCTAAAGGCAAGGAATTGGAGCAAACCATAATTGTTGAGAAGGTGTTGAAATCAATGACCACAAAGTTCAATTATATGGTGTGTTCCATTGAAGAATCAAATGATGATACAACTCTCACCTTTGATGAACTTTATAGCAGTCTTCTAATAGTGATGGTTGCAAATTATGGTCGTGGTGGTGGCAACAATATAGCAAGGGGTGTGGTGGCTTTCGTGGTTGAGGAAGAGGACGACAAAGTAGAGACCAAATTGAATACTACAAGTGTCACAAGTTAGGACACTATCAATGTAAGTTCTCAACTTGGCATGAATGTGATGCCAACTTAGCTGAATACGATGAGAGTGAAGAATTGTTTCTTATGGCACAACATGAAGGAATCACAAAAACCAACAATTAAATTTTGTTTATAGCAATCACATGGTGGGAACAAAAGAATGACTCTTCAATTTTGACGAAAAACTTTGAGAATCTGTCAAGTTGGGAGATGACTCCAAAATGCAAGTGACGTGAAAGGTAAATTTGAAGTTTCACATGAATGGCATCATCCAAGTGGTTACTAATGTGTATTACCTGTCAAGCTTGAAAAAGCAATGTCCTTAGTGTTAGGTATATAATGCAAAAGAACATTGTAGTGTTATATTTATGAGTCTTAAACAAGGGAGACTCAGGCGTCCTCGCCTAAAAGTGATATCTCCTAGAAGTTAACCTCATAGAATAGATGGGTTCCCCCTAGGCATAGATAACGTGTATACTATCGTTGTTTAGATAAGAGGAAGTCCACCATGATTCTCTAGAGAATATGAGGTCAACAATCTCTCATAGTTATGAGGGAACAATTCTCACCCCGAAGGATTTCCTAAACCATAGGCCTAAAAGTCTCAAAAACATATCTCTCCCCAAGTGAGAGAAGAGAAAGATCATAATTGAGACGCATATTACCCAAATCACAATACTTCACACTTAGCCTCTCACGTCACGTGAGCAGGTTCTCCTAAACCGCCGAAAACACCAACGTACAGGGCTTCTTGATGCTACAGTCAAGCCCTAACCACCATACAGTGTAATATACCTACTAAGGCCTCTGAGCATCCCTACCCTTGGCAGGGGTGACATGCACACCTATACTTCTTGGCCAGTATAATGGTCCATCGTGGAGTTCGTTAAAACTAACCCGGGCCACCCTTTCTTCATCATCCTCACCCTATGCACTATTGACCTTCACTCATACACCTAGCCACTTCCGACCATGGTTAACAGAAGGGCTTTATCCACTACATTGAAGGTACCAACGGTAGTGGTGATGTTGATGCCATGGCAGAGATGCGTGCCACTATGGGTGTTTAAAACCCAACCAGCCTAATAGAAATTTGCTAATTGAATCAAACTAAACCGAAAATACAAAAAATTGCATCAGGTTCATATGCATTTGGACCAATTTTTAACAAAACAGTGTGATTTGGTTTGGTTTGCAGTTTGTATTTTTCCAAGCAAACCAAACCAAACCGCATTATGTTATAACCCAAACTTTACACAATCTACGTCCAACTCAAACCCAAACCTATTATGCCTTAGCATTAAGATTACATTTTTATTGCACCTTTTCTTCTCGAACCTCCCATCTCTTTTGATCTTTCGTTTTCGTCTTCTCTAATCTTTTTTCTCTTATGTTTTTTCTATTTCCTTATAATATTTTTGATATTTTTTATGCAATTATTTTTTGTTTTTATACCATTTTTGTTTAATCTAGTTTTTTTATATTAAATGGAAAGTTGTTCTCCAACTATGATGAGTTTTGTTGTTGTTTGGTAATGTATGGATGACTAAAAACAAAGTTTGTTGTCCTTTATATGGGTATGTATAAATTAATATTTATTTTGTAAAAAACCAAACCAACGCAAATCGCATTGATTTGGTTTGGTTTGGATCGATTTTATTTCTAAAATCTAACTAAACCACAAAATTTTTTCTCTTGCGGTTCGGATGAATGTTAGCGTCAAAGTTGCCTAAATCGCATCATGAACACCCATATGTTCCGTCGTAAATGAATTATACCACTAAAATCAAACACTTGAGGACGACATGCAAAACATTACACAATGCTGGCAGGAATCTGATCTTCCGTAAGAGATGGAGGTGTTGGATCCCCAGCCATTCTCAGAAGAGATATGGGGAGCGTGTGTCCCTGAAGGATTCAAATCTCCCTCTTTGGCCAAGTTTGATTGGCATTGTTTTATATCCATCAATGTGTGAATAGAAATGTGTTTGAGAAGATCGTTGATTCAATAACGGTGAAGGTTGCGTGAGACACACTGGTATAATGCTATGGTGGTGATATATTAGTGATGAAGGTGATTCTTCGGTCTCTACGTAAGTAGTATGAGAATCTCAACATGAAGAATAATGAGAAGCTACCCAATTACATCTCCAGAGTAATTCTGATCACAAATGAGATGAAATCTTCTAGAAAGACTCTCTCTGAACAAGTAATCATTGAAAATGTACTGAGATCACTTACTCCTTAATTTGATTACATTATTGAAACAATGGAACACTTTAAGGACCTCAGCACCATGAGAATTTAAGAGCTGCAGAATAATCTAGAGGCATAAGAGTTTCATCTAATTGAGAGAACCTCTGAAAGAGAGGTAGAGCAGGCTCTAAAGGAGTCTTCTGGTAAGAAGAATCAGAAGCAGTTTTGGTCAAAGGTCAAGAAGAGACATGGTGGTGGTTATCAAAAGTCAGAAGCCTCCAACTTTAATGAGAAGAAACAACATAATAGAAAGGAGAAGTTTGACGAGAAGAAGGCTCAGTGCTACTGTTGTAAGAAGTTTGGTCACTTTGTTGCTGACTATTGGTCAAACAAGGAAAGAAAATCAGAAGAAGCAGACATAGAAAAAGGAGAGTATGGTAATGAACGTGTGATATTGATAGCTTCTAAATCTGATTGTGGATATTTGGTAGACTGGTGGTATATGGAAATTGGTTGCTCAAATCACCTAACTAAAAAGAAAAAAATGGCTGATTAATTTTGACTTTAGAAAGAGGACAAAGATAAAATGTGCTAATGATAAGTATCTTAATGCTGAAGGAATGGAAAATGTCAAGGTCAGAGTGAAGAATGGAAACACTGTTATGATCAAGGATGTTTGGTATGTTCTTGGCATGAAGAGAAATCTGATGAGTGTAAGATATCTAATTGAGAAAGGTTTCTCAGCTACTACGAAGGACAATCTCTTAAAGTTGTATGAATTTAATCAGAATCTGATTATGCAATATAAACAGAGAAGCAACAGAATATTCAAACTGAATGTGGAAACAATTAAAACTAAATGCCTTAGTACAAAAGGTACTAAAGGTGATAGTGAGTTGTGGGACAAGAGATTGGGGGCATCTGAACTTTAGAAGCTTAGGGCATCTGAATTTTAAGAAGATGGTACATAACATTTCTAAGATTGTGAAGCCTGAGAAATCATGTGAGATATGCATGAAAGACAAGCAACCTAGGCTTTCATTTGCATCAGAAATGGCTACAAAAGAAAAACATGCTCTGGGAGTAGTGTATTCTGATGTATATGGATCATTTGAAGTACGTTCACTTAAAGGAAACAAGTACTTTGTGTCATTCGTGGATGAGTTCACAAGAATAACATGGGTAGCACTCATAGAGTTTAAGCATGAGGTGTTTTTCGAGTTTCATAAGTTCAAGGTGAATGCCTAAATAGTTATCTCAACTTCACTATCTCTAAATCAAAGTGAAATTCTAAAACCTACTTTACTCTCACTTTATCTTGTCTCATTATCCCTCTCAACTCACTTCAACCCTCAATCTCTTGCCATTCCCAGTGTTTCTCATTCCCTTACCACCGGTTGTCCTCCATTTCCTTGTATACTTTTTCCTTTCACTTTGTGCCTCTCACCATTTATCCACCTTTTTAGGAAGTTCATAGTAAGTTTTAGCATTGTTTGAAAACTAACTCTGTGTTAGTTTAGATTAGTTATCCAACCAAGTGTGGTTACTTGGATTACAAGTAATGTCTCTCCATCATATAAATAAGAACCATCATATGATAAATCAATAGAGGTTTGCTTTACATCAATAAGTGGTTTTAGGGGCTTTGTTCAAAGGTCATGTTTGTCTTTCAATCTTCTAACGTAGTTCTTTGATTAAAGGAAAGAAAGTTTGTTATTTATGTTATCTTCATCTTCCTTGTGTTACATTATTTATTCAAGCTCCTTCCAGATGCAACATTGGAACAACAAAAACTTGCGGAGGAGAGCAAACTTAAAGATATCAAAGCCAAGAATTACTTATTTCAAGCAATTGATCATATAATTCTTGAGGCAATCTTGATTCACAACATAATAAAGGATAGTTGGGATTCAACGTATAGGAAGTATCAAGGTACAATAAAGGTAAAGGGAAGAAATAGAACATTCAAACTGAATATGGAAACAATTAAAACTAAATGCCTTAGTGGAAAAGGTACTGAAGGTGATAGTGAGTTGAGGCATAAGAGATTGGGGCATCTGAATTTAAAAAGCTTAGGACATCTAAATTCTAAGAAGCTGGGTAACATAGAATTTCTAAAATTGTGAAGCTTGAGAAGTAGTGTGAGATATACATGAAAGACAAGCAACCTAGGTTGTCATTTGCATCAGAAGTGGGCTACAAAAGCAAAACATGCTTTGAGAGTTGTGTATTCTGATGTATATGGACCATTTGAAGTACCTTCACTTGGAGAAAACAAGTACTTTGTGTCATTTGTGTATGAGTTCACAATAATGACATGGATAACACTTATCAAGTTTAAGCATGAGGTGTTTTCTGAGTTTCAGAAGTTCAAGGTGAAGGCTGAAAAACATAGTGGTTAGAAGCTGAAAAATTCTAAGAACTAATGGTGGAAGTGAGTACAACTCATAAGAGTTCAGAAGGTTCTATGAGCAGAATGGAGTTGAACATGAGGTGATTGCTCTATATACTCCACAACAGAACGGTCTTGCTAAAACAAGAAATAGAATGTTACTTGATATGACAAGGAGCATGCTGAAGGAGAAGAAGCTCCCTCAAATAAGATTTGCAGAGTTTGACATGTTACAAGATACGAAGATAGACTTTGGAGGGGGAAGTCATTCAGTGTTCCATGTTGGTAGGCTCTGAACTAGTGAGTATTGATGAAGCTCTCAAGAAGAAAGTGTGGTTGGAAGTCCATGAGAGAAGAACTTGAGGCTATATAAAGAAACAAGACTTGGGAGTTGATTGAGCTTCCAAAGAACAAGAAAGACATCAGTGTGAGGTGGGTTTACAAGTTGAAACTGAAGTCTTATGGATCAATTGGAAAACATAAAGCAAGGTTAATATCTAGAGAATTTCTACTGAAATCTTGATTATATTACTTTGAAGTGTTTGCACTTGTAGCTAGACATGAAATAATCGGATTGGTGATTGCTAGAAATGCTAATAGAATTTGGCCTCTGATGCATTTAGATGTGAAATCTGCATTTTTGAATGGTCCTTTACAAGAGGAAATTTATGTGTCACAGTCTCTTGAATTTGTGAAAAAATAATCAACAAAGTAATGGTTGTACAAGTTGCATAAAGCCTTTTGTATGGACTGAAACAAGCTCCTAGAGCTTGGAATCTGAAAATTGATTAATTTTTCAAGCTTCAAGGATTCAGAAAATGTGAGATAGAGTATGGTGTTTATGCCCAGTATACATCTGATAGCAATATGATTCTGGTGTGTCTATATGTTGATGACATATTGATAAAATAGAGTTGTTCAAATAAGATAGTCAAGTTCACTAAGGTGCTAATGAATGAGTTTGAGATGACTGATCTAGGAAATATGATATAATTTTACATCAGCTGAAGTATAAACTTGAGCTTCTGAAGAGATTTGAGCTAATAAGTTGCAAGTCTGCAATCACACCTACTGAAACAAATTACAAGTTGGATTGGTGGTGATGTAGATGCTACAATTCTTAAATAGTTGGTAGGCCCATTGAGATATTTATGTAATACCGTACCAGACATCTAATATGCAGTTGGAATTGTGAGTATGTTTATGAACAAACCAAAGTGGTCACATTACCAAGTCGTTGTCAAGATTCTTAGGTATATTAAGGGGACTTTGAAGTATGGAATTTTGTTCTCTTCTGATGCTAAATCTGGTTCAGAGCTGATATGCTATTGAGACTCTGATTGGTGTGGATACAGTGTTGAATGAAGAAGTACTTCTGGATATTTCATCAAGTATTTGGGATGTCTCATTTCTTAGTGCTCGAAGAAGCAAAAAGTGGTTGCATTGTCAACCTACGAAGCTGAGTATATTGGCGGTGCTTTGTCTGCATGCCAAACTGTTTAGATTCTAAACATATTGCATGATCTAAAGATCAAGGTGAGAAAGTATATGAGGTTGATGATTGAGAACAAATCATCTATAAGCCTTGCCAAGAACCCAATGCTGCATGAAATGAGCAATCACATTGACACAAAGTTTCATTTTTTGCACAACCAGATTCAAAATGAGTGTTTAAAATTGTTCATTGTATCACTCGGTAACAACTTGCAGATGTGTTCACTAAAGCTATCAAGATTGAACACTGTATTCATTTGAGAGATGTAATTGGTGTTGGTGATTTTAGTCTTAAATATGAATTGAGAGATGATGTTATAGTGTAATTCAAATTTAGTTAGTTAAATTCATTTAAGTTGCATTTAAGATTAATTTGAGATATCTTTTTAGTTTCTTTGTAGTATATAAATTGAACGTTGTATCAATTTGATATAGCACTTAACCGTTTTCTATTAAAAAGTGAAAGTTAGTTAGAATTTTTCCATCTTCTTTATCTTTAATCTTATACTTTAATTAAATTTATATAATACATTTTTATTATTTCTAAAATATATCATAGCGTTGTAAAAATCATAATATAGAGATTTTAAATTAAATGTTATTAACAATTAATATTAAAATATACTTATCGGGACATTATGATTTACGTGTATTAATTTATTTATATAAGAGGATTTTAATTAAAGATAAAGTATACTATAATTGTTTCATTTTAGAATGAGAAAAATACTAAAACATAAATTGAAATTAATTATATGTGTTGTGAAACCAACAATTCCAATTAAAATGACATTTACATTTTGTTTCCTGAATACCCTGTTCGGTGCATATGACAAAATATTTTCCATGTAAATCATATTAATGTATATTTTAAAGTGGAGTACTTTAATATATTATTACTTACCATTTCGTAATGAAAACATGAAACGAATATTATATTTTCGTGATTGCATATTTTGTCTTTTTGAATATAAAGTTAGAGAGTCATTCTTATCCTATATGTATGTTAATAAAAATATATATGAACGGTATATATATATATATATATATATATATATATATATATATATATATATATATATATATATATATATATATATATATATATATATATATATATATATATATATATATATATATATATATATATATAATAATATATATATATAGTATGCACAAAAGGAATTTCACAAAAATATATGTTATAAGAATAGGAACATGTATCGTATTCTGCTAGCAGTACTGTGCAAGAATTTGATGTGCTACAGTGAAAGAAGATAATACGTAAGAGTGTCGTGTGGTGTTGTGCAAAAGTAATTCAATTGTATGATAATGGTTTAAGGAAATTAAATGTGCTTTTGTAGAATATGTACTTAACAATAAAGTATATAGACTTTTTCATTTGTATTCTAATAAAATTATTGATTTTTAAATGTAGAATTTTTTGAGAACCTCATTATGAAGGATAAGGAATTCGATTTCCATAAATGAAGAACCTCACGATTAAGGTTCTATACGGATTGTTTAAACATAAGCCGGGAAGTTCGTCACGGATTGTTGAAAAACAATTCGAACTTAGAATAAGCAAGAGATTTCGAATGGTTAAGGATCTAGGACAGGACAAAATCGATTGTAAATTTATTTCTTTTAGTTAGTAGAAAGAAATAATGAGAACTTTGTCCGTAAGATTCCTTTTATTCTTCAAGTGGAAGATGATCCTAAGATTTACAAGAAATAAGTAACTTCAAGGGATTCTTCTTGGAATGATGTTATCCAGGACAAAATGAATTCAATAATGTCAAACCACATTTAGGAACTTGTCGGTCTACCTAAATGATCAAGACCCATTGGATCATGTAAGTGGGTGTTTATAAGAAAATAGCATAGTGATTGTACAATAAACACCTATAAGGATAGATTAGTAACCAAGTGTTTTATACAAAAGTAAGGTATTGATTATTTCAACACATATGCACTAGTAGCAAGCACAAGATAATTTTGAGTTTCGTTTGCATTAGCTTCTTTGTATGACCATATAGTTCATAAAATGGATGCTAAAACATCATTCTTAAATAGAGATCTCGACAAGGAGATTTACATGAAGCAATCAGAAGGTTATGTGATTCTTGATAATGAACAAAAGGCGTGCAAGCTTATCAAATCCTTATATGGATTAAAACAAGCGCCGAAACAATGACATTAAAAGTTTAACTTTGTAATTGTAATATTCACCAATTAAGGAAGAGACACACAACTTAGGGTGAGACTTTTCAATCATTATCAAAACACAAATTCAAAGAGTTTTTCATCATCAAAAAAGGGAGATTATGAAGAATACATCTTATATCTAGTACAGTTTTGATGAAGACAAATATTATCAAAGAAGAAAATGTTAAAAAGTGGCATGCACATCAATGATGAAGTTGATCAAAAAGGTTTAATATAGAAGTTCAAGTGAAGATTTAAGATATGTGAAAATAAATAAAGTGCTCATTGCAATTTATATTATACTACTTTAAATTTCTCATAATTTCTTCTCTCACTTCATCCTAAAACCTTCTTGTATCATCATGCATGATTATCTAAAAACCTTATTCATCTTATTATTGTTACAAGTGTTTATACACAAAGTTGTGTAAGACTGTTGTGATATTCATTTTTCTCTATGTTGATTATATGATTGACCATTAACAAAGAGATGAATGGAATTTTAGAAACAAAGAGGTTTCTAACTTCCAGATTCAAGATAAATGATCTTTGACTAGTCAACACACTTTTAAGGATCAAAGTAAAGTGAAATAGTGGGGGGGTTATGAATTTAGTCAAACACACTATAATGAGAAAATGCTTGATAAGTTTAAATACATACGCTTTAAGGAAGTAAAAACTTAATTCGACCCTAGTGTTAAACTTCAAAAAAAAATGGAAGAATTATGGTCCAATTGAAATATTGCAAGTACAATTGGAGGTCTAATGTGTTTAATGCAATGCAGCAAGCCTGACATGACATTTGTAGTTACTAATATGAGTAGCTTTACTAGAAATCTAAACGATGAAAACATTGGAAGACCATAACTAGAATTTTCAGTTATTTTTTAAAACCAAAAATGCCTTCATTACGGTAAGTTTCTTACCATACTAGAAGGATATACAAATGCGAGGTTAATATCGAGTATTGGAAATTATAAATCTATAACTGGGTGGATATTTATATTAGCTTGAAGTGCATTTTCTTGGAAGAGCGGGAAACAAATATGCATTACTCTCTCGACCATGGAATTAAAATTTGTGGCTCTTACTTCCGCCGGTCAAGAAGTTGAATAGTTGAGGGACTTTTTGTTGAAAGTTTCATTGACTAAAGACAATGTTTTAAATTTGTTGATACAATGTGATAGCCAAACCATTTAGAGAATTCAACGAAGTGTATAATAAAATTTCTAGGCACATAGGACTTAGACATTCTTTTATGAGAAAATTGATTAAAGATATAATTATTTCACTCACGTATATATGATCGAGCTATAATTTAGCTGATTCACTTACTAAATCACTGGCTAGAGACTTAGTAAAGACTACCTCGAGAGTTATGAGATTGAAACTTCTTGAGTAAGGGTTCCGACAATAGTAGCAACTCAATCTAAAGTTAACAAACCTTAACCTAAGATTCAATGGGTAACAACAAATCGTTGATTTGGATGTTTGTGCAAAAGTTTGTGACAATGTTGAGTATTACATATTGAGGGTTGAGTTTTTCCAAACTCTTAATGATGTTTTATATCAAGGATACGTGTCTTAAGAAATAGATACAAAATGAACTTCACCTATATGAATTTTGAGATGATGTCATCTTAAAGTGAAAGTTGTAATTTTTCTCATGAAAACAAGAAAAGTACATGGCCATAAATAGGCTAGGTGAGAGGTGTAGGCAAAGGAACATTAAATAATGCATGTAAGGTAACATCGGTATAATCACAAGGGATAATGGTTCAAAACAAAGCTATCTAAAATTCCGATTAAACTTTGCATTATACTTACTAAGGTTAAATTCAAATCGAAAGATATTTAACTGTATTAACATTTTTTTCCTCTCTTTTTCTGAAACTGGTCTTGTTATTATTAAAACAAGTGGGAGATTGTTGTAAATTATTAACAATTAACAATCTTGAGTGTGTTACAAAATGACAAGAAAATATGCAAGTGAAGGTTAACTTTTGAATTCTGAAATAGGCAACACTTGTGTAGTGTTACAATAGGCAGTTTGTATTTTGAATTCGAAAATAATGCACCACTTTGTGAAGTGTTGCAGAATGCGAAGCAGTACAGCCTTTGAAAACTTTTGTTGTACACGAAACAATGCAGTGTTTGAAAAGTGTTGTTGTATGCGAAATAGTGCAATATTTAGCACAAGTGTTGATGAAAGAGTGTGTTTCATCAATTTGGTCTATAAATTGAGCATTCTGAATTCAAAAATTCATAACAAAAACACATATCGTCTAGAATAAATTCCATACACTCTTTGCTACATTCTAGTTTTCATCTGTCTTGTGCAAACTCGATAAGGCTGAAATATCTTGGATATTCCAGCATAAAAACTCTAAGATATTCGAGAGTACTTGGAATACTATAAAAAAAGTGATTTTTCAAGATTTCAGTCTCGATCCATTTGTCTCACAATTAATTTTTCTAACATAGGATGCATTATGAAACTAAAGACATTGTAGAAGAAAGATTTGTTGATTTTGTAATGTGTTCTTGTTATATACAATCTTAGTCTAACTTCTAACATATATGTTCATAGTATGGTTTTAAGTTGCGGTTCACAATTGTAATTGTGGCCGAAATATTGTTGATGCAGTTGTTGGCGCAATCATATTAGACCGCAATTGCGGTGTGATTGAAATCATGTGCTTTCACATATTAAAAACTTGATCAGGTAATCAAATATTTTCGTCAAAATTTAAAATTCAAAACTCAATTTTCTTTTGAAAAATCTTAATGATTTTTACCAATGTATTTCAAACTTTTCTCAATCAAAATTTACGTCGCAATTTCACCAATGAGATAGTTCGATTATAGTTTTAGGGTTGAAACTCGAACTGACCTGAACGGGATGTTCTTCCGTAACGATTACAACTAGTATAAAAGTATTTCTAATCATAAATAATCAAATTTCATAGACTAAGATACTATTTTATATGTTGTTTAAATATAATGTGGTGTTTGAGATCCACTATAGATATCGATGTTTTTGGTAATGACAAAATAATATAATAATAAAAAAGAAAATCATTGAAATACACAAGGAAGATTTCAGTTAGCACGCCATGAGGTGTTAAACCAACTACCAAAAAGAAAAAATAAAGATACAACATAAAACTCAAAAAAAAAAAAAAAAAAATCAAAGATAATAAAAAAAAATCAAATTATAAAAAAAAACAAAGAAACACAAACTAATAAAATCCTTATTTAGAAAGAATATATATATATATATATATATATATATATATATATATATATATTGTTCTGGACTGGGCCGAGGCTTAGCCCACAATCGAGAAGGCCCAAAATCCCACTGAGGTTGGGCCCAATTGGACCACACTGATGAGCAGGGACCCATGGGCAGAACCTCCTTCCCGTCAGGCGGGGTGCCCATCCTGACGAGCAGAACCTGTGCCCATCCCGTCAGGGCAGAACCTCCTCCCGTCAGGCAGGTGGCCCATCCTGACGAGCAGAACCTGTGCCCTCCTGACGAGCAGAACCTATGCCCAGCCCGTCAGGGCAGAACCTCCTCCCGTCAGGCAGGTGCCCATCCTGACGAGCAGAACCTGTGCCCATCCTGTCGGGCAGAACCTTGTGCCCATCCCGTCAGGGCAGAACCTCCTCCCGCCAGGCAGGTGCCCATCCTGACGGGCAGAACCTGTGCCCATCCTGTCGGGCAGAGCCTGTGCCCATCCCGTCAGGGCAGAACCTCCCCTCCGCGGGGAGAATAACGTGCTCGGCGCACGTTCTCCACGTGCTCCCCTCCGCGGGGACACGTCACCGGCCAACTGCCCACCTCCGAAAGAGCAGGTCAAACCCACTCTCCGGAGATCTAGGAGCGGTTGAACTAGGGCGAAGACCACGTCCTGGTCTTCACTACGCACGTAAGCCCTAGCAGTCATTAGGGTTGGGCCTGGTCATCCAGCCCACCTCGAATGACCGTTGGCCCCAGCGCTGGGGTCTCTCTATAAATACCCTCTTCCCCAAGAGGGCCAGGTAATTCACCTCTTCTAACTTTCTGTTCTTGCTCTCACTCTGCCCAAATTCTGACTTTGGCATCGGAGTGCCTTGCAGGTACACCCCCTCCTCATCCTCAACACCGGTGAACAGGAAGCAGCCTAACGGAGCGTGGCCATCCAGTGATCCCCTTCTGATCAGGTCAGATCAGTGGCGCCGTCTGCGGGAAACTAAGCTCCCCCGTTCCTCCGAGCAGAGAACCAAAGCTTCATCTCTCAAAACTTCAAGATCACGAGTGCCCTCCGCCATGGCGACGCTGTTCACATTGTCCTCCCTTCGTCGAGCAGAAGACTCCGATGGGCAGGACCTGGCTGCCCACCAGCCAGTCTTTGTACTCCTTTCGCCGAGCAGAAGACTCCGATGGGCAGGACCTAGCTGCCCACCAGCCAGTCTTTGTCCTCCTTTCGTCGAGCAGAAGACTCCGATGGGCAGGACCCTGGCTGCCCACCAGCCGATCTTTGTCCTCCTTTCGTCGAGCAGAAGACTCCGATGGGCAGGACCTGGCTGCCTACCAGCCAGTCTTTGTCCTCCTTTCGCCGAGCAGAAGACTCCGATGGCAGGACCCTGGCTGCCCACCAGCCAATCTTTGTCCTCCTTTCGTCGAGCAGAAGACTCCGATGGACAGGACCTGGATGCCCACCAGCCAGTCTTTGTCCCCTCCTTTCGCCGAGCAGAAGACTCCGATGGGCAGGACCCTGGCTGCCCACCAGCCAGTCTTTGTCCTCCTTTCGCCGAGCAGAAGACTCCAATGGGCAGGACCCTGGCTGCCCACCAGCCAGTCTTTGTCCTCTCTTTCGTCGGGCAGAAGACTCTGCCGGGCAGGACCCTAGCTTTCATCCATCCTTGTCCTCCCTTCGAAAACCTACTACCTCGAAAACTTACACGGGACCATATAAGCTCGACCATGGAACGCTGAAAAGCTAAAAAATACTACAGTTAAACAACACTGCCCCGCGTGGGACAACCCGCGCGAACAATAGGGTGGACTGATACGACCACACCTCACCGACCTTACCTTAGCGGGCACTTATACCTCCCCGAACAAAAAGAGAATAGCCCGCTCGACGGCACCCCTCGATCGAGAGTCGCCGCCGCAAGTTATCATAAATCGGCCGAACGCCCAGCTCGCGATGGGATGTTCAAGCCTACAGGATAGATCACAACCGTGACCTAACTCTTGTCCGCCCAGGAAGCTACCCCGGGCATCCGGATAGTTCCCCACACTACCGGGTAACACGCACCCGAGCAAAGGTCCCCCACAAAACAATAAACATTCACGTCATAATGGAGCTCGGCAAAACGAGCCAACACTTAGCGAAAAAGCATAACGATCATGCACGCACACAAAACTTAGAAAGGAAAACAAGAATTCCATAAAAGGGGCACAAGCCCAGAAGTCAAAACGTTATAATAAACGGGCACGACCCCGGGTGTCGAGCAGAAACGATCGAAGGTGTCGAGCATAATTTTTTTTGATGTCGAGCGACTGCAATTTCGCCCTTCCCAGATGATCGATACGATCGACGACATTCTCGCATCCTGCCTGACATATCAGCAGCGCGCAACGCTATTCTCTACTTAAGTCATAGCTCTCCTGACAGCGAACTACGACTTGGGGGGGCTCCTGTTCTGGACTGGGCCGAGGCTTAGCCCACAATCGAGAAGGCCCAAAATCCCACTGAGGTTGGGCCCAATTGGACCACACTGATGAGCAGGGACCCATGGGCAGAACCTCCTCCCGTCAGGCAGGTGCCCATCCCGTGGGCAGAACCTGTGCCCATCCTGACGGGCAGAACCTGTGCCCATCCCGTCAGGGCAGAACCTCCTCCCGTCAGGCAGGTGCCCATCCTGACGAGCAGAACCTGTGCCCATCCTGTCGGGCAGAACCTGTGCCCATCCCGTCAGGACAGAACCTCCTCCCGTCAGGCAGGTGCCCATCCTGACGAGCAGAACCTGTGCCCAGCCCGTCAGGGCAGAACCTCCTCCCGTCAGGCAGGTGCCCATCCTGACGAGCAGAACCTGTGCCCATCCTGTCGGGCAGAACCTTGTGCCCATCCCGTCAGGGCAGAACCTCCTCCCGTCAGGCAGGTGCCCATCCTGACGGGCAGAACCTGTGCCCATCCTGTCGGGCAGAGCCTGTGCCCATCCCGTCAGGGCAGAACCTCCCCTCCGCGGGGAGAATAACGTGCTCGGCGCACGTTCTCCACGTGCTCCCCTCGCGCGGGGACACGTCACCCGGCCAACTGCCCACCTCCGAAAGAGCAGGTCAAACCCACTCTCCGGAGATCTAGGAGCGGTTGAACTAGGCGAAGACCACGTCCTGGTCTT
>OZ012741.1:2947369-3302233 GCA_963859935.3 Lathyrus sativus | reverse complement strand
AGAGAGAGAGAGAGAGAGAGAGAGAGAGAGAGAGAGAGAGAGAGAGAGAGAGAGAGAGAGAGAGAGAGAGAGAGAGAGAGAGAGAGAGAGAGAGAGAGAGAGAGAGAGAGAGAGAGAGAGAGAGAGAGAGAGAGAGAGAGAGAGAGTATGCACAGAAATATATGTTATAAGAATAAGAACATGTATCGTATTCTGCTAACAGTACTGTGCAAGAATTTGATGTGTTACAGTGAAAGAAGATAATACGTAAGAGTGTCGTGTGGTGTTGTGCAAAAGTAATTCAATTGTATGATAATGGTTTAACGAAATTAAATGTGCTTTTGTAGAATATGCACCTAACAATAAAGTATATAGACTTTTTCATTTGTATTCTAATGAAATTATTGATTTTCAAAATGTAGAATTTTTTGAGAACCTCGTTATCAAGGAGAAAAAATTCGATTTCCATAAATGAAGAACCTCACGATAAAGGTTCTACACGGATTGTTGAAACATAAGCCGGAAGTTCGTCACAGATTGTTGAAAAACAATTCGAATTTAGAATAAGCAAGAGATTTCGAAAGGTTAAGGATCTAGGACAGTACAAAATCGATTGTACATTTATTTCTTTTAGCTAGTAGAAAGAAATAATGAGAACTTTGTCCGTAAGATTCCTTTTATTCTTCAAGTGGAAGATGATCCTAAGATTTACAAGAAATAAGTAACTTCAAGGGATTCTTCTTGGAATGATGCTATCCAGGACGAAATGGATTCAATAATGTCAAACCACATTTAGGAACTTGTCGGTCAACCTAAATGATCAAGACCCATTGGATCATGTAAGTGGGTGTTTATAAGGAAATAACATAGTGATTGTACAATAAACACCTATAAGGATAGATTAGTAACCAAGTGTTTTATACAAAAGTAAGGTATTGATTATTTCAACACATATGCACTAGTAGCAAGCACAAGATAATTTTGAGTTTCGTTTGCATTAGCTTCCTTGTATGACCATATAGTTCATAGAGTGGATGCTAAAACATCATTCTTAAATAGAGATCTCGACAAGGAGATTTACATGGAGCAATCAGAATGTTATGTGATTCTTGATAATGAACAAAAGGCATGCAAGCTTATCAAATCCTTATATGGATTAAAACAAGCGCCGAAACAATGACATTAAAAGTTTAACTTTGTAATTGTAATATTCACCAATTAAGGAAGAGACACACAACTTAGGGAGAGACTTTTCAATCATTATCAAAACACGAATTCAAAGAGTTTTTCATCATCAAAAAAGGGAGATTATGAAGAATACATCTTATATCTAGTACAGTTTTGATGAAGACAAATATTATCAAAGAAGAAAATGTTAAAAAGTGGCATGCACATCAATGATGAAGTTGATCAAAAAGGTTTAATATAGAAGTTCAAGTGAAGATTTAAGATAAGTGAAAATAAATAAAGTGCTCATTGCAATTTATATTATACTACTTTAAAATTCTCATAATTTCTTCTCTCACTTCATCCTAAAACCTTCTTGTATCATCATGCATGATTATCTAAAAACCTTATTCATCTTATTATTGTTACAAGTGTTTATACACAAAGTTGTGTAAGACTGTTGTGATATTCATTTTTCTCTATGTTGATTATATAATTGATCATTAGCAAAGAGATGAATGAAATTTTAGAAACAAAGAGGTTTATAACTTCCAGATTCAAGATAAATGATCTCTGACTAGTCAACACACTTTTAAGGATCAAAGTAAAGTGAAATAGTGGGGGTTATGAATTTAGTCAAACACACTATAATGAGAAAATTCTTGATAAGTTTAAATACATACGCTTTAAGGAAGTAAAAACTTAATTCGACCCTAGTGTTAAACTTCAAAAAAATGGAAGAATTATGGTCCAATTGAAATATGTGTTGCACCCCAAAATTTGCCCTCACAATACAAGACTTTGTGTTCCAAGAAGGTTCACAAGGTTCACAAAATTCACAATTGGTCAGAAGAGTTGACAATTCCCTCAGACAATGCACCTCCTAAGCAGTGCATCCAAAACTAGGGTTTTGACTTTAATCAGGCTAAATGGACTTCCAAGACTTCAAGTGAGCTTCATAACATCTTATATGTGTATAAGAACCCCCATGTCAAGTTTCAAGACTTTTCTCAAAAGTTTGCTCAGTCAGATGATCAGATAAGTCAAAAGCAGTCAATGCAGTTAAAAGGTCAAACTAAGGTCAACTGTGGTCAAACCAAAGTCAAACTTCATGATTTTTTTGCCAACATCAAAGAGAGGTTGGGTGAGAAATATTATCATAATAACTGTAATACCCCAAATTTTGCCCTAAGGTTTGTCGTCGCATTTCATTGCATTTAATCAATTACTAACAAATTTGTGTAGTCGTTTGACTTTTTGCAGGTAAATATCATATGGCATGCATATTTTTTCTAAAAAGTAAAAATGGCACAATTGGCAGGAGGACATGTGTAAGGAGTTATGAGTGTGAGAGGTTGAGAGTTTGAATCTCACCTTTGTCATTTTTTTTTGTTTTTTATTATTTTTACTCTAAACTTTTCTATCTTTCATTAAAAAAAAATAACAAAAATAGTTTTTTATTATTATTTAATTATTATTTTCGTATTTTAATTAAATCATTTTTTAAAATATTATTTTTTTCACTTTTTTCTAAATTATTCATAAAAATATCCAAAAAATCATAAAATAAAAGATATTGAAAAAAATTTTGTTCTTTTTATAATATTTTTTTATTTTAGGAATCAATAGGATTATTAGTTTTTATTTTAAGTTTATTTTAATTATTTTAAATTATTTAAATTTTATTTTTTTCTTAACTAATTATTTAGTTTGGGCTTTAAAATGGGCTTTAGGGACATTATTGACAATTTGGTGTTAACCCTAATTTGTTCCCTATATATACATGTGTTGCCTTGTTGGAAAAAAGAGGAGAATGAAAAAAACCTAAGAGGAGTGAGTGCCGTTTGCCGTTATTTAGTTTTCTTCTTCATCCATTACTATTGTTTCTTTTTCTTCATCGTTTACCGTTATTTCTTTTCCTTCATCTATTACTGTTGCTTCTTTTTCTTCATCTTTTACCGTTATTTCTTTTTCTTCATCTATTACCGTTATTTCTTTTTCTTTATCTATTACTGTTACGTTTATATATATATAATTTTTAAATTGTTAGAGTTTATATATATATAAGATTTTTGATCGAATTATGTCGATACGATGTTTGCACATTTGTGTGCATGACGCGTGACATTTGTGTTAGTTCGATCTGGTTGCGATGATCGCATTTTTGTGTGAACAATAATACTATTTTTTGCTTAATTTCTTTTTCTTTGCGATAAATTTTGTTTCGTCCGATTTAGATCTGGTTGCGATGAGCGCATTTCTGCGTTAGCAACATTGTTGGGTTATTTGGCACATTTAAAATTCATTATTGCTTTATTATTATTATTATTATTATTATTATTATTATTATTATTATTATTATTATTATTATTATTATTATTATTATCATTATTTATTATTATTATCATTATTATCATTATTATTATTATTATTATTATTGTTATCATTAATTTATTAAAATTTGTTGTATATATATAAACCCTAGTTCTTACAAACCCTAAAAATTATTTTCTAAAAAAAAATAAAATCTAATTTTAATTTTCTATATAATTCTATGTATATATTTATTATAATTCTTGTAAATTTTTGTAAATAAAATTAAACCTTATAAATACTTAATGTAAAATTTTGGTGAATATGATTATTGATTAGTTAAAATTTATTTTCATCATAATGTGTAAATATTTTTCTTAATAATTGTTAATATATAATTAGAGATAATTAAATTTTTGTAAATGATTAAGAAATTTATAATTATGTTATATTTAGAACTTTATATTATAGTAATTATTTAATCATTTATGTTTCTAAATAAAAATCAAATCTTATGATATTTAGAACTTTATATTATAGTAATTATTTAATCATTTATGTTTCTAAATAAAAATCAAATCTTATGATATTTAGAACTTTATATTATAGTAATTATTTAATCATTTATGTTTCTAAATAATAATCAAATCTTATGTTTAATCACGTTATTAATTAATTATTATTGCTAATCATATTTTGTTGCTTATTATTATTTTGAAATTTCTATCTTATTATTTTTTCTAACTTTGTCTATTTTTCTCATTATTATTGTTTCAACTAATTATTTTCACTAACTTTATATTTATACTAACCTTATTTAATTTTTCTTATTATTTACTAACCCTAATATTTTATTTGCTTATTTGTTATTTTTTTTTATTTATTATAATTTTGTAATTGCCTCTTAGATGTAAATTGTAATCATTTAATTATTATTATCATTATGGTTAGTAATTAGGGAGTGCCAATATGTATGATATTTAAAAAAAATAAATTTAGATCACTTTTAAATAAAGATAATTAAAATAAACACGTCACACACGTAAGTCGATTTTAATCGCCGTTTCACTTCCTAAGGATATCCCTCAAGTTGCCTACGAATAATGGTTAAGTGGGGTGTATAAAGCAAGTCCCTCAAATGAAAAATCATCAAAGTCCCTTATGGTTGCCTTTACGAATCGAGTCCCTTTCGAAAAATGATGATAGTCCCTCCAGTTTGCTTATTACACCCCACAATGGCCTTCAAAAATCCAATTGTCCCTCACATGTCCCTTAACATCCAAAGTAAGGACTACCTACTCCATTATAGTAGGGATAGTCTTACTAAGGAAAGGATAAAGAATAAGAAAGACCTTAAAACATTAGGGTAGGCTACTCCTAGATACTTGCTCGCTTCAAAACTTTTTCACACTTAAACAAATTTCCAACAAAATTTTCAAACAAGTTTTTTTCACATCCATACACGGATTATTATTAAACTATTCTGAAATTTTTTTTGCTATTCACACACTACACTTTCAAAACAATTCAAAAGTGAGCTTAAGTACCTAAGAGCCCATGGATAACCATGGATGAAAAGGGTGCTAACACCTTCCCTTTTCATAACCTACCCCCCGGACCCAAAATATTCTCTAAGGTCTTTCCTGTTCTTTTATAACCTTTCCTTATGGATAAAATAAAAGTCGGTGGCGACTCTTGCTATCCGCAACATTGTTTAAAGTCAGTTCTCCCACCGTGTTACAGAACTGGCGACTCTGCTGGGGATTTATTTAAGAGGGGTACCCTTAGGAATTAAGATCACTTTAAATTGTTTGCCTTGTTTGCTTTATTATTATATTGTTGGGGTGCTCTTATGTGTGAAAGGTCCTAACCCGGATCTAGTGTACCTTAGGTAAATGGCAATAGACCAAGGAAACTGTACGACGTATATCGATACGGTCGATCTGGTGGCCATAGTTAGTGCGACTTCTTGGTTGGTGCTTATATTCCTTAAGTCAAGTTGAGGATAATATTGAGGCTGCCATATGTTGTCAATGCACTAACTGACTTTTAGAACCCTAGTTAACTCATCTTGGCCTTTAGAAAGTAGTGAGGTAACCGGCTTTGGTGCAGACTGAAGTTGGTTGACACTCGATACTACGCTCATTGAGATCTTAAACTTGGAGGGTTTTGGTTGGCAAGTAAGTTGCCTTCTGAACAACCACCCTTGTGAAGGATCAATGATATTGAGATCCCTTAGAACCTGGTTACTTTTGTAGGACAGGATGAACCATCTAACTTCAGGGGAGGGTACTTACCTTTAAACCTCATGCAAGCCTTTAAACCTAGGGCAATTGTGTGACTTGTTTGTGTGTGCCACATGTTTGTGATTGAACATAACATCATGACATCATCATGCATCATGAGCATATCATTTTCCCTAACCATTTCAAGGACCAAGGGATTTATTTTTGTTCTTTGTTGCAGGTCATGGCTTCTGCTCGTAGAAACACCATCAGGATCAACTTTGTAGGGATACCTCCCAAGCTCAAAGAGTTGGTTTCCCTAGTGCCTGATCATTCCCAGTTCAACAAGAGACATGGTCACTTATTGGATCTAGTTACTTCAGGGTTCAGTGAAGACATGATGAGTGTGCTGTTCCAGTTCTTTGACCCTAAGCACCATTGCTTTACATTTCCTGATTATCAGCTGGTTCCAACCATGGAGGAGTTCTCTAAACTTCTGGGTATACCTGTTCTTGATCAGAAGCCATTCACAGGCTTAGAGAAGGAGCTTAAACCAGAAGTTATTGCTGCAACTCTACATCTGAAGAAGTCTGACATTGTTCTAGAGACGAGAAGCGGAGTTAAAGGTATTCTTGCCAAGGTATTAGTGGATAAAGCTCAAATGTTCTTGAAGGCTATGAGCTACGATGCTTTTGAGGAGATCTTAGCCTTATTGATTTATGGCTTAGTGTTGTTCCCCAATCCTGATCAGTTCATAGACGTTCATGCCATCAACATATTCCTGAGTCACAATCCAGTGCCTACCTTACTTGGAGACATCCTACATTCTCTTCACACCCGTACTACAAGGGCAAGAGGAACTTTGATGTGCTGCATACCTTTACTTTCTAGGTGGTTTATTTCTCACCTTCCTCGCTCAGTAATGAAGAATGAGCAAGGGTTCAGATGGTCCAAGAGGATCATGTCACTTTCTCACCCAGACATGCCTACTGATATGGAAGACTTGCAGAGATCATGGATCCGACTGAAAGAGCAAAGGGATACTTTCGAGGCTCATTACAAAGCAAGCCAAGCAAGGATCCTAGAGCTAACAAAGCTACTTCATGAGGAACGAAACCTCAACTCATACCTCAACACAAAGAGGAAGCCTCCCACTGGGAAGAAAGAATCTAATGCTGTGTATGGTCAGCCTGATCGTAACAGAAGGCATCAGTCTGTTAGTGCAGTTCATATTTCAAATCCAACTCCTGCAACAACAGAGCAGCCTCAAGGCAACCAGCAGAGGTCTAGAAGACAGTTCACGAAGATCAACATGTCAATGGCTCAGGCATTGCAACACTTGTTGAAGGCTGAACTTATTACCCTGAGGGAGGCCCCTCAGAATCCCAAAGTTACCTCTCCCAAGTACAATCCCAATGCACGATGTGCATATCATTCAAACTGTCCAGGACATGATACTAATAACTGCTGGGTCTTGAAGAACAAAATTCAGGATATGATTGATGCTGGAGAAATTGAGTTTGATCCACCAGGTACTCCAAATGTGATTACAGCTCCAATGCTAAATCACGAGAAGACTGTCAACGCCATTGATGAAGATATTGATGAAGATCTGCATGTCTATTCAGTTATGGAGTTGAGCACACCATTGTCTGTTATCAAAAAGAGGCTAGTACAAGCTGGGATCTTTCCAGGTTGTCATGAAGATTGTCTATATTGTACCTATAAGCCGGATAGTTGCTTCATTTTGAGAGATGGGATTCAACGTCTCATGGATAAATATACTATAGTGTTTGAAAGAAGACCAGCATCTGTAGAAAGTATGGTGGATCATCTGACTCCGGGTAAGAAGATTGAAGAGGTTGACATGGTTGACAAAGTACCACTAAGAATCACTTCAAAGGGTCCCATTAAAATCACTCATCAGGGCCCAATCAAGATTACTGCTGAAGGTCCTGTGAAAGTTGTTGCTGAAGCCAGAGTAGCTCCTCTGATCATTACCACTCCTGGTCCTATTCCTTATACATTTGACAAAGCTTTGCCATGGCACTATGGGTCTAATGCTTACATCCATGGTGTCAAGCAGGAGCCTTCACCTGATATGTGTCGCTACTGCGAAAATCGGCGCCGGCTGACAGAAGAGTCGCCACCGTGCGTTATTTATCCCTCAGAGCGGGAAAGGAAACGCTCGAAGTAAACCTCGCAAAAAACGGGGAAAAGGTATGGTCATCGCAACCATAGCCTGGGTTCGGGAGTTGGTTACGCAAGGGGAAGGTATTAGCACCCCTCACGTCCGTCGTACTCGACGGGATCCACGCTTGCTTGGGTTGTCTACTGGATGCAAAACAATCTATCTACGGCTGCTAAATCTAAACGGAAGGGAATTGACTCGATAGAGCGTCGCACTCTATGCCTACGTATTCTCAGGAGAGAAAGTCAGAGTCGACGTAGTTCGGGACTACGGGGAAAATTGGCTCGCCAAGACCTCGCGTCTTGTGCCTACATACTTCCACTGGACGGAAGATCAGAGCTTTACGTAGTTCAGACTAACTATGGTTAAACAAACATTCTCACACAGCAGTGAGAAAAACAACTGGTTTCACAGGGTCGGGAACCTATGGTCAAAACTATGGCTGAGTCTCAAATGCACTTGGGCAAGAGAGAAAAAGGGTACTCAATTAATCGTCAGCGGGAAAGTCTCGATCGCACAGCCGCGAGAGAACAACAGTTAGTCGTTAGTGTGCTCGCTAGGATATCGCATCCTATGCCTACATATCTTCGTCTGGTACGAAGAATCAGAGCAGCTGTAGTTCGGCTACTACGGGACCACAGCTCAAATCTCGTTTTATTAATCTTCTGAAAAATGATTACAATGGGTTGAATATTGAAATAAATCTCCTAGGACGCTATCCTATTCTATCTTGAAAAAAAATCGAATGAAAATAGCCCCCTAACAAATGGGCCTCTAATTCTATCCCTAAAAGTCGAGAAATAAAATCTATGAAAATATCCCTAAAAGAAAATGGACTAAAAATATTAAATCGGCACTTTAATATTTTTTCTCTTTTTTCCCCTTTTCTCATATTTTTTCATATTTCTCCACATATTTTTTTCTCTATTTATTTCTTTTCTTTTTCTATTTTTCTCAAATATTTCTTTAATATGATTTTCTTTTTTTTCAATATTTTTTATAACATTTCTTTTCTCTTCTTTTTCTATTTTTTATATTTTTCTTCTTTCAATATTTTCTCTTTTTTCTTATTTCTCTTTTTTTCTTATTTCTCTTTTTTTCTTTTCCAAATATATTTTTTCTATTTTCTCAAACATATATTTTTTTCCACTTCTTTTCTATTTTTTTTTTTTTAAGTCTTTAAAAGAATAAAAAACAAGAAAATGGCTGGGGGTGTAATGTTATTACAGGGGTGTAAAAAATAAAAAAAAAAAAGCAAGGGCCCAGCCCAATCTCTCCAAGAATGCAGAAGGGAGGGGTAACTGAGTGGTCTGGGTGTGTGCAAGATAGGTTCGTTGGGCCCAAGGCCCAGACTAGCAAAAAAAACGTGATGGTGAGGTGTCAAAAAAAAAGGTGATTGGGCCTGAGGCCCATGACCCCTCCTCTCCTTCTCCTTTCTCCCTTCCAAGTTTCAGAACCCTAGATCTGTCTCTCTCTAACCGCCGCCGCCGTCAAAACCTCAATCCCCTCCGTCTCCATCCTTCGTCTCTCCCAAACCCCCTCGTTTCTCTCCTCCATTCAACCTTCGTCCTTCCTCTCAAACCTTTAGGATTTCTGGATATTCGAAATGAAGGTGTTCTTGCTGATGATTCGCATGGATCTGAGAACAAATATTGATGAATTCTGGAAAGGCGAAGACGCACATTGATGAAGGTTTCTGAAGCTGATTCTTGATTGTTGATGGATTCTGGATAAACTGAGATTCTGGTGATAATCGTTTGGAGAAGTTCTTCTTGGAAGTTTGCTGAACGGAGATCTGGATTTGCGTTGAGCGTTGGATCCCAATCTTTGAACGGTTGAATGATGTTTGAGGATGATGAAGAGGGAGGTTGGAGGCTCGTTGGAACTCCTTTCTGGAAACAACGCTTGGATGACGATGACGATGTTCTTGGAAGCTTTCTGATCTTGATGATGATGAAGGATCGAAGGTTAACGATGAAGTTTGGTGAATGAGGTTCGTTGGAGCTTGCTTCTGAGAATGACGATTGATGATGTGAAGATCTGGATGAGGATCTTGTTGATGAGCGTTCATGGATGTTGACGATGGAGGGCGAAGGTTGAGTTTCTGGATCGGTGATTGCTGAGGTGGTTTGAACAAGTAGTTGATGGTGACGAATCTTCAATGTTCTGAGGAATTTCTGGAGAATCAATGGTGGCTGGATGATGGTTCTGGTGGATCGATGGTGGTTGGATGAAGGTTGGATGGAGGAAGATGAACGGATTGAAGGTTAGTGATGGTCGGTGGATCGATGGTGGTTGGATGAAGGTGAACGGAATCTGGGCTTGGAGGGAGTTCCGGCGACGTCACGGTTGCCGCCGGCCATGCAAACCGGCCGGTGGCGCGTCTCAGGCGAGGTTCTGTGAGGCTTACACGTGGTTGCACGGTGGAGGGAGTGTGTGCATGCCTGCCACGTGTGGGCTAGCGTGGCTGAGAGAGAGAGAGGGTCGTGGATACGTGGCGTGGCGTGAAGGGAAAAAGTGGGTCCTCCAATCTTGGACACGTGTTGCTCGCTGGACTTTATACTGAGTCTTCGCTGGATTGCTCTGGAAGCTTCCAGCACACACTGGAACAAGCTGGAATGCGCTGGATCTTTCTGGATTACTGCTGAATCACTTGGACCAAATTCTGGACAAAATACATTCTGGGCCTTTTTGGACAATTGCTGAACATTCTGGACAAAAACCCCCATACTGGGCCTGCGAAAAATGAACTAAGCCCAATACGAAAATGCATAGAAAAAACTGAAAAACAATTATCCTAATTACTAGACCCAATTAACTAAACTAAGTTCAATTAAACTAATTAACTCCTAATTAATATTCTAAAATCTATTAATTTTTTTATAATATCTATAAAAGAAAATAAAACCTATTTATTTTTATAAAAGAAAACTCTTATCCATTTATTATTTTTATAAAAGAAATTCTAGAAAAAACAATTAAATTCTAAAAAACTATTAAAGCTATTTAAAACTATTTAAAAATTATACTAATATTCTAGAAAATCCTATATCATCCTAAAATGCTATTAAAATATCTAAAATGATTTAAAAACTATTATATTCTATAAAATGCTAAAAATTGATTTAAAAAGAATTAAAAATATCAAAAATCCTATTAAATCCTAAAAAATGACTTAAAAACTATTTAAAGCCCTACAAAATCCTATAAAATCCAGAAAAATCACCACAATTCCCAGAGGGACAAAATGAGCACCGAACGACACAAAAATAATCGGTAAAAAATAAACGGGCACCGAAATATCCCAAAAATCGATTCTACTGATCAAAAACACCTAAAACACGAGACGGGAGCTGTGATCCCTGATAAAATCAACACAAATGAAAAATGCAATGTATGCGATATGCAGATGCGAATGCGGTTATGCGTCGAAACATCGAGCCAAATGCGAGACCCGGTTGGTCAAATTTTGGGGTGCAACAGCTGCCCCTATTCAAGCGGCTTCGACCTGAATGGGTGAAGAGCGCTCAGCCTTCAAACATTCAAGGTAGATGACGGTTGAATACAAATGGAACCCTGAAATTTGCCAACCGCGAGAATATACTGCAAAACTGCTTGAGGAATAGCTTCCAATAACTGAAGTTTGGTTGTCACGGCAACATCTGGTCAATTTTCTGATAAATTTTCTTCTTCTCTTCAACACCTGTGTGACGCCACAAGTATTAAAATAATGCTTCATAAAGCAAACACTTTGATTCCCATCTCTCCCATGGGATCAAATCTGGTCAACTCACAGTTCATTGCGAACTTGAGGACAATTCTCCTGAGGAAATTCTGAATGGAACTGCCTGGCACCTGTTTTGACAAAGGGGGCAGCTTCAGAAGTCTGATATATGTCAATCTTTGTTGTTGTTGTTGTTGTTGCTGTTTTTTCCCGATGCTGACGTAACACCCAAATATGAAGAATCACTCCGCTGGGGAAGACAAGAAGCTGAACCACACAACTCTGCAGGTGAACAAATTCGAAATCCAATAGGTAACCATCTTGGTCTATGTTTCGACATGCGTATGCTTGAAATGATGCAATGTCCTATACGATATGTAAATGCTATACATTCTGTTTGAAAATGCGATGCCCAGACGGCATGGATGTACTATATGTTTGTATAAATGCTATGACTATATATGCAAATGCTAATGCAAGCTCTAGCTACCAGAGAACACCAGGTCTGAAAACCACTTGGCAAAATAAATGCCGAAGATAACGTCAACTCTACTGGGGATGACCTGAAGTCACAGAACCATCTCAGCAAAATAAATGCTGGAAACGAGCAATCAAATCTGCTGGGGATAACTACCCTGCTGGAGAAATGAAAAGGCAACCCTGCTTGACGACTTCACTGGGGAAAGAAAGACAACTCTGCTCGGGAATGCTCTCTTCAAACCATTGGCAACTGATTGCGCGCTGCGGGGATTGACCCAAACTGAGGTTGATTGAACGCAGCACACTGCTGGAAATGCTCATACTCTCAAGGATATCAATCTTAATCTGCTGAAGATACTCCTGATCCTACTCTGATGCGGGGTAAAAGACAATCTCGACTCTTCCGGGGATAATAAGCAACTTTCATCTGCTGAAGAGTAGCAATTCTGATCTAACAACATCCACAAGGAATTCAAACATTACTCGGAGCGCAGGTATTCGTCGAGCTTCGTATCGGGGAACATGACGACATGCGAGTCATTGGGAAATATTGTGTCAGATACCTTTAGATTTTTTGGTTTTTTTGTTTTTCTAGTTTAGAATAAACATGGATTATGTACACAGTGAAAATATGGGAAATACTAGACGAGAACTAGCATTCAAAGGTAGACTATCAGGCGAGAACTGATAGGAAAGTAGGTTAGGAAAATTGAACAATCATTGATTTTTGTGTTTTTGAACATCAGACGAGGCTGACTAGATAACAGACTGAGGTATAGACAACCAGGCGAGAACTGGCTGAAAGCTAACGTACACCAGGCGAGAACTGGTATAACACATAAGGTAAAACACACGAGAACTGATTATGCGATGACATGTACCAGGCGAGAACTGATACAACACTTGAAGAAACGGTGACCAAACGAGAATTGGTTACCAATAAACTGCACCAGGACGGGAACTGCTGCTTACAATAAACTGCACCAGGACGGGAACTGATGCTTACGGAAGGGTAGGCCAGACGAGAACTGGTTACCGATTTGCCAGGCGAGAACTGGACTTTGGAAACGACTGGTTACTGACACGCAACAGGTTTAAACTGCAGGATAATGATCCAATGACAACAAGATCTTCTTATTTGAAAGGTTTTCGATAAGGGTATTGACATGACTCCCCGATACTCAACTCTGGCTGGGGATAAACAAGCTGGTTTGAATGACTTGCCCCTGGTACACTCAGCTGGGGATAAAAGACTGGCTTGCACAACCTGCCCCAGTACAATTCACCTTGCCCCAATCTAACTCTTGGGGATACCTGCTCCGAACAACTTGCTACGAGAGGACTTCGAGAATACTTGCCCCGGTATCTGCATGGCAAAAGAATTCAATCTCCAATTAAACACCTAACAACCCAGTTGATTTCAACATTCTCTGCGATGACTTGCCCCTGAATGAGCGTTCTAGCGACTCAACCCGATCTGATTATCCTTTGGAAGCATCTGCTTTCAAATCTCAACGCTCTGAATAGCTGCCCCTGATTAGGTTCTCAAGAAGACTCACTTCTGATCAACTGCTTCCCAAACAAACTGCCCCTGCTCAACTGGAACTTCGGGACTTGTCCTCATACTGACTGATACTGAACTTACTGGAAGATAATGCCCCTGATTCACAGGGCTTCACACCATTCACCATTCTGGTTCAGACTTCTGGATTACTCAGTCCTGCTCGATTATTTTCTGCTGGAATTTCTTTCATGCCAACTACTAACCTGCAATTAGAATCGTCTGTCTACGAATGGTAATCTTAATGCAATGGTTATGCAGATTTTGAAAAAATTTGAGCTGTCACTCATTTACATGCATATGATTGAGAGTGACGAATGAACCAAAGTTCAAACGCAGTGCTTACGTGGTCAGTGAAAATACAACAAGATGTGACTAGCAAGTCAAGAAGGAGTCAGGTTACTCAACCTTATCGTAATGCGCTTCAGAATAACCCTACCTCAATTAGGTCTTTTGAGGGTTGTATCGTGGTCGGGTTCACGGTTCGTGAAACAAAGGATATTTGGCTCAAATTTTGATTTGTACCCACCCCGTCTACGTGATGTTCTCCGATCCTAAGGTTCAGTTAACCTGGCACAAGCGCTCGCCTCTTCGAGAAGTATGTTGAATGGTAAGAACCTACAGTTAAGGAATTCACAAGCTTTTCTTCTAGAGTGATAGCTACTCCTTCTTCGCTTTCGGTATCTGTGTACACGACTTTGTGATTTGCTGGGGAAAATGTTCTTTTTAACCCCTTCTTTTTCATTCTTTTGATTCCCTAATTTTTGCCTGGACTGACTCCTTTTGAGTTCTTTTCGATTTTTTCTCGATTTCTTTTGAAGTCCAGCGGGATGCCCTGATTTTTGCCTAAGTATTTAGCTTTCCAGCTTTTCTTTCTTTCTACTTAGCGGGCTTTCTTTCTTTCTTTCTTTTGGAACAAAGTCGTGTGACACTGGTTGTCTTGATTGCTCCGAAAGGATTGTAACTGTCTCACTCCTGATTGGCGAGATTTGACCTTTTAAAAGTATAAATTGATTGGTCTTTGAAAGACAACACTCCTCTGCAAGACTTGAATGCTCGGTCAAGCTAACTGCCAACTACCCTGCCCCGGGTTAAGATGTGAGGGTTTAAGTCCGAAAAAACTTCTACTTCCTGGCTCGAAGTGGTTAACAAGGGACTAACTCCTTATATCTCCAGTGTTTGGGGAATTTGAAACAATGCCTTGTACGTCATCGGTACGGTCTTATCTGAAAGCATACAATCATTGGTTATGAGTTTCAGTTTCATCATCCTCCCTCCTAACTTTGCTAGTCACAGCGAAAAAATGGAGTGAATAAAATGCAGGTGTCAGTGCAATGCAATAAATGAGCGACAGCGACATAATTAATTCAGAAAAATGCATAATCACTTTATTATTATCACCATTCAAAACATACAATGTTTAAAGCAGGTAGTAACTAACAGAAGAAGAAACTACAAATGCAAATGCTATAAAAGTCCGAGAACTGCCACTGCTGAGGCGCCTGCCTATCTGAACCACTGGCTTTTGCTGGGGAATACCCTTCTGAATCTGCGGGCTTAGACAGCTGAACTGTTAGGGATGAACAAACAGAAACCCTTCTCGAAAGGAAATGCGATCCTGATCAATCAATTGCTGTACCTTCGCCTGAAATGCTTTACAATCTTCGGTTGAGTGCCCTGGAGAGCCACCATGATAACCACACTGAACGTGGGGATTGTACCCAGGAGGGTAAGGTTCTGGAACTGGCTTAAGAGCTTTAGGCTCCACCAAAGACTTCTGGATCAAAGATGGTAGCAACTGGCTATACGGCATCGGCACTGGGTGAAAAGGAGCATTCCTTCGTTCCAAGTTGTTACGAGGTCGGTTCTGATTCTGACGCTGACTCTGATAACCTCGGCCACGAGTTCGCTGATTTGTAATGGAAGCGACATAAGATTCCTGATATGGTGCCCCAGGCACGGCTGTCTGTTCAGTATAGCAAGCAACGGGAGGTACTGATCTCTGATAAGATGATGAACCAACAAAATTCACTGATTCGCTTCGAGGATATTCAATCCTTGGCATGACTGAGTTGATCACAACTTCTTCTTCACTCTGATAGTCACGAGGGTATTCAGTTTCACCAGCTTGATCATATGGAGTAATCTGAATTTTCCCCATTCTTATGGAGTACTCAAGGCGTTCTCCTAATGCTACCACGTCAGAGAAACTTGCCGGAACTCCGAGCAATCTTTTGAAGTACGGATATTGTAGGGAATCCACAAACATGCTTGCCAGCTCTTGGTCTAACAGCGGTGGACGCACTCTAGCAGCAAATTCTCTCCATCTCTGAGCATATCTCCTGATAGGTTCATTGATCTCTTGAGACAACTCTTGCAAATGCATGCGATAAGGAGCAATGTCTAGGTTGTAATCGTACTGCTTCAGAAAAGCTCTGGCTAAATCCATCCATGACTGAATCTGATTCCTCTCTAACTGCATATACCACCTCAAAGATGCCCCAGTCAGACTATCTTGAAAGCAATGGATCATCAACTTATCATCTCGCGCAAACGCAGTCATTCTTCGACAGAACATCATCAAATGCAGCTTTGGACAGCTATCTCCCATGTACTTCTCAAATTTCGGCACTTTGAACTTGTAAGGCAACACCAGGTCAGGAACCAAACACATGCCTACAGCATCCAGGTTGACAGCATCTTTGGCTTTCAAAGCTTTCATCTGCTCTTCCAACACTCGGACTCTTCTAGCCTTTTCGAGAGCTCCTGGATCTACCATCCCAGCTGCTGGAATATCTCTTCGGTAATTCATCACAGGGAAAGCAACACCTTGATTGTTGACAGGAGGAGGACGCTCATTCTGGGCAACAAACTGCTCATGTCGATCTCGGTTCTCAACAGAAGGCTGTACAACTTGGTCTGCAGCAACATTGTTCACTTGCGGGGAATCTTCCATGGAATCATACAGAGGGTTGGACGCCATAGTGAACCCTGTCAAGGTGTTAGGAGACTGGAAATTGCCTTCAGACATGGCTACCAATAATCTTCAGCTGACTTCGACACTTGATTCTGCTCAAATCTACTCAACCCCTAGGTAGGTCTTCTGACAATCAACAGCTGCTCAATCCAAACTCCGGGTAATCACCTTCAGGAAACAAAGGCTGGATCAGAACTCTGGCTAGCTGGAGGATGATATGCAATGCAACACTGATATGCATATGATATGCAAAATGCAGCAAACAATGGGACCACAGCCCCCACACAAAATCTGGATACTGCTGCGCTGCTGACGGAGACGCTCTCTGAAAAGAGGACCAATAACGGGTAGGTTGAAAGTCAAGTTTCCTGCACAAGAAAACCCCCCCACTCACAGGTGTGGACCTATATCTGACAAGGTACGACATCCTATGCGGTCGTCAGCGTCACAGACTTTCATGAGGAATGATACGATTCCCAGAAGGAGTGGCATCGTCATCTCATGAAGAGGCCTCACTTAGCTAACTTCCAATTGATCGGTTCCCAGAGTCGACAATCCTCACGTCTGGACTCCCCTCAGATCCTCAGGACCGGAAAGGAGCACCTCTGCGAGAACCTCGTCCGAGTGCGAATTTTCGTAGGGAACTGCGCCTGCTCAGCAGACAGGTTCGTCTACTACTTCTCCGCAACTATATCTAGGTGTATACTCATACTCGAGCCCAGGTCCGGCTTATCTCAATCATAGAATACCCGTAACACCCCAACAGCAACAGATAATATCGATAAATAAGCACCTAATAGACAAGCAAACAAGCGCTAGGATTGACTCTCTCTTAGGGGACGTTGGATCCCACAAAATTGACTCGCTTTCGGGACGTTGGATCCCTAGGAAACTATCACGTTCCCCAGCAGAGTCGCCAGCTGTCGCTACTGCGAAAATCGGCGCCGGCTGACAGAAGAGTCGCCACCGTGCGTTATTTATCCCTCAGAGCGGGAAAGGAAACGCTCGAAGTAAACCTCGCAAAAAACGGGGAAAAGGTATGGTCATCGCAACCATAGCCTGGGTTCGGGAGTTGGTTACGCAAGGGGAAGGTATTAGCACCCCTCACGTCCGTCGTACTCGACGGGATCCACGCTTGCTTGGGTTGTCTACTGGATGCAAAACAATCTATCTACGGCTGCTAAATCTAAACGGAAGGGAATTGACTCGATAGAGCGTCGCACTCTATGCCTACGTATTCTCAGGAGAGAAAGTCAGAGTCGACGTAGTTCGGGACTACGGGGAAAATTGGCTCGCCAAGACCTCGCGTCTTGTGCCTACATACTTCCACTGGACGGAAGATCAGAGCTTTACGTAGTTCAGACTAACTATGGTTAAACAAACATTCTCACACAGCAGTGAGAAAAACAACTGGTTTCACAGGGTCGGGAACCTATGGTCAAAACTATGGCTGAGTCTCAAATGCACTTGGGCAAGAGAGAAAAAGGGTACTCAATTAATCGTCAGCGGGAAAGTCTCGATCGCACAGCCGCGAGAGAACAACAGTTAGTCGTTAGTGTGCTCGCTAGGATATCGCATCCTATGCCTACATATCTTCGTCTGGTACGAAGAATCAGAGCAGCTGTAGTTCGGCTACTACGGGACCACAGCTCAAATCTCGTTTTATTAATCTTCTGAAAAATGATTACAATGGGTTGAATATTGAAATAAATCTCCTAGGACGCTATCCTATTCTATCTTGAAAAAAAATCGAATGAAAATAGCCCCCTAACAAATGGGCCTCTAATTCTATCCCTAAAAGTCGAGAAATAAAATCTATGAAAATATCCCTAAAAGAAAATGGACTAAAAATATTAAATCGGCACTTTAATATTTTTTCTCTTTTTTCCCCTTTTCTCATATTTTTTCATATTTCTCCACATATTTTTTTCTCTATTTATTTCTTTTCTTTTTCTATTTTTCTCAAATATTTCTTTAATATGATTTTCTTTTTTTTCAATATTTTTTATAACATTTCTTTTCTCTTCTTTTTCTATTTTTTATATTTTTCTTCTTTCAATATTTTCTCTTTTTTCTTATTTCTCTTTTTTTCTTATTTCTCTTTTTTTCTTTTCCAAATATATTTTTTCTATTTTCTCAAACATATATTTTTTTCCACTTCTTTTCTATTTTTTTTTTAAGTCTTTAAAAGAATAAAAAACAAGAAAATGGCTGGGGGTGTAATGTTATTACAGGGGTGTAAAAAAAAAAAAAAAAAAGCAAGGGCCCAGCCCAATCTCTCCAAGAATGCAGAAGGGAGGGGTAACTGAGTGGTCTGGGTGTGTGCAAGATAGGTTCGTTGGGCCCAAGGCCCAGACTAGCAAAAAAAACGTGATGGTGAGGTGTCAAAAAAAAAAGGTGATTGGGCCTGAGGCCCATGACCCCTCCTCTCCTTCTCCTTTCTCCCTTCCAAGTTTCAGAACCCTAGATCTGTCTCTCTCTAACCGCCGCCGCCGTCAAAACCTCAATCCCCTCCGTCTCCATCCTTCGTCTCTCCCAAACCCCCTCGTTTCTCTCCTCCATTCAACCTTCGTCCTTCCTCTCAAACCTTTAGGATTTCTGGATATTCGAAATGAAGGTGTTCTTGCTGATGATTCGCATGGATCTGAGAACAAATATTGATGAATTCTGGAAAGGCGAAGACGCACATTGATGAAGGTTTCTGAAGCTGATTCTTGATTGTTGATGGATTCTGGATAAACTGAGATTCTGGTGATAATCGTTTGGAGAAGTTCTTCTTGGAAGTTTGCTGAACGGAGATCTGGATTTGCGTTGAGCGTTGGATCCCAATCTTTGAACGGTTGAATGATGTTTGAGGATGATGAAGAGGGAGGTTGGAGGCTCGTTGGAACTCCTTTCTGGAAACAACGCTTGGATGACGATGACGATGTTCTTGGAAGCTTTCTGATCTTGATGATGATGAAGGATCGAAGGTTAACGATGAAGTTTGGTGAATGAGGTTCGTTGGAGCTTGCTTCTGAGAATGACGATTGATGATGTGAAGATCTGGATGAGGATCTTGTTGATGAGCGTTCATGGATGTTGACGATGGAGGGCGAAGGTTGAGTTTCTGGATCGGTGATTGCTGAGGTGGTTTGAACAAGTAGTTGATGGTGACGAATCTTCAATGTTCTGAGGAATTTCTGGAGAATCAATGGTGGCTGGATGATGGTTCTGGTGGATCGATGGTGGTTGGATGAAGGTTGGATGGAGGAAGATGAACGGATTGAAGGTTAGTGATGGTCGGTGGATCGATGGTGGTTGGATGAAGGTGAACGGAATCTGGGCTTGGAGGGAGTTCCGGCGACGTCACGGTTGCCGCCGGCCATGCAAACCGGCCGGTGGCGCGTCTCAGGCGAGGTTCTGTGAGGCTTACACGTGGTTGCACGGTGGAGGGAGTGTGTGCATGCCTGCCACGTGTGGGCTAGCGTGGCTGAGAGAGAGAGAGGGTCGTGGATACGTGGCGTGGCGTGAAGGGAAAAAGTGGGTCCTCCAATCTTGGACACGTGTTGCTCGCTGGACTTTATACTGAGTCTTCGCTGGATTGCTCTGGAAGCTTCCAGCACACACTGGAACAAGCTGGAATGCGCTGGATCTTTCTGGATTACTGCTGAATCACTTGGACCAAATTCTGGACAAAATACATTCTGGGCCTTTTTGGACAATTGCTGAACATTCTGGACAAAAACCCCCATACTGGGCCTGCGAAAAATGAACTAAGCCCAATACGAAAATGCATAGAAAAAACTGAAAAACAATTATCCTAATTACTAGACCCAATTAACTAAACTAAGTTCAATTAAACTAATTAACTCCTAATTAATATTCTAAAATCTATTAATTTTTTTATAATATCTATAAAAGAAAATAAAACCTATTTATTTTTATAAAAGAAAACTCTTATCCATTTATTATTTTTATAAAAGAAATTCTAGAAAAAACAATTAAATTCTAAAAAACTATTAAAGCTATTTAAAACTATTTAAAAATTATACTAATATTCTAGAAAATCCTATATCATCCTAAAATGCTATTAAAATATCTAAAATGATTTAAAAACTATTATATTCTATAAAATGCTAAAAATTGATTTAAAAAGAATTAAAAATATCAAAAATCCTATTAAATCCTAAAAAATGACTTAAAAACTATTTAAAGCCCTACAAAATCCTATAAAATCCAGAAAAATCACCACAATTCCCAGAGGGACAAAATGAGCACCGAACGACACAAAAATAATCGGTAAAAAATAAACGGGCACCGAAATATCCCAAAAATCGATTCTACTGATCAAAAACACCTAAAACACGAGACGGGAGCTGTGATCCCTGATAAAATCAACACAAATGAAAAATGCAATGTATGCGATATGCAGATGCGAATGCGGTTATGCGTCGAAACATCGAGCCAAATGCGAGACCCGGTTGGTCAAATTTTGGGGTGCAACAATATGCCTGTTGACATTGATAATATTGCTGGATCTAGCAAGATCACTCGTAGTGGAAGAGTCTTCTCTCCTCCAGTTGCTTCTAAGAGTGCAGTTACTCCTGCTGTTACTTCCACCACTGATGCTCGGGGCAAGGGTCCTGTTATTAAGCCTGTATCTACTGATGTGCCAGCTGCTGATGACCTCTCTAAGCAGATGGAAGAAGTATTGAAAATCATTCGCAAGAGTGATTATGATATTGTTGATCAGCTGGGGCATACTCCCTCAAAGATTTCTATGCTCTCCCTGTTATTATGTTCTGAGGCTCATGCCAAGTCATTGATCAAGTTTCTAAAGATGGCTCATGTACCCAGTGCAATTTCTGTGGACCAGTTTGAGAATTGTGTTGCTCACCTGACCTATGACAACGGGTTAGGATTTTCTGATGCTGACTTGACCCCTGCCAAGAGGGATCATAACAGGGCCTTGCATATTTCAATTGAATGCAGGGGCACTACCCTGTCTCATGTGCTGATAGACAATGGTTCCTCTCTGAATGTGTTGCCTAAGGAAGTCCTGAACAAGCTGAGTCCTGAAGATACGGTATTGAAGCCCAGTAATATTGTGGTAAAGGCTTTTGATGGTTCTAGAAGAGTAGTGCATGGGGAAATTGATCTTCCAATCAAGGTTGGCTCTCAGGTGTTTACTGCTACATTCTATGTGATGGATATTCGTTCTTCGTACTCATGTCTGCTTGGTCGTCCCTGGATCCTTGGGGCAGGTGCTGTGACCTCCACATTACATCAAAAGTTGAGATATCCGGTGAATGGAAAAGTTGTTACTGTCTTTGGAGAGGAAGAATACTTTGTCAGCCATGTAAACACTTTCAACTTGGAAGCATGGATTTTTCCTACTGTGGGTGCTGGACTCAATAATTGGACAGCTGAAGATGTTATCCCTATCTCCTTTAGTCAGGAGTAAATACTATTACTGTGTTATGTTTTTAAATTTATAATTTCTGGAACAATTAAAACTTTCAAGCCATGTGCCTTACCCGGGGCACAATGGTGTGCTTGTTACGGGTTGTCATTTCATTTGCATCCTTCATTCGATAAAATCAGTGGACGTTTCGTTTTCGTAAATATTGTGTTCCTTGTCTTTCTTTTTCTTTTATTTTTTGCTTTATCAGCTATGTGTTCTTACACACACCCACGTCACTAAAATGCCGATCCTCATCCACTCTGGATCCAGTTGATAACAGTTCTACTATTGCCAATTACAATTTCGAGAATCCGATCTATCAAACTGAAGACGGAAACGAGGACGATTGTGAAATACCTGTAGAGCTTGCTAGGTTGTTACAGCAAGAAGAGAAAGTTATACAGCCACATGAAGAGCCAGTCGAAGTTGTGAATCTGGGAACTGAAGAAAACAGAAAAGAGATCTGAACAAGGCTAGCCCTAAAGATGACTTTCCACTGCCTCATATTGATATTCTGGTAGACAACACTGCTCAGCATAAGGTATTCTCTTTTACGGATGGTTTCTCTGGTTACAATCAAGTCAAGATGGCACCTGAAGATATGGAGAAGACTACATTTATGACACAGTGGGGCACCTTTTGCTATAAGGTAATGCCATTTGGTTTGAAGAATGCAGGGGCAACATATCAGCGTGCTATGGTGGCTTTGTTTCATGATATGATTCATCATGAGATAGAGGTATATGTGGATGATATGATAGCCAGATCTCAGAATGAAGAGCAACATCTTGATCATCTGCACAAGTTGTTTGAGAGGTTGAAGAAATACAGGTTGAGATTAAATCCAAACAAGTGTACTTTTGGAGTTAGATCTGGAAAGCTCCTGGGTTTCATTGTCAGTGGAAAAGGTATTGAAGTGGATCCTGCAAAAGTGAAAGCTATACGAGAGATGCCAGCTCCCCGTACTGAGAAGGAGGTTAGAGGTTTCTTGGGACGATTGAACTACATTGCAAGATTTATTTCCCAATTAACTACCATCTGTGAGCCAATCTTCAAGTTGTTGAAGAAAGATCAAGTGATGGAATGGAATGATGAGTGCCAGACTGCCTTTGATGAAATCAAGAGATATTTGCTAGAACCTCCAATTTTAATGCCACCAGTTGATGGAAGACCCTTGGTTATGTATTTAACAGTATTAGACAACTCAATGGGGTGTGTATTGGGGCAACATGACGAGTCTGGTCGAAAAGAGCAGGCAATATACTACCTTAGCAAAAAGTTTACCGACTGTGAAACAAGATACTCACTGCTCGAGAAAACTTGCTGCGCTTTGGCATGGGCTGCTCGCCGACTAAGACAGTATATGTTGACCCATACTACCTTGTTGATTTCGAAGATGCAGTTCAAGATTAAGCATCACAACTCTTCTCCGTATCGTCCAAAGATGAATGGGGCAGTTGAAGCTGCTAATAAGAACATTAAGAAGATTGTACAGAAGATGACTGTTACTTACAAGGATTGGCACGAGATGTTACCATTTGCTCTGCATGGTTATCGTACTACAATACGTACTTCAACAGGGGCAACCCCATTCTCCTTAGTCTATGGTATGGAAGCAGTTCTGCCTATTGAAGTTCAGATCCCCTCCTTGAGAATTATGAAGGATGCAGGCTTGGATGAAGATGAGTGGATTCAGACTCGACTTGACCAGATAAATTTGATTGATGAGAAAAGGTTAGCAGCAGTTTGTCATGGCCAGATGTACCAGAAACGGATGATCAAAGCTTTTAACAAGAAGGTTAAGCCAAAGGTATATCAGGCTGGTGACTTGGTAATCAAGCGTATTATATTACCACAGGGTGATCCTAGGGGCAAGTGGACTCCAACATATGAGGGACCATTTGTAGTCAAGACAGTGTTCTCAGGAGGTGCCATGATACTGACTACAATGGATGGTGAAGACTTCCCACAACCTGTAAACGCCGACATAGTTAAAAAATACTACGCATAAAAAGAGACCCGCTAGGTTGACAGGCCTAGGCAAAAATAAGGGCATCCCGGCAAACCAAAAGGGTTTGGGCAAAAATTAGGGATATATATATATAAAAAGATGTACACCCGGCAAGTCGAAAACCTGAAAAGGCGGCTTGGGCAAAAAGGGGTATCCCGGTGGATTGAAAACCTGAAAGGGCAATCCAGGCAAAAGTTAGGGATTAAAGCGTATGACTATGTCTCGTTTGGATCACTCATGAAACTGCAACCAGTTGTACTACTTACTCAAGCTCAAACAGATAAAGCTCAATCCAATCGTTTCCGTCTCAACAGCAAGAAGATGAGATACTTGAGTGGCAATAGTAGAATTGAAACTCAATAGGATTATTTCCCACATAGCTGATTCTTTTTGTAAAACTTCATGACAAAATTCTCTTACTAGGGTTTATGTCTCCTTGTACAAACTTACCCGTGTATGGGTCACTTTTGATATAAATAAATTCCATCTTTTGAATCCAGATTTACTTTTACCCTATTTACATAATCGAAACGTCCATTGGTTGTGTTTGAATGTATGTATGCCTTTGAATATGATTGATGTTTACCAGAAACGCATGTATGCTTTTAATATGATTGATGTTTACCAGAAATGCATGAAAATGCAGTAATAGTATTTACTAAGGACGAACGAGGGAAGGATTTCAACGAAGCTTCGCCGGTTCATCTTTACAAGACAGTTACAAACCATCAGTAGGACTAATCCATTTTCACAAAGTCTAATCTCCCCTGGAATTTATATCCATCTCTTTTATCCTCATACGGATATACGGGAAATTACTTTCCAATAAGGGCACGATGAACGAAGACGGGATGTTATACTTATCCTACTATCAAACGAAAACGAAGGTTATCTATACCTTGTTATCCCCAACAACGGGAGGTTATCTATACCTTGTTATCCCCAGCAGACGGAGGGTTATGTATTCTTCAACAACGAATCGGGATTTATTTTCCTTGGCCAGCAGTTGTTATACAAAGATATCCAGACACTTCCAGCAGTGTCATAGCATACATACATCATTTACATCATACCATAACGTATATATCTATAGTACATTACCTAAGTGCCTCATGTCATACATGCATACATAAAGCATAAACTAATGTTGTTATACAGAATGCTACCTTGTTTTCAGGTTAATTATCCAACAAACAAGCTTATGATCTTTGGGACTGCTTTATTGTAACCTCAGGGTTACTTTATCCTCCTGATGAGCTTCTTATTACTTTGGGACTGCTTTATTGTAACCTCAGGGTTACTTTATCCTCCTGATGAGCTTCTTATTACTTTGGGACTGCTTTATTGTAACCTCAGGGTTATTTTATCCTCCTGATGAGCTTCTTATTACTTTGGGACTGCTTTATTGTAACCTCAGGGTTATTTTATCCTCCTGATAGCCTCTCATAACTTCAAGACTGCTTTAGAGCTATTGATTGCTCTATCCTCCTGAAGACATATCACATTATTATTTCAAGACTGCTTTAGAGCTACTGATTGCTCTATCCTCCTGAAATCATCCTATTACTTCAAGACTGCTTTAGAGCTATTCATTGCTCTATCCTCGTGAGGTCATATTACTACTTCAAGACTGCTTTAGGGTTATTCATTGCTCTATCCTCCTGAAGCCATCTAATTATTTCAAGACTGCTTTAGAGCTATCCATTGCTCTATCCTCCTGAAATCATTACTTCAAGACTGCTTTAGAGATACTGATTGCTCTATCCTCCTGAAATCATCCTATTACTTCAAGACTGCTTTAGAGCTATTCATTGCTCTATCCTCATGAGGTCATATTACTACTTCAAGACTGCTTTAGAGCTATTCATTGCTCTATCCTCCTGAAGCCATCTAATTATTTCAAGACTGCTTTAGAGCTATCCATTGCTCTATCCTCCTGAAATCATTATTTCAAGACTGCTTTAGAGCTATTCATTGCTCTATCCTCCTGAAGCCATCTAATTATTTCAAGACTGCTTTAGAGCTATCCATTGCTCTATCCTCCTGAAATCATTACTTCAAGACTGCTTTAGAGCTATTGATTGCTCTATCCTCCTGGAGACATATCACATTATTATTTCAAGACTGCTTTAGAGCTACTGATTGCTCTATCCTCCTGAAATCATCCTATTACTTCAAGACTGCTTTAGAGCTATTCATTGCTCTATCCTCATGAGGTCATATTACTACTTCAAGACTGCTTTAGAGCTATTCATTGCTCTATCCTCCTGAAGCCATCTAATTATTTCAAGACTGCTTTAGAGCTATCCATTGCTCTATCCTCCTGAAATCATTATTTCAAGACTGCTTTAGAGCTGTTGATTGCTCTATCCTCCTGAAGACATATCACATTATTATTTCAAGACTGCTTTAGAGCTACTGATTGCTCTATCCTCCTGAAATCATTACTTCAAGACTGCTTTAGAGCTACTGATTGCTATATCCTCCTGAAGACATATCACATTATTATTTCAAGACTGCTTTAGAGTTATCCATTGCTCTATCCTCCTGAAATTACATTATTATTTCAAGACTGCTTTAGAGCTATTGATTGCTCTATACTCCTGAAGACATATCACATTATTATTTCAAGACTGCTTTAGAGCTGTTGATTGCTCTATCCTCCTGAAACCATTCTATTACTTCAAGACTACTTTAGAGCTATTGATTGCTCTATCCTCCTGAAGCCATTATTACTTCAAGACTGCTTTAGAGCTATTGATTGCTCTATCCTCCTGAGGTCAGATTTATCACTTCAAGACTGCTTTAGGGTTATCATTATTGATTGCTCTATCCTCATGAAGACATGCTGTTACATCAGTATTACTCCAGACTCCTGACAGTTCTCATTATACTACTGAAGAACTTTCCCCTAGTGGCATCTTTAAGCCCACTCAATCATGTTCAACCAACCATCAATATCACTCCATGCACTGGTGAGTGCAAATTTTTGGGCTTTTGTGTTCAATCCCCTTCAACCTTCCAGGTTACGACTGGCAAATATACCAATCTAACCCCTCAGGTTTCAGAAAATTGAACAGGGGCAGCTGTTGCACCCCAAAATTTGCCCTCACAATACAAGACTTTGTGTTCCAAGAAGGTTCACAAGGTTCACAAAATTCACAATTGGTCAGAAGAGTTGACAATTCCCTCAGACAATGCACCTCCTAAGCAGTGCATCCAAAACTAGGGTTTTGACTTTAATCAGGCTAAATGGACTTCCAAGACTTCAAGTGAGCTTCATAACATCTTATATGTGTATAAGAACCCCCATGTCAAGTTTCAAGACTTTTCTCAAAAGTTTGCTCAGTCAGATGATCAGATAAATCAAAAGCAGTCAATGCAGTTAAAAGGTCAAACTAAGGTCAACTGTGGTCAAACCAAAGTCAAACTTCATGATTTTTTTGCCAACATCAAAGAGAGGTTGGGTGAGAAATATTATCATAATAACTGTAATACCCCAAATTTTGCCCTAAGGTTTGTCGTCGCATTTCATTGCATTTAATCAATTACTAACAAATTTGTGTAGTCGTTTGACTTTTTGCAGGTAAATATCATATGGCATGCATATTTTTTCTAAAAAGTAAAAATGGCACAATTGGCAGGAGGACATGTGTAAGGAGTTATGAGTGTGAGAGGTTGAGAGTTTGAATCTCACCTTTGTCATTTTTTTTTTGTTTTTTATTATTTTTACTCTAAACTTTTCTATCTTTCATTAAAAAAAAATAACAAAAATAGTTTTTTATTATTATTTAATTATTATTTTCGTATTTTAATTAAATCATTTTTTAAAATATTATTTTTTTCACTTTTTTCTAAATTATTCATAAAAATATCCAAAAAATCATAAAATAAAAGATATTGAAAAAAATTTTGTTCTTTTTATAATATTTTTTTATTTTAGGAATCAATAGGATTATTAGTTTTTATTTTAAGTTTATTTTAATTATTTTAAATTATTTAAATTTTATTTTTTTCTTAACTAATTATTTAGTTTGGGCTTTAAAATGGGCTTTAGGGACATTATTGACAATTTGGTGTTAACCCTAATTTGTTCCCTATATATACATGTGTTGCCTTGTTGGAAAAAAGAGGAGAATGAAAAAAACCTAAGAGGAGTGAGTGCCGTTTGCCGTTATTTAGTTTTCTTCTTCATCCATTACTATTGTTTCTTTTTCTTCATCGTTTACCGTTATTTCTTTTCCTTCATCTATTACTGTTGCTTCTTTTTCTTCATCTTTTACCGTTATTTCTTTTTCTTCATCTATTACCGTTATTTCTTTTTCTTTATCTATTACTGTTACGTTTATATATATATATAATTTTTAAATTGTTAGAGTTTATATATATATATAAGATTTTTGATCGAATTATGTCGATACGATGTTTGCACATTTGTGTGCATGACGCGTGACATTTGTGTTAGTTCGATCTGGTTGCGATGATCGCATTTTTGTGTGAGCAATAATACTATTTTTTGCTTAATTTCTTTTTCTTTGCGATAAATTTTGTTTCGTCCGATTTAGATCTGGTTGCGATGAGCGCATTTCTGCGTTAGCAACATTGTTGGGTTATTTGGCACATTTAAAATTCATTATTGCTTTATTATTATTATTATTATTATTATTATTATTATTATTATTATTATTATTATTATTATTATTATTATTATTATCATTATTTATTATTATTATCATTATTATCATTATTATTATTATTATTGTTATCATTAATTTATTAAAATTTGTTGTATATATATAAACCCTAATTCTTACAAACCCTAAAAATTATTTTCTAAAAAAAAATAAAATCTAATTTTAATTTTCTATATAATTCTATGTATATATTTATTATAATTCTTGTAAATTTTTGTAAATAAAATTAAACCTTATAAATACTTAATGTAAAATTTTGGTGAATATGATTATTGATTAGTTAAAATTTATTTTCATCATAATGTGTAAATATTTTTCTTAATAATTGTTAATATATAATTAGAGATAATTAAATTTTTGTAAATGATTAAGAAATTTATAATTATGTTATATTTAGAACTTTATATTATAGTAATTATTTAATCATTTATGTTTCTAAATAAAAATCAAATCTTATGATATTTAGAACTTTATATTATAGTAATTATTTAATCATTTATGTTTCTAAATAAAAATCAAATCTTATGATATTTAGAACTTTATATTATAGTAATTATTTAATCATTTATGTTTCTAAATAATAATCAAATCTTATGTTTAATCACGTTATTAATTAATTATTATTGCTAATCATATTTTGTTGCTTATTATTATTTTGAAATTTCTATCTTATTATTTTTTCTAACTTTGTCTATTTTTCTCATTATTATTGTTTCAACTAATTATTTTCACTAACTTTATATTTATACTAACCTTATTTAATTTTTCTTATTATTTACTAACCCTAATATTTTATTTGCTTATTTGTTATTTTTTTTTTATTTATTATAATTTTGTAATTGCCTCTTAGATGTAAATTGTAATCATTTAATTATTATTATCATTATGGTTAGTAATTAGGGAGTGCCAATATGTATGATATTTAAAAAAAATAAATTTAGATCACTTTTAAATAAAGATAATTAAAATAAACACGTCACACACGTAAGTCGATTTTAATCGCCGTTTCACTTCCTAAGGATATCCCTCAAGTTGCCTACGAATAATGGTTAAGTGGGGTGTATAAAGCAAGTCCCTCAAATGAAAAATCATCAAAGTCCCTTATGGTTGCCTTTACGAATCGAGTCCCTTTCGAAAAATGATGATAGTCCCTCCAGTTTGCTTATTACACCCCACAATGGCCTTCAAAAATCCAATTGTCCCTCACATGTCCCTTAACATCCAAAGTAAGGACTACCTACTCCATTATAGTAGGGATAGTCTTACTAAGGAAAGGATAAAGAATAAGAAAGACCTTAAAACATTAGGGTAGGCTACTCCTAGATACTTGCTCGCTTCAAAACTTTTTCACACTTAAACAAATTTCCAACAAAATTTTCAAACAAGTTTTTTTCACATCCATACACGGATTATTATTAAACTATTCTGAAATTTTTTTTGCTATTCACACACTACACTTTCAAAACAATTCAAAAGTGAGCTTAAGTACCTAAGAGCCCATGGATAACCATGGATGAAAAGGGTGCTAACACCTTCCCTTTTCATAACCTACCCCCCGGACCCAAAATATTCTCTAAGGTCTTTCCTGTTCTTTTATAACCTTTCCTTATGGATAAAATAAAAGTCGGTGGCGACTCTTGCTATCCGCAACATTGTTTAAAGTCAGTTCTCCCACCGTGTTACAGAACTGGCGACTCTGCTGGGGATTTATTTAAGAGGGGTACCCTTAGGAATTAAGATCACTTTAAATTGTTTGCCTTGTTTGCTTTATTATTATATTGTTGGGGTGCTCTTATGTGTGAAAGGTCCTAACCCGGATCTAGTGTACCTTAGGTAAATGGCAATAGACCAAGGAAACTGTACGACGTATATCGATACGGTCGATCTGGTGGCCATAGTTAGTGCGACTTCTTGGTTGGTGCTTATATTCCTTAAGTCAAGTTGAGGATAATATTGAGGCTGCCATATGTTGTCAATGCACTAACTGACTTTTAGAACCCTAGTTAACTCATCTTGGCCTTTAGAAAGTAGTGAGGTAACCGGCTTTGGTGCAGACTGAAGTTGGTTGACACTCGATACTACGCTCATTGAGATCTTAAACTTGGAGGGTTTTGGTTGGCAAGTAAGTTGCCTTCTGAACAACCACCCTTGTGAAGGATCAATGATATTGAGATCCCTTAGAACCTGGTTACTTTTGTAGGACAGGATGAACCATCTAACTTCAGGGGAGGGTACTTACCTTTAAACCTCATGCAAGCCTTTAAACCTAGGGCAATTGTGTGACTTGTTTGTGTGTGCCACATGTTTGTGATTGAACATAACATCATGACATCATCATGCATCATGAGCATATCATTTTCCCTAACCATTTCAAGGACCAAGGGATTTATTTTTGTTCTTTGTTGCAGGTCATGGCTTCTGCTCGTAGAAACACCATCAGGATCAACTTTGTAGGGATACCTCCCAAGCTCAAAGAGTTGGTTTCCCTAGTGCCTGATCATTCCCAGTTCAACAAGAGACATGGTCACTTATTGGATCTAGTTACTTCAGGGTTCAGTGAAGACATGATGAGTGTGCTGTTCCAGTTCTTTGACCCTAAGCACCATTGCTTTACATTTCCTGATTATCAGCTGGTTCCAACCATGGAGGAGTTCTCTAAACTTCTGGGTATACCTGTTCTTGATCAGAAGCCATTCACAGGCTTAGAGAAGGAGCTTAAACCAGAAGTTATTGCTGCAACTCTACATCTGAAGAAGTCTGACATTGTTCTAGAGACGAGAAGCGGAGTTAAAGGTATTCTTGCCAAGGTATTAGTGGATAAAGCTCAAATGTTCTTGAAGGCTATGAGCTACGATGCTTTTGAGGAGATCTTAGCCTTATTGATTTATGGCTTAGTGTTGTTCCCCAATCCTGATCAGTTCATAGACGTTCATGCCATCAACATATTCCTGAGTCACAATCCAGTGCCTACCTTACTTGGAGACATCCTACATTCTCTTCACACCCGTACTACAAGGGCAAGAGGAAGTGTTGTAGAACGCGAAACAGTACAGCCTTTGAAAACTTTTGTTGTACACGAAACAATGCAGTGTTGAAAAGTGTTGTTGTATGCGAAATAGTGCAATATTTAGCACAAGTGTTGATGAAAGTGTGTGTTTCATCAATTTGGTCTATAAATTGAGCATTCCGAATTCAGAAAATTCATAACAAAAACACATATCGTCTAGAATAAATTTCATACACTCTTTGCTACGTTCGAGTTTTCATCTGTCTTGTGCAAACTCGATAAGACTAAAATATCTTGGATATTCCAGCATAAAAACTCTAAGATATTCGAGAGTACTTGGAATACTATAAAAAAAGTGATTTCTTCAAGATTTCAATCTCGGTCCATTTGTCTCACAATTAATTTTTCTAACATATGATGCATTATGAAACTAAAGACATTGTAGAAGAAAGATTTGTTGATTTTCTAATGTGTTCTTGTTATATACAATCTTAGTCTAACTTCTAACATATATGTTCATAGCATGGTTTTAAGTTGCGGTTCACAATTGTAATTGTGGCCGCAATATTGTTGATGCTGTTATTGACGCAACCATATTAGACCGCAATTGCGGTGTGATTTGAAATCATGTGTCTTGACATATTAAAAATTAGATCAAGTAATCAAATATTTTCGTCAAAATTTAAAATCCAAAACTCAATTTTATTTTGAAAAATCTTAATGATTTTTACCAATGTATTTCAAACTTTTCTCAGTCAAAATTTACGCCGCAATTTCACCAATAAATTAGTCTGATTATAGTTTTAGGGTTGAAACTCGAACCAACCTGAACGCATGTTCTTCCGTAACGATTACAACTAGTATAAAAGTATTTCCAATCATAAATAATCAAATTTCATAGACTATGATACTATTTTATATGTTGTTTAAATATAATGTGGTGTTTGAGATCCACTATAGATATCAATATTTTTGGTCATAACAAAATAATATGATAATAAAAAAAAGAAAAATCATTGAAATACACAAGGAAGATTTCAGTTAGCACGACATGAAGCGTTAAACCAACTACCAAAAAGAAAAAATAAAGATACAACATAAAAATCCAAAAAAAAAAACACTAAAAAAATCAAAAGTATAAAAAAAAACAAAGAAACACAAACTAATAAAATTCTTATTTAGACAAGAATATATATATATATATATATATATATATATATATATATATATATATATATATATATATATATATATATATATATATATATATATATATATATATATATATATATATATATATATATATATATATATATATATATATATATATATATATATATATATATATATATATATATATATATATATATATATATATATATATATATCCAAAGCAACTACAAATCTGATCCTTTAAAATTATGTTAAATTTCAAAAAACTAGAACCATCATTGTCAAATCAGAATCTACCAAGAGAGAATTAGAAAAATCATACATGTTATTATCTTTAAAATCAAATTAAATACTCAATTTATTAATCGGATTCTTAATACTGTAAGAGAAAATATAAGAGTATACATTTTATCTACTTAAAAATCATTTTTGAATTAAAAATACTTTTTTTATCCACTTGCTTAAAAGATATCTAGATTAAGTCGTATTATTGAACATATGGATGTTGTTTGAGAAACATGTAAAAAGAAATTAGTTAAATTGAATGTTTGATCTCTTAACTTATTTGTTAGTTTTATTTTGTTCTTATAACTAAATGGTATTATTTTTAGATCTTTTAACTCTAATTTTATTAGTCAAGTTAGTTTTTGTTTGAAAATGATCTGTACATGTGGGTTATAAAATGTAGTCATTTTATATAAGGAAGTTGCAAGTATAAATCAACAAGATATAGTGGGACTTGTTTGTGAAAAAGTAAGAAATTAGAATTCTTCCACAATTGAAGATGCAAAAATTTCTAAAGAGATGAAGACTGTGAGAGAGAAATTAATTTTTCAATTTTCAAGTTTGAACATTGTTTCTCTTATTTGGGTCTTATTAGGGTTTCTTTATGTTTTTTCTTCTTCTCAAGTCAATTTAGGTTTTATTAATATGTTCACGTGTCAATTTTTACATATTATTTTTTTGTGTTAGTTTTCTTATTATTATTTGTAAGTGAGTGATAAAGAGTATATTTAAGTGTATGTTACGACATTGACAGGGGATTTAATCAATTTCAATGTTTAGGATATAATGGGATTGAGATAAATTGGTTTTGTGATGATGATTATTGGTTTTATTTTGAAGTTAATGATAGTTTCAAGGATTTGGAAAACTTAGTCGTAGAGTCAACGTGTAATATCTCATATCCTCTTAAGTGTTATGTTTGTTGTCCGTTGTTATTAGTTGAGGCAAACTGAGTTCTTAAATTCTCTATTCATTGTCAATGATTGTTAGTTGAAACAAATAGAATAATTGGTATACTTATAAGAGATTAATTCTTGCTCAATTCAATTAATCTTTACTAGTTGGTACAAGAAATGATATTTTTGTATTATTGTTATTGAGCAATTACACTAGAAGCAAGACTTACCCTAGATATTTTTCCTTTACACTCTACATTACCAACTCATTCCCTCATTTTGTTACTAAAAAAAAGAAGAAAGGGAAAGAGAAAAAGAGAACAAAAAAGAAGAAAGAGAGAAACCTTAGAGGAAGAAGAGGAAAAACTTGGAAAGGAAGAAAGAAGTTTGAATCAACAAAGTTTTCCACTCAATATCTTTGTCAATCTTCTTCCTAAGGTAGATTAGATTTTGGGGGAAATTATCATAAAATGGGATTAGGGTTTTTTGTGGTTTTGGTCATGAAAATTGGTGTTGATAAATGTTTTTTTTAATCAAGAACTTTATTACATATAGCATTAAAGAGCAATCACAATTTGATTATAGTTACTCTTATAGTTTTTGGTAGCATGTCACACATAGCCACTGGTAGAAGTTGTTGCATTAAGACATGACAATCATGAGATTTTAAGAGAATTAACTTGAGATTTTTCATCGATATAAGTTTTTTGATGTTTGATGAGTAACCTTAGGGAACTTTGATAACATGCAAACACTCGCATAAACTTTTATTTTATTTTTTAAATAGAGTGTGACATGTCGAGGGAAAATAAGTTCTTTTTTCTAATTCTTCTGGAGCCAACTTTTGTCGTATACTCACTGTCACCATATCTAGATTGGAATTCTTTTGATCTTTAATCTTGACTAGAATGTTTAGAAGTGTTCCAACACATACTTTTTTCACATGCATCATATCAAGACAACGTCTTACATCGAGGATAGACCAAAATAGAAGATCAAACAACATCGATCTCTTTTTCCAAATATTTCTCAATATGCCCTTTTTAATTCTTTGTAAAAACAACATTTAGATGTTCTTGTAATGGTTATATGTGCTTGCAAGTCATGAAGTTCTGCATCTGAATTTTTGATGACAACAACACATGTCAATAACTTTCAAACCTAGTGATAACTAAAGCATCTTATGACTCATCAGCAAGAGGACTCGAGATCAAGTGTCTGCATAATCAGAAACTATCTAGTAAAAATGTTAAGATTCCTTGGAAGATGTGAAAAACTCGCCAGGTCATATATGTTTGTCTATCTGAGTGAACCAAGTATCGTAAAAGTAAGGTTATAGCTTAAGATTACTAAGAGAGCTCATACGCACTTAAAACATCTTTCAAAATAATTTTTCAGGCAAACACAAGTGATTAAAAATTTGTCCTAACTATTTTAAAACTATCTAACTGGTTAGAAAGAAGTGTCAATCATTTAGCAAAAACTTTCTAATCAGGAAATTAATTGGAGCAATATGCCAATCAATTAGAAGAGTGTCAATCGATTACAAAATCAATAAATGACATCACATTAATGACTTGCAGCAACTCTATATCAAAATTTTACTATTTGGGCATGTCAATCAATTATATTTGAGTTGTCTAATCGATTGGAACATTTTGCCAATCAATTGAATAATTGATTCGGCGCATGAATTATTTCTTTTCTTGATTTTTTTAACTATTATATAAGAGAGACATGCCCTCACTTCAAACCACTTCAATTTCCAACGTTTTCATATTTCTATGGAATTTATCCATCTCTCTTTAAAGATAATATTTTTATTCGCTTCTAAATATCTAGTGCTAGAAAGTGAAACTTTCCTTGCAAAGAATAAATTTTTGTAAATGGTTATGCTAATTTTTTTTGTTTTTTGGAAAGACGTGCTAACCATGTGGTATTTTTGAATTATTATATATTATTAATAAAGTTAAATTAAAAATAATTAAACCAAATTACCATTTTAAATTATTATTTTTTAAAAATAAATAATTTTTTCAATAATTTAATTTTTTTGAATATTTGAAAAATTAATTTAAGTGTACAAAATAAACAATTGAGGCAAAGGAGATTCCAACTTCAATATTTATATTTGAGCACTTTGATCAAATGTTTTTGTCAACTCTACTAACCACTTTCTATCTATAAGAAAACGATTATATCATATTATGTATTGAGAAAAAGGAAAATGTACGGAAAGTGTAAAATATTTTACATGGTCAATTAATCACAATCATATATTAGAATAAAAAATAACGTTATTTTAAAAATATTAAAATTATTTGACAATTGTAGATATTTTAATTAATTACATGTATAAAACAGTCTTACACGGACGATACACTACCTTTAAACTCTTATGTATTTATTAACATGTTAATTTTAAAATATTATTTATTCTTTAAACTATGTTATCGCACCCATATATTAGATTTATAACTTAACATAAATTTGACATAATTTTAAATATTAATTATTAAAAAAATTTAGAATTATATTTAAATAATATTTAAACTAAAATAATATTCAAACGTATTTCAATACTTATTTTCTTAAAATAATATCAAATATATTTAAATATTTAATTATATAAAATAATATACAAACACATTTAAAAATATGTTAAAATTAAAATTTTTAAATAATATTTAAATACATTTTAAAAATGTGATTTCATACAAATTTTGAGAAGTAGTCTTTAAATAAATTTTCATACCAATATGATGGCATATGAAAAGGGTTGGTGCAGCCTAGACAATAGTGCCAAATTCGTTGTAGTGCAGTAACCTTCATCTCTCCTTTGAAGTCTGACCTAGGGAAAGTTTTTCTCATACTGCAACTGTCACTGCCTCTGCCAAATGCAAATCCAGGAATAGAAGTCGCAGTGTTGTACAATTTTATATGAAACAAAATTGCTGTGAGCCTGTCACACATTTTACAAATCTCTATCAAAGATCTCTCTTTCAATCCTATGATGGAATTCGAATATAAATATCAAAATTAAACAAACCGTAAATGAAACTACAAATAATTTTTCAAACGCTTAATTAATTATGAACAAAAATAGACCTTGCAGAAATAATGAATTTCATTTAGTTGAGAGGAAATTCTGACTTTTTTAAAATATGTTTTTAAATTAAAAAAAGTTTGTATATTGAATCTCTTTTTTTTTTTTTATAAGATTGTATAATGAATCTCTAAACTACTAAAAAAAATGGATCATTAAATAAATAGTATATTTCGTAATGAAATTTTACGTCGATTAATTAATTTATTAGAGTAAAATCTATTTCATAAATTATTCTTATTTTATTTTAATTATTAATTAAAAATATATCACATATTTCTCTGTTGTTTTAAATATTAAGAAAAGAAATTCTCCTGAGAATAAGTTTGATGATCAGCATTGATAATTTTGTGTTTTATTTATAATAAAAATATTGCACTTTATTTTATTTTAAAATTAAAAATAAATTATTTTTTTCTTCGACTTATTAGATCAATCGAAGAGAAAAGTATTGGGTCATCATGAGGAGTATCCACATTGGGTCAAGAGAAACATACAAGTGAGAGAGACACCACATATTTACCCAAAACCTTAAGGTGATAGGTGTATAGGTCATCTCACTTATAAAGTGTTCAACCTCCATTTTTCTAAGCAATGTGAGACTTCTAACTTCTAACTCACACTTGTACACAACAATCTCCCCCTCAAGTGTGAGTCCATCCACTCCTCCTCAAGCGGAAGCTCTTTCATCCACATACACTTGTATCGTCGTTTTGGGTACTACAACGAAACACGTCGTCTGACATTACATCGTCAGGAAGACTCTCGATACAAGGAGTCGTCCCTTAATTGAATCATCAGCTCTAATACCACTGTTGGGTCATCATGAGGAGCATCTACATTGGTTCAAGAGAAACATACAAGTGAGATAGACACCACATTTTCACCCAAAATCTTATGATAGGTGTATGAGCCATCTCACTTATAAAGTTCTCAACCACCATTTTTCTAAGCAATGTGGAACTTCCAACTCACACTTGTACACAATAAAAAGTTACTCTAGTTTTGTTTATAAAACTCTACGTTCTTTCACTTTTTCTCTAAATCTAACTCATTTTCTGCCTCTAAACTTCATTTTCAATTAATGATTTCATATTTCTCCTTTAAACCAAACTCTATTTAGTGTTGTTCTTTTTGTTAATGATTTTGTTGTTGTTTTTGTTATTGTTGTTGTAGTTGTGTTATTGTAATTGTTGTTATGAATAGTTTCTTTATGTAGTCATTCAAGACAAAAATTCAATGATTTATTATTTGTCTTGCCTGACAACATTGAGAAACTATATTTAATCATATTGAGAAGATATAGCAACCCAAAAAAATGAATAATGATAAGAAGTTGTAAATGATATTTCTTATCGTTCACAATTTTTTTATTAGTTTGCAATAGAATTCAGATATTCCCTCGGTTGGGCAGACAACTGAGGGCAAGAGTTTTTAAGGATACACTTCAAATCTCATTCACTTATACATTTCACGAAAACTTATTAAGTCCTAGCAAACGAAACGCCTTCTTAATCTTTTCCACCTAACGAATGAAATAACATCTTCCATAAGCTCGAAAACCTCATTCTTCTCTAAAGTAAACCAAACTTCATCTTCTCTTCTCCAAGTATGATGAAGTAAGAAAAAGAGGAAGGAAACTCGAAGAAGAAAACTCGAACGAAAATCAAAACTCAAAAAACCTCATTTTTTGACTCTCTCATCATGTTTGCGTTACGTAAATAATTTCTCCATGCATGTACCAATAATGTATTTGTTGTTGATATATTTAAGGTTTAATGTTATTGTCGTTGATATTGAGGGTTTAATATTGTTGTTATTGAGATTGAATGTTTAATGTTATTGTTGTTATTGAGATCGAATATTCAATGTTGCTGTGTTAACTTACCAAAGTCTTGGCATCTCTCTTAAAGGTTGTTAAATTTGTGGTTTATAAATATAACTTAGTAATGTGTGTCTAATTTAATATAGGTGTAGATTCATTACAATGTAACTTAGCATTGTGACTTAGAAAAGTTTTTATCTTAGCAAAGTTATCATTCAAAATGCATGATCAATTTATGTAGGATTTTGATTTTATTTTCAAAAAATGCATAGTTATGGGTCGTAGTTGGATAAAAGTCAATAGATTAAGTAAGGAATATAAGAATGGAATGGTCAAATTTCTTGAATTTGGCAAAATAGAACTTCCTGACAATAAAGGAATTTTCATTGTCCTTGGGTTTTATGTGGGAATACGAAAAAAACATGGAAAAGAAGAAATATTCATTCATTTATGGTGAAGTGAACAAAACCAAATTGTCACATAGAGATGAAGTTGATGAAGATAAGGATGGTCAACTTGAAGAATGATCCATGATATCAGATAATATTCTTTTAGGAGAGCTCATGTGTATGATACTTTACATAGTGAAAAGAAAGAACTAATATATTCAAAGTGCAAAATTTTTACACGATTTTCAGTGGTGTTAAGAGTGTTTAATTTTAAATCAAAAGTGGGTGGACGGATAAAATTTTCACTGAATTGCTTGAATTTTTTTAAAGGCGTGCTTCCCCACTTTAACTTGTTGTTGAATTGTAATTATGAGACCCATAAGATATTGTGTCCAATGGATTGGAACTATATCAAAATACATGCATGTCATAATGATTGCATACTATACAAGAAGAGTATAAAAAATGAATGAGTGTTCTAAGTGTGGGGAGTCGCATTACAAGATGAAGATAATGGTGTTGCTGATATTGAAGGTGTAAGCAGAAAATTTCCTCATGCCAAGGTGATGTCGTACCTACCAATAGTTTCATGCTTTAAGAGAATATTTGCTTATGTAAATGATGCAAAGAACATTATATGTCATGCAAATGAAAGAAAATATGATGGAGAAATTCACCATGTAGATGATTCTTTGCAATGGATGAAAATTTATTCGTTATTTCCAAATTTTGGCCATGAGCCAATAAACCTTAGGCTTGGACTTCCCAGCTATGCATTGAATCATTTTGGTAATCTGAGTACTAACCATACTTTTTGGTATGTTCTTATCATAATTTTACAACCCATTTTCGTGGTTGTGCATGAATCACAAATATATGATGTTATCTATGATGATTTTGGATCCAAAACAACCAAGAAACTATGTTTACCTTAGTTCGTTGATAGAAGATATAAGAGTTTGTGGGGAGAAGGGGTTTGTGTTAATGATGCATTTTCAGATGAAAATTTTAAGATATGTGTCATATTGCTTTGCACAATAAATGATTTTATTGTATACAATAATTTATGTGGGTATATTGTTAAGGGATATAAAGTGTCTCTTATAGAGGGAGATGATACATGTTCTCACCAACTAAAGAATGGAAAAAAGACGGTTTACCTAAGGCATCGAAAATTTTCAAGACCCAATTATCCACATGTAGGTGGCAGAAGGCTTTTAATTGAGAATGAAAGTTTATTTCCCCAAAGCCCTTAATTGGGGCGGAAATGTACAAACGATAATAACACATTAATATCGTCTTTTGAAAGAACCTAAAAGAGCCCGTGGAGAAAAAATATGGAAAAAAGGTAGATGTTCTTTGATATTCCATATTGGTATATCCATAATGTAAGACATTATCCTGATGTGATATATGTGGGGGAAATGTATATGATAGTTTGATTAAAACACTCATAAACATTCAAGGCAGGACAAAAAATGGTAAGAACGCTTGTCTAGATCTAGGGAGATGAGTATTCAACAAGAGTTAACCCCAAAAAATAGCTAAAAGAACATATTTTCTCCCAGCATGTCACACTTAGTGTAGAAAAGAAAAAAATTATGAATATTTCAAGGTATCAAATTTCCCCAAGGTTACTCATAAAATATCAAGATACTTTGTATCAATGAAAGTTCTTAAATTAATTGGCTTAAAATCTCATGATTGTCATGTCTTGACGCAACAAATTTTACTAGTGGCTATTTGTGACATCTGAAGGTGTAAGAAACACAAGAAATGAGGGTTTGAATTGAGTTTCTGAATTTAAAATTTTTGCATCCCAATATATCAAACAACAAAGATAATGATAAAGATAAGAATAAGAGAATTTTTATCCTAGTTCGTTGTTAACTGATCTATTTCCAGTTCACTCATCTGAGTGATTTTGCCTTTTTAATAAAGACTTAATTCAATAATAAAATTAATTATACAACTCAAAGACTAATTGTATAAGACTTCTTGAGAATTCTGAGTATACCCTAATCTCTCAAGAAAAGCAACTCAAACACTAACCGTCAATGACTTCTTGAGAATTCTGACAAAACATTGTCTCCCAAGGATATTAACAATTGTTAATAATATTGATTGTGTCCACAAGAGTGCTTCTTAACAAGTAGATTACACACGAAGTAATTAAGTTTATACACTTGAGAATATTTGAAATAAAACTCAATGTTTATTTAATCTTTTTCTTTCTTGATGATGATTCTATTTAACGAGTTTTCTTTATACACTAACCGTCAATGACTTCTTGAGAATTCTGACAAAACATTGTCTCCCAAGGATATTAACAACTGTTAATAATATTGATTGTGTCTACAAGAGTACTTCTTAACAAGTAGATTACACACGAAGTAATTAAGTTTATACACTTGAGAATATTTGAAATAAAACTCAATGTTTATTTAATCTTTTTCTTTCTTGATGATGATTCTATTTAATGAGTTTTCTTTATCGTGAATTTTCTGCACAAGGGATTTTTCTTTTTGTCATTCACCACCATCCAAAAAAATATCTTAAAAAATGCTTTGACCTTTTTATATAGAAAGAAACAGATTTGTTGGAGGATATGATATGTGTTTTCTTTGAGGTACATTGTTGTTGTAGAGTAGGTAGGTTCATCAAAGAAGAAGCTATCGAATTTAAATCAAACTAGTTATCAAGAGAAGACTTTATAAAAATTCTCAAGTCTTATCGTGATGGAAGATATGAAGGTAGAGGCACTCAAGGTTAAAATATTAAGTCAATGGCCCAGGATGTAGTTTCTCAAATATATTTGTATATATTGAATAAATTTGATGAAATTCAACCTTACTTATTTGCTCACAAAAGACTTATCAAGGAAAAATTCTCCCGGATGAGTGAAAATGGTTGTTGATAGAGTGTTGCGGTGAAATTTGGATGTCAAGCTATTGATTAACTTCAATCTTAATTCATTTACAACTGGTCTTTGATTTATCCGAAGGAAAGGTTAAAGAAAGGAAAAACCTAAAGGGGAGAGATCTAAGGTTCGGGGGTTGGTTAAGATTAGGGAAGGTATTAGCACCCTAAACTTCCGTAGTACTCTACGGGAACCTTTTGTTTATTTCTTTATTTGTTTCATTTTTTTGCTTTAAGGTATATACAAAGGATTGAAAATTAAAAAAGACCTAGGGGTTAATTCTAAGTTTACTCGGCAAGACATCGCATCTTGTGCCTACATATCCTTACGGGAATGGAATCAGAGTAACTGTAGTTCCCCTCAAAAGGGAGGTTAGAAACGTCTTGACTGTGGCCAAGATTTCAATGGGAAATAAAGGTATCTTAGGGACACGCTTACGCGGAGTGTAGAAACTCCAATATCTACGTTGTAAATTGTTAAGTGAATTAGGGTTAGGTTAGGGATTCCGCGGCGGGAAACCCTAAAATGAGTGTGGCGACTCTTTGACCTAAAGCTAGGGGTAGTTTTGTAATTTTTGTCCACGGCGAGACATTCGTGAAAAGTTAGGGTTTGTAAAGGGTTTGAAGTTTTGAGGACTATTGGCGCGGCGGCCAAACGGCTAGACCTAATCCTTCGGAGGAATGCAATGGGACAAATTAACGATGCAAATGCGAGAATTTAAACCATACAAACAGCAGAAATTAAAGTGCGGAAAGGTAAACGCAATAATTTGTTCGCGAAGTTACAAATGAGAAACAGATACAATTATAATACAACTTGAATTGAAAAACACATTAAAATAGCTAATAGCAACGTAACAAGCTGCACATTGAATACACAAAGTTAGTAGACAGAGTCAGACAGTAACCGAGTTATGAAACGAAAGTGCGAAAGTTATAGATATTCTTTGTTGTTTATTTGTGATATATAAAAAAGCTTTTGATTTAAGTTAAAAAGAGGTTTTAATATTATTAAAAAAAATTTCAAAAATAGTCTTAATTTAATTATCTAACAAAAAGGTTTTATTTATAAAAAAAAAGGTTTAATGTTATTATTATATATTTTTTAAAAAACGGTTCTAGTTATTATTTTAAAAAAAGATTTTAGTTATTATTTTAAATTTATCTAAAAAAAAAAGTTTTTCTTAAAAATAATAGGTTTTCATATTAATTTGGAAAAGATGATAAAGTTATTTATTTTAAAAAAGAGATTTTTATATTATAACAAGTTTTAATAAATTAATGATAACAGTAATAATAATTGTAATAATAATAATAATGATGATAATAACAATAATAAATAATAATAATAATAATAATAATAATAATAAAGCAATAATGAATTTTAAATGTGCCAAATAACCCAACAATGTTGCTAACGCAGAAATGCGCTCATCGCAACCAGATCTAAATCGGACGAAACAAAATTTATCGCAAAGAAAAAGAAATTAAGTAAAAAACAGTATTATTGCTCACACAAAAATGCGATCATCGCAACCAGATCGAACTAACACAAATGTCACGCGTCATGCACACAAATGTGCAAACATCGTATCGATATAATTCGATCAAAAATTAATCTTATATATATATATATATATATATATATATATATATATATATATATATATATATAAACTCTAACAATTTAAAAATTATAAATATATAAACGTAACAGTAATAGATAAAAAAATAACGGTAATAGATGAAGAAAAAGAATAACGGTAAGATGAAGAAAAAGAAACAACAGTAATAGATGAAGGGAAAAAAATAACGGTAAACGATGAAGAAATAACGGTAAACGGCACTCACTCCTCTTAGGTTTTTTTCATTCTCCCCTTTTTTCCAACAAGGCAACACATGTATATATAGGGAACAAATTAGGGTTAACACCAAATTGTCAATAATGTCCCTAAAACTCATTTTAAAGCCCAAACTAAATAATTAGTTAAGAAAAAATAAAATTTAAATAATTTAAAATAATTAAAATAAACTTAAAATAAAAACTAATAATCCTATTGATTCCTAAAATCAAAAATATTATAAAAAGAACAAAATTTTTTCTAATATTTTTATTTTATGATTTTTTGGATATTTTTATGAATAATTTAGAAAAAAGTGAAAAAAAATAATATTTTAAAAAATGATTTAATTAATATACGAAAATAATAATTAAATAATAATAAAAAACTATTTTTGTTATTTTTTAATGAAAGATAGAAAAATTTAGAGTAAAAATAATAAAAAACAAAAAGTGACAAAGGTGAGATTCGAACTCTCAACCTCTCACACTCACAACTCCTTACACATGTCCTCTTGCCAATTGTGCCATTTTTACTTTTTAGAAAAAAAATACATGTCATATGATATTTACCTGCAAAAAGTCAAACGACTACACAAATTTGTTAGTAATTGATTAAATGCAATGAAATGCGACGACAAATCTTAGGGCAAAATTTGGGGTATTACAGTTGTCCCTATTTAAATAACTTCACCGGGTGATTCGAGCAACGGAGACTCGAGAAATTGTGGTGGAGGGATTTAAATACAGATAATCGAAAATTTTGCCTTTAGACGCAGTGCTATGCAATGATATGGACAAAACAAAACGAACTATAATGCTAAATATAATATAAATCTGATATGATGCGTATGATGAAAATGACAAATGCACGGATACAGACGAAACAACGTCACGGGGGACAACCCATCGAGGAATTGCACTAGGGAAGAAGACATGTCATATCTGGTAGAACGTCGGGTAGACACGACACAGAATTGTTGATAGGTGCCAAGTAAATTAGAAATTGTCCGCAAGGTAAGACGCGGGTAAAGCACGAGCTCAGGAGAAAAACGCAAATGGGGATAAAACACCCATGATGCCAAGTAAATAAATTTTGCCCACAAGGTAAGACACGAGTAAAACACGACCTCAGGGAGAGAAAAAAAAAAGCAAATGGGGGTAAAACACCATGATGTTAGGTAAACCCAGGAATATCTGGTAAACGGGGAATAAAACACCCGGGATAAAGGTACATGGGGGATAAAACACCCAAGGATAGAAAGTAAATGGGGAGTAAAGCACCTAAGATAGAAATGTAAATGGGGAGTAAAGCACCCAAGATAGAAATGTAAAAGGGGAGTAAAGCACCCAGGATAGAAATGTAAATGAGGAGTAAAGCACCCAAGATATAGAGGTAAATGGGGAATAAAGCACCCAAGATAGAAATGTAAATGGGGAGTAAAGCACCCAAGATAGAAATGTAAATGGGGAATAAAGCACCCAAGATATGCACATGTATAGGAATTATGCTATGACATATGATCAAATGCAAATGCAGACGTCGACGACAAGGCTCGACTCTTTCTGTGAGATGACAAAACTGGAGGACTGATTCCTCAACACGGAGATCACTGTCATTCTGTTAAACTGTATCAAGTTGATAGTCACTGTAGGAGTGATGAATAACTGCTTGGGGATTATGCAAGTAAATTGCCCCAGGTCAAATGAATTGATAATTGCTTCAGCTGTCTGATTCGTGGAATTGACTGTTTTGCTGTATCCTCGAAGGGTTTGCCCCAGTCTGAGTCTTGAACAATTCTCTGGATAAACCAAATCTGAGAAGATATTTCCTTGAACTGATTCTTTGGCAGGATGTAAAAGGAACTTGCCCCCGATAAGATCACTTGACCAAGTTTCTCATTGTTTGAAAATTCCTTAGAGGAAAGCCAGTTTGCAAACAAAAATATTCCTACAAACATGGTAATGCAAAGTTCATGCGACTTTCAAAATTATTTTTGAAAGATGGAAAATACATGAGTCGTTAGTCAGAACACAACGGTTCAAGACGCTCAAAGTTTAAAACAAAGGTGTACTGCCAAAATAAATGATTCACAAAGATCTTTAGGAGTCAGGTTACGCAACCTTGTTGTAGTATACTTTCAAAATAACCTTGCTTCAATTAGGTCTTTTGAGGGTTGTAATGTGGCCTGGTTCACGGTTTATGAAACAAAAGATAAAGGCTCAAAATTTATTTGTACCCACCCAATCTACGTGATGATCCTCAGTCCTATGCTCAGTTAACTCATACTATGCATTCAGGTTCCCATAAGTTAGGGATTTCATTGATCGTAGCAATGATGACTCAGAAGTCAAAGGGACCTATGAAAAGGCAGCCACTACTCCCCTATAACATTTGATTGTTTTGACATTGAGGATTTTCAAGATAAGGATTTAAAAATCTCTTTGTATTATCCCTAAATTTTGCCTGAACTGTTTATTTTAGAGTTTACAGTCAGCAGGATGCCCCAGTTTTTCCTAAGTCTCCTTCATAGGTTTTGACTTAGCGGGCTTCTTTTGATTTTTTTATATTATTTTTTTGTGTGAAGGAAAGTGACTGTTTGATTTTAATGATTACGGTGAACCATCATCGACCTTTTGATTAGAAAACATCTTCGACACTTGTTTGACGTGTGCGAAGGAAAATTTGTTAATGAAAGGTGTATCATATGAACACACAACCAAGTTAACTGAGAACTACCCATCCCAAGGTTAAAATTGTGGGTTTTTTGTAACGAAAGAAACTCCAACTTCTAGGCTCGAAGGGGGTAACGAGGGATTAACCTCCTTATTTCTCCAGTGTTTGGGAATTGAAACAATGCCTTACATCGTCAACAAGGATTGATTGAAAGCATACTGACAACAATTATGGGTATAACGTTTTCGTCATTCTCCCTCCAATCTTAGCATATCAAAAATTTGGACAAAAAGTAAATATTTGAAAAATAAAGCATAAAGATGCAAATAAATGGACGGAAATGAATTGAATCAACAGTCACAATGCTTATTTCATTAATGAAAGTACAAACATAATTGAAAGCAAACAGCTTAAACAAAATAAGGAAAGTGCAAACAACGAGAAACAAAAGGCCTAGTGACAAAACTTCATTTCTGATGTACTGGCAAGGGATTTTTCTGAACATCCGGATGACTGTCTGTAAAATCAAGTATTTCAGTTCTAACCAATTCACATACTCTAGCCTTCAATGCAAAACAATGCTCTAAGTCATGGCCTGGGGCACCCTCATGGGAAGCACAATGGAGATCAGCCCTAAATCCAGCCGGAGGATTAAGAGGAGGTGGTAAAGCCTTTGTAGTAATCAGTCCTTGCCGGACTAAGTCAAGATATAGCTCTGTGTAAGTCATGAGAATAGGATCAAAGTGACTCCGGTTCCATTTCTGGTCTGATATCTGTGTCGAGGAATCAGCTTGACGACTCAAAGGTACACTAGAAGACGATAGGACCAAGAAGGAGAAACTGGGGGACAAATGCAATGCAAAAATGTGATGCTGATGCCATGCAATGGTTTCAAGAATTTCAACGGTCGATTGCGAATATTGCTTTTTAAGAAAGTTGGAAAAAATTTTAGACTTTAAAATGTAAGGCTTTTCGAATTTGCAAAGGACTGTTGAATTCCTTGAAACTAGAAATGATATGATGCTTTATGGATGCGAAGCACAAATACACATAAGCAAACAAAAGGTCCTAAGTTAGAGGAACAATGAATGGAGTCAAGGTCTACCCTTCCTAAAGAGGTATGTACTATAGGTTGATTGTACCTGCAGAACAAGGGTTCTAAATCAGTGCCCAAAGTCATCAGTCCATCTTTCGGATATTATCAACTTCTCGACTGACTCAAGGGTCGATAATATTCTCAAGAGAACCTCGTTCGAGCGTAGTATCGCGTAGCAACCATTGTAGGACTACTCCCACATAGTTCCCGCACTACGTCCTATATAAGGTCAAGATGGTGTAAAGGTACTACGGTTCTCAGTATCACAGACTCCAATCGATAACGGTAAAAGTTTTCACGACTACACTCGATCAACCGAACCATTTTCGAAAGTGTCTCAACTGAGCGGTGATTCTCGATTTAGCTTAGTCGGGACTCACTCCCTATAAGCCTCGTCGAATATATCAGCCATCCTATCATAAGGTCGCTCAAGTCCGGGTGTAGGACTTATCTCACAACACAGTAACTCCAAGTAAGGTACCCCAATATATACATACAAGTGAGCAAAATATATAATAAAACAAATATATAAAGAAAAATAAACAAAATAGGGATAACCCCCAATAGTTAGGACTCCCCAGTGAAGTCGCCATTTTCTGTTGCGATGAAATTTGGATGTCAAGCTATTGATTAACTTGAATCTTAATTCATTTACAACCGGTCTTTGATTTATCCGAAGGAAAGGTTAAAGAAAGGAAAAACCTAAAGGGGAGAGATCTAAGGTTCGGGGGTTGGTTAAGATTAGGGAAGGTATTAGCACCCTAAACTTCCGTAGTACTCTACGGGAACCTTTTGTTTATTTCTTTATTTGTTTCATTTTTTTGCTTTAAGGTATATACAAAGGATTGAAAATTAAAAAAGACCTAGGGGTTAATTCTAAGTTTACTCGGCAAGACATCGCATCTTGTGCCTACATATCCTTACGGGAATGGAATCAGAGTAACTGTAGTTCCCCTCAAAAGGGAGGTTAGAAACGTCTTGACTGTGGCCAAGGTTTCAATGGGGAATAAACGTATCTTAGGGACACGCTTACGCGGAGTGTAGAAACTCCAATATCTACGTTGTAAATTGTTAAGTGAATTAGGGTTAGGTTAGGGATTCCGCGGCGGGAAACCCTAAAATGAGTGCAGCGACTCTTTGACCTAAAGCTAGGGGTAGTTTTGTAATTTTTGTCCACGGCGAGACATTCGTGAAAAGTTAGGGTTTGTAAAGGGTTTGAAGTTTTGAGGACTATTGGCGCGGCGGCCAAACGGCTAGACCTAATCCTTCGGAGGAATGCAATGGGACAAATTAACGATGCAAATGTGAGAATTTAAACCATACAAACAGCAGAAATTAAAGTGCGGAAAGGTAAACGCAATAATTTGTTCGCGAAGTTACAAATGAGAAACAGATACAATTATAATACAACTTGAATTGAAAAACACATTAAAATAGCTAATAGCAACGTAACAAGCTGCACATTGAATACACAAAGTTAGTAGACAGAGTCAGACAGTAACCAGACGAGTTATGAAACAAAAGTGCGAAAGTTATAGATATTCTTTGTTGTTTATTTGTGATATATAAAAAAGCTTTTGATTTAAGTTAAAAAGAGGTTTTAATATTATTAAAAAAAATTTCAAAAATAGTCTTAATTTAATTATCTAACAAAAAGGTTTTATTTATAAAAAACAAAAGGTTTAATGTTATTATTATATATTTTTTAAAAAACGGTTCTAGTTATTATTTTAAAAAAAGATTTTAGTTATTATTTTAAATTTATCTAAAAAAAAAGTTTTTCTTAAAAATAATAGGTTTTCATATTAATTTGGAAAAGATGATAAAGTTATTTATTTTAAAAAAGAGATTTTTATATTATAACAAGTTTTAATAAATTAATGATAACAGTAATAATAATTGTAATAATAATAATAATAATGATAATAACAATAATAAATAATAATAATAATAATAATAATAATAATAAAGCAATAATGAATTTTAAATGTGCCAAATAACCCAACAATGTTGCTAACGCAGAAATGCGTTCATCGCAACCAGATCTAAATCGGACGAAACAAAATTTATCGCAAAGAAAAAGAAATTAAGTAAAAAACAGTATTATTGCTCACACAAAAATGCGATCATCGCAACCAGATCGAACTAACACAAATGTCACGCGTCATGCACACAAATGTGCAAACATCGTATCGATATAATTCGATCAAAAATTAATCTTATATATATATAAACTCTAACAATTTAAAAATTATAAATATATAAACGTAACAGTAATAGATAAAAAAATAACGGTAATAGATGAAGAAAAAAAATAACGGTAAAAGATGAAGAAAAAGAAACAACAGTAATAGATGAAGGAAAAAAAATAACGGTAAACGATGAAGAAATAACGGTAAACGGCACTCACTCCTCTTAGGTTTTTTTCATTCTCCCCTTTTTTCCAACAAGGCAACACATGTATATATAGGGAACAAATTAGGGTTAACACCAAATTGTCAATAATGTCCCTAAAACCCATTTTAAAGCCCAAACTAAATAATTAGTTAAGAAAAAAGAAAATTTAAATAATTTAAAATAATTAAAATAAACTTAAAATAAAAACTAATAATCCTATTGATTCCTAAAATCAAAAATATTATAAAAAGAACAAAAAATTTTCTAATATTTTTATTTTATGATTTTTTGGATATTTTTATGAATAATTTAGAAAAAAGTGAAAAAAAATAATATTTTAAAAAATGATTTAATTAAAATACAAAAATAATAATTAAATAATAATAAAAAACTATTTTTGTTATTTTTTAATGAAAGATAGAAAAATTTAGAGTAAAAATAATAAAAAACAAAAAGTGACAAATGTGAGATTTGAACTCTCAACCTCTCACACTCACAACTCCTTACACATGTCCTCTTGCCAATTGTGCCATTTTTACTTTTCAAAAAAAAAATACATGCCATATGATATTTACCTGCAAAAAGTCAAACGACTACACAAATTTGTTAGTAATTGATTAAATGCAATGAAATGCGACGACAAATCTTAGGGCAAAATTTGGGGTATTACATAGAGCATAATAAGAGTTTCATAAATTGGTTTGATGAAAGGATTTTTTAAAATGAGAGTACATAAGAGATAATTAAATGGATGTTGTATATGAATAAATTTAGTGTAATAACTTGGATTTCATACAATATTAGTACATTTTTATTATATACAAAATCAAATAATGATCTAGTATCATACAAAATGTCGGGGCTATGATTGAGGTTGAATCCATGTACTTATTTAGTCCCAAATATAAGAATCTTGCAATGGCATCTAGACCGTACTTTGGGGTTATTAAAGAGATTTGAGAGATTGATGATGTTATATTTAAAGTGCCTTTATTTAAGTGAAAGTGGATTGACAGCAACACCGATGTATAAAATGATGAATTAACATCACACGGGCTGACCCTTGTATTGCAGCTTATATGAACAAATTATTCACCATGGCATCCCTATCAAAATAAGTTTTTTATGTCACCGATCCTTATAACATTAGATGATCAATTGATATACAAGGAAAACACATTCTCGTTAGTGATAAAAATTAAGATTTAACTTTTGATATTTCTAGGACTCCTTTTGCAACATGCATGTGTATCTCATATATAAAATAATAATACTTTAGTGGTAACCGGTTAATCTCATGTGTTAATCGATTACACCCTCGAAAATTTCATTTGTTCTTCAGTCTAGAAGTAAAATGGCTCTTTCTGTAACTGATTACACTTCTGTATGAACCGGTTTTAACATTTAAATTACTAAAAATACTTTTAATCGATATGTCACTGTATCTTTGAACAATTCCTAACTGTGTTTGATTTCGTAGTAAAACAAATTAATTTTGAATTATTTGTATTTAAATAAATTTTCATAAAAATGAATTAAACAATAAATTTTAGTATAAAAGTTATATTTAAAATAAAGTCATTACTAAGGTATATTAAGTTCTAAAATACAGAATCAATTCTGAGAGCAATCGAATTAACATACTCATTCAAAATTAATTTTAAATAGTTTATCCAATCACACATGTCAAAATCAACATACACATTCATAGTTAATTTTAAATATTTTATATAATTGTACACATTCAAAGTTGATTCTAAATATATTCAAACACTAAAACCAACCATACACTAAGAAAGAAAGAGAATTCAAAAATCAAAATGTAGAAAACTAAGAAAGAAAGAGAATCCAAACTAAAAATGTAGAAACCTCTAAGAAAGAAAGAGAATCCAACCTCAATTTGTTGGGGGAGTTTTTCACTAAGGTGCATTCAACATTGTGAGACTTCCTTTTTTTAGCAACACTTTTGTGAGAGACACACCACATATTCACCCAAAATTTTAAGGTTATAGGTGGGTGACTTCTCTCACTTATAAATGCTCAAGTCTCCATTTTCCAATCAATGTGGAACTATTACTCATACTACTCACATTTTCTACATTCTCAATATTATCCTCAAGTGTGACTCCACAAAACTCCCCCTCGAGTGGATGTTCTTCTAACTCCCATATACTTTTGATCGGTTCTTCCTTTTGGAAACAACATTTTGCTGCAGTGGTACTACCTCATGTAAAATCCCTTCTTGATCATTAAAACTCTCAAAGTCTTTTGAGACATATTCGCATTTACCATCTATTTTGAGCACTTTGAGTTTGTGACAACTTTACCTCTCAACCATGTACTTGAACTTCTTAAACACTTAAAATACCTCATCATTTGTCTTGATTAGGGGTCCATGACTTTCTAATATGATCGTCGATGAATGTAACATAATATCTATTGCCCACACACATCTGAATGCACCACCTCAAGATGATTCTTGGTTCTATAACCTGCATCCTTGCTGAATTTACCCTTATGTTTCTTCGCTTGCACACATTCTTCAAACATTTCAGCCAATATGTTGATCGATGGCAACCGCATTACCATTCTGTTCTTTTGTAAGTGTTTGCGATCTCTAAAATTGAGATGCCAAAGACGATAATTCTATATCCACTCTTCTCAACTTGTCGTTGTAGCAAGAGAACTATGCTTCATAACCTCCAGCTCAACCTTAAAGGTTCTATTGGCAGTCATATGAGCTTCAAGACCAAAACCTTTTTTGCATCCATAGCTCATGACCCTTTATTTTACATGTGAATCTTGTAACCCTTCTCAAGTAATTGGAAAATACTTATAAGGTTACATTTGAGTCATGGAGTGTACAAAATATCTTTGGTTAATGAATATCCATCATCTCTTCTCATGATCAAAACATCACCGATCCCATCAACCGCTAAAGCGGTGTCATCCGTGAACTTCACTTTGTTCTTCATGGCACGATTGATCTTAACAAACCAATCCTTCCTCCATGTCATATGAGTATAACAAACCAAGTCCAAATATCATTCCTTCCTGCTGCTGCTACATTGTCCTTCTGTGATCATCACCAAGAGTGTATTTTTTGTATCAAACTCTCATCTTGCAACCTTGGCTTCATCTTCTTAAGGTTCCTTCTTGTTCGCATTGCAGTCTTTTGCAAAATGACCGAAACTTTGACATCTAAAGCACTACTCCTTGCTTTGACGATTCATAATCACCAACTTTCTCAAAGTTGCCACCATCCATACATTGATGGATAAAAATAATGCCTTGAAATCTTTATTCTTCTCTTCCTTATGCGTTGTTCGATGTGCATCCATTGCACCTTCGACAAGAGGATTCACCACGTTCTTGATCACTTCAAAAACATCTTGGTAGCCAAATAACACATTCATTTTCCTGTACCATTTGTAGTAATTCTTCACATCAAGGATGAATAGGTTTGCATGGATTTTTTCATTGAAGACAAAATTCATGTTGCAAACTAGGTGTTTAAGAATCAGAACTAGGCTCTTGATTTTGGAACATTGAACCACATGATTGGTGAATGATTATGGAGAAAATTGAAATATGAAGAGTGAAAAAGGAGAATTATGAGAGTGAGAGTGTGTGTGTGTGTGTGTGTGTGTGTGAGTGTGTGTGTGTGTGTGTGTATGTGTGTGTGTGTGAGAGAGAGAGAAAGTGTGTGTGTGTGTGTGTGTGTGTGTGTGCGCGTGAGAGAGAAAGAGAGTGTGTATGTGCGTATGTGTGTGTGTGTATGGATGGATGGATGGTTGCGCATACGCACGCACGTGTCTGTGTGTACACGCGCGCATGTGTGTGTGGGGGGGGGGGGGGAGGGAAGGTGGGTGTATGGCTGAGTATGTGTGTGTGGGTGTGGGTGTGGGAGCAAGCGCGCATGCGCACATATGTGTGTTTGTGAGTGGGTGTGTGTGCGCGCGCGCGTGCTTGTGTGTGTGTGTATGTGTGTGTGCGTGTGATATTTTTATTAGCTTGAGTTGAAAATACCTCCAAGACATTTATACTAAAATATACAAGTACAACACTGAAAATACAAAAATTATGGCCTATAACTGGTTAAACTAAACCAGTACTGATTATAGCTAACACGAAAACAATAATACTTTAGTAGTAACCAATTAACCTTAGGTGTTAATCGATTACACACTCGAAAACTTCATCTGTTCTTTAGTCTAGAAGTAAAATGGCTCTTTTTGTAACGCTTACACTTCCGTGTTAATCGGTTACAACACTTGAATTACTAAAAATACATTTAAATGATATGTCACTGTATCTCTGAACAATTCCTAATTATGTATTTGATTTTTGAAGTAAAACAAATTAATTTTGATCTATTTATATTTAAATAAATTTTCATAAAAATAAATTAAACGATAACTTTTAGTATAAAAGGTATATTTTAAATTAAGCATAACTTAGGTATAATAAATTTTAAAATACATAATCAATTCTGATAACTTTTAGTATAAAAGGTATATTTTAAATTAAGCATAACTTAGGTATAATAAATTTTAAAATACATAATCAATTCTGAGAGCAATCAAATTAACATACACATTCAGAATTAATTTTAAATAGTTCAACCAATCACAAATGTCAAAATTAACATACACATGCATAATTAATTTTAAATAGTCCAACCAATCATACACATTCAAAATTAATTATAAGTATATTTAAACACTAAAACCAACCATACACTAAGAAAGAAAGAGAATCCAAGAATCAAAATGTAAAAAATTAAGAAAGAAAGAGAATCCAAACTTAAAATGTAGTAAACTCTAAGAAAGAAAGAGAATTCAACCTCAATTTGTTGGGGGAGTTTTTCATTAAGGAACATAAAACATTGTAAGACTTTCTTTTTTGAGCAACACTTTTGTGAGAGACATGCCACACATTTACCTAAAACCTTAAGGTGATAAGTGGGTGGATTTCTCACATATAAATGCTCAAGTCTCTATATTTCCAACCAATGTGGAACTATTACCCATACTACTCACACTTGCTACATTCTCAACACCCCCTCAAGTGTGAGTCCACAAAGCTCATCATCAAGTGAAAGCTCTTCTTACTTCCACATACTTCTGTACCACACAAAACGTTTCTTACTTACCACCTTTGTGGCGCCGTTGACACTCTTCAACGGAACATTTCTTACTCATAACCCTTGTGGTGCAGTTGACTTTCGATACAAGTAAGTTGGTCTCTTTCTCGAACCAAAGGTTCGTGATACCATGTGTTGGGGGATTTTTTCAACTATGGGGCATTGAATATTGTATGACTTCTCTTTAAGAAACACTTTTGTAAGAGACACACCAAATATTCATCCAAAACCTTAAGGTTTTAGGTGAATATGTGATGTGTCTCTCAAAAAAAGGTGGTGAGTCAACGAAAGAGTAAGAAACATTCTGTTGAAGAGTGTCAACGGCGCCACAAGGGTGGCGAGTAAGAAACGTTATGTGCGGTATAAGAGTTTGTGGAAGGAAGAAGAGTTTCCACTTGAGGGAGAGTATTGTGGATTCACATTTGAGGGAGAATGTTGAGAATGTAGCTAATGTGAGTAGTATGAGTAATAGTCTGTTAGACGCCAAATTTCACTTATTTGATCTATCAAATGTTAGCATCTTTCACTCATTTTTGTCAAGAAAGTGTTGAAAATCACTCTTGCTTTGGTTGGTTTGCAACATTATGAGAGTATCTCTTGGTACCTTTGATTGGTGTGTTATTATGCAGGAACTAGGCACAAAACAAGTGAATAGTAAGACACACGAAAATGGGCATGCTGTCAAGTTCGCTAGGCAAAGGGGTAGCGAAGCTCTAGAGAAGAAAACGATCCTAAGTTCGCTAGGCGAGCAGGTAGCGAACACTCCTAGACTTGGAAAAAACCAAATGGACCATAAATTCGCTAGGCGAAATCAGAGCGAAGGCTTCGCTATCTGTTCGCTAGGCGAACATGACAGATCCTGAATGTTCTATTTAAGTATTTTTCTTGCTTTTTAGGTCATAATTCCATATTGTAACATTAAATACACCAGAACTTATCTCTCTTCATTTATTCTAGAGAGAGGAACACGAAACCCTAAGAGGGAGGAGGTAAGATCTTTGATCTCTTGTTGGGGTTTGGATGTAATTTTTTGATACCTTATGTATTTTATCTAATTTATGTTTGTGAACTAGTTTGGATTCTCTATTGATTGATTATCTTTGATTATGTATTTGTGGGTCTTGACAAAACCTTTTCACATCTTTGATCTCAGATTTTCTTCTATCAATGAACAAACTTTTGACATGGTTTTGAAGTTGATATTCATTGTATCTTCTATGGTATTGTGTTGATTAAGTAGCATGGGTAGCATGAGTAGGATCAATATGATATTGTGTGGGTATGTGATAATAGTGATGAAGAATGATGTTCATAACCATTTGGCGGAATAGATGAATACATGTAAAAAGGGTTAAGCGTGTGTACGTATTTTGATCATTGTGTTTTATGCAAAATAATCGTTTATCCGATATGGGTTTCGTCCTTGTTTACATGTTTATCTTTGACTTGAACCGTGATAGAGATATACTCTTCAGATCTGGATCTAGGATGATTACCTATTAGGTCCTAAATGCTAGAGATAGGTTTAGGCTTAACATTTGCGCGAGTATCAGTTCGTAATACTCTGTGTTGTGTTTTTGTTGGATGAGAGATCACCAATGAGACAACATGGTTGTTCTCTCGAAGCTGCGTTAGAGATAAGCTTTGTCGTGGGTGATACGTAAGGGTATCAGACGAATGATTGTGTTGTGTTTAACTTGATCAGAAGAATGCATATGTTATCAATTGATGAAATCGAATCCCAACAAGGCTCCATTTATATTTCAGTCTTTACTTTATATTTTCTGTTTTTATCTTTGGTTCCTTGAACCTTTTAAACCAAAAATTTTGAACAACAAGCTTAGAAATGTAGAGGTCGTTGAACGGCGTTCATATCGCACTAATCCCTGTGGAGACGACAAAACTGGGTACTTAATATTTTTTGCTTACTGCTTTACCGCACCAACAAAATGGCGTTGTTGCCGGGGATTGGTGTTGAGATTTTGAAGTGCAGTGCAACGGTTCTATGTTTTTAAGCTTTGTATATTTTGTATATATTTGTTTCTTTTTATGTTTTTTATAGTGTGCTCAGGAATGACAAAAACTCCTTCTAGAGTGGTTGCTTTCGGTATAAAGTATTCAATGAAGCTTCAACCGAGTTTGGATGGCAATGTTAGTATGGAACAAGTGAATGTTGTTAAGGTAAATGGTTTCCTTTGTTTATAATTTTAGAATGCTTAAGAACTTAAGTCTTTTTGCAAATGAAATTTGTTCTTTTGGAAACTTGTTGGAATGATTGTTTCACTTAGGACCAAAAACCACAATTTGTGAGAAAGCTTCCATTATTTACTAAATGTTGGATTTCTGATAAGCTTTGTTGATTCGTATGATTCATGATTTATCTTATTATCATTGTGAATTTATGGAAGCATTAGAAATGATCAAGGCACTTGTTTTTATTGAGCACAACCATGCCCTAATGCAACTTACCCGTGAGTAGAGAGAATTCGTTAACCCCTTTGAGCCTAAACAATGTGAATCTCATTCTTAATTTTGAGAGATTCTAAAAATTTTCTTGAACCCTTGAATTTGTTTTAATTGTCCTCTTTGCCATAAAAATACAAAATCATTCACTTGAGGGTTGAGTAAAATTTAATTTGGGGAGAATGAAAAAGAAAGATGGTAGGTTGCTACAACTTTTGAAAAATTCAAGCAAGCACAAAAAAAAATTGTGTGAATATGAAAAAAGAAAAGAAAAAGAATGCTTGCTTGGAAAAGAAAAATAGTGAAAGAATAAGTTGTGAAATAAGGTTTGTGAAGGTTTACAACTAAGAAACAAATGCAATGAAGTTGAGGTATGTAAATAACGTGTTCGGTGAATGTCTCTTTTGTATCGGCAATTTCGTTTCAATGGCCTTAGAAATGTCCCTTGTTTGTAAACCCGACCAAGCTACAACCTTAAAAACCTTAGTGATCTTCTTGCTTCCATATTTTCGCTTTTGATTGTTAGATTTTGTATGAATTGAATTGATATTGGCATTGTTTGTTAGTTGAGTGAAATTGTCCCCGCGAATGCAAACGCGTAATTTCTTCAATCCTTATTCGAAGAGGAGAGATAGAGTGATTCACTCATGAAAAACATAGTTGTTGATTGATACATGGCTTAATATTTGATTTAAGAATTTAGTTATTTTGCATTGTTTGATTCTCAACATTTGAAACCATTGCTTGTTTGCATCATTTGTGTTTGAGCCAATTTTATCCATTCTTGGGTGAATCTTAATCTTGAGCAAATCCTCTTGTTGCAAAAATGAGAGGCATACTTTGCTTGAGGACAAGCAAAAATCTAGTTGGGGTGAGTTGTTAGACGCCAAATTTTACTTATTTGATCTATAAAATGTTGGCATCTTTCGCTCATTTTTGTCAAGAAAGTGTTGAAAACCACTCTTGCTTTGGTTGGTTTGCAACATTATGAGAATATCTCTTGGTACCTTTGATTTGTGTGTTATTGTGCGGGAATTAGGCACAAAACAAGTGAATAGTAAGACACACAAAAATGGGCATGCTGTCAAGTTCGCTAGGCGAAGGGGTAGCGAAGCTCTAGCGAAGAAAACGACCCTAAGTTCGCTAGGCGAGCAGGTAGCGAAAACTCTCAGACTTGGACATAACCAAACGGACCATAAATTCGCTTGGCGAAATCAGAGCGAAGGCTTCGCTATCTGTTCGCTAGGCGAACATGACAGATCTTGAATGTTCTATTTAAGTATTTTTCTTTCTTTTTAGGTCATATGTCCATATTGTAAAATTAGATACACTAGAACTTATCTCTCTTCATTTATTCTAGAGAGAGGAACACAAAACCCTAAGAGGGAGGAGATAAGATCTTTAATCTCTTGTTGAGGTTTGGATGTAATCTTTTAATACCTTATGTATTTCATCTAATTTATGTTTGTGAACTAGTTTGGATTCTCTATTGATTGATTATCTTCGATTATATATTTGTGGGTCTTGACAAAACCTTTTCACATCTTTGATCTCAGATTTTCTTCTATCAATGAACAAACTTTTGACATTGTTTTGAAGTTAATATTCATTGTATATTCTATGGTGTTGTGTTGATTAAGTAGCATGGGTAGCATGGGTAGGATCAATATGATATTGTGTGGGTATGTGATAATAGTGATGAAGAATGATATTCATAACCATTTGGCGGATTAGATGAATACATGTAAAAAAGGTTAAGCGTGTGTACGTATTTTGATCATTGTGTTTTATACAAAACAATCGTTTATCTGATATGAGTTTCGTCCTTTTTTACCTGTTTATCTTTGATTTGAACCGTGATAGAGATATACTCTTCAGATCTGGATCTAGAATGATTACCTGTTAGGTCCTAAATGCTAGAGATAGGTTTAGGCTTAACATTTGCGCGAGTATCAATTCTAATGCTCTGTGTTGTGTTTTTGTTGGATGAGAGATCACCAATGAGACAGCATGGTTGTTCTCTCAATGTTGCGTTAGAGATAAGCTTTGTCGTGGATGATATGTAAGGGTATCAAACGAATGATTGCGTTGTGTTTAACTTGATCAGAAGAATGCATATGTTATCAATTGATGAAATTCAATCCCAACAAGGCTCCGTTTATATTTCAGTCTTTACTTTATATTTTCTGTTTTTATCTATGGTTCCTTGAACCTTTTAAACCAAAACTTTTGAACAACAAGCTTAAAAATGTAGAGGTCGTTGAACAGCGTTCATATCACACTAATCCCTGTGGAGACGACAAAACTAGGTACTTAATATTTTTTGCTTGCTGCTTTACCGCACTAACATAGTCCCACATTGATTGAAAATATAGAAACTTGAGCATTTATAAATGAGAAAACCCACCCACCTATATCAACTTAAGATTTTGGATAATGTTTTAAAAACCGGACTAAATCGACAGGTTCAACCGGTTGGACCGAGAATCGGAGATGAATCTGGTTTGATCAATCTTTAAAAATTGCTAGTGTGTCAAAACCGGATTGAACCGTCCAAACCATTAGAACCAGAGAACCCAAGCCGGTTTTGTAAAACTGTCCTGTTAAAAAAATTATCAAAGTGATCATTTTTTTTAATTTTTTTTAAAAAAAATTAATATGTTAATATCAAAACTTAACATACATTTCCCAATCACAAAAAAGAATTCCGTGTATTTTTTACAATAATACAAACTTCTAAGTTTTGTCACTCTATTATAGTTTCACTCCATCATCATTATGATGTCTCTTTCAATCATAGTCACGATGTTCAACTCTATTACTTGTCGTTCAAGTCAATATTGTTTGTTGTCAATTAAGACTTGTTTATCGTAGTTCAACTCAAATTTGATTTTTTGTTGTTTAATGAAGTATATTGTATTATTTATATTTTGCTATTCTATCTTATTTAATTTAGGTATTTTTAATTATTTGAACTTTATTTTAGTTGGGCATAATTAATTCCAAAGTCCTTTAACATAATTTCATGTTTCGCTTTGGTCCCTTAGCAAAAAAAGATTACGTATTGGTCCTCGGAGAATGGTTCTGTTACATCAAAAGGTCCTTTCTGTTAAAAATTCAGAAGAAAAAAAACGTTAACTTTGATATGTGGCATGACAGGTTAGCAAGCTGAGTCAGCATATATATTTAAAACATAATATTTTATTTAAATTGAAGAGGTTTTATTTTAAGAGGTTAAAAATCCCACAAAATGTTAATAATGTGTAAAAAAAATATTAAACACTTTCATGAATAAACAATGTACATATCAAACAAATATTTTTTCCTATATTAATTTATATATGCAAAATAAAAAATTATTCAATTTAATACAATTACAACAAAGAACACCAACAGACGCAACACATGTTACAAAAGTTGTATCACCCTCAATGCCAACACAATAATTATCAATACTACAAAGCATGTCATCTTCAACTTAAAACTTAATCTGTTAGAACCTCTCTTTGAACCACCTATTCTCCATAATCTCAAGAATAACAATCCTTACTTAAGGCTTCGTACCAATGAAGTAGGGGATATCCAAGTAGTCATTGATATTAAGGAGATATACCAAGTAGTCATTAATACAAAGTGTATGTCCTGTTGAATTTATGTTATATAAAACTAAAAATCAAGTTATATGAATAAAAAGAATTGAAAATAAATTGAGGTAAGGTTTCAAATAAATTGAATTTGAAAATGTAAATTTAAAAAAATAAATATGTTAACAATCATCCTCTGTCAAAATGTCATTACAGTACCGACTGTTGTTGTGTCAACCCTATTATCCCATAAGTTCATGTCTCTGTCTAACTTCTCCGCTGCCGTAGAACAAATATATAAAATGAAATAAAATCTTGAAATATTATCAATTCATTAGAACTACCATATAGATAGTAATTAACGTTTTTTTCCTAAAAACTTAACGAAAATGACTAAAAATATTAATGGAACAACTTTAAGGGACTAAAATGTAAGGTTTTTTAATTCAGAGATTAAATTGAAATATTAAATTAAATTAAATGACCAAAAGATAAATTAAGCCCTTTAGTTATAATATTCTATTATTTTAATTTTGGTTTAAATTAGTTTAATTTATTTTATTGTAATTTTTTAATTTGGTCTAAATTTTCTTAAATACAGTTAAAATAAAGTGTAAAATTATGTATTAAATTTGTAATAAAATTTTAAAATATTTATTTTATTAAATTAAAAATATATAATAATGTCGGACATATCTATAAAATTTTTGTTTCATATTATTAGTCTATTTAATAAATGATTCTAACCAATTGAACTTTAGACCCTTTAATTTTATCAATTCGATCTCTGATTCTATTTTTAAAATATTATTTTTAAATAAATAGGTAGGGTCTCTCGTTATAAAAAAAAAAAATCTCTCTCACAGTATGCAATGCTTTCTAGTAAAAATACTCCACCAACACAATAATCGTTAGAGTTGATTTAAGAGTCTCACTTGATAATGAGACATCTCAAGTTGAATTTAGTGTTAAAAGAAAACTACCTTGCTTAAAGTTCTATTCAAAATCATAAGGAGTATAATATTTATATTATAAAGTATTATTTCCCATAAAACAAACAAAGTCCTTCTTACATTATAATTTTTAAATATAACTTATAAGATATCATTTCTCATAAAACACACAAAGTCCTTCTTCCATTATAATTTTTAAATATAACCTTCCATTCATTTAAATGCTACTCCATACTAGTACATAATATACATCCCATTAATGCACATATTAATTCATACCCAAATTAACAACGATCTATGAATCCATCTCACCAACCCTCGGTCTTTTTCACATTCATACCGATATCTCAAATGCATGAATGTGAATCTTCAACTTTAGACAACCGAATTCCCATAATACCCTTCTATCATTAGAAAATGACATAATTAACCCCATACATTCCAAAGAAGAAAAAAACAAAAGCTAAGAATTATGAAAAGAAAAACCTCCTAGCTAGTAGCATACTATTTCAACCTACACCACCATTCCAGCACTGTTTCTACCACCAAACTCAACTACATTACCATTACCATCCCTCTCTCTTCGAACTTCAGGTACACCACTGAACAACTCTCCAACAGAACTAACAACACAACACTTCCTAACACTGTTACGCGCACTTTTTTTCTTACTGTTAGTTTCAGAAGAAGAACAAGACTCGTTCGAGTTTGGTGATAACGGTATAGGCAAAACAGACGGTATCTTGAAATTCGTTCTAGCCTTAGAGCCTCTCAGTCGCCTAGCAGCTGCGTCGTAAGCACGCGCCGCTTCTTCAGCCGTGTCGAATGTTCCTAGCCAGTGACGGCACCGACCGATTCTGTCGCGTATTTCCGCTGACCATCTTCCCCATGGTCGTTTTCTAACTCCTCTGTAGCTCTGGTTTAAGGGGATGGTGTTGGTTTTTGTTTGTTCTGTTGTTGTGTTTTTGGGATGTGAAACGGTGTTGGATGGTGTCGTTTTGGTGTGGTGGGGTCCGAAGAGGATTTGTTCTCCGACAACCGCGGCGATTCCTTCGAGAGATGTTTGATGAAATGAAAAGTATGGGTTGTTTTTCGAAAGGTTTAAGGTTGTGGTGGTTGTTGTTGTGGGGTTGTATGAGAAGTTTTCAATATTCATGGTGAAAGTGTTTTTGTGTTATAATGTGTGTTTTGTTCAACGCAGAATGGTCATGGCTATATATATATTTGAAGAAATATGTATTTTCTTTAAACTAAAAGATAGTAATTGAGTAGTGGGGAGTATTTTATGTGAGAAAGGTAGATTTTGCTGTCAATGTCGATAAGACCGTAATCCCTCATATTTACATGTTTGTCTTTTCTAGGCTGGCTCTCTTGTACGTAGGGATACACCTTTTTGAAGATCGTAAACTTCTCTAGGGATAGGCAAAAACAAAAAATATGTTATAAGTAATACATAAAACAATTATAAGACACAATTAATATATTGTATTCATAGTATCAACTATTTTAATTATTGTACCTTTAAAAAACCTCTTGATTTATTGGCTTAGTTGTTGTAGTTTATGTATGTGTTCCTTTTAGCCTAACACTTGGTTTTATGTCAAAATTATAAATTTTACTTGAATCACAAGTCATAACACTTTAATCAATGTTGTAAGATTGTGTGATTCTAATCATACATGCAGTCGACTCATATGGCATCATGAAAGGTGGGATTTGGTGTTGCTTCATTTGACTCGAATCATAGCAAGGTGCGATTCAAATCACAACCTTCCTTGAGTCGAATCATGAAGTATATGTGGCTCGAATCTTGGCTTGTGTCCTCTCTTTCCAATCTTTGATTCAAGTTGATTATCTCTTTGGTTGAATCATTACTTAATGATTTGATAAAAAAATCTTTTGTCTAAGTCAATTAAGAGTAACATTCCCAAGAGTGAGTGTCTACCCCTTTGCACCACCATCAATATTTCTCCTTTTTGTCATGAGAGAGTGTCTCACCTTAGAGAGAAAAACTCAAGGAAAAATGTGAAAAATCACAACTCTTGAATTGTTTTTATTCTTGTGTTCTTGTTGAAGACTAAGAAACCCAAAGAAAGTGAATATGATTTTATCAATCAAGTGTTAAGATTGATTGATATTAGAACAACTATCCAAGAACCAAAAACGCATTATTGCCAAGAACCTTAAGAGAACCTAGTTTTGTTCTTCATTCACCAACACCTAATTTTCTTGTTGATACCTTGTGATTAATCTCCTAGCATATGGGTTATGTGAATGTTAGTTGTGTGTGTGATATTCTTCATATACTATTCATCGTCTTCAACATTTTCTAAACCATAGTTGTGGACCTTCAACTCTAAAGATTGAGTATGAGAGGTAGATAAAAGGTACATTTGAGAATCTAATATTTTTCTTTGAAGTGATGTTTTTGCGTATCCTGTGGAAGAATCATTTTTTGGACATGGATTTTTCTTGTGTCTTGCTTACAAGATAGAAGGACGTTTATGTACTCCATTGAAGACTTTGGTGAAACCATGTGAAGGTTGTCACAGAATAAAGTTGGGAATTATCTATTTAATCAAGGCTAATGTTGCTCGTACGCAACCGATTATTCCAGAGGCTTCAAGTAGCTTAGACTTCAATTTGGCCAGAGGTTTTATTAACATTGTCTGGACGCAACCGATTATACCAGAGACTTCAAGTAGCTTGGATTTCATCTTAGATCGTGTCCTAGGACCACTTTATCTGCTTTATACAATAAACTTGTTTTAACTATGGGTGGCTCATTAAAAACCTTTGTCATTGCAAGGGAAAAGAGTGCATTCCCATAATTTTTATTTATGATGTTTATTACATAGTCTAGCTTAGATAAAACTCAATACTAGTTACATTCCAGGTCCTAGGTATTTCAACATCCACTAAACTTTCTAACTTGTAAGCTTCATTATTCAACCTCTGACGGATACGAAAAAGTCCTTCCTAATTTAGAGATAGCTTGCCTTTCTAACTTGAAGTTCTCTAGAACTTGATCATCCCAGATTACCTCGAACAAAGGTTTGGAGTCTATAGGCTTCTCCTCTGTGTCCTCATCCTGTTGACTTTGTGTCTGTAAAATATGAACATTATCTTACAAGGTTTCATTCTGTTACGAAAAGACTTCACTACAACGAGAAGCTAAGTTAGATTTGACGGTGGAGGTGGATCACTTCGACTGTGAGATGACTCGAACATTCCATAACTGGACTATTAGCAATTTAGATGATATTTTGGTGTGGCCTGGGCAAGTTTTAATGAGACCCCACGGTGGACACCAAATGTTCTTGCTAAAAAATACCAAACGGTTGACTTTCCTGTTATGAGTCAGGGAAAGCCTAAAATGATTGGTTTAAGTGTCTGTTTATGTGTTTTTCAAGTGATTTCTACTTTCTCTTCTTCATCCAAAAAGTTTCCTATTTATATTGTTTGATTCACCCATCCTCTATTAATGTCCGCCCTTTCATATCCTTCAAAAAGGCAACCTCAAATAACATATGTCGCCCCCATAATTGTCAGGTAAAGTTTTTCCCATCAATAATTGTAACTCTCATGCAATCATGGAGTCATTTTGTAACCGTCTCTTGCGACTCTTTGGATGGTATCCTAGATTTGACATTGGCTCTGATGTGCTTGTATTAGTGCTTCTAACCGGATTCCGACCTACTTGCCTCTTCACAAGGTTTTATAACCGATGATGACCCCAGCCTATCAAGGTTCACAGCCCGACAACATGACGATTTCTATCTGTCTAATACCTAACTTTCGCATGATCCATTCTTATTTCATCATAGGTTTCTTTCAATTTTATTCATTGACTAGTCAAACTAATTTTTAAGATGTACAAGTCTCAAAAAGAGGATCGATCTATTCAACTCTCCCACTAGACCTTTTTCATACTTATATTCTCGACTAACACTTAATAGTTCTTATGCATGGAATCCCAAATTTCATTTATAGTGTTACGCACAAAAATTGTCTATAATATATAATGGTAAATGGATTGAAGGAGATAATTCTTCATCCTTAAGTCATTGAGTTTATTTTAGTTGTTTTCTTGACCTACTCGAGAGTGGCATTGGAGGTGCTACTATGACACCATCTTTTATCAGGCTCCAATATCATTTTTAGAGCAATAAGTTCTCTATTAAGTTTGATTAGTGATCTAGTCCATCAAATTTCAATATCGATGGTGGAGAAAATTCATGTGTGATTCCATGTGCAAGAATGTGAAGATGCAAGGACTAAGAGAGAAATGTATATTTTCTTGATGGGTTATTGATGAGTTGTAGCCAACTCTAATGACTTACACTTACAACCAATACCTACCCGGCAAAAATGTGTTTTGTTTTTAACTAACATAACTCGGTGTGAGCTCTTAATACAAATTGCGAGGTAAATGTGTATTCTCATTATCTAAGATCGAGTACGAAAGGAGTATGCATAAATTGCTTAACAATTACAACTTATGTTTTGGTTGCGAAAGTGACCAATATTACAAACAAAGCACTGAACAAACTACCCGTTCCTAACACTCAGAGTGTTTTGATGAAAGATTCTCATGAGGGAAAAGATTTTCTTTTGAAAAAAAATTTTGAAATGACTTTGTTAAGATTTATTGTTTGAATAAAAACAAAAAAATAAAGATAATTGTAAAAATGATAGAAGAATATGAGGTATTATTTCCAAGTTATATATAGGGAATTGTAAATGACACTTAAAATTAAGGAATTAAAATTTTCTCTCATACTCTAATAGATAATGTAATTGGCAAATTAATTATTATTGAAATTTTAAAATTGATCCTATTTAAATTTTACAAAATGTTATTTATTTTTTTAAATATTGAATTGTACTAAAAAATTTTAAATTTATTAAAATGGCTAAAAAAGTTAGAAATTAAAAGAAAAAAAGAAATTAAAAGAAAAAAATTCAATTAATGCATGGAAATTGCCTATAATTCTTCATTTCTTATATGTGTGTGTGTGTGTGTGTGTGTGTGTGTGTGTGTGTGTGTGTGTGTGTGTGTGTGTGTGTGTGTGTGTGTGTGTGTGTGTGTGTGTGTGTGTGTGTGTGTGTGTGTGTGTGTGTGTGTGTGTGTGTGTGTGTGTGTGTGTGTGTGTGTGTGTGTGTGTGTGTGTGTGTGTGTGTGTGTGTGTGTGTGTGTGTGTGTGTGTGTGTGTGTGTGTGTGTGTGTGTGTGTGTGTGTGTGTGTGTGTGTGTGTGTGTGTGTGTGTGTGTGTGTGTGTGTGTGTGTGTGTGTGTGTGTGTGTGTGTGTGTGTGTGTGTGTGTGTGTGTGTGTGTGTGTGTGTGTGTGTGTGTGTGTGTGTGTGTGTGTGTGTGTGTGTGTGTGTGTGTGTGTGTGTGTGTGTGTGTGTGTGTGTGTGTGTGTGTGTGTGTGTGTGTGTGTGTGTGTGTGTGTGTGTGTGTGTGTGTGTGTGTGTGTGTGTGTGTGTGTGTGTGTGTGTGTGTGTGTGTGTGTGTGTGTGTGTGTGTGTGTGTGTGTGTGTGTGTGTGTGTGTGTGTGTGTGTGTGTGTGTGTGTGTGTGTGTGTGTGTGTGAAGGCGTGCAAAACAGTTTGCAACACAGACTCTCGCATTTTTTCATGATTAAGTTATGAAAAAAATGGTCTCTGTGTAAATATTTTACAGTTAATTTATGATTAAATAGGACTTCTTAAAAAAAATTCACGACTTTATTGAAGTTAAGATCAATTTCTTACACAAAACTTCTCAAAATAGTAAGACAACTTTGTGTATGTGTATGAGAGAGACTTTTAAAAAATGAATGATTATTGTTCTGGACTGGGTCAAGACCTGCCTCTCAGTCGGGCAGACCCAACCCAATGTTATGCTGATGAGGCCCAACAAGGCCCAATCCTCCTCCGTCGGGCACATGCCTCAATCAGACACAGGCGTCGAGTAGAAGACCTTTCTGACGGGAAAGCTCACGCACTTCCCACACGTCCTCCACGTGTCCCCACGTGGGAACATGTCATCAGGCAACTACCCACCTCCGAAAGAGTCGGTCAACCCACCTTCCGAAAATCACGGAGCAATTGATCTAGGATAAAGACCACGTGCTGGTCTTCACTACGCCACGTAAGCCCTGATAGATACTTGGGTTGGGTCTGGCAGTCTGGCCCAATACAATGTAATTGTTGGTCCTGCGCTGGAGGCACACTATGAATACCATCTTTCACTAGTGAGTCGGGTAACTACTTCTCTACACCTAACCTCTGTGCTTTCTTTCTCTCTAATCTTTTACTCACTTAAGCATTGAGTGTCTTGCAGGTACACCCCCTTTCTCTCCACAACTTTGGTGAAAACAACAATTCAACGACACGTGGTAAGCCATTGATTTTTTCTGATCAGGTGAGATCAATTATCAATAATATATTTTTAATATTAAGACTATTATAACAATAAATATTAAATTGAATAATTTATTTAAACTCTCTAAAATCGTCCAAAGTTCTCCTTCAATATCATAGTTAAAATTTTAACAAAATGAAGAAATTCAAAATTTGTATTTGAAGGAGAAAATCATTGAAAGACTTTTATAAATCATTCAAATTCAATATATGTTATTTATGACTTTCTAAATATGAAAAACATATAAACATTTTAGTTTTTTAAAACTGGAAAATTTATCTATTTCTTCTTTCATTCCTTTATCTCAAAAACCATTCTCACCCCCTTCCCTCTAAACTCTCATGTAAAGTTTAAATATAAACTTCATTAAATGTGTATTTTGATTTAACATATAAAATAAAAGTATAACGAGTTATGACGAATGAGTAAACTTTATTTCAAGTCTTGCGTACGTATGTACATATGTATTTCCCAATATGCTATAAATCTTTGGAATGAGATGGAAAGAAGAGAAATCAAGAGTGAAAAAGAAGAAGGATAGTTTGTTTGTTGGTATGAGCAAACAGTGGAAAAAAAGAAGAAAACAAGCAGTGGTATAGTGTATTTAAAAGTGATGCGATGCAATGAAATGAAGGGAAAGCGTCAGGATATCGTCAAGGAAAAGATAGTTTGACTGATATTGCGCCATTGGATTGCAGCAATGCATGAGTGATACTGATAGTACAAATCTTTTTCTTCAGATACATGGAAATATCCATAGGTGAAACACCTGATGGCAGACCCGTAAATCAGTGCGCAGAATGCTGAGAAGAATAAATCACTTTTGACATCAGATTATTGGTCTGCATGTTGAAAATTATTGTGACTATTGAGTGTATAGTGAGAAATAGGGAGAAAACAAGTGTAGGGAGAGAAAATTTTCTATAAGTTTGTTCATTGGACATAAATAATCTTGATCCTTAGTTTATAGATTTCAAGCAGTTGTATATTTAATTACATATTGTGTATAAACAATATCAATATATTTTCATTTTTATGTCTTAGTTATTTATTTTTTTAGAATATTTATGCACCATTTATTAATATTTATTTACTGTTCCGTTTTAAAGTAAGTGTCGTTTTAAAAAAAAAAATTTTAAAATGATTCTCATTCTCATTTTTTAATACAGTAATAATTGCTATTTTTTTAATTGTGTCATATAATTATTAGTCTGTACAGTATTTTCAACACATTAATAAGATTAATTTAATAAAAGTATAATATTTTATGACAATATTATTGCATTTTTTAATTTGTGTACAAAAATCTTAAACGATAGTCATTTTGAAACGGAGGAAGTAATATATTTATAGTTATTAAATTAAAAATCTTTTAAATAGTAATTGACTAATTACTACTAATAAAAAATTTTATAAATAAAATTTATTCTATTGTTAAAATCGGCATAATTAATTAATATTTTAAAATATATACAAAACGGTAATAAAACACCTAAAATAGAATTGAGATGCTATATATTTGAATGTCTTAGATTAATGTTATTATAAAACATTATTTGGAAGATTAAAACGTATAAGTGTTGTTTATATATTTTAAAATAGCTAATTTTTTTTTGTTTATATTAATGAGTTACAAGACTTTATTATATTTATTAATTATTTAATATAAATATAATTATCCATATATTTAAAATGTGTTCAATATTTATTTTTGTAGTTGTTAAAAGTACGATGTAAAAGAGTGATAACCAAATGATGACATGATGTTTATGAGAAATCATGTGTTTTCTTTCTTAAAATTATATCAATCTTTAATTTTGAAAGCTCGATATATTTATAAATATCCATAGGCTTAGTTGAGGTCGAATAAAGAGTTATCTCTTTCTAGATAGTGGGAAAATAGTTTTTTTTCCCTAGTATCCTTATATTGGGATAAACAACTTAGATCGTGGGTTAAGTCTTTTAGATCGTGGGTGAGACACTCCCGTAGTTAGTTGCCTCCCCATTCAGATGACCACATTACATGAAAGACACACATATTTTAGGAGACTAACATGTTTTTCGTTCCTAAAAGGGTTTTAACCAAAAGCATAATTTGTCATAGACCATTCTTTATTCAGTCCAAAATAAATTATTTCAGCCCACAACCCCTCAAGTACGAGGCCTATGAAAGGTCAAAGTGATTTAGTGTATTACCACTCATTATGTAATTTTTTCCCAGTGAAGTATGGGGTGAGTCCCTCGAGCATCACTTGGGTGAGACCATCAAGCGTAGAATAGGGAAAGGAGAGTCCCTCAAACAAGGTATGAAGTGTGTCCCTCAAACGTTAGCCAATGCATCACATGCAACATTAAATGCTCCTAATGATGGACTTGACTCGGGAAGCCAAACTTGTAGAAGTCCTTTGGTTTGCTAACACATGTCAGAACGTGCATGTGTGATTGCTCATTCTGTGACAGTTATGGTGTACCTAGTATAAGGCAATCATAGCCTACATGACATAGATTTTTCGCCTTTAGAAGGGGATCCCTCAACTAATTAGTACTTACATTATTCCAAATATCCACTCTTAGCGAGCATGCGCTTAGCAAGCAAAATATGCACTTAGCGAGCCCGCGCTTAGCCAACAAAAGATACGCTTAGCGGACATGACAACTTAGAGTTACTGTTTTTGACTCGAATCGTCAGCTGTCTCTGATTCTAGCGATTGTTTGTTGATGTGTTTTCGTGGTTGGCGAGGTGGTAAATAAAACTAATATCCCTTAAGTATTATGTGAATATTTTATTCGGTATATGAGAATATGTTGTTGAAATGTGTGTATAATTATACGATGAGTTATAATTATATGTTATTATTGCGAGTGGTTGATGTTTGGTTGATGTTTGGTTGTTGTTTGATGTGTTTGACGAGTTTAATTATTGGGATAAAATATTATGAGGAATTGATTAACATTTGGAATGTGGATATTATTGTATGATCATGTATTACTGAATATATTTGGATATTACACTTATTGTGTTGAGGTGATAGACTTATCAGGGATGTACAATCATCAATCACACGCTTATTCACAACAAGCATGATATCTAAGTATACTCATACTTGTTGTGTTGAGGTGATGGACCTATTAGAGACTTGGTTTATGATCATGTATTGCTGATTTTTTGCATCATTAATATATTTGAGCATATACTCACCCCTGCTTATTTGTTGTGGTGTGTGTGCTTCTCTGGAGTATAGGAAATCAAGTAGAGGAGTAATTGCTTGATCTAGAGGTAGACATTGAGGCCTCTTTAGTTCTTTATCATTCGGTTCTTTAGGGAAGTTGCTCTAATATATATAGCACCGAGGACGAGATTTATATATTTTGTTGTTACATGTATTATTAACTTTGGAGTTGTTAAACCGCTTTGTTAATTATTTGTCGTTAAGACATTATATGTCAAACTTTATTGTTTCCGCTGCTTAATTCACATGAACATTTTGTTGGTTTTTATGTTTGCTGAAACATGCGTGACACTCTATGTGTTGAGTTAAAAATTAAATTACTTAACTAAATGTCGAGTCGTAGAATTAGGGTGTTACATAGTGGGATTAGATCATGGTCGGTCCATTCGCCTAGGTTTGTGAAATTTGTTTATATCCCTGGCATACGACATGTGTGTGAAAACACTCATAGCTCGTTTTTCTTTCCTAAACGCTTTCCAACAGGAGCGGGATTGAAACAAGTGGGGGAAGAGATTTTGCTTCTCTGAGATATTTCAAGTGTGGAGGGTTGGCCTAGTGTACCACTGATTGTAGGAGTGCAGCTTTTTGGATGAGGTTGTGTTGTTTTCCGAAACCGAAGAAAGTACATATTCGAGATTCATGTATGCTAGTCAAGTTGAGATGGCTTTGCGGGAAAATGATCAGGTACTCTTGATATTCACTTATTTGAGAATAGAGAGTGATGTTGTGGTTAGTAATATGCTTATGGTGTGTGAGTTTCCTGATGTTTTTCCTGAAGGTATTAGTGACTTGTCTCCTGAATGTGAAGTTGAGTTAGCCATAGATGTAGTATCTGGTACTAGATTTGTGTCGATGGCTCCTTATATAGATTATGCATCAGATTTGGGTGACTTAAGGAAAAAATTAAAAGATCTGCTTTAGAATAAGTTTGTCAGACCCAGTGTGTTACCGTGGGGAGCACGAGTGTTGTTGGTGAAGAATAAAGATGGTAGCTTGAGGTTGTGTGTTGACTATCGACAACTGAATAAGGTCATAATTAACAACAAGTATCCTCTTCCAAGAATTAACGACCTTATGGATTAGTTGGTAGGTGTTTGTGTTTTCAACAAGATTCATTTGAGATCTCATCGGATTCGAGTGAAGGCTGAAGATATTTTGAAGACTGCTTTAGAACCCTATATGGTCACTATAAGTACTTAGTGATGTCGTCTGATGTGTCTAATACGCCAAATGTGTTTATGGAGTACATGAACAAAATATTTTATCCCTATTTGTATCAGTTAGTTGTGGTATTCATCGATAATATCTTGGTGTACTCTAAATCACATGAGGGGCATACGGGACATCTACGAGTTATGTTGCACCTATTGCGAGAGAAGCAATTGTACGTAAAGTTGTCTAAGTGTGAGTTCTAGTTGTGAGAAGTGAGTTTTTTTTTCATTTTATCTCCAATGGTGGTATAAGAGTTTATTTGTTTAAAGTAGATGTGGTGTTGAAGTGGGAGGCTCATAAATCTGTTACAGATATAAGAATTTTTCTGGGTTTGGCTGGTTACTATAGAAGATTTAACGAAGGCTTTTCAAAGTTAGCATTTCCATTGACTTAGTTGACTCGAAAGGGTCAAGCTTATGTATGGGATGTCCAATTCTAGGAGAGTTTTCAAGAGTTAAAGAAGAGGTTAACGATAACACCGGTGTTAATATTACCATATGTTAACGAATCATTTATGATGTTTTATGATGAATCTAAGATGGGTTTATATGGAGCGCTTATGCATAATCATCAGGTTGTTACGTATGCTTCAAGACAGTGGAAGGTTCATGAGAGGAATTATCCTATCCGTGATTTAGAGTTGGTAGTTGTGTTGTTTGTGCTTAAAGCTTGGAGACATTATATGTATGAATCTATATTTGAATTATTCATCTATAATAAAAGTTTGAAATACGTGTTTGATCAGAAAGAGTTTAACATGAGACAGAGAAGATGGTTTGCGTTCTTGAAAGACTACGACTTCGAGTTGAGTTCCCATCCGGGTAAAGCTAATATGGTGGCATATCCTTTGAGTATATAGTCGTTGCTTATGTTGGAATTAATGGTTAGAAAGATGTTGATTAAGTAGTTTCGAGATCTTAGTTTGGTATGCGAGGTGACGTCGTCGAGTTTTATGTTGGGTATTCTGAAGTTGACTAACAGTGATCTGGATGAGATCAGAGAAAACCCAAAATCAGAGTTGGGATTGATTGACCAGTTATTGTTGATAAATCAAGTTAAATAGGTGATTTTATAATTGACGTTAATGGTGTAATGTGGTTCAGAGGTAGAGTCTGTATACCAGATTCGCTAGAGCTTAAGAAGAAGATTCTTGACGAAGGTCATAAAAGTGGTTTGAGTATTCATCTTGGTGCTATGAATATGTATCATGGCCTTAAGAAGATGTTTTGGTGGTTGGGTATGAAGAAGAATGTCACAGATTTTGTTTCTTCTTGTTTGACTTGTCAAAACTTAAAGATCGAGCATCATAAGCCATCAGAGTTGTTGCAATCGTTGAGTATTCCTAAGTTGAAATAGGACAACGTTTCTATGGTCTTTGTGACACATTATCCAAAGACAACGAAAGGAAATGATTTTTCCTAGGTTATTGTTGATAGGGTGACTCAATCGGCTCATTTCATTTTGATAAAGATCAGTTACCAATTGTAAAATCTAGTAGAGGTTTACATCAGTGAGATTGTGAAGTTGCATGGTATTGCTTCGTGAAGCATATCAGATAGAGATTTGAGATTAACATCAAGGTTTCGGCAGAGTTTGAAGGAAGATTTTGGAACTAAGTTGAGATTTAGCTATGCTTATCATCCGTGGACGGACGGTTAGACAAAGAGGACTATCCGATCCTTGGAAGATTTGTTGAGAGCTTATGTTCTAAAACAAAAAGGTAATTGGGATAGCTACTTGTTGTTGATTGAGTTTACCTATAATAATCGTTTTCATTCTAGTATTAGAATGACATCGTATGAGGATTTGTATGGAAGAAGGTATACGACTCCTTCGTACTGGTATGAATCAGGTGAAAGTGTCGTGCTTGGACCGAAGATCGTTCAACAGACTGCTGAGAAGATCAGGATGATTTAGTGGAATATGAAAGATTCGCAGAGTCAACAGAAGAGTTATCATGATAATCAAAGGAAGAAACTTGATTTTTAAGAGGGTGATCATGTGTTTGCGTTAAAGTCTTGAAAGCTTATGCCTCATTTCTTTGGTTCGTAACAAATCCTCCATAGAGTAGAAGAGTTTTGGCTTATAGAGTCTCATTACCACCGTCTCTTTTGAATATTCATGTTGTCGCAACTTTGGAAGTATATTCCTGATTTGTCTCATGTAATCCAGTTGAATGACGTGCAAGTTAGAGATAACTTGACTGTTGAGGCATCACCTTTGCGGATTGAGGATCGTGAATTGAAACACTTAAGAGGCAAGGATATTGTTTCGGTGAAGGTAGTGTGGGAGGATCTGTTGGTGGAAGTGTGACATGGGAGTTCGAGAATAGGATGGGAGAGTCTTATCCGTAGCTTTTTCTTTTAGATAATTTTCGAGGGAGAAAATTTTAAATGGGGGAGAGTTGTAACACCCCGATTTTTGTATTTTTTGCATTTTCTAATTGAGCTAAAATTTGTTTTATTTAATTATTAGTGTGCTTGGATATTTTGTGGGATTTATGGAGAGTGGTGAGAATTATTTAGATTTTTAGTTAATTTTAAATTATTAAAATAATAAGAAAATAGGGAATTCATGAGATTTGGGTGGAAACTAGAAATAATAAAAAATATGAGGTAAAGTGGTGAGAAATAAAGGTAAGTTAGGGGTAAGGTAATATAATTATAAATATGGAATTCGGTTAATATTAATAAGAAATATTAGTGGAGCCTTTGAACTATGAGTACGTGAAATTTGAGAAATTAGGAGAAAGAGAAAATTGTGAGAAGGGGCGAAACAAAGGTTTGAGAGAGTTGAAGAAGTCATAACCAAAGCTTGTTCTTCCTGAAAATTAAGGTAACGGGGGATTAATTGAATATATGTGTCAATTGCATGAAAGGTAGAGAGTGATCTTCACCCTCCTCTAAATTTTCCATCCCTTTTCACCATTGATGATGTTTATGAGTTTTGATGAAAAAGTAGGAATGTTACATGATAATTGTTGCAATTGATGTGTAATTCTGTACTTTGTGTATTACTGAAGATGATACATCTTGTATTTATATGAATGTTAATGTTGTTGTTGCGATTGATGTATTTTTGATCTCATGAGCATAACCTTATATTCATGATTAATTGATATACAGCGTATATTGTTGTTTTTGAATAGAATCGACGGTTGTCTCCGATTCCAACAACTGCTTGTTGTTGTTTTGTCGTGGTTGGCGAGCTGGTGAATAGAATTGATATACCTTAAGTATTATGTTAATATTTTACTCGACGTATGAGCATGTTGTTGAAATGTGTGCATAATTATTTCATGAGTTATAATTATATGTTATTGTCGCGTGCGGATGATGTTTGGCTTCTGACTAATGTATTTGATGAGTTTAATTATTGTGATAAGATATTATGAAGAATTGATTAACATTTGGAATGTAGATATAATTGTATGTTCATGTATTGTTGAGTATATATGGATATCATACTTGTTATGTTGAGGCGATGAACTTATTAGCGATGTACATGGTCAGAAGTGGGCCCGGTTTTGAATGATCATATTTGTATATTGTTGTCGAGTTCATGCATCATGGTGTACGAACTTCAATTCGGTGGTGAGCTCTGGTTTAAAAGTGGGGACCGGGAGCGAGTAACTAGTTTTGATAATGGGATCAGTGAAGCATTGTTGATTCAGTAGTGGGGATCAGTGATGATTATGGTTATATATGGTTCAGAAGAGGGGACCGAGAGCGAGTATGGACGAAAGTTAGTAACATATCTATGATGTTCAAATCGGTACCGCTTGCAGGTAGAGTCGAGTAGTGGATACATTTGCATACATAACTACATGCATTATCGAGTAATCATTATGATTGTTTATTGTTGTGAATAAGTGTGTGATTGATGATTCTGATGAGTACGTTATGTTTTGCACCATTAATATTTTTGAACGATTCTCACCTCTGTTTATTTGTTATGGTGTATGTACTCCTCTGGGATACATGAAATCAGGTAAAAGATTAGTTGTTTATGGTAGAGGACGACATTGATGCCTCTTTAGTTATTTATCGTTTGAGACTTTAGTGAGTTCGCTCTGATATGTAGCATATATTCTATATTTCGTTGTTACATATCTTATTCACTTTAGAGTTGTTGAACCATTTTATTATTTATTTGTTGTTAAGACATTATATATCAAATTTTATTACTTCTTCTACTTAATTCATAAAATTATATTTGTTTGATAAAACATACGCGATACTTTAATAATTGAGTTAAAAATTGAATTACTTTATTAAATATCAAATCGGGGAATTAAGGTGTTACAATTACTAGCACTTACATCATGGAAGGAGAGAAGACCTTCTAATGGCTATGACTAAAAGAATAGTGAATTTAGCTTAAGATTATTGTTTTCTCGATATGGAATTTGAAATAGATACTAAAATCAAATCAGAGGTGTTGAATGTTGAAGAAGAACCTTGAATTTATTGGGGTATGATGGCTAAGACTCAATTAATATCTCTTTTGCACTCATTCTTTGAACCAAGGGTTTTGGCCATGCAAGGCTTCTACATGTTTTTCTCTAAATTTGACAACTATATAGAAAGTCTCAAGAATAAGAGACAAAAAAAAGTGTAGTTCAACGATGTCTTTATCATTTTCTATTTTAGTGCTATGCAAATTTGTACAAAAGCTTTCATCCCTTTTTTTGCTAAGTTTTATTGCTTGTGGGAATTGTGAGTCTCTGCATAAATTATGCAACCTTGCTTTTATGTGCTATTAAAGGTCAATTTAGGGAAGTGCTTTTGAATATTCTTCTATGTCAATATGTTTTCTTTTCACGAAAATGGTAATGAGAAGCTTACTTAGAGAGACGTGGAATTGTAGAGATTTTCTTTGGGGGCCAAGATATATTTTAGGGAATACTAAAAATTTCTTCAATCATCTCACAAAAAGTTATGGCATAGTGGAATTTAAGTGCAATATTCTGCTCTTCAGTGAGCTGGTCCTAGAACTTCAAACTGTTAAACAAAAAAAATTATTTACATGAAATCCAATCTAGAAGATATGTTTGTGGTCTTATTAAATATCTTATTTTTCATTTTTAGACTATACATTTTTTTTTAAAGAATGATCTTCATAAAAATTTGCATTCACACTTTTGATTATTCTTATTAAAATTGTTGTGAATTCAATTGTTAAATAGTAAATCATCGCTAAAACAATTATTGGTTTTGTCGACATGGTATAAAAATCATTATTAGATTGTAATATAGATAAAAAAATGTGGATGAAAAATTAGTACTATTCTTTAAAAGATTAAAAATAAAATATGAAATATTTATAAGAATCACAAATATATTTAATGGTATAAATACATTAAATATTAACACGTATAATAATTAAATTATATATTTTTATAAAAAAATTGGTTTTGGGATGTTTGACATGTTGGTGATTTTAGTATCATCAATGTATTTTAGTAGTAATGTAATTTACTGTAGGCCGATGCAATTATACGTTAAGCTTGGAAACGAGTTAGAGTAGTGTGGAGTGCACGCTTGTCGAGGCAACGTACAATTGAATGCGAATAATTGAAAAGGGGTTCCAAGGGGCGGAGCCCTTGGCGGGGTGCGGGGCAGCGCCCCGCTGGAGTTCCAAGGGGCGAAGCCTCTGGCGGGGTGCGGGGCAGCGTCCCGTGGGGTTCCAAGGGGCAGAGCCCCTGGCTGGGGTCCCGCTGAAAGTTTTCTGTTAAGTTTTGAACTCGTTTGAAATTAAATTTGAAAAGATAAACCCGTTCAAAAATTTTGAACAGATGTCCCTTTTCGTTTTCTGTTAATTAATCTCCTATATAAGGAGTCATTTGGCCTCAGTTTTACACACTGAACAAAATTCATATTCTCTCTACATTCTTGATCTGTTTTCTATTGCCAGAAACAGATTATTTTTCAAAGAATTATCCCCACAAAGATTTCGTGAACCCAGACAAATAATAGGGTCGAAATACTTTGTTCGGAAAGTGTACGAACACGATTCCTCGAAGATATCAAAGATTATCACACCAAATTTCCAACATGACATGGCCATACAACTTTGCCCTTCTTTTAGTACTTTAAAAGGCAAAGATAGTTAGTGGTTAAAGGAAATGATTGTTGTTTGGGAAAGAAATTTTTAAGACAATTATTTCTCAATGAAAATTGTTTTTTTGGATTGGGAAGACAAAGCCCAATCAAATAGACATAACTAATGAATACCACTAATATCTTCTAAAAGACAGTTATACATGAAATTAGGACAATTATTGATTTCTAACAAAACCTCCTTGAAAGTTTAAGGTATACTATTTTCGTTCATTTTTATAAAAAATAAATCATTTTTTAAATTTATTGAATAATCAACATATTTAATTTATAAATGCATCAAATATATTAATTATTGAATGAAACTAAAAAATAATTTGTCTATTATATAAAGGAACAGACGTATTATTTTACTAACGAATCTGCACAACAGTTTATTGTATGATAGACTTTAACCATTTTAATTTTCGTAATTCTTTTCGTATAAGACTTGATTTTACGTATTAGATGTGATCTCTGATTTCCACTTGAATTGTCTTGAAGAACATGAACTATTGCTTGACTATCAATTTGCAGCTTCAGTTTGGAAAAAGTCTTTGACTTGCGCAAAGTGGCAATCTCTTCAGAGAAGCTTATCCATCTTCAGTGATAAGTGGCAATCTCTTCAGAGAAGCTTATCCATCTTCAGCGATAAGTGGCAATCTCTTCAGAGAAGCTTATCCATCTTCAGCGATAAGTGGCAATCTCTTCAGAGAAGCTTATCCATCTTCAGCGATAAGTGGCAATCTCTTCAGAGAAGCTTATCCATCTTCAGTGATAAGTGGCAATCTCTTCAGAGAAGCTTATCCATCTTCAGCGATAAGTGGCAATCTCTTCAGAGAAGCTTATCCATCTTCAGTGATAAGTGGCAATCTCTTCAGAGAAGCTTATCCATCTTCAGCGATAAGTGGCAATCTCTTCAGAGAAGCTTATCCATCTTCAGCGATAAGTGGCAATCTCTTCAGAGAAGCTTATCCATCTTCAGCGATAAGTGGCAATCTCTTCAGAGAAGCTTATCCATCTTCAGCGATAAGTGGCAATCTCTTCAGAGAAGCTTATCCATCTTCAGTGATAAGTGGCAATCTCTTCAGAGAAGCTTATCCATCTTCAGCGATAAGTGGCAATCTCTTCAGAGAAGCTTATCCATCTTCAGTGATAAGTGGCAATCTCTTCAGAGAAGCTTATCCATCTTCAGTGATAAGTGGCAATCTCTTCAGAGAAGCTTATCCATCTTCAGCGATAAGTGGCAATCTCTTCAGAGAAGCTTATCCATCTTCAGCGATAAGTGGCAATCTCTTCAGAGAAGCTTATCCTCCGTTATCCTTTTGGTGGGGGGTCTGTCATAGTCATTAATGTCAGATTGTGCGATTGTGTTTTGCTCTACCATCCTTTTGGTGGTAGTAGCCGTGTGTGTTTCATTCCATCATCCTTTTGGTGATGGCGACCTTTTTCAGTTATTCACAATTTACTCAAGGATTTACCTTTATTCAAATTTTTTTCAATTCCCGAATATTTTCGTTTCTTTTCGGACAAATTCAGGGTCTTCTTCATATCTAATTGACTTTTACCTCGTAAGAAAGAACGTTGTAGCAGTTCATCTTACTCGGTCTAAGTTAATTAGATAGGGGCATCTGTCATACCCCAAATTTGTCCTACCCGCTTTTACATTTCATTTTGTACATCCATCCACCAATTAGTATTCAGGAAAATCAAAGTGAGTGGTTGTTGCTCGTGTATCACAAGGTTAAATTGAATTGAACTGATTCTGACAGGAAATGATATAAAGTCGTGTATATATTGGTTTACAATGGTTATGGCTTAATTTGTCCGTCAAACAAGGGCTCGTTTCAAACACAATGCTGGGAAGAGTATTGATATAAACGATGCGTGTTTAAGGATCAATTGGGGATATGTGTTTCAAAATGGATTTCTCGGTTCATTCACAACCAAAGTAGGATTGTCAGAAATTATGAATTAGTGTTGATTAAGCTCAAATCAATTCTAATATTGGAATTAGATTCCAAGTTTTTAAGAGACATGATCATTAATTCTAGGGCATGGACGTGTTGGTTAATGAGAAATGTTTGTGGTCATGTAATTTCCAAGTCATGGTCTATAGTTTTTTTTAGTGGCAAAGCTTTGATTCGTTAATGTGTTGGAATTCAAGAGATTGAACTTGTTTTCAAGTGTGAGCATGATATATGTGGGGACTTTTGATTTGAGAGTTGCTCTCATTTCATGAATTGATCAAGTGTGGTGTGAATTACAAAAGTTGAGTATGAATAATACATCCAAGCCCAATTCAATTGTCATAAAAAAAAGGAGAGGCTAAATACCTATTACAATTCATAAAATTCCTACATTACAACAATCCCCATTGCAGGTATTGCAACAAAGCCAGCAACAGAGGGTGACACCAAGTCTTCCAGTGGCTCAAATATCTCAACAAAACACCTCAGAGCAACAGTTGCAGCTACAGTTTTTGCACAAATTGCAGCAGCAGCAGCAGCAACAATTTCTTTCGACCTCTAGCCCACTTTTACAATCTCAGTTTCTACAACAAAATACTCACCAACAAAGCCAGCAATTACCACAGCTTCCTATATCCCAACATCATCCTCAACAGCTTGGCAATAATGCATTTTCAACGGAGAAGCTTCTTAACAGCAACAATCTGTCTTCTTCATCTCTTATGCAATCACAACAGCTTTCTGTGAATCAAACCCTGAATACGCAGAAGCCACTCACAATCACAAGAGTTCCCTCTACACTTACAGATGGAGAGGCTCCATCATGCTCAACTTCGCCATCTACAAATAACTGCCAGATATCTCAACCAAACAGCCTGAAAAGAAATCAACAAGTACCAGCTACAATTGGCAGGATCTTGGTAGCAGAGCCTGCCAGTAATTTGATACGAGACCTTCAGAGTAAGTCTGACATGCATATCAAACACGAGTTCTTGAATGTAAAAGGATCTGACCAGCTAAAGTATAAAGGCATAACTACTGATCAGCTGGAAGCTTCTTCTGGAACATCTTACTGTATGGATCCTGGCAATGTTCAGCAGAGTTTGCCACTATCCAATTTTTGCATGGAAGGCGACGTCCAATCGAACCCTAGAAACAATCTGACATTTGACTCTAATCTTGATGGTTTAATTTCTGATACCATGCTTTCAAGGGGTTATGATTCTCAAAAAAGATCTTCAAAATTTGTTGTCTAATTATGAGGGTGCTCCAAGGGACATTGAAACCGAGCTGTCCACTGCTGACATCAGCTCACAATCGTTTGGATTGCCAGACACACTTTTTAAGCCCAGTTGCTCAAATGATGTTGGCATTAATGATACTTCTGGGGTTTTGAACAACCACTTCCAAAGGCAAAACCACTCTTCAATTTGCACTCAGCATACACAAATTATTGAAGTCAGCAGAGATCTTCCTGATGTAGCAAGGAAAATTTGCGGGGAAGCAACATGTGAGTTCTCAGATGCTGGATCCATCTCAACGGATGCTGAAGAACGATCAACTTCGATGCGGAAGCTTTTGATAGCAGTGATCCTTTGCGTTATATTCGTGGCTGTTGAAGTTGTTGGTAGTATTAAGGCTAACAGTCTTGCAATATTGACTGATGCAGCACATTTGCTTTCAGATGTTGCAGCATTTGCCATCTCCTTATTTTCTATATAGGCTGGGGGATGGGAACCGAATCCTCGTCAGTCGTTTGGATTTTTTAGAATAAAGATTCTCGGCGCTTTGGTTTCTATGCAATTAATATGGCTGCTTGCCGGAATTCTTGTATATGAAGCCATTGCTAGACTCATTACAGGTCCATCAAGCTTACCAACAGATCACAGAAGAGTAAAATTCAACATCCTTTCCGGAACTTCCATGTCGTGTCCTCACGTAAGTGGAATCGCGGCAATGATCAAAGCTAAACATCCTGAATGGAGTCCAGCTGCTATAAAATCTGCAACCATGACAACAGCTTATGTTCATGATAATACTATTAAACCTCTTCGAGACGCTTCTTCTGCCGAGTTTTCAACTCCTTACGATCACGGTGCCGGTCACATTAATCCTAGAAAAGCTCTTGGACCAGGTTTAGTATACGATATCAAACCGCAAGACTACTTCGAGTTTCTTTGCAAACAGAAACTGAGTGCTTCAGAATTAGCATTTTTTTTCTAAACATTCAAACAAAACCTGCTCCACCATCCTATGATTTCCAGCAACACAACCCACAACCATCTGCAAAAGACCAAGTGCACCAATCAGGATATTTAAGAATCTTCGAGTTTGTGGAGATTGTCATTCTGCTATGAAATATATATCAAGAGTTTTCGCTCGCCAAAAAAAACAGATGAACAAGGTTTATGGAATAAAACCCGGCCCTGAACACTATGCCTGCATGATTGATCTTTTTGGACGACCAGGAAAACTAGATGAAGCGAAAGAACTACTAGATCAAATGGATGTGAAACCAGACGCAACTGTATGGAAATCACTCCTAGCTGCATGTAGAGTGCATGGAAACTTAGAGTTGGGAGAAAAGGCAGCTACAAATCTTTTCGAGTTGGAACCTTACAATGCTATGCCTTATGTTATGCTGTCTAACATGTATTCTGCTGCTCATAAATGGGACGATGCTGCGAAAATTCGGAAATTGATGAAATCAAAAGGAATAGCAAAGGAGCCTGGATGCAGTTGGTTAGAGATAAACAGCAGGGTGCATAACTTCATTTCTGATGATAGAGGACATCCAAGGGAGGCTGAAATTTATTCCAAGATTGAAGAAATTATAGTAAGAATTAAAGAAGCCGGTTATGTACCAGATATGAATTTTTCTTTGCATAACCTGAAAAAAAGAAGATGAAATTGTGATAAGTCAGAGTGCATTTGAAGTTAGCAAATTGCCCCATCAGCATAAATCAAAGCAGTAAAAAAAAAATATCACAAACAAAGCAGTGAAAATTCAGGGTAAAAATATCAGATGTTTTCAATTTAAATGAATAAAATTTCAGAGACAAGGAAAGCAGGACAGCAGAGCTAGATTTACTAAAATGGAAAGACATAATCTTGACATCATAAAGAGATAGCAGAGATGATACAAACATAAACTAAACCCTAATCTCACACCATCAAGCCCCCATATATATTGGTCACTATTCCTTCAGAAAAAAACCCTAAGAAGAGTCAGCAGCTGCCTTCTCTCACAACTCACCTTCATCATAACACAAGACACACATAAAGAACTAAAAAGAGAGATTGGAGAGGGAGCTTATCTGCTTTCAGCATTGACGATTTGGTGGTATCGCTCCAGCTCTGTAAGTATTCTGTCGTCTTTTTCTGTTTTCATAATCTTAAGCTTTTGTCTTTTGAATGTTGTAACAAAGAAGAGGGGAGTGAAAAACCATTCCATTAACAACACCATTTTTTAACCTTCAACACGAACCCAGTTCTCCCCTGTTCCAACGTAAATCAAACCTTAAACCTCAAATGCCCAGAAATCGAACAATCTACCATCCAAACTTCTCATCACAAAAACCACTTCGTCGCCATCGCATACCCAGAACCACTTTCATTTGCAGAACCCATAAACAAACCCTCACCTTCCAATCTTCAACCCAAACTTCAAATCCATAAACCAAACAAACAATCCGCCATTTACAAACAGAAACCACTCCAAACCACCGAATCAACAACAGGGCACAACCAGAACAATGAATAGAAGATTGAGATGGATTGGAATCAAAACCATAAACCAGTTCTCATAAACGTCATATCTTTATCTCGACTTTGAAACAACTCCTAAGTTCGTATCCACGAAGACCAGCCGAGAAACCCATCGCTCATTTTTTCTTCCTCCTTAACTCGTTAACCCACATAAACCCAAAACTTTCCTCCATTTTCTTTTCATAAACCCAGCTTCAAAACATTTCCGAATCCAACCACTTCCAATCCTTTTTCGCAACATCGAAACCACCACCGGAAATCCATTCATCGGAAAATCAACCTCAAACAACAACTCACAAATGTAACCCTTCTTCTACTTCCTAATCCTCTACCTTGTTCCCGTCTCCGCTTTCAAATAGCCATCAAATCTTCTTCATTATCTCTCTGCCGCCATTCCCTCAAACTTCCTCATTCTCTCGATCAGTCGGCAAATCTCTAGATTCAACAACCTGCAAACCCAAGTCGAACAAAAAATGATAGAGAAGAGGTAGATTGCGAAGGTTGAACTTCGAGTTTGTTATGATTTCATCCTTCTTCTGTTGGGAGTGTTGAGCTTGTTGGATAGGATTCAGAAGAAAAATTTTGTTCTGCTGTGTGTTCGCTTCAGTTCAGATTTTGAGAGTAAATTTGGAAAATTATTTTAAGTTTTTTTGTTTCTTAAGATTGCATTGGTTCGGTGGGCCTAGTGGACCTATGGGTGAGGTTTCATCACCATTTCCTTTGTTACAGCCCACCGGTTTTCATACACCCCTCTTCTGTTTTTTTTTTAAGAAATGTACATATTATTGTTATGTATTTTGTTTATATATTTTGTTTTGTTTTTTTAAAAAAAACAGTTTGTAAATATATTATATATTAAGTTTTTTTTTTTTTCTAACTTTAATTCTTTTAGAAGTTTTTAAAATGTTATATTTTAGAAGTTTTTTTTTCTAAGTCATAATGTTAATATTCTCAATTGATATTGTTAGAGTTCTTTGGGTATTTAATTTTTTACCTCCGATATATTTTCTTTATTCCATTTCATCTGTTTTGGTCGATGACGAGACCTCCATAATTCATTACCAGTCAAATTATTGATAAGTAATGTTGGATCTGAGACCACCCCTTTTCTCTCTTCGTCACTTGTCCCGACTCGATTCAAAACTTTGTCAAACAATTTTCAAAATCAAATTATCTTTGTATTGAATTAAAAAGAGGGGATTAAGTGTAGACTTTCTTCCTCTCCGAGTGTTGGGATGCCCACTGTAGTGGGGGTGGTTCCGACACTCGTCTTTCAATACGAAGACGTTTCCCATCCATTTTCAAATCTCATCTCCCTAAAATCATTTCTTTGTATTGAATTCGACGAGAGGATTGGGTGTAGACCCCTTCTTCTTCGAGTGTAGGGATGCCCACTGTAGTGAGGGTGGTCTCGATGCTCGTCTGTCAACGCAAAGACGCTTTCAACGTTTCCTCATAAAAACTCGGTCTCGGACTGAGTATACTTTCAATAATAAATTAATTTCTCTTTGTATTGAATTAAAAAAGAGAGGATTGGGTGTAGACCTCTTCTTCTCCGAGTGTTGGGATGCCCACTGTAGTGAGGGTGGTCTCGATACTCGTCTTTCGATACGAAGATGCGACTTTGTCCACCACCTCTCACTTTCACAACTTCATCCCGCAACCCTTGTCACCCAAAAACCTCGGTCCCGCACCGAGTGTATTTCAAATTATTTTCACAACAAAAACTTGAATGGTCGTGGAGTGGTTAGGCGTAGGCCTTCTCCTATCCCGAGTGCTGACGTTTACCGTAGGGTTCTCTGTCGCAAAACACTTACCCTTCAAAACCAAAAACATCTTTAATAAGAGAATGAAGTTCTCTTTGCATTGAATTAAAGAGAGAGGATTGGGTGTAGACCTCTTCTTCTCCGAGCGTAGGGATGCCCACTGTAGTGAGGGTGGTTTCGACGCTCGTCTTTCAATACGAAGACGCCTCGTTCGCGACACCTTTTTATAACCGAAAACTTTGAGATAACGAATTGGGTATTACCCGTAGGGGTTACTATCCGAAGACTTACCTCGCCCCCGTAAAAACAAATCTACCAATCAAATGTGACTTCTTGCCCTGCGTGGCGAAAACTAATCAATCTTTCAAAAGGATATGTTACGTCCGTTCTATCGCAAACAGGTAACGCATAAGTCTCCTCACATGCGAGCAGCAAAACACCTAAACTGCTAGAATGCGCACGATAGCATCATCCCTAAAAAACATCAACAAACCGTAGGCCGAACTACGGCTGCTCTGATTCTTTACTTTTTCAAGTAAAGATACGTAGGCACAAGGGCCACAATCCTTGCCGAGCACTTTCCCCCCCCCAATATCTGTAGTTCCCCGAACTACGTCGACTCTGACTTTCTCACATTTATTGAGAATACGTAGGCATAGGAATGCGAAGTCCTACCGAGTCTGTTCTTTCTATTTTCTTCCCCGTTCTCTCTTTCCTCCTAACTTTCCTGTTTCTGACCCTTATCTTTTACCCTGTGAAACACTTTTATAGCATAATGTTTAAGCAAATAAATTCACATCGACAAACAAAAGGTTCCCATCGAGTACGATGGATGCGAGGGGTGCTAATACCTTCCCTTCGCATAACCGGCTTCCGAACCCGTTCATGGTTGCGAGACCATCTTATCCATTTTCTTTCTTAAGGTTTTCTCGATATTTTCCTTTCCCCTCATGGGATAAATAAAGTTCGGTGGCGACTCTTCTGTCTATCCTTTTCGCCTCCCCGTCGTTGCGCGATGCATTTTTTTGAGTAGCGACAGCTGGCGACTCTGCTGGGGATCCGCCTAGCAAGCCAGACCTAATTTGTTTGTCGTGTTTGTGTTTTATTTGCTTTTATTATTTATTATGTTATGTTCACTAACTGTTGGGTTTATTTGGATGGTTTGTGAGATAAGGCTTTCTACCCGAGCTTTCAAGTACACACTAAGATAGGAGGTGGGTTCTTTCTGATTTGCGAGACTTAGGACTCGTTGAGTTGGATCGAATTCCACCGCTCAGATGAGACCCCGTTGGAATGATTATGTCTTACGTGTAGTCGTAATGACGTCTTTATTTCCGACGTAGGAGTCCGCGACTCTGAGGACCTTTGTAGAACCTTATTCCAAAGGTTGCTAAGACATGACTCTGTGTTCATCCTTTGAAGGGATTACCGTCTTACGAGTAGTCGTTATGATGGAAAACTTTCGAGGGTTAGTACATAGGACTTTGTTTAAAAGCCTTTGGGATACCCTCTTACAAACCAGTAGATAACCCACCCGATGGGAGGAATGTTTTGTGTTGTTTTGCAGGACCAGTGATCTTGATCTCGTTTTGCGTTCTTTATCATGTGCATTCATAAAACATTGCATTGCATATCATTTCTCGCATATCAAGGGACTTAAGAGACTGTGATTATCTCAGGTATTGGTGAATACAATGACTGACCAAAGAAAGCGAAGCACAAACTCCATCAAGTTTAGAGAACCAAAGCTGGAACTAATTCAAGACATTCTGATTGACGTGCCAAAGGCCATCAAGATCAACTTTCAGGGAAAGTATGGGAAACTGCTTGATCTCCTCCATTCTAGGGTCGACACTTGGGCTTTGTTCGCTATGGCTCAGTTCTATGATGCACCTCTCAGATGTTTCACTTTTCAAAACTATCAGTTGGCCCCTACTCTTGAGGAATATTCTCACATTTTGAACATCAAGATTAAGGATCAACCTATATACACAGGCTTGGAAGAAGAACCAAAACCTCTTGCCATTGCTCTTGCTCTACGTATGACTAAAGAGGAAGTCAAAGAGGGTCTAACCAGTAAAGGGGGCGTTCAGGGTTTTCCATTGAAATTTCTGCTAGAAAAGGCTGCTCAATACAAGGTGGATGAAGATTGGGAAAAGTTCGGAATAAGCGTTGCTCTAATGATTTATGGGATTGTCCTCTTTCCAAATGTGGACAATTTCATAGACATCACTGCCATCGTTCTCTTCATGCAGAAGAATCCTATCCCTACACTCCTTGCCGATGTTTATCACTCCATTCATTGGAGGAGTGAAAAGAAGGCGGGAATGATCCAATGCTGCTCTCACCTGCTATACAAGTGGTATGTTTCTCATTTACCCAAGAAAGGGCCGTTCATGGAAAACAAGAAGAAATTAAAATGGTCTCAACGCATCATGTCTCTGGAAGCTAGTGATATTGCTTGGTACTCTCCTGAGTACTATGATGTGGAAATCATTTTCAGTTGTGGAGAATTCGGTAATGTACCTTTGATCGGTAGGGCCGGTTGTATTAATTATAACCCAGTCATGGCATTACGTCAGTTGGGCTATGCTATGGAGGGCGAGCCCGAGGCAGAGAAGGTTCAGAGTTTCTTTTTGCTAGCCACATCAGAGGACCCTGCGTTTGTCAGGAGGATTGCTAAGGCTTGGGGTAAGATTCATACAAAGGGGAGGAAGGAGTTAAAAGCGAAGAATTGCGTGGCAAAGGAGCCATACAACCGATGGTTACTAGCTAGAGTGGCTGAAAGATCGTTACCATTTCCCTTAGAGCCCTCTATGCAAGAAGCACCTCCTGCTCCCACTCATGTGTCCATAGAAGAATATGAAAAACTGAAGCTAATAGTGGAGAGATTGACTAAGGAGAACCAGGACCTTCAGAATGAAGTCCACCAAGCGAAGGTGGAGAGTGGTCAGTACAAGAGAAAGGTGGAGTTTGAGCAGGATCAAGCAGCTGAAAGTAGCAAGAAGCTAAAATTAGAAACGGATTTGAGAGTCAGGTACCAACAGGGTTACGAAGGGGCTGATGCATCATTAACAACTCTCCGACAACGCTTAAAGGACACCAAAGCTTCTTGTGATAGGGCGTGGCACCTCTTTGAGATAGCCTCTGCCGAAAAGAAGGAAGTACGAGAGAATCTTGAGGCCGATATTGGGGATCTGGAAGAACGACTGAGAAATGCCTTGACCCTAGTGGAAAATGAACGAAGACTCAAAGAAGAGGCATTGAGAGACTCATATGTCACGTCCGACCTGTGGAATAACAAATGTCAAGAATTGGAAACTGCCCAAGAAACAGCCCTTCTGTGGAGGAATCGTTTCGAGGCTTTGCAAAGAGATAGTGCGCAGTGGCTCGAGAGGGAGGCCCAGCTCAATGAGTTGTTGGACACCCATGTGGATTCCATTTGTTATTACCAGTCGACTCTAGATATGTGTCGTGCTAGGTACAACAATTTGGTGGAGCATTGCAACCTCATGATCCGTGATATCCCATGGAGGTTGGAAAGCGCCATTCAAGACTTGGAAGGAAATGATATCCCCCCTTCTGTTCACCACTTTATCCAGCTCTGCGACCAAATGGTTAGGAGGTTCATGTTTGAGACGAAGAAGCTTGAAGAACGTCTCCAAAAGAGAGAATTTTAGTTATTCAGTTATCTTTTGTAGCACGACTTGTAGTTTCGGCTTATTCAGCTTTTGTCTGTATGAATTTTTTCTAAAAAATTAATGAAAGATTGCTTTTTGGTCCAAATTGTGCATTTCTTTATCATTCAGTCATGATTCTATGATACCAATGATAATCACAAGCCTCGGAAGTCTCTCGAGCATTTTGCATACGTTTGCGCATTTTTTGTTTCTTTTTGCATTCCCTACAACCCGATCTTACACGCCGCTTACCCCTTTCAGAAAAAGTAAAGCAAGCTGACTTCGCGGCATCGGTATAACACCAGGAATAGCCAGAAGAGAATCATGGATCAGATAGAACAGGACCAGGCTACTATGAGGAGCGAGATGCTAGGCATGAAAACGCAAATGAATCAACTCATGGAGGTGATTCAGAATATGGCCAGAAGTCAAGAGGAGATGAGACAAGCAGCGGAGAGGAGCGCTAATCAGACTTTGGCTGGTGCAGTTCCCAATGCAAGTGGTGCGATTCCAATTCCTGTTGATGCCACCCCAACCCCTGTTGGGGCAATTCCTACTTCTGCCGGCGCCGTACCCATCAACACCGTCCCTCCGCCAGTCGGTACGACTCATCCTCATGGTACTACGATCCCAACACAAGTCCAGTACGACGATCATGAAGGTTTCTATGAGAATTCAGGTGAAGCGTATGGACCACAGACCGCCGAATTAGAGAAGAAGTTTAATGCTTTACAGGAGATGGTGAAGACATTGCAAGGCCCCGATGTTTTGGGACTGGATGCCGCTGAAATATGTCTTGTACCCGGAGTTAAGATACCTCCAAAGTTTGTAATTCCAACCTTTGAGAAGTACAAGGGTAACAGTTGCCCTAAGACCCACATAAGGTCTTACTGTAGGAAGATGGTCGCCTATTCTGATGACGAGAAGCTACTAATCCATTTCTTTCAAGATAGCTTAACAGAGGCATCCCTAGAATGGTATATGCACCTTGAACGATCCAACGTAAGAAGCTGGAAAGAGTTGGCAGACGCTTTCGTGAAGCATTATCAGTATAATACTGACATGGCTCCGAATCGTATGCAGCTTCAGAATCTGACTCAGAAGCCGAATGAGTGTTTTAAGGACTTCGCGCAGAGATGGAGGGGAGTAGCTGCGAGGGTACAACCTCCACTGATGGAGAAAGAACTAACAGACCTATTCATGGGCACGCTACAAGGACCGATCTTTGAGCGATTAGCATCCTCAACATCCACAGTGTTTTCTGAACTTGTTATGGCTGGAGAGAGATTAGAGAGTTTCATGAAGGCGGGAAAAATTCAGAATGCAGGCGGATCTGCAAGCGGGGTCAAGAAGCCTTATCAGGGTTTCGTTAAGAAAAGGGAAGGCGAAGCTAGTGCAGTGTTCACCAATGGAAGGAGAACTCACCAAGGTTATCACCACATTGCTGCCATCGCTCCACAGCAACCACTTTCTATTCCGGCAAATCAGCCTGCGCCTCAGCAAAATCGACAACAACAACCCTATCAACCAAGACAAAATCAGTATCAAGGGCAGAGAAAGCCAGAAAGGAGGCTTGATCCAATTTCGTCCACTTACGCCAAATTGCTTCCGTTCTTGTTAAAAGCAGGCCTCGTTCAACTTAGGGAAATGAAAGATCCTCCGGCTGTTCTCCCATACGGCTACGATGTAAATGCGAGATGCGAATTCCACTCTGGCGCCCCGGGCCATAGTATCGAGAATTGTAAAGCTTTAAAATACATTGTGCAAAATCTTATCGACTCCAAAGCGATAAACTTTACCCGAAATACTCCGAACATCAAATCTAATCCAATGCCACCTCACCACTCAACAAACATGATTGAAGGCTCTAAGGGGATCCGATTAATTTCGGATATTGAGAAATTGAGGACCCCACTTTCCACTATTAAGGAGCAACTCTTGTTGAAAAACATTTATCCAGGATGTCCAATTGATTGCCATGTTTGCATGGACGGATCTCAAGGATGCGCTGAGCTGAAGAAGGGCATACAAGGCCTGATTGAGCAGGGTGTATTAGTGGCAGAACAACTATCAAAGATTGAGGAAGTTGCTACTCTTGAAATTCCGTTCGAAACATTGGAGATACCATATGATGATGGATATGAGCTTTGGATCCCAGTTAACAATTCGAACCGCACACCATTGACCATACCGTGCGATGCGGAAGAATGGGACAACGTGTATGGACATACTTCTATCCCACTGCAAATCCCGTATGATCCAGTTAAGATACCTATGTCTCCACCATCAATGAACCAGCTTGTCATTTCGACCCCATCTCCGTTTCCGTACAAGAGCACCAAAGCTGTACCTTGGTTATACGATGAAACTGTTTTTCTCAACGGACAGAAGGTGGCAGAAGAAGATGTATTGGAAGAAAAGAAGACTGTAGAGAACATTGTGGGAACCGGAGGCGTCACTAGAAGTGGCCGAATCTTCGCCCCAACTGCACCTCCTGTCAACAGCAGTGACAATACAAGGAAAGGTACTGCCATACCAAGCACCAATGAACAGGGGCAGTCATCTAAACAGAAGGGCATCCCAAATGATGAAGCGGAGGAGTTTCTAAGAATCATTCAGAAAAGCGATTACAAAGTGATTGATCAGCTCAATCAGACGCCCTCAAAGATATCCATGCTGTCATTGTTAATGTGTTCAAAGGCCCATCAAGAAGCACTGCTGAAATTCTTGAAGGCAGCCCATGTGCCAGAGGAGATATCAGTAGTACAGTTTGAAGAAGTGGTGGGAAATATTGCATCAGGTCATATTTTGAGCTTTAATGATAGTGAATTACCTCCCGAAGGTAAAAATCATAACAAGGCCTTGCACATTACCATCGAATGTGTGGATGTTGTGTTCTCTAGGGTGCTCGTTGACACTGGATCATCGCTGAATGTATTACCCAAAAGCTCGTTGTGCAAGCTGTCAATTGAAGGACTTGTGATGAAGCCAAGTCAAACTATTGTAAAAGCCTTTGATGGAGCTAAGAGAACTGTGGTAGGCGAGGTCGACCTCCCGATCAAGATCGGACCTCATACTTTCATCATTACATTTTACGTAATGGATATATACCCCGCTTACAGTTGCCTTCTTGGCCGTCCGTGGATTCATTCCGCAGGCGCTGTAACTTCAACCTTGCATCAAAAGATCAAGTTCATGATTAACAATCAGATGGTCATCATTGAGGGTGAGGAAGATGTTCTTGTGAGCCATCTTGCTTCTTTCCGCTATGTGGAAGTAGGAAATGAGGTGCATGAGACACCGTTTCAAGCTTTTGAAGTGATCAATGTTGAAATGATTTACGAAAAGCCAGCATCTTCAATAGTGACTTGGAAGGACGCGAGGACGGTGATAGAGGAAGGACATCCGCGAGGATGGGGCAGGGTGTTGGAATTGCCCGTCAACAAAAATGGAGCTGGTCTAGGCTACAAGCAGAAGAATGCAACTGATAAGGGCAAAGAGCTTGCAACTCCGTTGGTTTTTACTAGTGGAGGGCACCTTGTCGATGGTCAAGTCATGTTTTTGGAAACTGAAGCCGAAGATCATGAAGAGCTATGTATGGTGTATCCTAGGGCGCCTAATCAAGTCTTGAACAATTGGAGAGTCGTCGAAATCCCCGAAGTTACTCTAGTAGACGAGTAATTCCCTTTTATTTTACCTAAAAAAAATCATATGCTCTGCCCAAGGCATATGTATCATGTTGTAGGGCCTTTTGCTTTTAAAGCATAACTTATCATCAATAAATAAACTTTCGCATCCAATTACGCTCTCTTTCTTTCCTTTTTTTTACTTTTTGCACATAAAATTATCTTTGAAAGACAATGTTTTGTTTTATTTTCCTTTTTTTGTTAACCTTTTCTAAAAATATAAAAAAATAATAATAAAGCATGAAGTCATTCATCGTGCAGATCTTCCCTTGCTCCTGTCAATAACGACCCCGCTATGGTCCAATATGACTTTGATAACCCGATCTACCAAGCCGACGAAGACTGCGAGGAAGATTGTGATCTCCCAGAAGAGCTAGCTAGACTATTGAAACAGGAGTCAAAGGTCATTCAGCCCTACCAAGAAGAGGTCGAAGTCATCAACATGGGAACTGAGGAGGATGCCAAAGAAATCAAGATAGGCGCAGCTTTGGAGTCAGAGATTAAGTCAAAACTGATAATACTGCTTCGAGAGTATGTTGACGTTTTTGCTTGGTCTTACAAAGATATGCCCGGTCTAGATGAAGAGATCGTGATGCACAAACTACCTCTCAAGGAAGGCTGCCCGCCGGTGAAGCAAAAGTTGAGGAGAACAAAGCCAGAGATGTCTTTCAAGATCAAAGAAGAGGTACAAAAGCAATTGGACGCTGGTTTCCTGGCAGTATCCAACTATCCGCAATGGATAGCGAATATTGTCCCAGTACCTAAAAAGGATGGGAAGGTGCGAATGTGTGTAGATTATAGAGACCTTAATAGAGCGAGTCCGAAAGATGACTTCCCTTTGCCACACATTGATGTGCTAGTGGACAACACAGCCCAATTTTCTGTATTCTCATTTATGGATGGCTTTTCTGGATATAACCAAATTAAGATGGCGCCCGAAGATATGGAAAAGACGACTTTCATCACTCCATGGGGAACTTTCTGTTACAAGGTTATGCCATTTGGACTCAAGAACGCAGGCGCAACATATCAGCGAGCAATGGTCACTCTTTTCCATGACATGATACATAAAGAGATTGAGTGTTATGTAGACGATATGATTGCGAAATCCCAGACTGAGGAAGAGCACCTTATCCACTTGGGAAAACTATTCGCCCGGTTAAGGAAATTCCAGCTGAGACTAAATCCCAACAAATGCACTTTTGGTGTAAGATCTGGTAAATTGCTAGGTTTTATTGTGAGCCAGAAAGGGATTGAAGTCGATCCAGATAAGGTCAAAGCTATCCAGGAGATGCCGATTCCCAAAACTGAAAAAGAGGTCCGAGGATTCCTTGGGAGGTTGAATTATATCGCCAGGTTCATATCCCATCTAACGGCCACTTGTGAGCCCATCTTCAAACTACTTCGGAAGGATCAAGCAGTGGTATGGAACGATAACTGTCAGAAAGCCTTTGAGAAAATAAAGGAATACCTACAAGAACCGCCGATCTTGATGCCTCCGGTGCCAGGACGACCCCTGATCATGTACCTGACTGTGTTAGAGGGATCCATGGGATGCGTATTAGGACAACATGATGAAACCGGCAGGAAAGAGCACGCAATCTATTACCTCAGCAAGAAGTTTAATGACTGTGAAACGAGATATTCGATGCTCGAGAAGACATGCTGCGCATTGGCTTGGGCAGCAAAACGTTTGAGACAATATATGCTCACCCATACGACTTTGTTGATCTCCAAAATGGATCCCGTCAAATACATATTCGAGAAGCCCGCTCTCACTGGGCGGGTAGCTCGTTGGCAAATGGTGTTAACAGAGTATGACATCCAGTATGTTACACAGAAAGCTATCAAAGGGAGTGTGCTCTCTGAATACCTTGCCCACCAACCTATGGACAACTACCAGTCTATGCGTTTCGATTTCCCCGACGAAGACGTCATGTTTGCCAGAGATTATGCCACACCAGACCCAAATGAGGGACCCGAACCAGGATCGCGATGGACGCTCGTGTTCGATGGTGCCGCAAATGCCAAAGGTTGTGGAATTGGGGCAATCATCACTTCTCCAACTGGCTTTCATCTGCCATTCACCGCCAGATTATGCTTTAAGTGTACTAACAACATGGCCGAATATGAAGCTTGTATTTTCGGAATTGAAGCTGCCATTGATAACAGAATCAAGATTCTAGAAGTCTATGGAGATTCCGCGCTGGTCATATGCCAGATTAAAGGGGAGTATGAAACACTGGACCTCAAGTTAATTCCTTACAGAGATCATGTCTTAAAGTTAATCCCGTACTTTGATGAGATCACTTTCCATCACATTCCCAGAGGAGAAAATCAGTTGGCTGACGCTCTAGCAACACTAGCATCTATGTTTCAAGTCAAGTGGGAGAATGAGGCGCCATCCATCCGTTTAGAATATTTAGACGAACCCGCTTATTGCCTAGCGGCCGAGGAGGAAGAAGCTAAAACTGATAATCATCCTTGGTTCTATGATATCAAGCGATACCTAGAGACACAAGAATATCCAGAAGGTGTAACTATCACTGACAAGAAGTATCTCAGAAAGCTCTCCTCAAAGTTCTTCCTCAGTGGTGACGTGCTATACAAGCGAAATTACGATTCAGTTCTACTCAGATGCGTGGATAAACACGAGGCAGAACGTATCATAAATGAGATGCATGAAGGATCTTTTGGGACACATGCTAGTGGTCATACTATGGTTAAAAAGATTTTGAGGGCGGGATACTATTGGATGACGATGGAAACGGATTGTTGTCTCCATGTCCAGTCATGCCACAAGTGCCAAATTTACGCAGACAAGGTCCATACTTCACCACTCCCTCTGAATGTTTTGACTTCGCCTTGGCCCTTCGCTATGTGGGGTATAGATGTAATCGGACGCATCGAGCCAACCGCTTCAAATGGGCACCGTTTTATCTTAGTGGCCATCGATTACTTTACCAAATGGGTAGAAGCGGCGTCCTATGCCAACGTCACTAAGCAAGTGGTGACTCGCTTCATCAAAAAAGAGATTATTTGTCGATATGGAATCCCGAACAAGATCATTACAGACAATGGTTCAAACCTCAACAATAAGATGATGAAAGAGTTGTGTGAAAATTTCAAAATTGAACACCACAATTCAACACCTTATCGCCCTAAAATGAACGGAGCTGTTGAGGCGGCAAATAAGAACATTAAGAAAATCGTCCAGAAGATGGTGAAGACTTACAAAGACTGGCACGAGATGTTGCCGTTCGCGTTGCATGGCTACCGCACCTCAGTGCGCACTTCCACAGGGGCAACCCCGTTTTCTCTCGTATATGGCATGGAAGCAGTATTGCCCATTGAAGTAGAGATTCCCTCCTTAAGGATTTTAGCAGACGTCAAGCTAGATGAGGCCGAATGGATACAAGCCAGACTCGACCAACTCAATCTCATCGACGAGAAACGCATGACGGCCATCTGTCATGGACAATTATACCAAAAACGATTGAAAAGGGCCTTTGATAAGAAGGTTCGCCCACGACACATCCAAGCAGGAGATTTGGTGCTAAGGAAAATTCAGCCAACTCACGTCGATCCAAGGGGAAAATGGGCACCAAACTATGAGGGTCCGTATGTAGTAAAGAAGGTTTTCTCCGGAGGGGCCTTGATCCTGTCAACCATGGATGGTGACGATCTCTCATCCCCTGTGAATGCAGATGCAGTTAAAAAATATTATGCCTAAAAGATAGACCCGGTGGACCCAAAAAGAAAATCCACGCAAAAATGGGCGTCCTGGTGGACCATAAAAATGGTTCAGGCAAAATTAGGGACTAGAAAAAAAAAAGAGTATCCTGATAGGCTGAAAACCTGAAAAGGCGGCCTAGGCAAAAGTTAGGGATTCAAAAAGGCAGAACTGCATCTTGAAAAGACGTGTGAATTATTCCACGTAACCATCAAGCTCTCAACTGAGGAAGATCAATTCGATTCTGGGCTCAAAAGCAAGGCGTGAAGGGTCTTCAGAGACATATGGGCCATAGCGGATTTGAAACTTGGCAGGGACCATTTTCAACATTGTCTTAGTCTTTATTTTCTCTTTTAAAAAGCAGTTACCTCTTTCAGGAATTGCCTCCTTTTGTAATTTTCCCATTTATGGGTGTTCATCAATAAAATTACTTTCATCAAAGCTTTTCTGTTTTTATTTACCCTTTTTGGTTGCAAGTTTCATTTATTTGATGATGGGTTTTGCATATAATGACATTACGGTAAAATAGACTAAGGGATAACTTACCCTCTTGGGGTAGCTAAAGGGTGACCATGACTCTAAGAAGTACGCAGGAACATCATTCTAAATCTTGTAACGACTTGACTGACAAGGTCGTCAAACCCAGCAGAGCAGGCCATGAGCTGAAAATCTCAACACATCCAATTTCTTTGTACATCATAAATAGATGATGTCGGGAAGTCAGGCTTATCTTTCACTTTCCCACCACCAAAGTCCGCCATGTCGGCACTTGCATTCCCAATTACTCGACTGCATCATATGCATCATACGCACCGCATTCGATTTCATAAGCATCTTGTACCATATGCATACCCAGAATTACATCATACTTTCCTCAGCTCTTGCATCACCGCGTGTTAGCATTTGCATTTGCACTTGTTATGGAACATCATTATCATCAAGCATTCACATACGCGTGATCAGATCCAGGATCAATCGCGAAGATTTCCAAGATCATCAGCCCAGACTGTGGGTTTCTCTTACCAGAGTCAGAAGATATCAAGACAAGATTGAGCCCAATCAGGGGCATTCTTCCACAAGACCGTGGGTGTTCCCCACGAAGTTTTGCAACTTATTGAGCTTCAAGGCAATTAGCAGCCCAGTCAGGGGCATTATCTGCAAATTCCATGGGTCCTCCCATGGAATTCAAGATTATCAAAGCAAAATTCAGCCCAAACCAGGGGCATCTTTTCAAGACCATGGGTGTATTGCATGATGTATTGCAACCTCGTGGTTAATCAGATCTTCAAATCAACAATCAGCCCAGACAGGGAAGTCTTCAGTAAAGCCACGGGCGATCCCCAGTGCTTTGTCTCCAGCAGACTTGACTATTTATCTGCAGCGATAAGTGGCAATCTCTTCAGAGAAGCTTATCCATCTTCAGTGATAAGTGGCAATCTCTTCAGAGAAGCTTATCCATCTTCAGCGATAAGTGGCAATCTCTTCAGAGAAGCTTATCCATCTTCAGTGATAAGTGGCAATCTCTTCAGAGAAGCTTATCCATCTTCAGCGATAAGTGGCAATCTCTTCAGAGAAGCTTATCCATCTTCAGTGATAAGTGGCAATCTCTTCAGAGAAGCTTATCCATCTTCAGCGATAAGTGGCAATCTCTTCAGAGAAGCTTATCCATCTTCAGTGATAAGTGGCAATCTCTTCAGAGAAGCTTATCCATCTTCAGCGATAAGTGGCAATCTCTTCAGAGAAGCTTATCCATCTTCAGCGATAAGTGGCAATCTCTTCAGAGAAGCTTATCCATCTTCAGCGATAAGTGGCAATCTCTTCAGAGAAGCTTATCCATCTTCAGCGATAAGTGGCAATCTCTTCAGAGAAGCTTATCCATCTTCAGCGATAAGTGGCAATCTCTTCAGAGAAGCTTATCCATCTTCAGTGATAAGTGGCAATCTCTTCAGAGAAGCTTATCCATCTTCAGCGATAAGTGGCAATCTCTTCAGAGAAGCTTATCCATCTTCAGTGATAAGTGGCAATCTCTTCAGAGAAGCTTATCCATCTTCAGCGATAAGTGGCAATCTCTTCAGAGAAGCTTATCCATCTTCAGTGATAAGTGGCAATCTCTTCAGAGAAGCTTATCCATCTTCAGCGATAAGTGGCAATCTCTTCAGAGAAGCTTATCCATCTTCAGCGATAAGTGGCAATCTCTTCAGAGAAGCTTATCCATCTTCAGCGATAAGTGGCAATCTCTTCAGAGAAGCTTATCCATCTTCAGCGATAAGTGGCAATCTCTTCAGAGAAGCTTATCCATCTTCAGTGATAAGTGGCAATCTCTTCAGAGAAGCTTATCCATCTTCAGTGATAAGTGGCAATCTCTTCAGAGAAGCTTATCCATCTTCAGTGATAAGTGGCAATCTCTTCAGAGAAGCTTATCCATCTTCAGCGATAAGTGGCAATCTCTTCAGAGAAGCTTATCCATCTTCAGTGATAAGTGGCAATCTCTTCAGAGAAGCTTATCCATCTTCAGCGATAAGTGGCAATCTCTTCAGAGAAGCTTATCCATCTTCAGTGATAAGTGGCAATCTCTTCAGAGAAGCTTATCCATCTTCAGCGATAAGTGGCAATCTCTTCAGAGAAGCTTATCCATCTTCAGCGATAAGTGGCAATCTCTTCAGAGAAGCTTATCCATCTTCAGTGATAAGTGGCAATCTCTTCAGAGAAGCTTATCCATCTTCAGCGATAAGTGGCAATCTCTTCAGAGAAGCTTATCCATCTTCAGTGATAAGTGGCAATCTCTTCAGAGAAGCTTATCCATCTTCAGCGATAAGTGGCAATCTCTTCAGAGAAGCTTATCCATCTTCAGTGATAAGTGGCAATCTCTTCAGAGAAGCTTATCCATCTTCAGCGATAAGTGGCAATCTCTTCAGAGAAGCTTATCCATCTTCAGTGATAAGTGGCAATCTCTTCAGAGAAGCTTATCCATCTTCAGCGATAAGTGGCAATCTCTTCAGAGAAGCTTATCCATCTTCAGCGATAAGTGGCAATCTCTTCAGAGAAGCTTATCCATCTTCAGCGATAAGTGGCAATCTCTTCAGAGAAGCTTATCCATCTTCAGTGATAAGTGGCAATCTCTTCAGAGAAGCTTATCCATCTTCAGCGATAAGTGGCAATCTCTTCAGAGAAGCTTATCCATCTTCAGTGATAAGTGGCAATCTCTTCAGAGAAGCTTATCCATCTTCAGCGATAAGTGGCAATCTCTTCAGAGAAGCTTATCCATCTTCAGCGATAAGTGGCAATCTCTTCAGAGAAGCTTATCCATCTTCAGTGATAAGTGGCAATCTCTTCAGAGAAGCTTATCCATCTTCAGCGATAAGTGGCAATCTCTTCAGAGAAGCTTATCCATCTTCAGTGATAAGTGGCAATCTCTTCAGAGAAGCTTATCCATCTTCAGTGATAAGTGGCAATCTCTTCAGAGAAGCTTATCCATCTTCAGTGATAAGTGGCAATCTCTTCAGAGAAGCTTATCCATCTTCAGCGATAAGTGGCAATCTCTTCAGAGAAGCTTATCCATCTTCAGTGATAAGTGGCAATCTCTTCAGAGAAGCTTATCCATCTTCAGCGATAAGTGGCAATCTCTTCAGAGAAGCTTATCCATCTTCAGTGATAAGTGGCAATCTCTTCAGAGAAGCTTATCCATCTTCAGCGATAAGTGGCAATCTCTTCAGAGAAGCTTATCCATCTTCAGTGATAAGTGGCAATCTCTTCAGAGAAGCTTATCCATCTTCAGTGATAAGTGGCAATCTCTTCAGAGAAGCTTATCCATCTTCAGTGATAAGTGGCAATCTCTTCAGAGAAGCTTATCCATCTTCAGTGATAAGTGGCAATCTCTTCAGAGAAGCTTATCCATCTTCAGCGATAAGTGGCAATCTCTTCAGAGAAGCTTATCCATCTTCAGCGATAAGTGGCAATCTCTTCAGAGAAGCTTATCCTCCGTTATCCTTTTGGTGGGGGGTCTGTCATAGTCATTAATGTCAGATTGTGCGATTGTGTTTTGCTCTACCATCCTTTTGGTGGTAGTAGCCGTGTGTGTTTCATTCCATCATCCTTTTGGTGATGGCGACCTTTTTCAGTTATTCACAATTTACTCAAGGATTTACCTTTATTCAAATTTTTTTCAATTCCCGAATATTTTCGTTTCTTTTCGGACAAATTCAGGGTCTTCTTCATATCTAATTGACTTTTACCTCGTAAGAAAGAACGTTGTAGCAGTTCATCTTACTCGGTCTAAGTTAATTAGATAGGGGCATCTGTCATACCCCAAATTTGTCCTACCCGCTTTTACATTTCATTTTGTACATCCATCCACCAATTAGTATTCAGGAAAATCAAAGTGAGTGGTTGTTGCTCGTGTATCACAAGGTTAAATTGAATTGAACTGATTCTGACAGGAAATGATATAAAGTCGTGTATATATTGGTTTACAATGGTTATGGCTTAATTTGTCCGTCAAACAAGGGCTCGTTTCAAACACAATGCTGGGAAGAGTATTGATATAAACGATGCGTGTTTAAGGATCAATTGGGGATATGTGTTTCAAAATGGATTTCTCGGTTCATTCACAACCAAAGTAGGATTGTCAGAAATTATGAATTAGTGTTGATTAAGCTCAAATCAATTCTAATATTGGAATTAGATTCCAAGTTTTTAAGAGACATGATCATTAATTCTAGGGCATGGACGTGTTGGTTAATGAGAAATGTTTGTGGTCATGTAATTTCCAAGTCATGGTCTATAGTTTTTTTTAGTGGCAAAGCTTTGATTCGTTAATGTGTTGGAATTCAAGAGATTGAACTTGTTTTCAAGTGTGAGCATGATATATGTGGGGACTTTTGATTTGAGAGTTGCTCTCATTTCATGAATTGATCAAGTGTGGTGTGAATTACAAAAGTTGAGTATGAATAATACATCCAAGCCCAATTCAATTGTCATAAAAAAAAGGAGAGGCTAAATACCTATTACAATTCATAAAATTCCTACATTACAACAATCCCCATTGCAGGTATTGCAACAAAGCCAGCAACAGAGGGTGACACCAAGTCTTCCAGTGGCTCAAATATCTCAACAAAACACCTCAGAGCAACAGTTGCAGCTACAGTTTTTGCACAAATTGCAGCAGCAGCAGCAGCAACAATTTCTTTCGACCTCTAGCCCACTTTTACAATCTCAGTTTCTACAACAAAATACTCACCAACAAAGCCAGCAATTACCACAGCTTCCTATATCCCAACATCATCCTCAACAGCTTGGCAATAATGCATTTTCAACGGAGAAGCTTCTTAACAGCAACAATCTGTCTTCTTCATCTCTTATGCAATCACAACAGCTTTCTGTGAATCAAACCCTGAATACGCAGAAGCCACTCACAATCACAAGAGTTCCCTCTACACTTACAGATGGAGAGGCTCCATCATGCTCAACTTCGCCATCTACAAATAACTGCCAGATATCTCAACCAAACAGCCTGAAAAGAAATCAACAAGTACCAGCTACAATTGGCGGGATCTTGGTAGCAGAGCCTGCCAGTAATTTGATACGAGACCTTCAGAGTAAGTCTGACATGCATATCAAACACGAGTTCTTGAATGTAAAAGGATCTGACCAGCTAAAGTATAAAGGCATAACTACTGATCAGCTGGAAGCTTCTTCTGGAACATCTTACTGTATGGATCCTGGCAATGTTCAGCAGAGTTTGCCACTATCCAATTTTTGCATGGAAGGCGACGTCCAATCGAACCCTAGAAACAATCTGACATTTGACTCTAATCTTGATGGTTTAATTTCTGATACCATGCTTTCAAGGGGTTATGATTCTCAAAAAAGATCTTCAAAATTTGTTGTCTAATTATGAGGGTGCTCCAAGGGACATTGAAACCGAGCTGTCCACTGCTGACATCAGCTCACAATCGTTTGGATTGCCAGACACACTTTTTAAGCCCAGTTGCTCAAATGATGTTGGCATTAATGATACTTCTGGGGTTTTGAACAACCACTTCCAAAGGCAAAACCACTCTTCAATTTGCACTCAGCATACACAAATTATTGAAGTCAGCAGAGATCTTCCTGATGTAGCAAGGAAAATTTGCGGGGAAGCAACATGTGAGTTCTCAGATGCTGGATCCATCTCAACGGATGCTGAAGAACGATCAACTTCGATGCGGAAGCTTTTGATAGCAGTGATCCTTTGCGTTATATTCGTGGCTGTTGAAGTTGTTGGTAGTATTAAGGCTAACAGTCTTGCAATATTGACTGATGCAGCACATTTGCTTTCAGATGTTGCAGCATTTGCCATCTCCTTATTTTCTATATAGGCTGGGGGATGGGAACCGAATCCTCGTCAGTCGTTTGGATTTTTTAGAATAAAGATTCTCGGCGCTTTGGTTTCTATGCAATTAATATGGCTGCTTGCCGGAATTCTTGTATATGAAGCCATTGCTAGACTCATTACAGGTCCATCAAGCTTACCAACAGATCACAGAAGAGTAAAATTCAACATCCTTTCCGGAACTTCCATGTCGTGTCCTCACGTAAGTGGAATCGCGGCGATGATCAAAGCTAAACATCCTGAATGGAGTCCAGCTGCTATAAAATCTGCAACCATGACAACAGCTTATGTTCATGATAATACTATTAAACCTCTTCGAGACGCTTCTTCTGCCGAGTTTTCAACTCCTTACGATCACGATGCCGGTCACATTAATCCTAGAAAAGCTCTTGGACCAGGTTTAGTATACGATATCAAACCGCAAGACTACTTCGAGTTTCTTTGCAAACAGAAACTGAGTGCTTCAGAATTAGCATTTTTTTTCTAAACATTCAAACAAAACCTGCTCCACCATCCTATGATTTCCAGCAACACAACCCACAACCATCTGCAAAAGACCAAGTGCACCAATCAGGATATTTAAGAATCTTCGAGTTTGTGGAGATTGTCATTCTGCTATGAAATATATATCAAGAGTTTTCGCTCGCCAAAAAAAACAGATGAACAAGGTTTATGGAATAAAACCCGGCCCTGAACACTATGCCTGCATGATTGATCTTTTTGGACGACCAGGAAAACTAGATGAAGCGAAAGAACTACTAGATCAAATGGATGTGAAACCAGACGCAACTGTATGGAAATCACTCCTAGCTGCATGTAGAGTGCATGGAAACTTAGAGTTGGGAGAAAAGGCAGCTACAAATCTTTTCGAGTTGGAACCTTACAATGCTATGCCTTATGTTATGCTGTCTAACATGTATTCTGCTGCTCATAAATGGGACGATGCTGCGAAAATTCGGAAATTGATGAAATCAAAAGGAATAGCAAAGGAGCCTGGATGCAGTTGGTTAGAGATAAACAGCAGGGTGCATAACTTCATTTCTGATGATAGAGGACATCCAAGGGAGGCTGAAATTTATTCCAAGATTGAAGAAATTATAGTAAGAATTAAAGAAGCCGGTTATGTACCAGATATGAATTTTTCTTTGCATAACCTGAAAAAAAGAAGATGAAATTGTGATAAGTCAGAGTGCATTTGAAGTTAGCAAATTGCCCCATCAGCATAAATCAAAGCAGTAAAAAAAAAATATCACAAACAAAGCAGTGAAAATTCAGGGTAAAAATATCAGATGTTTTCAATTTAAATGAATAAAATTTCAGAGACAAGGAAAGCAGGACAGCAGAGCTAGATTTACTAAAATGGAAAGACATAATCTTGACATCATAAAGAGATAGCAGAGATGATACAAACATAAACTAAACCCTAATCTCACACCATCAAGCCCCCATATATATTGGTCACTATTCCTTCAGAAAAAAACCCTAAGAAGAGTCAGCAGCTGCCTTCTCTCACAACTCACCTTCATCATAACACAAGACACACATAAAGAACTAAAAAGAGAGATTGGAGAGGGAGCTTATCTGCTTTCAGCATTGACGATTTGGTGGTATCGCTCCAGCTCTGTAAGTATTCTGTCGTCTTTTTCTGTTTTCATAATCTTAAGCTTTTGTCTTTTGAATGTTGTAACAAAGAAGAGGGGAGTGAAAAACCATTCCATTAACAACACCATTTTTTAACCTTCAACACGAACCCAGTTCTCCCCTGTTCCAACGTAAATCAAACCTTAAACCTCAAATGCCCAGAAATCGAACAATCTACCATCCAAACTTCTCATCACAAAAACCACTTCGTCGCCATCGCATACCCAGAACCACTTTCATTTGCAGAACCCATAAACAAACCCTCACCTTCCAATCTTCAACCCAAACTTCAAATCCATAAACCAAACAAACAATCCGCCATTTACAAACAGAAACCACTCCAAACCACCGAATCAACAACAGGGCACAACCAGAACAATGAATAGAAGATTGAGATGGATTGGAATCAAAACCATAAACCAGTTCTCATAAACGTCATATCTTTATCTCGACTTTGAAACAACTCCTAAGTTCGTATCCACGAAGACCAGCCGAGAAACCCATCGCTCATTTTTTCTTCCTCCTTAACTCGTTAACCCACATAAACCCAAAACTTTCCTCCATTTTCTTTTCATAAACCCAGCTTCAAAACATTTCCGAATCCAACCACTTCCAATCCTTTTTCGCAACATCGAAACCACCACCGGAAATCCATTCATCGGAAAATCAACCTCAAACAACAACTCACAAATGTAACCCTTCTTCTACTTCCTAATCCTCTACCTTGTTCCCGTCTCCGCTTTCAAATAGCCATCAAATCTTCTTCATTATCTCTCTGCCGCCATTCCCTCAAACTTCCTCATTCTCTCGATCAGTCGCCAAATCTCTAGATTCAACAACCTGCAAACCCAAGTCGAACAAAAAATGATAGAGAAGAGGTAGATTGCGAAGGTTGAACTTCGAGTTTGTTATGATTTCATCCTTCTTCTGTTGGGAGTGTTGAGCTTGTTGGATAGGATTCAGAAGAAAAATTTTGTTCTGCTGTGTGTTCGCTTCAGTTCAGATTTTGAGAGTAAATTTGGAAAATTATTTTAAGTTTTTTTGTTTCTTAAGATTGCATTGGTTCGGTGGGCCTAGTGGACCTATGGGTGAGGTTTCATCACCATTTCCTTTGTTACAGCCCACCGGTTTTCATACACCCCTCTTCTGTTTTTTTTTTAAGAAATGTACATATTATTGTTATGTATTTTGTTTATATATTTTGTTTTGTTTTTTTAAAAAAAACAGTTTGTAAATATATTATATATTAAGTTTTTTTTTTTTTCTAACTTTAATTCTTTTAGAAGTTTTTAAAATGTTATATTTTAGAAGTTTTTTTTTCTAAGTCATAATGTTAATATTCTCAATTGATATTGTTAGAGTTCTTTGGGTATTTAATTTTTTACCTCCGATATATTTTCTTTATTCCATTTCATCTGTTTTGGTCGATGACGAGACCTCCATAATTCATTACCAGTCAAATTATTGATAAGTAATGTTGGATCTGAGACCACCCCTTTTCTCTCTTCGTCACTTGTCCCGACTCGATTCAAAACTTTGTCAAACAATTTTCAAAATCAAATTATCTTTGTATTGAATTAAAAAGAGGGGATTAAGTGTAGACTTTCTTCCTCTCCGAGTGTTGGGATGCCCACTGTAGTGGGGGTGGTTCCGACACTCGTCTTTCAATACGAAGACGTTTCCCATCCATTTTCAAATCTCATCTCCCTAAAATCATTTCTTTGTATTGAATTCGACGAGAGGATTGGGTGTAGACCCCTTCTTCTTCGAGTGTAGGGATGCCCACTGTAGTGAGGGTGGTCTCGATGCTCGTCTGTCAACGCAAAGACGCTTTCAACGTTTCCTCATAAAAACTCGGTCTCGGACTGAGTATACTTTCAATAATAAATTAATTTCTCTTTGTATTGAATTAAAAAAGAGAGGATTGGGTGTAGACCTCTTCTTCTCCGAGTGTTGGGATGCCCACTGTAGTGAGGGTGGTCTCGATACTCGTCTTTCGATACGAAGATGCGACTTTGTCCACCACCTCTCACTTTCACAACTTCATCCCGCAACCCTTGTCACCCAAAAACCTCGGTCCCGCACCGAGTGTATTTCAAATTATTTTCACAACAAAAACTTGAATGGTCGTGGAGTGGTTAGGCGTAGGCCTTCTCCTATCCCGAGTGCTGACGTTTACCGTAGGGTTCTCTGTCGCAAAACACTTACCCTTCAAAACCAAAAACATCTTTAATAAGAGAATGAAGTTCTCTTTGCATTGAATTAAAGAGAGAGGATTGGGTGTAGACCTCTTCTTCTCCGAGCGTAGGGATGCCCACTGTAGTGAGGGTGGTTTCGACGCTCGTCTTTCAATACGAAGACGCCTCGTTCGCGACACCTTTTTATAACCGAAAACTTTGAGATAACGAATTGGGTATTACCCGTAGGGGTTACTATCCGAAGACTTACCTCGCCCCCGTAAAAACAAATCTACCAATCAAATGTGACTTCTTGCCCTGCGTGGCGAAAACTAATCAATCTTTCAAAAGGATATGTTACGTCCGTTCTATCGCAAACAGGTAACGCATAAGTCTCCTCACATGCGAGCAGCAAAACACCTAAACTGCTAGAATGCGCACGATAGCATCATCCCTAAAAAACATCAACAAACCGTAGGCCGAACTACGGCTGCTCTGATTCTTTACTTTTTCAAGTAAAGATACGTAGGCACAAGGGCCACAATCCTTGCCGAGCACTTTCCCCCCCAATATCTGTAGTTCCCCGAACTACGTCGACTCTGACTTTCTCACATTTATTGAGAATACGTAGGCATAGGACTGCGAAGTCCTACCGAGTCTGTTCTTTCTATTTTCTTCCCCGTTCTCTCTTTCCTCCTAACTTTCCTGTTTCTGACCCTTATCTTTTACCCTGTGAAACACTTTTATAGCATAATGTTTAAGCAAATAAATTCACATCGACAAACAAAAGGTTCCCATCGAGTACGATGGATGCGAGGGGTGCTAATACCTTCCCTTCGCATAACCGGCTTCCGAACCCGTTCATGGTTGCGAGACCATCTTATCCATTTTCTTTCTTAAGGTTTTCTCGATATTTTCCTTTCCCCTCATGGGATAAATAAAGTTCGGTGGCGACTCTTCTGTCTATCCTTTTCGCCTCCCCGTCGTTGCGCGATGCATTTTTTTGAGTAGCGACAATGCTTGACATAGAAACTGATCTCTATGGCACATGGGTAGAGGTATTTTGCATTCATGTCTGCTCTCACCGAGTCTTACATTATATTGTTCCTTTAGATAATAAGCATCTACCACCTGTTACTAACCCCAATTATGCCTACCGGGCCATCTTGGATGTCACCGTACTTCAGTGGATCTATTCCAGTATTTCTGTTAACTTGCTAATCACCATTATGGAACCTAGCTCAACATCTTTGGACACCTGAAAGCGTTTAGCTGACCTCTTTCAGGATAATCAGAACGCATGTGTTGTCACTCTTGAGCAGGAATCCTCTAGAGTTTATATGGAGACTTTTTCAAATGTCTCTACTTATTGTCAATATCTAGAGATGATTTCTGACCAATTACGAGATGTCGGTGCTCATGTAAACAATTATCATTTGGTTCTTCAGCTCATCTTAGGCCTTACTCACGCCTACCGTGGTGTTGCCACATTGATTCGACAGAGCAATTCGCTTCCCTCTTTCATCACGCCCGATCCATGCTCACATTAGAAGAAGCTGATTTAGTTAAGATGACACCCATCGAGTCTCCTGCCACTTATCTTACCACCTAATTACGTCCATCTAATGACTCATCTCAGAGCACCAACTGTCGCTCTAGCAACCACTCTTGTCCTTGCAACAATCAAAATCGGGGTAGAAATCATCGTAACTATAGTGATCCTAGTGGTATCAACACATAATGTTTATGTCCTTTTCACCTGCAGCAATCGTAGCAGTAGTATCCCTCTTACGAGTAATGAGGTTGGACTCTGCCACTATGGGTCATGCCTTCGTGCATGTATCCTACTTCTCAGCAAATTTTCCCTTTTGTTCCTCCCCGTTAAAAAGGAATTATGGGGTAGTGTCCTGATGCTTACGTTGCCAGAGTTTCACCAGCACCCACTGACACCGCAGATGCTACACACACCATGTATGTCCCTCCTCCGAACAACACATGTTACATGAACATGGGTTCCTCTTACCACATAGTGGCGTCACAAGGAAATCTTTCATATTATTTTAATTTGAGTGACTTAAATCAAAAACTATTTGTTGGTAGTGGACAAGGCATTCCAATTCAGGACTATGGACACACAACCCTACCCACCTCCCATAAACACAATTCATTGAACCTTACCTATTGCACACACCATAAATTGTCAAGAATTTGAAATATGTGCGACAACTCACTACTGACAATAATGTTTCTATTTCTTTTGATCCGTTTGTTTTTTTCGATAAATGAGTTTCAAACGGGGACTCGACTCATGAGATGTGATAGCCTTGACGATCTCTATCCAGTTACTGATTCCTACATGTTTGCTGGTTTTGCATACATTCTTTGGAACATTCATCTCAGACATCCCTGTTTTTGAGCTTTGCAGTCTCTTCGTAGCAATAAGTTCATTAGTTATAAACCTTTGAATTATAGGATAGTTTGCATTTCTTATGTGTTTGGAAAACATGTTAGTTTGCCTTTTATTGCCTCCAATAATGCTACTATGATATCCCACAATATTTTATATAGTGATTTATGCACATCCCCAATTTTGAGTTCAGCTAGCCATCGCTATTATGTTTTATTTTTGGATGATTTTTTTGATTTCCTGTGGATGTTTCCTCTAACCAATAAATCTCAAGTTTTTGAAATGTTCACTTCTCTCTCAAATCAAATTCGCACGAAATTTTCTCAAATTGTAAAATATTTTCAATGTGATAATGGGTGAGAATATGACAATGCATCTTTTCATAATTATTGTTCTGCTTATGGTCTCATTTTTTGCTTCTTTTCCCCTCAAATTTCATCACAAAATGGCAAGGCAAAACAAAAAGTGTGCACTATTAACAACTTGATTCACACGTTTCTCACTCATGCATCTGTTCCTCCCACATTTTGGCATCATGCGCTTTAAATTGATACATACCTTCTTAACATTCATCCTCGGAAAATGATGTATATTCTCTATCCTACCCAACTTTTATATCATCGTGATCCCTCTTACACATATCTTCGTGTCTTTGGTTGTCTTCGACTCTGTGTGTTATCTTAGGGTAACCCCTTAATTATAAAGGTTATAAATGTTTTGATTTGTCACGCAAAAAAATCCTCATCTCGCGGCATATCATCTTTGATGAGACTCAATTTCCCTTTGTCCGCCTGACCTCCACAAATGCCCCTACATACGACTATTTCATTAATGCTTTACACCACATCCCTTATACATCAGTGGACTCATACATCTTTACAGTCTCCACCAGACGACCTTCTCAGGCATTCACATATACCTAACCCTCATTATATACCACGATTCTCACCAACCACTCCCATTTCCTCCTCATCGAATAACTTAGATACTTATCTCTCACCTACACCACCGACCCATACCATGCCTCCTACCCGGACCATGGCTACTTGTAGAATGATGGGCATTTACAAAACTAGGAATCTCTTTAACTTGTCAGTTACCATTGATGACCTAACCATCTCGCATCTTCAAAAAAACCATAAACTTGCCCTTTCTGACCCTAATTAGAAATCTACAATGCAGTCTAAATTGAATGCTCTTATTAGAAATAATATGTGGGATTTAGTTCCTCATCCTTGTTATGTTAACATTATTCAGTGTATGTGGTTTTCCCGGCATAAAAAGATATCTAATGGCTATTTTGAGCGTTACAAAGCTCGACTTGTAGGTGATGGCAGGTCTTAAATTGCAGGAGTTTGTTGTGATAAGGCTTTCAATGTTATGATGAAACTTGTGACCATTCGCACTGTTCTCACCATCATTCTCTCTAAGTTTTGGCCCATTTATTAGGTATATGTTCATAATGTCTTTCTACATGGTGATCTTCATGAAACTGTCTATATGCATTAGCCACTAGGCTTTTGTGATCCTCGTCACCCAAATTATGTGTTTCGCTTGCGAATATCCTTATATGGTTTGAAGCAAGCACTTTGTGCCTGGTACCAGTGCTTCCCGGACTATGTATCCACCATGGGATTTCAGCACAACACCTCTGATCACTCTCTCTTCATTTATTGGCATGGCTTCGACATGCCTTACATCTTACTTTATGTTAATGACATCATCCTCATCAATTTCTCTCATGACCTACGCCCATACTCATTTTTGCGAGTGTTTACCATACCCGTTATTGGTAATTTTTTAGAGTACCCATTGGGTATGGGTACAATTGTAATTCTTAATTATTACTCTTGATAATTATGAATGTATTCCCTTTTTATCCTCGTAAGTGTAACATTATTTTATCGGTTGCCTCCCTAAATGATTTTATTTCATCATTGTGCATCTTTAATGATCATGTTTTATCATTGTGCATCATTAAGTATCAAGTTTCATCAATGTGCATCCTTAATGATTTTGTTTCATCATTATTTTAACGTCTTTGAGAATCGTGCCCAACCAATGGTCTGATATTCTTTCTTGGCCCTAGGTGAGAACTTGGATTGAGGCTAACCTATTCAGAGGTTTCTCGCCTGTGCTCTAGAATGGCTATCTAAGAAGAGACGGATGTTATTGGTGTGGTGTTTTTTATATTGCCTTATAAATTCTAGGCTCATCCGTGTTAATGTATCGATGCGCTCCAATTTTGCTAGAAATAAGAAACTCAATGAAAAAATAGTAAAAAGTTATTATATCATTCATTTAAATGGCGTAACCTTTTGGAGTTATATAAACTAGATACTAATTAGATAAAGTATCATTTTAACTTAGTGGTGTTCCAAATCATGGGGATGAGTTTATCGAGCAGAGTATCGATGGTGCACACCACACTGCCTGCATTGCACTGTATTTGATATGAATCTTTCCAGTTGGGAGTAAATTTATCGTTTGAAATTTGAGCACGTAGTGGATATATGTCGAATACGATGTCACAACACCGGAATGTAGAAAGCAATGTCAAGACATCATGACAACACAAATACAAATATAAACTTATTGAAAGATGCAGAGGATATATAACACAAAAAAGGTGTTAACCTTATTCGATGCAACGTCGCCTACATCTGGGGGCTACCAAGCCAGGAAGAAAATTCACCATAATAGTATTAGTTTGAAGATCTTGTGCAAACAACCTCCGGTTTACACTCTTCGCACCTAATCATGACTCATGCAATTTTTATATAAGACACTCTTAGATATGTGATCCCTCTCACTCCCCCTCAATCACAGAACAGTGATAATAATGCAAACACTCAAGAATAAGGTAACTCCAAGAATACATTCTTGCTTAAAATCTTATGAGTGTATTCATAATTACAACTCAACTAACAATAGTACAGTCCTAGTATCAAGGTGATACAAGAGTGGCTCACAAATAATAATGAACGAAGACAAAAACCTTGACAAACACTCTCACAATAATGACTCACCCTTTTAAAGGTTTCGATCCTTTATTTTTATAGCTCGAGAAACACATGGGCTTTTTAGTGTTGGTCCAAACAACAATTCTGAACATAACATATTATTTCCTTGATGAGGATATAATATTTCCTTAAATGTAGATTCTAATGATAACGGCGTAATCAAATCATATCGAATCCAATCTTCCTTAAATTTTACCACATCCTTTCTTACAAAGCAAGACAGTGCATAAAATGAGCCTTGCTCTAAAAGAAATTGTGCGGATTTGACTGTAGAAAATGAGAAATAAATCTTTTGAGAATCTTCAAGGATTAAACTAAATCTCGAAGAATCCCGCAACTAGATCTACTTTGATGTCGCTCCAATATGTCAAGACATCTTGTTCAACATCTTATTGGAATACAAAAATGCATCAAGTCATAAAACCTAACATCGTTTGTAGCATATTTTTTATGTTGATGTTGACCCTTCTCAGCACGAGATCTCAAGGTTGGAAGCTCTGAGATCTAACCTTCTTACTTTACTCTAATGTCACGACTTGCTTCATGAGGACGCTTGTGAGGGTGGAAAAACATTGTTTTCCTTCCTGAAGGTTTACATGTTCTCTTACTGTGACAAAGGGTGAGTTTTTCTATATCTGAGTTCCCCTATTTCAATCGGGATAATGGCTTCGGTCCTATAAGTGAGTCTGAATGAAGTTTCTCAAATCTTTGAATGAGGCATATTTTCCTATGCCCATAGGACATATGATATTTTTTCTACCCAATTTTCCTTAGAGCCTTCGAGTATTCTCTTTACTCCTCTCAGCAGAATTCGGCTGGTGGCCTTTGTTTGTCCACTCACCTGAAGATGCTTTACTGACGTAAAGTGATTTCTAGTTTTCAAATCTTCAAATATCCATTTCAAACTTTTGTTGGTGAACTAACTTCAATTATAGGTAATGGAAGATTGTGGGAATGTAGACCTCGCCCGGATGTTGCGTTTGAAGAAATTATGTATGTTGACTACAGTTATGTATCTAAGGTTTCTGCATCTACCCATTTATTGAAATAATATACCGTGAAAATTAGGAACTTCAACTTCCCATGGCCAAGGGAAAGGGATCTAGAATGTCCATCCCCCGCTATAAAAAAGGTCAGGGTGATGTCAACATTCTGAGCTCCGTTAGAGGGAGGTATCAATGTCGATGTGCTTTTCGAAATGCTCGTGTTTTTTAAAATTTGCTATGTAGCCTTTGGCTATGGATGGCCAGTAGTATCCAAACCTATAAACCTTCTTGGCTGAGGCTCTGGATTGTTTCCTAAAGATTCTCAAGTTTACCTCGGTTATCACACATGAGGTTTTTTCTCCTTTGATACATTTCAATAGATGATTTATAAGTCTATCCAATATAATGTACCATATATGATAGAGTATGAATTAGCTCACCTCTTCACGAGACTAGCATCAATGGGATTTGCAAGAAGCATACCATGTTCGATATACACCATTATCAATGATATCTAGGAAAAGTAAGAGGTATCACTTGTTATTTCCTTCACAACTTTGAGAGCTTTGATGATAGACCTTTCTTAAGTTTCAAGTATAAAGGAGGACATGTCTCCGAAATTGAATATGTGTGTATTTGGAACTTCCGAAAGGTGGTTGTCGCTCTAGTAGTTAGAAAATATGTATACACATCTTAGAGACCCCAAAGTAGTGGCAAGAAGAATAGTACATCGATAAAACATACAAGTTCACATGAGCCTTAAAACTCTATGGAATGGCCAAGTAATATCGATCCCTAAAATTGTTGAAGTTGTATATATAAATGTCAAACATTTTTCTCAATTTCCGAAAAGATAACAACCTTTTTCCTCAAGCCAACATGGTTGAATTTTTTTGTACATTAAACAGGTGAAAAAAGCTTTAAAGTAGGAATATCTTTATTATATTTGCACCAATATTGGAATAGCTTTACATAAGCTTAACTAACTAGGTGCATTTGTAAAGGGGAAATATTTAAATGATTCACAACCCCCAACCTTAAACTCATTAAAAGGAAGTTTGACTCCTATTCTAGAAAACAAAATTTCGTGAAGGGGCAACATACACCCTCCGAAGTAGCTACACAACCTTATGGAAGGACCTACATAGGAGACAAACCAATCAAAATATGGGTTCACATAATAGTAAGCATTATCCATCTGGTGTACCTCATTGAAGACAAAAGTTGTGCCCAAGACATCTTGTTCCACCTAGAAGTACTGATATGTGTTAGGAGAAAGCTTGAGATTCAGTTATCTCCTCTAAACTATCCCTTCACTATCAAAAAAAATATTATGATTGTGAGCTCCAGAACATGACCTATACTCGACCTACGACCTAACCTCATCATCACTCACTTCCCCACTATACAGGCACTTAAAGGCCTTAACATAAAAATGGGCCTTAGATTCATTTTGATATTCCCCTAACTTTTCTTGGTTTATCATGGGAATTTCGGGGAAAGAAAAATTACTATCAACTTCTCTTATGTCAATCCTAAATAGGTTTGCTGATTCCTCTTCCTCCACAACCACCTCAAGCTTTTTTCATCCTAGGGATCCTCTGATCCCTTATCATCTTCTTTAGAGTCCCCATAATGCCTGAGCTATAATACTTAATATCTATAAAGTTTACAGGAGGATACCTCATCACTAAAAAGATCACTTCTAGTATTTCAGGATCTACCACCTTGGTTCTTGAAGAAGCATCACGTATATCATCTTAATAAGACAATTCCATAAAGGTAATAATTGGGTTTCCTATGTTATCCATGACTAAATTATAAACGAAAACAACCAAAGAGGTAGATAAAGAAAGTGTTACCTTGAGAAAACTGCAGAGTTTGAGTCAAACAGATAAAGGAAAATTCACCATAAACTCATAAATGTTGCCTAAGGTTTAAAGTGAGGGTCAAAGGTAACAAGCAGTGGGTCACTTACAAATCACAAATTGCAGGAAGAAATATAGGTGCAAAGGTTTATTGCATAAGGAGCATGGCAATCGATATTTTCTTATATGCAATCAAAATATAGAGATCTACGGCCAAGATTAAAAAGAATGCCAAATGGAATAATCTATAGAAATTGTGCATACTCAAGTGTTATAAAGGTGTCGCCAATATCTACCCTACGAACCTAGGCCCATATGGAGAAGTTAAATTGTATAACTTTTCAAGTTACAAGAAAAACATTTAATGCACGTATTGTCGAGGTTACCTACTTCCACACAACATGTATTTAGCCTCTTCTCCAAGATAGAGACTTGCCCTGATATAACGAGACGACAAAGGAGATCGGTCTAGGGGAAGTCTCAAGGGTTTCGTCATAAATCCTAGCTTCATACATGATAATGAGAACTTTATGCAATTATTTTGGACGACCAAATGGTCCAACACCAAAGGGCCAATCTATAATTCCATTATAGGAAAGCAATAAATAAGTAAACCTCCACCAGAGAATCGCACATCAGATCTAAACTTCTTGCTCATCAACATCCATCATATCCAATTTAACGGCTTTCTGCATTCTGCGTCGTGCCAACTAGGAGCGATTTTAAACTGCATGTCATATATAAGTTCGTCCAAGCATGATAATATACACATTTTTCATTCACTATTACAAAATACATTTTTATGAATTCACTAACTTAGGCATTAGAGTTATATCCTTACATACATACTTCACTCTGTTGCACTGAAGACCTGTTTCACTATCACTATAACGGGGAAAAAAGCATATCTCTATGTCATTAATATTGTTCCCCGCACAAGAATACCTTCCAAAATAAAACATAATACTTTAATTTTATGGAATGTGATATACGAAAACATCAAAATCCCTTTTTCTCCTTTGTACTTCTTTGTGCTTATACATTCAGTCAATAAGCAAATTCTGCCAAATTCTTCTGGCATTAGAAGATCAATTGAGGATGTCCCACATAAAATTTGGAAAACAATCAAAGATTTAGGAATTAAAGGCAAATAAAATGGTGAGTTGTTTGAAGGGATTATCAGAGATATGGAGGCTAGAGACAGAAAAATGTTTGAAGATAAAAGGGTGGCAACAATTAGTGTTCCATAAATATAGTTATCTTCAATGTTCGTAGGTGTGGAAGCTCAATAAAAAAAGGATTTGTCAAATTATATCACATGGTAGAGCTGACATTTGTTTCATTCAGGAATCGAAGATTCAGAAAATTAGGGATAATTTGGTTCGCAGTATGTGGGGTAAAGCGGAATGTGATTAGTCATTTGTTCATGTTGTTGGACAGTCTTGTGGAATATTAACAATTTGGAGGAAGGAAACCATATGCCTGGTGTCCAATTTCAGGGGAAAAGGATCTATGGAAATCAATGTCTTGTGGAATAGGATAAATTGTTACTTCGTTAATATGTACTTTTCATGAAGTATATTGGATAAACGAAAGTTGTGGTTTGATCTCATTGAGTGGAAAAGTAAGCTCCCTCCAGGGAAGTGGTAGGTATGTGGTGATTATAATGCCATTAAATTACACAAGGAAAAGAGGGGTAAGTGGTGGCCCTATTCTACTTTCATTGATGTCATCGAACTAGTTGACCTTCCTGTTGTGGGTAATAGGTTCACTTGGTTCAAATCCGATGGAATTTGTAAAATTAGGCTTGATAGATTGCTTATATATAAGAAGCTGATTAATAAATGGAGTATTGTGGCTCAACAAGTTAGGAATGGGGATATTTATGATTACAATCCCGTGTGGATCAAATCAAATAATGTTAATTGGAGGCTGAAACCATTTAAGGTTTTGAACTAATGGTTTTATCATCCTGAGTTCTTAGATTTTGTGAAGAATGTATGGAATTCAACATAAGTTTTTGGCAGTGTTGATCATATACTTAAAGAGAAGCTTAAAAGCTTAAGAAATGAATTAAGGTGGTGGAATAGAAGGGTGTTTGGGTATGTGGATTTGAGAATAGAAGATGGGGTAGATACTCTAAATGGTATTGAAGCTGACATGGTGATTGATAATGGGAAAACTTCAGAGGAAGATTTGCTAAAGTGGATTGTGGCTCAACAAGATATTTGGAATAACCGACACTTAAAAGAAATCATTCTTAAACAAAAGTCAAGAATGAATTAGGTGAAGGAGGGAGACCTAAATTCAAGATACTTCCATTATATGCTTAAATGTAGAACTAGAAGAAATTCAATCTTATCTATTAAAGTTGGTTCTAAAATGGTGGAAGAAGTGAGCTCTATTAAGAAGGCTATTAAGGAATTCTTTGCATCAAGGTTTCAAAGTATTATGATTCAAAAGTCAACCATGGATTTCACTGACTTACCTAAACTAACCATAGAAGAAAGCGTGAGGCTGGAGGAACCTTTTACTGTTGAGTAAATCCAAGAGGTTATGTTTGATGGTGAAAGGAAAAAATCTCAGGCCCAGATGGTTTGAACTTAGATTTCTTGAAACGATGATGGGAGGTGGTTGGATGTGATGTGGTCAAGTGTATTCAAGAGTTTGATTACACTTCAACATTACCTAAAGCTATTCTTTATTCTTTCATTGCTTTGATTCCTAAGTCTAAAAACCCCTAAGGCTTGGATGATTATAGGCCAATAAGCCTTATAGGGTGTGTATATAAAGTGATCTCAAAAATTTTGGCAGCTCGGTTAAGATATTTTATAGGAAGGTTGATTTCGAAGACGCAAATGACTTTCATTTCGGGGAGACAGTTACTTGATGGAGTTATGGTGGCAAATGAACTTATATACTTTGCTAAAAGGAAGAAAGGGGTATGTTTATTATTCAAAGTGGACTTTGCTCATGCATATGATTATGTTGAATGGGATTTCTGAGAGAAGGTGTTGGTGGATATGGGATTTGGTGATAAGTGGATGCAGTGGATAAAAGGTGGGGTGCTCATTAGTTATATGTCAATCTTGGTGAATGGGAGTACAACGGAAGATTTCAAGGTGTCCGTAGGCCTAAGATAAGGAGATCCCTTGTCTCTTTCTTTTTCTCAATCGTGGTGGAAGGTCTTGCTTTTGTGGTAAGGAGGGCTCTTAGAATGAATATAATTTGTGGCTTTAAACTAAATGATGAAACCTCATATAGTTTACTACAATTTGCTGATGATACGATACTCGTGTGTGATAGTACGTGGTATAATCTATGGGGGATGAAATATATACTAAGAGGAATTTAAATGGCTTCTGGTTTGAAGATAAATTTCTGGAAGACTCGCTTATATGGGGTTAGGAATAAGGAATCTTTTATGAAGGCAGCTGCACAGTTATTGGCTTGCAATAGTGAATTGTTACCTTTCAAATTTCTTGGCTTAACAATAGGAGGAAATAACAGACGAGTATCATTCTGGAACCCGATTATTTCATACTTCCAGACACACTTATCATCATGGAACGGAAGGATGTTATCCATTAAGTGAAGGGTCACACTGATTAATTATGTTCTAATGAACTTGTCTATTCATCATCTTTACTTCTTTAAAGCTCCAGTAAAAGTGGTTAAGGAAATAGTCTCAATACAAAGGAAGTTTTAATGGTTTGGCTCGATAGATAAAGGAAGTATGGATTGGGTAAGTTGGAACTTTGTGTGTAAGCCAAAAGAGTTTAGAGGGATTGGGATCAAAGATTTTGGTGTGTTTAATAGGGTCCTTTTAACAAAATGGTTATGAAGATTCATCAAGAGAGCAATGTGATTGGGGGTTAATCCTCGAATACAGGTATGGGAATATGATTAGAAGAATTTTTTCCAAAGATGTGTCAAGAGTATTAAGCCAAGAATCACTTTGTGGAGGGATTTGATGGAGTATTGTGACTCTTTGGAGGATGCATGTTTTAGTAAGTTGTTATCTTATAAACTAGGCGATGGAACTGCTATTCCATTTTGCACTTCTAGATAAATTGGTCATTCCACCTTAATGAGTCTATACCCTGGCCTGTTTGAATCTACTGACAAAAAACAAGGGGTGGTCAGGGATATGGAGGAGTGGCCTAGAGAGGTGTGGCATTGCAATTTAGGCTTTAACAATTTGAAGGAAACCAGCATTATGGGGTGGAGTACTATGAATTAGTGCATTTGTTGTCTGATGTCAGACCCAATGTTGAGACCTCTGATACATTTGTGTTTCCTCAGGGACCTCTTAATTATTTGTTAAATCATGTTATGATAGGCGTTTGGAGGCTAGTGGTCAAGACGAGTTGGAGAGTGCCCACAAGACAGACTTAGTACTATTGTGACAATCTGTGATCCCAATGAAAGTGAAGATCTTTGGATGGAGATTGTTTATAAATAAACTACTGACTCAGTCTAATCTTGTTGTGAGATAAATTATTACCAATATCCATGACAAGGTATGCTTTTTTTTGCTTTAATTATAATGATCAATCATGTATTTATTTTTTATCTTAGAATTAGACTAGTTTGGAAGATGGTAGTAGGTTGGGTTGGGATATTGTAGATTGTTGAAGATAATTATTGTGACCAAATCACGACTTGGTTTGTTAGATTGATAAGGAAATGCTCAAAATCGTCAGAGTATTTGATTTGGTTTGCCACTTGCTGTGTATATAGGGTCCAAGGAATCATATTATATACAATAACAAGGTTAGGCTTTAGACTCTAATCATAGAGTAAATTATAACTATTATGAATTGTACAAATGTCCAACTATTTTTTATATGTAAATTTGTTAAATGTAGGTGTTGGTTGTATTGTTAGTTATATGTTGGGTGGAATACTTCTCGTATTTTTTTAGGAATATATTTGATCTGACCTGGTCAGAAGGGGATTACTAGCTGGCCACACACTGTTGGGCTACTGCCTGTTCATCGGTGATGAGGAGGAGGAGGGGTGTACCTGCAATGCACTCCGATGCCAAAGTAAGTATAGGGGCAGAGTGGTCACAAGCACAAAAAAGGGGTAAGAAATGAATTACTTGACCCTCTTGTGAAAGAGGGTATTTATAGAGAGACCCCAGCGCTGGGCCAACGGTCACTTGAGTTGGATTGGATTGTCAGGCCCAACCCAGGTGACTGCTAGGGCTTACGTGGTGTAGTGAAGACCAGAATGTAGTCTTCGCCCTAGTCCAATTGTCTCGTGATCTCTGGAAAGTGGGTTTAACCTACTCTTTCGGAGGTGGGCAGTTGGTTGATGACGTTTCCCCGCGGAGGGGAGCACGTGGAGAACGTGCGTATGACACGTTGATCTCCCCGCGGAGGGGAGCTCGCGAGGTTTCCCGAAGGAGTGTTGGTCTCCCCGCTGAGGGGGAGCACACGAGGGCGTGGGGGAGACACGAAACCCTGCTCGTAGGCATGGGGATTCCGCCCGCGGAGGGCTGTTATTCCCGACGAGGGACAGTGGTTGGTAGCGCCTCCCCGCGAAGGGAAGAGCACAGAGGACGTCTTGAGGCACGTTGTTCTGCTCGACAGGAGCATGCCCTGCCCGTCGAGGGGTCACGTGCTCGATCAGCCTACTTAAACCATATTGGGCCTTTATTGTATATCATTGGGTTGGGTCGGGGCTCAGGCCAGAACAATATTGTTGCTTATAAAAAATTTATGGATTGTATGTATTAGTGACAGTTTAAAAATCAATTTTATGACAATTCTTTAGACTTATTTATGTGACTACAAAAAAAAATATAATAATTCAATCTCAAATTTAAAAAAATAAGTTTATTTTTAAAAATAACTATTAATTTAAAAACATCAATAATTGTTGAACTATCTCGGAGGCCCTGTTTAAAGCCAGAGCAGAGTTTTATCGGAGGCCCTGTTTAAAGCCATAGCAGAGTTTTATATGAACTGAACTTAAGACTTGAGAGGAACACGTCCTCAAGACCCAACCTCCACCACTAGGCCATCCACTAGGCCATAAAGTTGAATGATATTCATGTATTGAAAATCTAAATTAACAATATTAATTTATAAACTAGTTATAATTTCTATATTCTAAAGATTTAGAGAGACAAATGAATGGTTTATTCATACTATTTCTTAAGAAAGCATTCAACAGGACCCAAAGTTTCCGGTGAACTACAGGCTGAAAGCCCACAAAATTGTTTTACATCATTCGCCGATATATTCTTTGGCGATCACCATTTCTCAGAAAGTAGTGATTTTGCACACTTTATTCTTTGCTCATTTCACACTTCTCTACTCCTTTCCCATTTCTCCTTTCATATGATCTCACATATTTCCCATCTTTCTATAAAAAGTATAAATTGTATATATCCCTAAAAGTATCATAACACTGATTTTAGGAAAGCTGTGGTCCCACAACAAAGTTACAAAATAGACCAGATCTATTTTCAAACCATGTTGCTTTTCTTATTAACTTTAAGATGCCCTGCCCTACCAGCCTCAAGTTTCTAGAAAACAGTTAATTTATTGAGACAACAAAAAATTCACAAATTCATATTCCACTACCACAACCTACTAAAATAACCAAAATTAATGAATTGTCTTAATTATAAAACCACAGACCATGTAATTACATTTATAAGTAAATATTTTCAATTTCTATAGTAAAGGAAGAAAAAAGTTTGAGGGATTTCCTCAAAAGAATCTTGAACAAGCATGAAAAGAAGAAGAAAAATGAAACTATGGCCTAATGTTATCAGAATCTCTAATGGCTAGTGACTACAGTTACACTACCCTCGGTACCACCATGAACTGAAAAAAATTAATTTTCAGTGATTTTGACTATTTGAGGGAAGCAAATGGAATAGCACCACCAGCAGTTACATTAGCATAACCTAAGGTTGGTTAGTACTCAGTACCAATGTTAGATCTTATAAAGATCAAGATCTAACATATAAGTACGCAGACTCGGTTAATAAACTTATCTAAAAAAAGTGTTGTAGTTTTATTCTTCCTCTGGAGGTAGATTTAGATCAGGCAGCAGGAATGGTAATTCTCGGTTATTAACCTCTTGATGAATCTCCCGTTGCACAGATGAGGAAGCACCTTCTGTAATGACTGATTCCTTCTCTTGGACTGTCTGAGGCTGGAGTAATTTAGATGATGAAGCACCCTCTGTAATGACAACTGATTTTTTCTCTTGAACTGTCTGAGGCTGGACTAATTTAGATGACGAAGCACCCTCTGTAATGACAATTGATTTCTTCTCTTGGACTAAGTTAGATGATGAACCGCAGTTTGCATCCGCAACCTGCGGTGTGTGAAGAACAGCTTTTCCAGAAACCAGAGAGATTATGGCTGTTTCTGTGTTCTTTTCTGGCACAAGAGAGATTCTGGCTGTTTCTGTGTTCTTTTGTGACACCAAATCAAGCTGTTACAACAAATCAAAGACATGATTAGATAGATATACCAATACTAATAGTCATTATTTAAGCATAAGTTTTTACTTTGGCAATATATAACAAAAGCACAACTTAATTTTGAAAACGTAAAGGTCTTATAAAGGGTTGAAGAACAAGAAGTTATCACCTTCATTTTCTTTAAGCTTTCATTGTTAGATCTTTGTTTCTCAACATTGAGATGCATGGATGCCACTCTCTGCTCAAAACAAAAAACATTAAGTAAGAAATATATCTCCAAACAAGAAAGTCTAAAAACACAGAAAATAAGGAAACTAGAACTAGTAAAAATCATACATCTTTCAAATTTCCCCTTTCTTTCAAAAGCAACCTCTCTTCCTCAAGTAGTTCAGGTAGTGACTGCACAAGAGCATTAACACATTAAGCATGTAACTGAAAACAGGACACAACATTTTGCTTAAGAGTATGATGAAATTATTATGACAAAAGATGTGCAATGCAAAAAGATAGACATTCAAACAAAAGTCTGTATTTACCCTTTTCTTTCGTAGCCTTTTGTTGCCACTGGCTTCACATTGCTCCTCAACCTGCAAGATACAAAAATATTAGACCCATAAATCAGAACATATTCATATTCATCACATCACATTAAACCAAACAGTCAAAACTCATAAAAAACAAATGAATTTAAGAACAGGTTTTGAAAGTAATGGTACTCAACCATCAATTATAAATGCAATAATGTAAGAGAATACTATCACTATTTACTTGTAGTATAGTACTACCCCACCACACCAGTATCTATCTTCAGAACACAGTAATCAACGTACCATATTCTATCCTAATGTTATATTCACCCCTACTCTGTAATATTCCGTACTATATACACGTAAATCTCACTAACCTTATAAAATGCCATGATTTCTAAGATAAATAACATCACCTATTTTTTTGCACACACTCCTATGTCCCACTTGATAATTTAATATTGTCAAGTAATTAAAATAACCACTTTTTTCATATACTTTAGTGGAAATAAAAAATAGAATTAAAATTTGCGATAAACCAGCTCAAATGATAGGGGCATCGGATACAATGCGGTTGGTAGAACATCAGATGCAGAGCGTGGGTTCCTGGTGAAATTTAGTCAGGCAGACTAAATAACCAAAAATAAATAAATAAATAAATAAAAATAATAATATGTATCTTCTATAGATACCCAATTGTAGAAGAGTTATTAATTATACTAAAAAAACGTGACGTGGACTTTACAACAATTGCAAAAGACCATCTTATCCTTTGGAATAAGAAAGCAACTGAAAATCCGAATTAAAAGTTGTTATCAAGCTAAGCTGTCATTCAAACGAATTGAAGGAAAGAAAAAGGATAAAATTGTAATTAATTTAACTGATTCATCTCTTTTACTTTGTCGTAGCTTCTCTTTTTAGTTCCTGTCAGAGAATGAATGAAACAAAAAACTAAAATCAACGTGAACGCGTCCGCACGGAGAAGTACAGTGAGGGAGACCACAGAGGATTATATTCCGCAATCTTATTACGCAAGCACTATAAAAGTACACATAACCACAACTTTTGTGTGGACACTTCGATGTTACGAAAATACCCTTGATAGTAGTTCGCCGCTTAAGCAATTATGACAGATGCATCTAACAAAATTTATGTAGTCAAAAACATTTATTTCTCATTAAAAAAATAGTTTTTCAAATTTTTTTATAATTACTGTTATTTAAAACTATTCTTACAAAACAACAAAAAATAAAATAAAGATAAAATAGTTAAAACTTAATAACTTAATAAAACAGTAAACAAAAAGGTTGAAGAGCTTTAAAAAGACAAGTATTCTTAGAAGGGCGTTTTCGGTAATTTCTGATTAATGCGGCGAGAAAAAATCGCAACAAGAGTCCTGAGTTGTAAATCTAAGGGAAACTAACTGAAGGCTTCCACGGTGGTTCCGGTCATCGAAGACGAAAGAAAGCACCGATCTGTTACCAGAATGACGAAACTACCCTTACGGACAAAATCCCAGATGGTATTCTCGTTCAATAATGAGAAATAAAAACTCAAAAGTGTCAGAGTCAGATGAGAAAGAAACCAGAAAAAGAGTTCCAAACAACAAGGCACGCGTGAACAAAAAAAACCGAACCGGAAAAATTAAACCGGTATTAAAAAAAGAATGAAAATCGCAATCGAACCTTAGATCTTGAAGTGTGAACCGGTTTGGTGAGACGACTGGATTCTTCGTCGGCGCCACTGGCGGAAGTGGCGGCGCTCCAGGAAAGAGGCGTCGTGGGACTTGCTCTTGTCGAATCGGTTTTCATTTTCCGAGTGCGGGACTTGGAACGGCGTTGACGAACGGTCCAGCGCAGATTAAGAGGCGGAGAGAGTGAAGAAGAAGACGGAGGAGACGATGTTTTCTTCATGGTGATAAGGAAGTTGGCGACTAAGTTGACGTCAGCCATGGCCGTTTCGACCCAGTTATCGTCGTCGAATTGGCACATGAGCTCTGAAAGAGAGTGTTGGTGTGGTTGCGAGCGAAAATGAAGGAAGAATAGAGAGAGAAAGAGGAAAAGTTTGTGTTGTGTTGTGAATTGTGAAATGTGAGAATGTGTGTAATAAATTGATAGAAAAGTGAGATGAGAGGGTTTATATATGGTTGTGGATTTGTTGTTGACAAACAAACCTAAAGGATGGGTTATGGTTATCGATGCTTCGTGTGGACCCTACACATAGTACATATATTATATATACACTCTTTTCTTTAACGTGGCATTCCATCTACTCTCCTTCCTTGTTTTCCAATCCATTCATTCATCAACAAATAAAGAATTGAATAAATTATTTTTTATATTATAAAATTTACTCTTTATATTTGCAATTTTCTTTTTAAGATATTTTAAAAAATTTCATGTGTACTACTAATTTATTTCCAATAATATTTGTAATAAAAGTATATTAGTAAATATATTATTTTTATTATATGTATTTTTTTGGTAATAGTTTTAATGATAAAATTCATTTTAATAATATTGACTTTTGTTAATTAAATTAATTTTTGGACATTCAATTATATTATTAATAAAAGAGAGAAAGAATATATATGAAGCTACAAAAAGAGTGGAAATTGATCTAGAAAAATAAATAAATAAAAGACTATTGACTTTTTTTCCTTTCTAATATTGACTTTATTGTAAAAAAATTATGAACATTAAAAGCAGAAATGTTTTGTAAAATTAAAAGAAAATTTTTTTGGAACTTTAAAGTTTTATTCAAAATTGATATCTTGTAAAAAAATAATTAACTTATTTTGGAATTATGAAATATAAAAATGAGTTTTTTTAATTATTGATTTATATGTAATAAATATCTTGTAAAAATTAATTTTGAATTATTCTGGAATTATGAAATATAAAAAATTTTAACGAAATTGTTGATTTATAAATTTAAATATAATATTTTATAAAAACATAAAAATACATATAAGTGTTAAAGATTGAAACTCAAATTAACAATTTACATTTATTTAACTTAAATAACATATCAATTAGTATCTTACTTATCCGAATATAAAAAAGGGTTGATTTATATATATAATCAATTAATTACAATTATTAAATTACTAATAATACTTAACTTTTGTTGTAATAAAAAAACGAAATACTTCTTCTATTCTAAAATAATTTGTTATTTGTATTAAAATATGAGTTAAAATAATTAATTTATTCTTATCATATTAGTTTTCTAGTTTGTTTGAGATTGAATTCATAATCTCCGATCCTTTTAGTATTTATTTTAAGAATATAATATTAATCAAATATTTTTTAATTATATCGTTAATTAATATTATTTTAATCAATTATTTATATTAATATTAAAAATGAAAATAATATTTTAGTAAAAATATCTTCTTTTTTTCTTGTATATTCTTTTATGTAGATATTTTTCATTTGTATTGAATGTAATAGTTTTTGAGGATATGTAAATGGATTAATACATAGACTTTAAAAAATGTTCATAATTAAATTATATTTAAATTGAATTCATACAATTTTAATAATTAAATAGACTTTTTAATTGTTTTATAACGGTTAAATTATGATTATCTTACACAGAATTTAAAAATAAAATAAATAAATAAAGAGAGATAATTTGTATATATCTATAATCTTTTTAAAAGAATGAGGGTGTGTAAATACTTGTTATATATACAGTTTAATCTCTCTTTTTACATAAACATTTCTTACCCTTTTTTTCATCTATGTTAAAAAATATACTAGTGAATTTAATATATTTATTTTATATATTAATTTTTTTAAAATATTAATGTGTACAACTTTATTTATTTTTTTAAATGAGTCAAATATATTTTAAAAGAAGATTCATATACTAAAAGAAAAGGGGAACTAAGTCAAAATTCACTTCAGAATATTTGAATCTAAGAAAAAGCAATCAAAACATATTATTTACTTAATCTTTTCTAATCATCAAGGTATGGACAACTATTATCTTCTTTATATATATCTTGGAAAATAGTGAAAGACATGTTAAAAGAAAAGTTTTTGAGCAAGCATCATCTATTTTTAAGAGGATGTTTGTTTCGAAGAGTCAAAAATTAATTCGAAATACTTATTCGAGAAATAAAGATAGGAAATTTATTCTAAGGAATTTTTTGAAAATTTGTTTAGCAAATATTTTGATATTCCTTGAAAAAAAATAAGGTTTTAATTAATTTTTTAAAAAAGTTTATAAAATTTTATGGAAATTCATATTCCTATCCTTTTACTTGAGAATAATTTAATGGGAATATTGAAAGTTACATGAAGTTATTTTTTTCTTGGAATCTTTATACCTAAAAATAATTATTTTCAATCTTGTAACAAACATGAGTATGCTTTAGAATCTTATTTCTAAACTTGAAACAAACACCCCTAAGTTTTTAAGTTATCAAACCAGAGTTGGTATTTGTAAAGCCATTTATATGTAAGATATGGCTCAATCTAGCATCATTCATGGATCATGCACAAACCAATAATTTTGAGGTGTTGAAAATCTTGTCAGATGTTCGAGCATAGTTGATGAAGAGACCACACAGAGATTTGATGTTGGCAAGGGTTCCTTTGAAAAAAAATAAGGATATCATCAATATATAAAATATGAGATGGTATCTTAACAATTTAGAGATACTTCTACTCAGCATTTCTTTAGACAAAAAATCGCATGATTTGAGTCGGTTTCTGCTGGATCTTTTGAGATAATTTTAAACTTAAAATTGGCTTAAATTTATCCATTTCATTAGCATCAAAATTTTTGGAGATAATCATGGTATTAATATTAAAATTGGATAAAATCAAACTTGAGGTAAAATTGTAGCACAACATTCTACACACCCACTTTGACAATTTGTTAGTAGTTTTGACTTTTTACAGAAGAATCCATTTGTGAGATATTGGATCAAATTCTAGTTTAGCATGTCGTCGAAGTCTTCTCACATGTTGTTGTCAAAGACCTATATGATGTAGTCGAATTGTGTTATAGTATGTAGTTGTCGAATTGGGCCTTATGTTAATGATTCAATTGTTTAAGTTAGTGTATACCCAAAGTTAACTTGTAACAGATAATTGTTAAATGCCCATTAATTTAGTATATTAGGTTTATTATAAATAGCATACTAGTCTCTCATTTGTGGTGTGACAAAACCTAATTAGGGTGAGAAGGTTATTTGTTTTTCCTTAACCCTAATCCTTGTGGGTTTCTTGATCACAAAGAAACCGAGTAAATTTTGTTTTAATGCATTATAATTCACAACAAATTGGTGCGGTGAGCATTGAGTAGATGCATTCAACAAAGTAAGAGATTGAAAAGTTCACCGGAGTGAACGATTTCAGTATGTGGCGCTTGAAAATGAACGTCATACTGGTTCAGCAGGGTTGTATGGAAGCGTTGAAGGGAGAGACAGTCGTGGATGTTGCGTCAACGGAAAAAGAAAAGATGGTCATGATAGAGAAAGCCCACAACGCAATATTGTTGAGCCTTGGTGATAAGGTTTTTTGATATGTATCAAAGAAGACTACGACGTCGGGGTTATGGTTGAAATTTGAAAGTTTATACATGAGAAAATCTCTGGTGAATCGATTATACCTAAAGCAAGTTTTATATTCATTCAAGATTAGTGAAGGCAAAGTGTTGGCTGAGGAGTTGGATACGTTCAACAAGCTGATTCTTGATCTTGAAAATAATGATGTGAAGATCGATGATGAAGATCAAGCATTGTTGTTGTTGTGTGCTTTGCCCATAACACTTGATCACTTCAAAGAAACTCTCTTGTATAGAAGGGAGACTCTGCGCTTTGAAGAAGTTCAATCAACCTTGTATTCTAAGGACTTGAACAAACTAAATGAGCATAAACCTTCGATGGTTGGTGAAGGTTTGGCCGTTAAGAGAAAATTCTTGTGAAAAGGTGGTAAGTTAGACAAGAAGAAGAGTCACACAAAAAAAGTGTGCCCTGAACGCCTGAAAGATCATAGTGGTAGAGATAATGGCAATGCAGCCATTATTCAAGATGACTTCGAATTATCTAATGTTCTTGTGGTTTCAAGCGGCGACTCAAGAAATGAATGGATTATGGATTCAGGTTGCACTTGGCACATGACTCTAAACAGAGAATTGCTCGAGGAGCTATGTGATCAAGATGGTGGATCAGTGCTGCTGGGAAACAACAAATCTTGCAAAATTGCAGTTATTGGATATGTTAGATTCAAGCTCCATGATGAGTCAATAAGGTTATTGACTGAAGTTAGGTATGTATCTAGTTTGAAGAGAAATTTGATTTCTCTTGTTGAATTCTACATGAAGGGATATGTTTTTCAAGGAGATAAAAGTATTATAAGAGACATGAAGGGGTCGAAGGAAATCTTGAGAAGCGTGAAGAAACAAGGCTTGTATACCCTTGAGGCTGAAGTTGTAAATAGTTCGACAAATGTTGCATCCACGAAACTGTTGTCGAAAACAGAAATTTGAAACATGAGATTGGGCCATGTCTGTGAAAGGGGTCTGGTCAAATTAGGGAAACAAAATCTGCTTGGAGGAGACAAAGTCGAAAAGCTGAAATTTAGTGAATCCTGAGTACTTGGAAAATCTTGTAGAGTGAAGTTCAACAAAGGCAAACAAAGAACTCATTGATCCTTTGATTACATCCATGTTGATCTTTGGGGGGCTGCAAGGTGTCTATCACATCCAGGAGCAAGGTATTTTCTATCCATAGTTGATGATTATTCCATGAAATTATGGGTATTCATCCAGAAGACTAAGGATGAAACTTTTAAGAATTTTGAAGGTTGGAAGACTCTGGTCAAAAATCCTACTGGGAGAAAGGTCAAGTGTTTGAGAACCGACAATGGCCTTGAATTTTGCAATGAGGTGTTTGAAATTTTTTGTGTTGCCTCAGGTATTGCAAGGCACAAAACTACTGCAGGTATTCCACAACAAAATGGTTTGGCAGAAAGGTTTAATCAAACTATTTTTGAAAGAGTTAGATGCATGTTGACTAGTGCTAGATTAAAAAAGGTGTTTTGGGCTGAGGCTATTTCGACAGCAACATATTTGATAAACAGATGTCCTTCGACTGTGTTAGATATGAAGACACGTGAAGAAGTTTGGTCAGAACATCCACCTAGTCTCGACAGACTGAGAGTATTTAACTGCGTGGCCTATGCTCACATTAGGCAAGATAAGGTTGGACTTAGAGCTCTGAAATGCATGTTCATGGAATACCCTGAAGGAGTTAAAGCTTATAGCATATGGTGCATAAAGCCAGGTCACAGGAGGTCTATCAACAGTCGGGATGTAGTTTTCAATGAAGTTGAGATGACCTTCAAGAAAACTGATGATGCTGACGAAGAGCTGGAACAATGAGAGATTCTTATTGAGGTGGAACATGTTGATGTTGAATTGCATATCCCAGATGAAGTCGAAGAAGACGCAGAAGATGTTGTCGAAGATGAGGAGACTGATAATGACTACCTGCTAGCAAGAGAAAGGTCTAGGAGATGTTAGACTATGGCACGGATCTAGAAGGGGGGATTGAATAGATCCCCAATTAAAATTTGAGTCGGCGCTACCAATTTAAAATTGGTTTTGAAAATGTTTTAAGTGCGGAAGTGACCGAGGAAAAATATAGTCTAAAACGAACGGTTATTGGAAAACCGGATATACGTAAGCCTATGGATTTATGACAATTTGGAACAAATAGAATCACAACACAAACTATGCTTATCAATTGTATACTTCAATTTGCAAGGTTACCTAGTTCCAATGAAAAACAAGTCACACAAAAACTAGAAGCAAAATAAGACAATTTTAGTTCAGGACTTTTGTCGAACAGTTTGTGTGCACAAATATCACAAAGGATATTTATGTTGAGTAAGAGATTGGAAATGCCTTAGTACAATATTCTTATTGTACTTAGTAGTTAAAACAGAGTTTCAACACCTTACTCAATTTGTATCACAGTTTGACAATAATCACTTAAGCTAGAATCACTTATTTTATAAGCTGAATTGAAAATGACAGAAAATGAAGAACACACGATTTGATGAGGCAGTTCCCCCGTCGTCCTCGCTTTGGGGTACGTCTGCCCTCAATTCTAAAATTAGAATTAAGATATATTGAATATATATCACCTGTTGGAATGAACAGTTTACACAAGAGTTGATAGACAATGATACAAACAATCTCAAATGTTCTTGATGCTTGCTATCTCTTCTTGCATCTTGATTCAAGATGAATCAAGCCCTTCAATTTGTTGTGAATGACCTCCGGTTCCAGCCACCTTAATGAAAAACTTTCCGTTGTTCAAACCTTCGGCTCGGCTGATCTTAGACACCAACAAATCAAACCCAGAAAATCTTCAACACTTCAACGCCCTCGCTACTAAATTGATGAACCTTCCGTTGATCAATTACCTTCGCACCTGCTTGAATGTTGAACGAACTATTCCGTAGCAAAAGCCCTCAAAACCTTCTAGTCTTGATGGGTAAAACCCTCAAGGTTTTCTGCAAGAAACACCTGCCCCAATTTCCACTCGAACCGGATCCTCAATCAACGCGTTCGAACCTTATCACCCTTGAACAAGACACCAATCACAGCAAAAATGATTGTGTATATTTGTGGATTTGTGTGATGTGTGAAGGATGAAGATGAAGAAATATGTTGCACCTATTTCACGTTTCTTGCCCTGACAATTTACTCAAGATTTCAATTGTTAGTTGTTAAAATTTAGCAAAATTCTATTTATAGTAATAACCAAAACAGTCAACTGAACAGAATTTTAAACACAACAAGAAAAACAGCACAGCGCGCGAACGGTCGACCATAGGGTCGGCGTGCACTGACCCGTGGGGAATCCTTAGCTCCATGCGCTGAGTGGCATGGTTGAAGCATGTCTTCATGCGCTGATCCGTGGAAAATCAAAACACTCATGCGCCGACTGTACGGTCGACGCATAGCTTCCATGCGCTGAGCCGTGAGAAATGCCAGGCTTCATGCGCCGACTGTATGGTCGACTCACTGTTTAGAAACCTGCAAAAATAACAGCTTTTTCCATTTTGTGCATCCTGCCACATTCAGTCATGACACATATTAAGGTATAATGTTTTAACAATGAAAAAGAGGTATAGCATGATGAGGTATTGCATGATGCTTCTAATTTGTCCAAGGTTGTGTTTTGTCATCATCGAAAACTCGGAGGCCTGTATTGTGAGACAACTTGCCCTCACATTCTCCCCCTTTTTGATGATGACAACCTGTTGCACACAACATGTGATGTCTTTAATCATAGTTGTACGCTCTCCCCCTTTCTTTTTCAGTCAAAGCATTTGTGGTGGTTGACGCTTTCCTCCCCCTTTGACAACATCAAAAAGAAACCGAGAGCTATAAAGTCTTGACGGATTAACAATATAACTAACATAAAATCAAGAAAAAGCCATACAATATAGCCAACAGATAATAATTAAGCATACACCCATATTAATACATAATATCAAGGTTGTCAAACTCGCGGGTAGACTCGTAAACTCGTACGAGTTTACGAGTCTATGAAGCGAAAACGAGTAGACTCATGCGTAGAATCATTTTTTGATAAACTTGAGTAGACTCAGGTAGACTCGCATAAACTCGTATAGACTCGCGAGTCTATGGTGAGTTTATGAGTCTATAAATTTTTTGAATTTTGTTTTTTTTAACCTAAAAAAGGACCAAATTTCCTAAAAGATTTTATTTTATTTAAAAAAACCCTTACTTTTTGCTTGTACGAGAATTAGAAAGCCTTTCTCCTAGTCCCTTGTTTTAGCAAAGTTTCTTCCTCTCTTTATCCCTTAATAAACGACGTGCGTTTATTATGTCTCTTGCTTTGTTCGCGTTCGTTCCCGTAAATCAATCATTTATTGTGTAAGTATTTTTCTTATATGTTTTACTTGGATGCTTCTCTTGTATATTCTCTTGTGTAAAGGTGATGAATGGATAATTGAAGATGCTAATGCAGAAAATATGTAAACTAAAGTTAATGTTGAGTAAGATGATATTATTGTTAACAATATTGTGGAAGTTGATATTGTTGTTACTAATATTGTGCAAAGTAGTAGTGGTGGTGGAAATGTTGAATTAGGTGGAAATGGAAATTCAAGCAATCCAACTTTGGTTAACGATGAAGAAGGTGTTTCATCCGGGATAGAATTTTATGATGATACTCAAGATACCGATGAAGATGATGGTGATGATATTGGTGGTGATGATTTTACTGGAGTTTTGGATGTTTAAAACCATTAGCATATTTGTTTTATGATTTTTTGCTTTATGTAGTAGTCAATTAAGAAGAAATTGATACTTTAAGTCTTTAAATACATACTTTACTGTTTTGTTTGTTTTATTATTGAAATTTTTTATTAAGAACTTTGTTATGGAGTATGAAATTTATATTTTGATGTTAATTGGTATTCTAATATATATATATATATATATATATATATATATATATATATATATATATATATATATATATATATATATATATATATATATATATATATATATATATATATATATATATATATATATATATATATATACATATACATATATATATATATATATATATATATATATATATATATATATATATATATATATATATATATATATATATACATATATATATATATATATATATATATATATATATATATATATATATATATATATATATATATATATATTTGTATCATATATGAGGTATTTACAAGTTTAAAATACATGTGTGTGTCATGCATGTGTCACATATAGGTTTTTAAAAGTCATTTTAAATTTTCCATAGACTCGTACGAGTTTGCGAGTCGAGTCTACGAGTCGGATCTACGGACCCTTTACGAGTCTGAGTAGACTCGCGAGTTTGACAACCTTGCATAATATTGATAAGAAACATAAAGTAGCAGGACATAAAGTCTTGACAGAAATTAGGAATTAAACAAAACACCATAACAAAGTTTGCAACCAAAAACAACGAAAGAGACTATGATGCATGCACTCAAAACAGCAAATGAAACCATAATAAGGCGAACACAAGCTAATAACCCCGTCCACGTCCACGACCACGGCCACGCCTCTCATAGAAATAGGGATGACGTTGAGGATGAGCCAAATCAGTGAACTCTTCAGTGATGTTGTTCAGGAAGTCGAGACTCTCAGTAATTGCCCGTTCTTCAGCTTGATGGGAGTGAACGAGAATCTCAAAGCGAGCATCCAGCTGTGTGGAGATTCCACTGATCCGTTCATTTTGAGTTTGCAGCTCAGAGCGAACTTGTTCCATCCGTTCATCCTGACTTCTCATAAAATTCTGCTGCTGTTCCTGCATAGTGGTCATGAAATTACGTTGGTCTAATTGCATGGACTGCATCATTTCCAGAATGTCGGAGTTGTTGGATGGCTGTTGAGGAGAAGGAGGTGCCTCAGAGATGTGTTGATAGGGCTGATAGAATCTCCCAAGTGTGGTCCACCCAGTGTATTGCCATTCACCCCAGCCTTGGTTATTTTCCTCACTGTCAGTTTCTTGTTGACCCGTGTAAGCAGTCCAGTCATTATTGAGGTTGGAATTTGGTGGCGGCTCTTGATAGTTGAGGTTGAAACTTGGTGGCGGCTCTTGATAGTTGTCTGGAGGCTCATATGTTTGATGCTCTGTATGATCAGCTTGGTCTGGTTGCATTGTGTCAGCAGCCTGTGTATCCTGTTCTTGTTCTTCTTCACTTTCATCTGAGCCATCTGCACTTGCTTCATTCTCTTCACCTTCGGACTCATCTGCACTCTCTTCACTTGATGATTCTGACTGAGGCATATTTGCGCGGCGATAGAACTTGTACTTTTGGTATTTACGAATCCAGACGTATCCCATCATTGAGAAAACTTTTGGACTGAATTCTTTGTCAGCGGAAATGGAAGTGTATGCAAAAGAGGGGTAGTTCACATTTGCAGAATTGAGGACCTCTTGGATGAAGGATCCATAGGCAAGTGGCATACTTCGTTTGGAGTCACGCAATTCATACATACGACTCGCAATGTAATACGACCAGTTGATTTTGATGTCGTGACCCAGGATATGTATGAGATGAACTTCAGCCTGTTCCACCCTTGATAATCCACCCTATTTGGGCCGCAGAATGCGCGCCACAATCCACTGAAGAATTCTTGCTGAAGTTTTGAGTTTTCCGGAAGTGACAGATCGTGGAAAAGCAACACTGTTCACAATGTGGTCAGGATAGGGTTGCTTAAGCATACCATTCAGTGCAGTTTTGAACTCATAACCTTCAATTGTGCGTGAATCAGTTACTTCAGCCAGAGGAGGTTCATTTTCCTCCACAGTCATATCAAAATATTTGGTCCAAATTTCATAATTTAGAGATACCTGAGTGGGTCCGATAACGGAGTGGAAATTTTCACCATGAAATTTATCATTGAGACCAGTATAGAATATACGTACCAGGTCTTCACTGTACTTGGCATTGCATTCAAGAAATCTCTCAATGTCGTGATATGTAAGATAGGTCATGATTTCTCCAAGATGCATGCGTTCGGCGGCAAGTTCGTAGAATGCATGTTGTCGTACAACCTTTCTTCGACCAATATCCTTGTTGAAGTTCTCTTGGAGGGAAGGATGAACAAGTGATTTGGGGGTAATGGGTATTGAGGCAGATGTTGACCCTCTTGACCTCTTTTTGGTGGGTCTATGAGAAGATGAAGCCATGGGTAGAGATTTTGGTGGGTAATGAGAAATGGGAGAATTCTGAAATGAGAGGTTTTTGCTGTGGGTTCAGAACAATAGTTTCCCCCTTTTTAAGAGAAACTTAGGGTTTGTTGGAAAGTGGAAGAGACAAGAAGAAGTAATGGAGAGTAATAGATGCAACTCCCTAGGAATATGAGTGGATGTATGTAACTACCTTTAATGAGGAGACCTGAAACGAACAGGCAGAAAAATAAAACTGCATTTTTCAGCGAGCCGTCGACCATAGCTCTGCATGCGTCGACGCATGTTGTAAAAATTTCAATAATTTTAAAAGTTGAACAGAGTGCGTCGACCTCTGTTCTGGTATGGTCGACTCAAGACCTGAAAATGCAGAATTTTGCCTGGTTTCATATGACATGATGCTTAATATATGCAGACAATAATGCCACAACAAAAATGTTGAATCAAGCAATTTAAATACACAACAGATGATTCACATATGCACCACAGTTAACATATTTTACTTTGAGATCACAAATAACACTTGTATATAGAGAGAAGGAAGAGGAACAATATCACCTCAATGCCGGATAAGCTTGATAAACAACATACTTGTACTTGCAAAAACATCAAATTTGTTAGAAGTACAAAGTATAGATGTGAATAAAATAAGCTGAAATAAGCAAATTATGACTCCCGCTCCGAAATGTCGAGAATACCAAGTTCTCGGCGAATATGAAAGAAAGGTTCGGTGGCTAGCGGCTTAGTAAAAATATCTGCTAGTTGATTCTTAGTATCAACATGTTCAAATACAACGTCGCCTTTCTCAACATGATCACGAAGAAAATGGTGTCGAATTTCGATATGTTTAGTGCGAGAGTGCAATACCGGATTCTTTGTAAGATTAATAGCATTGGTATTGTCACATAGGATTGGGATACGTTCAAGTTTGAGGTTAAAGTCCAATAGTTGTTGCTTAATCCACAGGATTTGAGCACAGCAACTACCGGCGGCAACGTATTCCGCTTCGGCGGTTGACAAAGCAACTGGAACTTGCTTTTTGCTATGCCAACTAACCAAAGAATTTGAAAACAAGTGACACGTACCACTAGTGCTTTTCCTATCCAACTTGCAACCCGCAAAGTCGGAGTCGGAATAACCTAACAACGAACAATCACTACCTTTGGAATACCACAAGCCATACTTTGGAGTACCGGATAGGTACCGAAGTATTCTTTTAATAGCTTTTAGGTGGGATTCCTTAGGACATGATTGGTATCTTACGCACATACACACGCTAAACATAATATCAGGATGCGACGCAGTGAGATAGAGAAGTGATCCAATCATACCTCTATACCTTTTTACCTCTACGTCCTTACCGCTTTCATCCTTATTTAAATTTGCACATGTAGGCATGGGGGTGTCTATGGCCTTGGATTTTGACATGTCAAATCTCTTGAGAAGGTCCAAACAATACTTTGTTTGACTCACGAAAGTTCCTTCCTTGAATTGTTTAATCTGCAAGTCGAGAAAGTATGTGAGCTCTCCCATCATACTCATCTCGAATTCACCCTGCATAAGAACAGAAAACTCTCTCACAAGATTCATGTTAGTAGATCCAAAGATTATATCATCAACATATATTTGAACTAATATTAAGTGCTTTCCTTGACGTTTAATAAAGAGTGTCGTGTCAACCTTTCCTCTTGAGTAACCTTGATCAAGTAGAAATTTACTTAGACGTTCATACCAAGCTCTAGGAGCTTGCTTGAGACCATACAACGCCCGTTTTAGTTTATAAACATGATCGGGGTACTCATGAGATTCAAAACCCGGAGGTTGTGCAACGTAAACCTCTTCATTTATGTACCCGTTAAGGAACGCACTCTTGACATCCATTTGAAATAACTTAAAATCTTTCGCACATGCAAAAGCAAGAAGAAGGCGTATAGCCTCGAGTCGGGCAACCGGAGCATAAGTTTCCTCATAGTCGATGCCCTCCTCTTGGTTATACCCCTGCGCGACTAAACGCGCCTTATTACGAGTTATTACCCCGTTTTCGTCCAGCTTGTTCCTAAACACCCATCGGGTGCCGATTACTCGATGACCTCACGGAGGAGGGACAAGGTCCCAAACCTCATTTCTAGTAAACTAATTTAGTTCCTCCTGCATTTACAGAAACCAATGTTCATCGAGTAGGGCTTCCTTAGGATTTTTAGGTTCCATTTGTGACACGAAAGCGAAGTGATAACAGAAATTACTTAGCTTCGATCGAGTAGTGACTCCCTTTGTGATGTCTCCGAGAATGTTGTCGATTGGATGATCTTTAGAAGATTTCCAAGCTTGAGGGAGATCATCGTTTGTAGGCGGATGAACTTCCTCGTTTTATTCATGATATACATCCTTATCCTCCTCAACTTTGACTTTGTCAGGTTGATCAATCCCTGTTTCGCCATCTTTGAGTATGTCTTCTGTGGATGTACCTGCACCATGAACAACACTATCCTTTCCGACATTTCTCGGATAGGACTCATCAAAAGTAACATGCACAGACTCTTCTACAGCAAGTAATCGTTTATTATATATTCTATATGCTTTACTCGAGTGAGAGTATCCGAGAAAGATACCTTCATCGGCTTTGGAATCAAATTTGCCCAAGTTTTCCTTACCATTGTTTAATACAAAACATTTACATCCAAACACGTGCAAGTGAGAGACATTTGGCTTTCGCCCTTTTAAGAGTTCGTACAGTGTTTTGTTTAGAATGGGGTGAATAAGTACCCTATTCAAAACATAACATGCCGTACTAATTGCGTCGGCCCAAAAATATTTAGGTAAACCACTCTCATTAATCATTGTTCTTCCCAATTCTTCTAAAATACGGTTTTTGCGCTCCACAACCCCGTTTTGTTGAGGAGTGCGTGGAGCGAAGAAGTTATGATCAATACCATGGTTACCGCAATATTCTTCAAACAAATGATTTTCAAACTCACCTCCATGGTCACTCCTTATGGACACTATGTTTGTATTTAACTTGTTTTGGGAAAGCTTAGCAAACTTTTCAAAAGCGGCGAATGTATCACTTTTACTTACTAAGAAGATGGTCCAACAAAACCTAGAAAAGTCGTCCACTATTACGAACCCGTAATAGTTTCCTCCGAGACTTTTGATCCTAGACGGCCCAAACAAGTCCATGTGTAGAAGTTCAAGAGGTCTCGTTGTTGAAATTATCTTTTTGGATTTAAATGAGATCCTCGTTTGCTTCCCTTTTTAACAAGCATCACAAAGGTGATCCTTGGTGAACTTTATTTTGGGAAGTCCTAAGACTAGGTCTTTTGAGACTACCTTATTGAGTAAGTCAAAATTAACATGCGCTAAACGCCTATGCCATAGCCATGAGTCTTCACTCATAGATATGAGGCATTTGTCGCTTGTTAATGATACTTCATTTAAGTCAAGCATATATACATTGTTTACTCTAAAACCATTGAACATATTCTTCTTATCATTTTCGTGCACAATTTTGCAACAATCTTTTGAAAAAGATACATTGTATCCTTTGTCGCACAATTGGCTAATGCTAAGCAGATTATGTTTAAGGTTTTCGACAAGCAATACATCAGAAATCATAGCAGAGGCGGAATTACCTACACTATCTTTGCCTAGTATTGCTCCGCGGTTGTTATCACCATAAGTTACATACCCTTTCTTCTTAGCCACAAAGTCTATGAATAAGGATATGTCTCCAGACATGTGTCTTGAGCACCCACTATCGAGAACCCATCTTCTCTCGGTGGTCTCGACACATTTCATCTGTCAAAACATAATTAGCACAAGGAGGTACCCAATGGCATATTGGGTCCTAATAGGTTAGCGACAAAATGGTTGCGTTTGGACAACCATTGGTAGATGCCTTTAGGGACAAGAAATCTTCTAAAATGGCATTTACCAATGGAGTGGCCTTTCCTGCAACAGTATAAGCAAGCAAAATCAACTTTAGAGACACTTTCACTTGCTTGATCCCTAATTACATATGCATATTTTTGGTATGGATTAATCATACTTTTTCTAAAATCCTTTTTATCAATAGCAAATGTAATTTTAGGCTCGAGTGCCTTGTTTAATTTGACCTTGAGGTGTCTAACCTCACCTTGCCAAATATGACAAGTGCCACACCCGAAGTTGAAAGGGTTTCTATCGTCCTTACTATCCGATTCATTGCCTTTCACAATGGAAGCCTTTAGGTCCTCTAATTTCTTTTCGGACTCTTTAACCTTATGCTCTAAATACGTAAAGATTTTCTTATTAGAAGCAAGTTTCTTAAAGGCTTCAACTGCTTCATTATGTAAGGCATGAAATGCGGCTAGTAATTCTGAATGCGACATATTTGATGACTTATCATATTTAGAGTTACGTACCTGTTTTTTCTTATTTTTCTGATTTACGGAGAGACATAGATTCACGGACTCTTCTTCATCACTAGAACTTTCATCAGAGGAGGAAAAGTTGCTGTCACTTTCCCATGCTATGTACGCTCTCCTAGGCTTTGATGATTTCTTGTGTGATTTTGAGGATTCCTTATCCTTTCCCTTTTTATTCAATGGACATTCCGGTTTGTAGTGACCGGACTTTCCACACTTGTAGCACGTCCCTCTAGTCTTTTTACCTTTCGAGTCATCATCCTTGGAGTGTCTTGATTGTTTCCGGAAGTTTACCAGGTTCTTCTCGGAATGTTGTATGCTGTTCTTCCTTACGTAACGGTTATACCTTTTAACAAACAACCCCATATCTTCGCTTGTGTCTTCTTCTTCTTCGTCGCTCGAGGAATAATCATTTTGCTCTTTTGCTTGAGACTTCGAGGAGGAAGTCTTGAGAGCTATCGATTTCTTTTCACTCACCTTCGCTTTGTCTTTCTTTTCCATTTTCTCACGTTGGTCTAGGCTCAAGAGTACTTGTTCATGCTCTTGCAATTTGCCAAATAATGTTGTCAAATCTAATATGGTAAGATCATTTGCCTCTTTGATGGCGGTCACTTTTGGCTGCCACTCCCTGTTGAGACATCTCAAGACATTATTAGTAGCAATGTCATTGGAAATAGGCCTACCTAATGAATGTAAACGATTGATAAGATGAGTAAATCTCTTTTGCATGTCAGCAATGGTTTCCCCTTGCTCCATGAAAAAAGAGATCAAACTCTTGTATAAGAGTGTTGATCCTAGCTAACTTAACATCGGTTGTCCCCTCATGGGCTATTTGTAGTGAATCACACATGGCCTTAGCAGTAGGACAATGGGATACACGGTAGTATTCATCTACACCTAATGAGGAAATTAAGATGTTTTTAGCTTTCCAATCATAATTGTATTTTTTCTCATCGTCATCGGTCCATTGTGCTTCAGGCTTTGGCACAACTACATTATCCACATTGGTCATAGTAATTTCTATTGGACCATTAAGGATAACGTTCCATATTTTTCTATCTATGGAGTTGATATGCACACGTATACAGTCTTTCCAATAACTGTAATTTTCACCGTTGAAAACAGGAGCCCTATTGTACGCCCTCTTTAGGTTCGTTTGCCATTTTCTATCTCGTTGTATTTGAAGCACCAAATAACCGGAGCTCTGGATACCACTTGTTAGACTATGGCACGGATCTAGAAGGGGGGGGGGGGGTTGAATAGATCCCCAATTAAAATTTGAGTCGGCGCTACCAATTTAAAATTGGTTTTGAAAATGTTTTAAGTGCGGAAGCGGCCGAGGAAAAATATAGTCTAAAACAAACGGTTATTGGAAAACCGGATATACGTAAGCCTATGGATTTATGACAATTCGGAACAAATAGAATCACAACACAAACTATGCTTATCAATTGTATACTTCAATTTGCAAGGTTACCTAGTTCCAATGAAAAACAAGGCACACAAAAACTAGAAGCAAAATAAGACAATTTTAGTTCAGGACTTTTGCCGAACAGTTTGTGTGCACAAATATCACAAAGGATATTTATGTTGAGTAAGAGATTGGAAATGCCTTAGTACAATATTCTTATTGTACTTAGTAGTTAAAACAGAGTTTCAACACCTTACTCAATTTGTATCACAGTTTGACAATAATCACTTAAGCTAGAATCACTTATTTTATAAGCTGAATTGAAAATGACAGAAAATGAAGAACACACGATTTGATGAGGCAGTTCCCCCGTCGTCCTCGCTTCGGGGTACGTCTGCCCTCAATTCTAAAATTAGAATTGAGATATATTGAATATATATCACCTGTTGGAATGAACAGTTTACACAAGAGTTGATAGACAATGATACAAACAATCTCAAATGTTGTTGATACTTGCTATCTCTTCTTGCACCTTGATTCAAGATGAATCAAGCCCTTCAATTTGTTGTGAATGACCTCCGGTTCCAGCCACTTTAATGAAAAACTTTCCGTTGTTCAAACCTTCGGCTCGGCTGATCTTAGACACCAACAAATCAAACCCGAAAAGTCTTCAACACTTCAACGCCCTCGCTACTAAATTGATGAACCTTCCGTTGATCAATTACCTTCGCACCTGCTTGAATGTTGAACAAACTATTCCGTAGCAAAAGCCCTCAAAACCTTCTAGTCTTGATGGGTAAAACCCTCAAGGTTTTCTGCAAGAAACACCTGCCCCAATTTCCACTCGAACCGGATCCTCAATCAACGCGTTCGAACCTTATCACCCTTGAACAAGACACCAATCACAGCAAAAATGATTGTGTATATTTGTGGATTTGTGTGATGTGTGAAGGATGAAGATGAAGAAATATGTTGCATCTATTTCACGTTTCTTGCCCTGACAATTTACTCAAGATTTCAATTGTTAGTTGTTAAAATTTAGCAAAACTCTATTTATAGTAATAACCAAAACAGTCAACTGAACAGAATTTTAAACACAGCAAGAAAAACAGCACAGCGCGCGAACGGTCGACCATAGGGTCAGCGTGCGCTGACCCGTGGGAATCCTTAGCTCCATGCGCTGAGTGGCATGGTCGAAGCATGTCTTCATGCGCTGATCCGTGGAAAATCAAAACACTCATGCGCCGACTGTACGGTCGACGCATAACTTCCATGCGCTGAGCCGTGAGAAATGCCAGGCTTCATGCGCCGACTGTATGGTCGACTCACTGTTTAGAAACCTGCAAAAATAACAGCTTTTTCCATTTTGTGCATCCTGCCACATTCAGTCATGACACATATTAAGGTATAATGTTTTAACAATGAAAAAGAGGTATAGCAATGAAAAAGAGGTATAGCATGATGAGGTATTGCATGATGCTTCTAATTTGTCCAAGGTTGTGTTTTGTCATCATCGAAAACTCGGAGGCCTGTATTGTGAGACAACTTGCCCTCACAGGAGAGTCATCAAGCCATCTTAGATACTTAGGTATATAGATCTTATAGCTTATGCCTTAATCTCAGTAAGTGAGGTTCTTGATGAAGAACTTAGAGACTATAAGGAAGTTATGAGGAGTAGAAAAAATACTAGTTGGCTGAAGGCCATGGATGATGAGATAAAATCTCTTCATGATAAAAACATCTGAGAACTGATCAAGAAACCTGCTAGAGCCGATTTAGTTAGTTGTAAATGGAATTTCAAAATTAAGGAAGGAATCGAATGAGTGGCGTCGAAAAGATACAAGGCAAGATTGATTGCTAGGGGTTTCACTCAGAAAGAAGGTGTCGACTTCAATGATGTGTTCTCTCCTATTGTGGAGCACAGGTCCATTTGAATGTTGCTTGCCACGGTGGCACAATTTAAACTTGAACTGGAACAGATGGATGTGAAGATTGCGTTCTTGTATGGTGATATAGATGAAATAACCTTAATGAGGCAACCTGAAGGATATGTCGAAAAGGGGAAGAAAGATTATGTATGCAAGCTGAAGAAATCCTTATATGGACTGAAACAATCTCCTCGACCATGGAATAGAAGATTCGACAAGTTCATGACACGCATAAGTTTCATTAGAAGTCAGTTCGACCACTGTGTTTACTTCAGATTTCGGCCTGGTAATTCATTTGTTATTTTATTGCTTTATGTGGATGATATTCTAATAGCAAGGAACAATATCGAAGATGTAATGAGGGTGAAGACTAAACTCAATAAGGAGTTCGACATGAAGGATCTGAGAGTTGCGTCTAGAATCCTTGGGATTAACATCCAAAGAGATAGAACGCAGTCGAAATTATGCTTATCTTAAGAGGCATACCTACGGAAGATTCTCAAAATGTTTGGTATGTCGAATTCAAAGCCTGTTGTGACTCCAACAAACCCTCAATTCAAGTTGAGTATAGATCAGTGTCCCAACGCTGATGTCGAAAGAGCTTATATGATTAGCATTCCATATGCTAATGTAGTGGGTTCTTTGATGTATGTTATGGTATGTACTAGACCCGACATAACATATGCAGTTAGTCTTTTAAGCAGGTGCATGGCGAATCCTGGAAAGACTTACTAGCAAGCATTGAAGTGGATTCTAAGGTATATAAATAGGTCTTTGAACAGGATCCTAATTTATGGTGGAGTCTTGGGTGAAGATAATAAAGCAACAATCGAAGGATATGTCAACTCTGATTATGCAGGTTGTATGGATTCCAGAAAATCTATTTCTGAATATGTGTTCACTATGTTTGGAAAAGCAATTAGTTGGAAAGCAACACTTCAGAAAGTTGTTGCCTTATCAACCACTGAAGCAGAATATAACGCCCTAACTGAAGCTGTGAAAGAAGCATTATGGCCTGAAGGTTTTATAAAGGAGCTGAAACTTTAAGGTCGAGTTGTCACTGTTAAATATGATAGTCAAAATGCAATACACCTGTCGAAGAATTCAGCCTATCATGAGCGAACCAATCACATTGATGTGAGGCTGCATTTTGTCAGAGGAGTAATAGAGCACGGAGAAGTTCAAGTGCTGAAGGTTTCGACATATCATAATGTTGTTGATATGATCACCAAGACATTGTCCAGTTGCAAGTTTTTTCACTGTGTGCAGTTGATAAAACTGCATGAAGAAAACTAGTTTGTTTCTTGATGTTATAGAATTATATCTAAGGTGGAGATTTGTGAGATATTGGATCAAACTATAGTTTAGCATGTCGTTGAAATCTGCTCACATGCTATTTTCGAAGACTTATATGCTGTAGGTGGATTGTGTTCTAGTATGTAGTTATCGAATTTGGCCTTTTGTTAAGGATCTAATTGTTTAAGTTAGCTTGTAACGGGTAATTGTTAAAGGTCAATTAGTTTAGTATGTTAGGTTTATTATAAATAGCATACCAGTCTAACATATGTGGTGTGACAAAACCTAATTAGGGTGACCGTGTTATTTGTTATTCTTGAGTACTTGTAATCTATTTTATAGAGAAAGTAAAGAATATCAAGTATAACCAATCTTTGTTGTTCTCCTTATTTTTTCTTAATCTTAACCCTTGTGTATTTCTTAATCATAAAGAAACCGAGTAAATTTTTTTAAGGTATCTTAATTCATAACACCGCCAAACTCATGAGGCCTAGGGGAGCTATATTTGATTATTAAACACGAACATTGGTGATTTCTTCCACAAAAGGATTTGATGTGAGCGGAATGTTGATGTTGTCGTCTAGTAAAATAAGAATAATCTCATGAATAATGTGGAAGTATTTATCGGTAACTAAACAAAGAAAAAAGTTTAGTGAAATAAGAGATTGCATACCTTAGAATGTTTCGAGGTTTAGTGAGGATATTGGCTCCATCCTTTAGCATAATGATCATCTTTATATAAGTTTTGATATTGACCATTCTATGAAAGAATGAATTATTTATGTCTCTCCATGTATATATTTTAGAAAACTGTCACAATTTAAAGCAAGAATATTTGTAAATTAAAAAGAATGCTTGGTATTTAGAATTTTATTCGATATTGATATATCTCATATATTTTTTTCGGACTTATTTGTATGGAAAAGTTTTTTAAATTTTTTAGCTTTAAATATAACAAATGTCAGTAAATCTATATATATATTTAATGTCTTTATTTCAAAATTATTCATACATTAATTAATTAATATTGTGAAATTAAAAAATATATGTATTTAACTATTTTTTTTAATAAAAGTAAAATTTATCTTCTTTTTATTTATTTATAAATCACGTCCGAATAGTACTCGACAAATTTAAATTTAAACTTATTTTAAATAATTGAATATAAAAATAAATAACTCAACATTAAATGACGGACATGTGTTCAACAAAATTCTATAGTAAAAAAATAATAGTAAAAAATAAAATACTCCACTTGTCATATAATAATTGACATGTTTGTCTCAAAATAATTAATTCGCTTTAATGCTAACATAATTATTAATTTTATTTTCTTTAATTATATGTTTTGATTATTAATATATCATTACTTAAATCACCCTTAATTTAATATTATTCACTATACATTTATAGTAAGGTTGATAAAAATGGTATTCTCTCATTCATTGTTTCACTAATAAAATATAAAAATTACAACGATAACAAACAAAAAAAAAAGTGGAAATTGATCAAAATGAAGGTATATTTTTTTGTATGTTTCTATACTAAAATAAAATTGAAGTTGTATTAATTTATTTTTTTGGTTTTAATATTGACTTTGTCAATATAAATAGCAAGAATGTTTTGTATAATTAAAATTTTCTCTAATACTAGAGTATTTTATTCTATATAAATATTTTATATGTTAAATTAAATTATTTTGAAAATGATTTAATATAAAAAATTGACATGTTCAACTGAATTCTATGTATCAGAGTAAACACAGGGAAATTAACCCACTCTTGACTAAAAGACTGATATATTTACAAAAATTTGTTTGGGAACAATCAAATTATTTTAATTTTTAATGTAACATATTTTTTAATTATACAATTTAATTAATACTACTTGAATCAGTTTAAATTTAATATTTTATGCTTTAAATGTGTAGTAAATGTTGATATACATTATATGATCATGTATTTTATTGAGAAAAAATTCTCCCTCCATTTTAAAATAATCTAGTTTGTCAATTCTCAAAGATATTGAAAATTGTATTATAATTATTTTTCTCCATTTTAAAATAATCTAGTTGATTAACCCTTCTAAAGGTGTAGTGGAATTGTTTTTCACTCTACACTCATTAAATCTTTAGTATTGGGCTGCTCTTGTAAATAATATGGGTTTTAAGGCTCATCTAATATGTTTTAAGTTTTGTAATTAATTTCTAACAAATTTAATTTCAACTATTAAAAACATTTTATTAAAAGTATTAATATTTTTTTAAGAAAAAAATAATTAAATTTTAAATTTTTAAGCCAATATTGACTATTAATAATATTATTAAAATTATTGATTAATAATTTTTTTTAAATTTTTATCCTAATCTATCACTTCATTAAAAGTAAATAATTTAGATTAATTATCACGGCTACATATACAAAGAGACAAACAAAATTTTAAAAAAATTAAAATTGAGAGACCAAAAACAAAATTTTTGAAAAACATTAAAAGATTAAAATTTTGTAACTAAGGAACCAAAAGTTCGTTTAAGATTAATATTTTATTTTATAAAATTTAATACTTGATTTTGAGACCAATTAATTCAATGGGACTAATCACAAGTCCACCGACAAAGATTCCATTTAAAGTCAACTTCTAATAAGCAGTGAAACAAAATTCTTATTTCTATGTTTCAACACTTCTAATTAGTATTGATACATGAAATAAAAATTATTTATTACACATTTTCATTAAAAAAAATGAAAATAAATTAATTAACATTACAAATAAGACAACAGACATAAGTTACTAATACTACATAAATTATCATAAAATAAATCACAACATAGTCGGTGCTCAAGGTTTTGGGACATCGAAATACTGTCTTAATCACGTCTTCTTTTTAATAAAAATTTGATTATAACCTAAATAATCATCTAAAAGACTTAAATACTAAAAATCATTTGTGAAGTCGACTTATATCTGTGCCACTCGCATTGGGTATTTGTCTTTTGGAGTGGCAACGTTTAAATCTTTAAAGTCGATACAGACTCTGAGAGTGCCATTCTTTTTAATTACTGGAACAATATTGACTAACAACTTGACGTACCTTGCAGGTCTTATGAGCATGTTTCTCAGATACCTTTCGATTTTTGCCTTGATTTTCGACATAACCTCTAAAGCAAATCACCCGGGGGTTTGCTTTAGATACCTTTTGCCAAGTTTGATTAACAGTTTCAACTCTACCAAACCCCGGCTAAGACCCGACATCTCATGGTAATCCCATGTGAAGCAATTCTTAAACTCTTCCAGCCTCTCGATTATTCTTGCTTATAGGGTTAGGTCGGCCTTGACACTTATGTAAGTTGGCCTTCGCCCCGTATCTCAGATTTACTTCTTTCAAAGGATCTTGAGCTTGCATCCTTTTAGTCGAGGTTAGCAGTCTCATACCCCAAATTTTTCATACCTGTATACCTTCGTCGGTATATTCGCCCACCGACAATTATTCAAAAAAAAAATATATATGTTGCTTCTACTGGTTGTTCAAGGTCAGGTTGTGCAAGTTTGAATTCAAAGTGACTCAAGGCGAGTGATTGGTTGAAGTTTAGTGGTTTTGACCTAATTTGTGGGGTCAGGTCTATTTCATAGTTCAAGTCATAGTGCATTGATTTGGAGGGTGTGTGGCTGAGGATCTAATCAGGGTTTATGTGTCAGTTTAATAAATTTGTGAATGGACTAAGTCATCGGGATGTGCTGAGGTCATATACTTCATAATGAAGAATCATGTAGAACATTTACTTTTCAATCAAGGATTTGGGTGCAGTTGTAACGCAGTTCACACATCAAGTCACTACCTTCAGATTTCAAGGCATATTGTTATTCATTTGATTCATGGGTAAAGATTTGATTTGTCAATGTTCAGGAGACCAGGTTTAGATGAATTTATGGATTCAGGATGTTTAACTCAGATTCGATTTTCGTGATGAATACGGGACGCATTTGTGATTTGAAGTGTTAATTCATTTTAAACTCAAAATTAGCGTGAGTTATTTTTCAGATCGTTTTATGGTATATTGTTAGGGAAGAATTCAATAAGGGTGGGAGATGTTTTATTAGTTTTGAGGACCACGCAATTTCTTTTTCCAATTCTCATGATAGATAGCTATGGTTTAAAAGGAAAATGGAGGTGCAAGATATTCAAAAAATCTACAAAAAAAGAAGGCCATATTAATTTCAAGCCCATTACAAGAACTACCAAGAAATCAAAGTCCATCTCATAAAGTCTCAAGAAAATCTAGTAAAGTTTATTGTCCATATTCGTACAACAATCTCAAGGCCCATTATCATTTAGAATTACAAAAAATTCATTATAACACAAAAACTCAGAACTTTCAAGGCAATTCCAAGGCCCATGGTGATACATTTTATTGAATGCAAATATTGTAATATAAAAAAAAAAGAATATGTTACAAGACACAAAAAGTACTCTGCTGTACTACAATACATTCTACTATCAACAAACCCTGCAACACTCTACACCCCATATCACTAGCCACGCCAATTCCCTGCTAAGAAACCTGCAGACTCTGTGCAAGCATACCACCCCAGGCATGAAATTATCCCTTCAATACGCTCCAAAGCCAACCGACACCATAACTTGTTTCACCGTCCAAACCGTACGACCTATATACGCACCAAGACTAAACCTTTGATGGACACAATATTCCAGACCGTTTTTCAGTATAACAATAACAACACAAATAAAAAAAAGCATTAAAAATGATTTATCAATAACAACACAAATATTGCATGTTTGTTTTTTCTACATTATCATGCATGCATATATTTTGGAGTTAGGTGATATTTCGGTCTATTTTGGTGGCCTCAGATCCATTTGGTGGGATCATTGATTCAATTAAGGGAGCAGAGGCGGGTTTCAGACCTATTTGGTGGGATCGTCAGTTCAGATGAGGGGGCAGAGACCGTGGATAGAAATCAGTAACATACCTCTGATATCCACAAACTTGGTACCACATGCATATAGGTGAAGGAGTTGGCGCATACTAGCTTTGCACATATTGAAAATGATATATTTGCTTGTATTTATAATTGTATTTGTGTTTTAACATTAATGATATGTTCGTATTATCATCCTGCTGTTAAATTTGACCGTTATTATTTGTAAGCGTATTCTCATTCCTTCTTGTTTGTTGGCTGACTATGTACAATATTTGCATAGGTAATCAACAAGAGTGATATCTTGTGATGACTGTGGGATGACTTTGATGCCCTCTTAGCATTTAATGTTTTTATTTTAGTTCAAATGATGCTCTGGTTCTGTAACATCGGGGAACATGACGCTTATGTTTTGATGTATTGAGTTGTATGAGTGTTTGGTGAAGTAACATCCTACGTGTAAATTTTTCTTTAAAATTAAAATTTGGGGTTTTAGTTGTGGAATTGGAGCAATTTTTAAAAATGTATCAGATGTATTAACTTACTGCAGTTTGTTTTGGTTCGATTTGCAAAATACAAACCGTAAATCAAACAAAACCGCACAATTTTCTTAAAATATGACTCAAACATGTCCGAACCAAATGCAATTCTTTTTTATTTTCAATTTAATTTGGTTTAACTATAAATTTTCTATTAAATCGGTTCAGTTTTAAACACTCCTACCTATAACAACTTTGATTTATCATCACCTTTTAAAAAACACAAAATTACGTCTTTGCAACCTCTCAAATATTTAACCCTCAAATCAAAAGATTATCTATTTCGTCGAAGCAACCATGAATTTCTTATTCTTCCAACTTCTTTTACGGAATGAATTGAAAATCAATTCAATAAATAATAATATTATCTTACATTCTCTAAATTTGTTAGAGGATTTTTTAAAGTTTTTCTTGTTTTCATTTTAGGCCTTTTGACCCTATTTTGTAAAAAAAGTTGTGAATAAACCTAAAATTGAAAAAGAATTTAAATTTCCAAAAATTGATTTTATTTTAGACAAAATTTCTAAAATTTTAATGTTTAGTAGTGTTTTTCTTTTCTTCAAACTTCAATCGTATCTAAGCGGCTTTAAGATGAATGAACTGTGTAAATAAAAACCCTAATCTCTGATAAACCTCTTTCCCTTCTTCTCCACCAGCCATGGCGCTCCTTCTCCGCCTCATAACAACAAGACTCAAAACCCACACCCGCACTAACTCTCCTTCACTCCGCCACCTCTTCTCCACCTCGAATGCCGGCGGCAACGGCGGCGACGATGGAAACAAACCTCCTTCCGACTCTTTCGCGGATGCTCTAAGAGATCTGAGAAGCTCGCTCAAACGACCACTAACCTCGAACACACCTTCCCCTCTCCTTTCCCCCAATTCGCAACAGAGTGAATCCCCCAGCGAAATCATGAGCAAATTCCAGAGTTTCCGAAGCCGGTCCTCCGCACCACTTCCCGACGATCCATCTTCGCAGTCGCAGAAGAAGCAAATCTCGTTTATGGAGATTTACAGCAATAGGAATCGTTCCGGTGATTCTGGAGAAATTGCTGGTTCGGAAACTTCAAAACGCGCAACCGGCGGAGGAGGCGGCGCTATGTCTCTCGAAGTTATCCGCGGAAGCTTAATGCAGCTCAAAGGTAATCCAACTCCGTCACCGAGATGGAGGGCTTCTCCAAGCTCCCCGTTGTTCAGTGGGACTAGTACTACGCCGGATTCGATTTTCGGAAAGGAGATTAGGGAAAGATTAGCTAAGCCTAATGATCCTTTGGTGAGTTTGAAGAATTTGGGTTCATTCTTGTATGAAGATTTGGGTGATAAATTGAAGAAATTGAGACCTCCAGTGAAAGGAAAAGAATGGTTCTCAATTGCTGAATTGAATGAGAGGTTGAAGAAAGTGATGGAGATGGATGAAAGTGAAGCTAATACCAATTCCAGTGAAAAAGGAATGTATAACATTTTGAAAGACTCTGTTAACCATATTAGAGCTAAAGAAGTGGAGAAGCCAAAGACAGCTTCACGTTAGTAACATTTTTTTTTGTTATTGTTGATTTGATATGTTTCAATTGTTCCTATTAGTTATGATATGATGATGGTGGTGACACATTCGAGAAGCTTGTCCTTTCATCTTGTTGCAAAGGGGAAACCATTTGGATTATTATATCTAGTATTGTCAAATAGTGGCACTATAGCACAATAGAATTTGAACAAACCTCTATTTTTTTTTGTTTTGACTTTAGTAGTGTTGTTAAGTAGCGACTCTAACACTGCAATGTAGCTAAATTTGAACTGTTATTTTCTGTTATCTCCAATTGACGATACTCTCTCTCTCTCTCTCTATGTATATATTTGCTTTTTGTATCTTTGGTCATGCAGTAGTAGGATTGAATGTAAATGGTGTTAAGAAATGTGGTTTGACCTAACTCAACCCTACAAAACCGGCTTTGTAAGATGAGTCAGACCAAAACTCTAATATGATATCAAGAACCTGATTTAAGATCCGGTGGACCACCTGCTATCAGGGTTCCGCTATCGGACCATCCACCATTTATTTCTACACTCCAAATGATTAGTCTTAGGCGTGAGGGTGTGTGTTAAGAGTTCCACATCAAACAATATATGGCCTGAACATGTGCTTATATCTCACCTTACAAACCGGTTTTGTAAGAATGTGTTAGGCCAAAACTCTAATAAATGGTAGTCTTGTTTTATTAAGCTCTTGCTTGGTGGTGGTATTGTGGTCATGTGTTAAGACTATTATGATGTGTTTATATATTGAAAAAGAAACTAATGGTATGATTTTTTCAGTGCAGAGAATTGATTATTTGTCCATAATGGGTGGGACTCCTTCCTACATGACAAAGCCTCCTAAAGAGCATCTTGTTGAAAAGGCAAGCATGGTTTCATTTGGTATATCTTATTTATGATTTTGATTTGTTGTCTTGTCCTTCATGAAATGTTGATTGTTGATGTGTGAACCTTCATCTGATAGCTACATTTTTCATTTGTCAAATCCTGTAGTGTATAACATTAATAAATTGAAGCTTTCATCTTTTTAATTTTAAGCTATGATAGCATCTGATGATGTCCTTCATCAAGTTAATGACTAATCCCTTGCTGTTTGTTGATTACGTTGATCTATTCAGTGCATGAGAATTGTAGTTTGCTTGATATTGTTGAATGAAACTCTTGATGTCTTGTTTTGTTTCAGATGTCTGTCTATATTTAAACAACTATTATTTTGTTAATGTTGTTAATCAATTTGTTGCCCTAACATTGCCAATTTATGTTTTATCCAGTATTTTCATCCAGATAACATGTCCTCAGCCGAAAAGTTGAAAATTGAACTCACGAAGGTTAGAGATGAATTTAAGATGTCCGAGTCAGATTGTGGCTCTGCTCGTGTTCAAGGTAAAGGAAACTATTTTTCATTAACTGATTTGTGTAGTGTTTGATAATACAGTGGTTGTAACTGAATAGGTTTGCTTTACTTATTTTCTTTCATGATCTGATCGAGTATGATTCTAACTTGTTATTGAACTAATGCTAACCAACCAATGTTATGCAGTTGCCACTCTCACAACCAAGATTAAGCATCTATCATCAGTTCTACACAAAAAGGTGAGTTGCTTCTCTGTTATTTTCTGAAATATATTATTGTGTTTGTAGCTGTATACAATGGCAAGAATACTTAATCGAAGATTTGTCTTTTCAACTAATTGGTGTACACAAATGTTGATGGTGTCAGTTACTCTGCTTTGTTTATGAACAACTGTTTTATTTTGTCACGTGCTTCTTTTAAATCTGGTTTGCTAGTGCTGTTATTTTACCACTTTATATAGTTTTTTACTTAAGTTTTCTATTGGCAGCCGATATTTGGACGTGCTTCTATTTGGTAGGAGTTAATTTTGTTGTTATAATCAACTAACTCTTGTGTAAATTTCTGTTAGAAACTAGTACCTAAGTACAACTTAATTGTAGAAACAGACTTGCATTGATGGTAGAATAGGTTGTCTACAGAAACATAGTTACACAAACTAATAGCGAATGCAAAATTATACATAAACTAAGGAGAGAGATAATGTACTATTACAAGTCAATTCCCATCCCAGAAATTTCAGAGTCTTGGTCTCTCTCTCTCTTCCAAGAACTAGATTGCTTGGTCTCTCCCTCCCATAAACATTCAATAGTTACCCCATAACCATCTTCCCTTTTTTCTTACTCTATTTGTTATTCCTAAAAATAAATAACACAGCTGACCAACAATAAGACATAACTGCTATAACTGCCATTATGGCATAATAAAAAGTGGAACACTTTCTTTTTTTACACCTTACTGTATGAGTATGACGTGTCATATATGTACAATTTTATAAGTCTTCTGCAAAAAAAACCAGGTGTGTAATGCATGACCAAGATTGAGCTTTGCACCATTTGGTTTTGAAATTTGCCTTGAACTACTATTTTTATACAAAAGGCAATTTGACTTGATTTAGTCTAGCTCTAGAGGTTTACTTGATAGTGCCTATTGAACTGTATGTCACAGAAGATTTAACATAAGCTCTTGCCCCATTTAATTCTACTTCTGGAAGGCTGTAATTATCCGTACTCTCTGGGTTCATGACTTGTTTTACATGGGGGACAATGAAATTATTGATTCCATTTGATCCCTCGTGCAGAGCAAATGTGTTGACCGTTGCTATGACTTCTGCTGTTCTGCTAGCAAAATCTAACATACGGTTTTTGATTGAATTTTGAATTGGTATCTGCATATTGTTAACATTTATATAAATTATATATCGTATTCTTGTTTTAGTTGCCTAAATGTGATTTATGCTATTTGACATGTTTATCCTAGTGTGCAATGAATAACCCTTATCACCAGTCACTTGAACATAGCTCCAGTCTGACATAGTATTAATATTTTATCCCTTCTGATTAATTTCATTCTGCGATGCTCTAGGATGTGCATTCTCGGAAAGGTCTGATAGCAATGGTTCAAAAGAGGAAAAAGTTGCTGAAATACCTCAGAAGAACCGACTGGGATTCCTATTGTTTCGTTATCTCTAAGCTAGGTCTACGTGATAATCCAGAACATACTTATAAAGCTCGGACTGGTAAATCGGGTGATGTAGCCAATTAAATAAACCCCAGCATAAACTAATTGAAAAAAAGGGAGAAAAAAGAACACCCAGCTGTTTTTATCCAGTCTGAGTGTCCGACTAGCCGGGTCATTTCTGGCCATTTGTTTTCAACTGAAACTGGTGAAGTGGCTTAGTCACTGGTTTTCCAGATTTGGCTTCTAAAGCTATATATATCAATGGCTGAAGCAATGTGTTGCTCCATTTTTTTATGTACGACTAAGAATAATATTATTGCCAGCCAATTATATATATTTTTTACCATATCTAGGTTTGTTTTATGGTAACTGTTTAATTTCATATACATTGTTTGTTTATTATATTGAATTTTTCGTTGTCTTTTCCACCCTAATAATATTTCATCTAGTATCATAATTGGAAATGGAAAATAAAATTGAGAAAAAAATCCTATTAGGTCCACTCTTAATTTAGAATACCGGACAACATATTGCTGCTTGTTAAGCCATATTTTTAACAATAAATTGTAGGACTTGTATTTGACTAAATACTATATTAGAATTTGTTTACTTTACTCTCATATCATTGGAGATGATCCATGTCACCATAACTAATGTTTAGAAAACAAGATGGTAAAAAATATTAGAGATTGCGATTCATGTAAATAATCAGTCTGTTATTCTTCATTACCTGCAGATTCTGTTTTTTAACTTAAAAATTCAGTCTTCTATTTTTCACTAATTGTCTAAGTAACCTAGATTTCATTATAGTGTGAGTAGGTCTTACATTAACCACCTACTAGTAATTTACCAGTACTACATTTTTTCTGTCTGGACTCTGTTCTTTATTAGTGATTCTCTCTGAGATAAAAAGAAGAGGGGATGAAAGGTAGTAACAAAATTAGTACCAAGATTCTTATCCTCAACCAATAAATACTGTAGCACACTACACAATCATTTATTAATGATTCCATGCATGCAAATAAATGAAAAGAGAAATTGACACGCAAGGATTAGGATGGTTACAAGTTACAAGAGCATTGAAGAAATATTTAGTGAAGCATGATCAAGTCAAAATTTTTCTAGTTAAATTGGCACGTACAACTAGGCTTTCCATTAATTCCTTACAACTCAAATAGTCTCATGCATGTACTATATAAGATACAGAAATGGAATAAATCAAAACAAGAAAGACCACTGTTTTATGGTTTCTATGTGTCAATTAGAGACTGCATGCAGATCACATACCAATATAGATATGTTCAAATGCAATTTATTACCTACCATTATTTCCCAAACTACAATCATACTTTATTTTTATCTCACATAATTATTTTTCAACGTTGCATATTAAGTGCAACGCTTGAATATTTATTTATTTTCCATATAATTATTTTTATATACAATTCTTAAAATTTAGATTGATTCTAAATCAAAATTTTAAAATTAGCAGAAGGTAAGATATGCTTTATATTCACACCTCACGAAGTCAAAAACTAAATATTTGAAGTGGGATTCAAGTGTTCGATAAATAGCATAATCTTATTTATATTTGGTCCAACGAATTTCGAATATATTTTATATCTAACACCATCTTAAAGTTTGATTTCAGTCCAATTCAATATTACAAAGTTAATTTGTAATGTGAGAATTAGAGATTTTTAAATTTAAACAAATTTAAATAAATTTGCAAATCAATTAAAAAAAAAGAAAATGGAAAAAAATTGAATATTAATGCACTGACAGTGTAATTCAATAAAAATTTATTAATATATTATGTCATATCGTTAACTTAAAAATTACAGTGTGATATGGCGAAATATACAAAAGTGATTAGTTTACAGTATAATTTTATACAGTGTAAATTTTAACTGATACATGTGAATGTTCTTTTGTGAAAATGGTTCAGATTGACAAACCATAATGTTGCCTTAGAATTTTAAGGTGACTTATAAATTTAAGACAATTTTTAATTTTTACTAAAATTACTTTAAAAATAAAAATACACTAGTAGTTTGTGTCTCTTATATAATAACAAGAAAGCAAAACAAAACCTCTATCCCAAAATGAAAGCAAGTGTACTGATTACACCTTTACTTCTATCTCTTCTTTTCTTCACACAAGAAACTCTTGTTGAATCTAAACCCTCCAATCACTCTCAACACCAAAATGAACAAGAGTTAACATTTTATAGAACAAGAAGAAACTTTGGAAGAAAATGGATACCAACTTTAGATTGTGATCCATTCTACCTTTATCTATTTGATTGTTGTGGCCATTGGCCTTTCCCTACTTTTCCTTCCCCTGATAACCCCTTTGATCAAACACCTCCGGCTTGCTGTCCAATACCGCCTTCACCGCCTCCAGCTTGTCCGCCGCCTCCGCCACCTCCTTGTCCTTCACCTCCACCACCGCCTTGTTGTACATTACCACCATTACCACCTATTCCACCCTGTTGTCCATTTCTACCATTTCTACCAATTCCACCGTCACCTCCACCACCACCATTAGTCCCGTCTCCGCCGCCTCCATTGCCACAGTTTCCACCACTGGTTATTCCTCCTCCCTTATCAGACTTACCGGCACTTCCATTTCAATCACCTCCTTCTTTTTCCACCACAAATCCACCAGACCTTACTATTCCACCGCCACTTGTTCCTATAGTTACTACACCACAAGATCCATCTCCGTTTTCATCTTCACCACCAGCTATTTTGCTTCCTCCTCCCATGGTTCCAGAACTTCCACAAGAATCACCACCATCTTTCCCGGTGACAAACCCAACACCAACACCAGAGATTCCACAGGAACCGCCGCTCTTGACTACTCCAACACCAGATGTTTCTCTTCCTTCTCCAGAGATTCCACAAGAATCACCAATTTCCACCATGCCAAATCCAACCCCGGAAATTCCACAGGAACCACCTGTTTCCGCCACACCAACACCAGATGTTGATGTTTTCACGGCGCCGCCGGTAGTTTCTGAGTCTCCAGATATCCCACAAGATCCTGTTCCTGATACTGATCCATCGCCTCCATGAAGCGCAATTGTTCCTTGCAACAAATATTTCTTTCTCCGAGGAATTAGCTACCACTTCTTTGCAAAGAGTGAAGTATATTTATGTTAGTTTTGTTTGTTGGTATTTTGTTTTGTTTTCTGTCAATAAGTTAAAAAGTATCGTCATATAATATCCTTTGAATGCATGATTGGTTTTAGAGAAAAAGAATGTATATGATTTTAAATTTAAAATAATAAAAATGTGTGTTATTTGAATTTTAAAAAAGAAATTAAATAATATATGTAAAAAGTTTTACACTATTATTAATGCATCACAATAATCTGTATGTATTAATTTTGAAATGGTTAAAATAAAAATCAAACATTTTAAATAAATTAGTGATTGTGATTAATTGATAGTGTAAAAAAATCTTTATATTATTAGTGTATATCAATTAAATTCATTTAAAAATAATAGGTATTTGATATCATATAAATATACAATAAATAAATAAATTTATTTTAAAATTAATATATATATATATATATATATATATATATATATATATATATATATATATATATATATATATATATATATATATATATATATATATATATATATATATATATATATATATATATATATATATATATATATATATATATATATATATATATATATATATATATATATATATATATATATATATATATATATATATATATATATATATATATATATATATATATATATATATATATATATATATATATATATATATATATATATATATATATATATATATATATATATATATATATATATATATATATATATATATATATATATATATATATATATATATATATATATATATATATATATATATATATATATATATATATATATATATATATATATATATATATATATATATATATATATATATATATATATATATATATATATATATATATATGGTTTTGACTATGTCTTAATATTAAGTAATATATATTAATGATATTTGATGTCAAAATTAATCTTTTGATTTATATAAAATGAGTTTAAAAAAACTTTTAATATTTTAAAAAACGTTTTTATAAAAATATTTTTGATAATACAAAGATTTGTTTTTTTAAAACTAAAACAAATGGGTTTATAATCGGTCTAGAAATACACTCTCGATGATACAAAGACATTGCAAGCAAGATTCATCGTGAAGTCTTGAAAAGAAAATGTGAAGTAAAGAAATAGTCTTGCTAATGATGAGAATTCGAGTAAGAATTAAAAGAATCACACTGATTCAATTAAGGAAGAAATGTACAATAGGAATGTGATGAAGAAAGTTGACATGAAGGAGGTGTAATACTACAATTCTCAAAGACTTGGTCATTATGCAAGAGATTGTAAATCGTCCAAGGAGTCGAGGACAAAAGGAAAGGAAGAGGTTCAATTTGCTCATGTAGGAGGAAGTGATTCTAATGATGTGTTGCTAATGGTCAATACTTAAACGAGTGATGATCTGGTTAGAGTGTGGTATTTTGATTCAGGATGCAACATTCATATGACTCGCAACAAAATCTGGTTCATCATGTTGACTGAATCAGTTAAGAAGGAAATCACATTTGCAGATGGAATGCATAAACATCAGAAGGAAATGGAAACATCGAAGTAGTTAGAAAATATGGCCAGAAGGAAGGAATCACTAACGTCCTGTATGTTCCCTCTATGACAAGTAACTTGATCAACATTGGTCAGTTACTTGCAAAAGGGTACAACATGAAGATGATGGACAATTAAATGAAGGTATTTGATGATGGAGGAAGATTGACCATGAGAGCACCATTAACAGACAACAAAACCTTTAAGATTGAGATCAACTTGGTTGATTATTAATGTCTTCCTTTGATTACAGTAGAAGACAAGAACTGACTATGGCACCACAAGTACGAAAACTTGAACTTTAGAAGTTTAAATATGCTCATCAAGAACCAAATGGTGTATAATCTACCTCGAATAAAGAAGCAAAGTTACATGTGGAAAGAATGTTGCAGAACAAAACAAGCAATGAAATCTTTCAAGCATGATCGACCTATGAAGGCCAAGAAAGGCTGAAACTTGTGTATTCTGACGTGCGTGGACCTTTTGAAGTTAGGTCAAATGAAGGTAACTATTACTTTCTAACTTTCATAGATGAGTTTACAAGACATATGTTGATTTATCTAATCAAAAGAAAGAGAGAAGTGGTCACAAAGTTCAAGATATTTAAGTTGCATGTCCAAAAATAAAGTGAGTGCAACATTAAGAAATCTAGATATAAAGGTGGAGGTGAGTATACTTCAATGGAATTCGCAAGATTCTGCAATGATGAATTTATAAAGCACGAGGTCATTACACCTTATACACCTCAGCATAATGGAATAACTAAGAGGAAAAATAGAACTATACTAATTGTGGCAAGTAGTATGTTGAAAGCCAAAGAAATACTAAAGAGATTTTGGGGAGAAGCAGTTTCGACAGCTGTGTACATACTCAACAGATGTTCAACCAAGAAAATAAGGCACAAGACACCTTATGAGGTTTGAACAGGGTTGAAGTCAAATTTTAATCATCTTAGAATATTTGGATCAATATGCTTTAGAAGTTGTATTCAACTGATGCATAGATGTACCTGAGTATTTGAGGAGGAAGCTAGATGATCAAAGTCAAGACATGGTGCTAATAAGTTATCATTCAAATGATACATAGAAGTTGTATTCACCAAAAGATGATAAACTAGTGATCAATAGGGATGTTCTGGTAGACGAAAGCAAATGGTGGAATTGGACTCAGGAGTCAGTTCGACATGAGCAAGACATAGTCCCAATTAAGCTTGAAGCATACCACCAAAATGAAGCAACAACCACTCAAAATGAAGAACCACTCGAGTAGAATGTTAGAAGAGCAACTAGAACAAGAATTAAGTCGACAAGGCTATTTGAATATGATATATTTTTAGATTAAGCAATTGATGTATATAAGGACCTCATCGAAGAAGTGATGATGATGGATGAATCAAAACCAATTAATTTGGATCAAGCCATGAACGACTCAAACTGGTTGGCAGCCATGAAAGAAGAACTCAGGGCAATTGAGAAGAGCAACACCTGGAAATTTGTCGAAAGATATAGTAAGAAGCCAATCAATGTGAAGTGTGTTTTCAAGTTAAAAATAAGGCCAAATGATGAAATTTCCAAGTATAAGGCAAGACTAGTGGCAAAAGATTTTCTACAAAAGCTTGATATCAAATTCAATGGTGTTTATGCTCCTGTTGCAAGGTTGTAAATAATCAGGATTGTTATGTAAATTTCAACATACAAAGGATGAAAGATACACCAATTGGATGTTAAGTCAGAATTCTTGAATAGAGCATTAGAAGAAGTCTATGTCAGTCAACTACCAGGATTCAAAATCAAAGGGCATGAGTAGAACATGTACAAATTAAGGAAGAATCTATATGGATTGAAGCAAGTCCGAAGGGCTTGGAATAAGAGAATCAATGGTTTCCTGATCAAGGTAGGTTTCACAAAATGTGTTTCAGAGTATGAAATATATGTCAATGGTGCAGGAAGAGTCAGTCTAATTATCATGTCTATATGTGGATGATTTATTGATCTCATAATTTGATGATGAAAGGTTTATGAAGTGCAAGGCTGAGCTGATGTAGGAGTTTGAAATGTATGACCTAGGAAACTTATCGTATTTTCTAGGGATGGAATTCAAAGACACAAGCTATGGAGTGTTCCTGCATCAATAAACGTATGCTCAAGATATCTTGAAAAGATTCAAGATGAGCAACTGTAAGGCAACAACCACACCACTAGAGACAAAGCAAAGTTGAAAAGAGAAACAAATGATGAGTTTGTAAATGCAACATTATACAAACAAATCATTGGGTCTCTAAGATACTTATGCAATACCAGACCTAACATTTGCCAAAATATTGAGCTTTTGAGCAGGTTTATAGATAAGCCACATAAATTTCATCTCACTGCAGTTAAAAGGGTGTTGAGATACATAAAGGGAACAATGAATCATGAATGCCAAAAGAGAAGATCAACAAAAGAAATTGCAGAAGGGTATGACTATATAGATTCCGACTTCAGTGAAGACCAAAATGAAAGGAAAAGTGTTGCAAACTACATATTCTTGATTGTCGGAGTACCAAACTCTTGGAGCTCAAGGAAGGGATAATGGTCTTATCATCTTGTGAACCTAAGTACGTAGTAACATCCTATGCAGCTTATCAAGCCTTATGAATAGAATTGTTGCTAGATGAACTTAAAGTCATGGAATCGAAGAAGATGAAGTTATTTGTAGATAACAAATCGTTTATAAATCTAACCAATTATCCAATGTATCATGGGAAGAGTAAGCATATAGAAAAGAGGTATCACTTTCTTAGAGATCAAGTGAACAAAGAAAATATCGAGTTTGAGTATTGCAAGTCAGAAGTTCAATTGGAGGATTTGCTTACAAAACCTTTGAAAAAGACAAAATTCAATGATTTGAAGAAGCTTATTGAAATGAAGAGTTTAGAAAGTTAAAATTAAGGGGTGTGTTGTTTGTATTTTAAAGCTTTCTAATTAGTTGTGTTCGACGAGAATTCGAATTGTGTTTTGACATGGAGTTGAGAATGAATTTTCAAAGTGAAGTCCCGAGCTCGACTAGTATGTGAATTTGACAGAAAACACGTGTTAAATTACTTAGCTAATTAGCTTTGTGTATAAATACTATCTTACTAAATACAACCACTCATTTTTTTTCTCAAAACGTCTTCTTTCATTTTTCTTCTTTCTTAATACAATATAAAGATTTGTTCCAACAACTTTTCTAAATAAATGATAAGACCCACTTTAAGTAAACCCGCCCTACAAATCAAGAATTTTGCTGGACAGATTAGCAGGAAAAATGAAGCTGCAACATTGTAGATTTCAATACATGATTTAGAGATTGACATTTGATACATATAGATATGTGATTTTATTAGCAGAGGCTTCTATACTTAGATATAGAGATCATTTAAACCAACTAAAATCAACTTTCAGTCCAAATTGATATTGTAAGAGATATCTCAACTGCTATATCAACATTCATCTTTCAATTCACATCTTCTCTTACAATTATTTAACCATAATTTTCAGCATTTTTCAGTCCAAATGTTCTTCTTTGGGGAGCTAATCAAGTTTCAAGTTATTGAATAATAACACATTGTAAATATAAAAGCAGACATTAGTTTGAGAAGCATAAGCAAATACATAAACTGAAAAACATTGACAAGTGACATTTATTTTGATTTTAGGAGATGATATGTAACAAACTAAAATAGTTCTGATTGAAGTAGTCCTGCCTCCTTATAGCTCTCAACAGAATCAACCAGTGTTTCCTCTATTGGCCTGCATTTCCAACCCAAACTTTGCAATTTCTCTGAGCTCAGCATTTTGTAATCGTCATCCACCTCAATATAACTGCCAACAATGAAATTTATGTATAAGAATGTAACCATCAAATCTATACTATACCTATGAAGACCCGAGACAAACACCGAACACAACAACACACACTGACACTAAGAATAATTTGGAAAGATGGAAATATTTAAGGTAAACTACATGTACTGGTATTGTGTCATGTCAATGTCAGACACCAGAATCACCATCGATCTGAAGTGTCAGTGCTACATACATAACTACTAAGAATAAAACTGCAAACACCTTGTCGAAGAAACTATTATGACTAAACTCCTAACTACTCAATTAGGCAACATTACTTTCAATTTCCTCCATGATTCTCACAAATCAACAATTTTTTTTATAGAAGTATTGATATCTCAGAAGAACTAGAATACGTAATCTCAACCTTAGAATTCTATCTTAGAATTTCCCTTTGATTTATAGAAGATGGAAATTTGAAGCTTACTTTATAGGATACTTGTAGTTTGGATATATACTCTTCAATTTCTCTGCCAAATCTCGTGTTCTGAAAGCGTGTGAAGCACATATATACCTCCCTTCTTCATGATTCTCATAGGCCAAAATTAATGCACTAACTACGTCACGTACGTCAACTATCCATCGTTGTTTATTCTCCAATGAATCACTGCCTTTAAGTTCAAACATATAAAATAAAAGTAGAATAACATGAAATACGACTTTCATATTTATATAAGTATATACCTTTTAAAAGTTTGATGAGAAACAAGCTACTTGCATTAGTGGTTGACTGCAAAATTGGCCCCAAAACTAAACTAGGACAAATGCTCACCATGCGAAGCCCGGTTCTGCTTGCAAAGTTCAGCGCCTGCTCTTCCGCCTCTGTCTTCGCAAAGCAATACCAGTTCTGGATGATATGCAGTATATCAGTTTATTTACATAACACAGAAACATTATTCGACGATGATTAAAACATAACATATTCTGCAATTGTAAGATACGAATAAAACAACATAAACGAAACAACTAAAAAGGAGACATAGCACAAATGTAATAAAATCTAAACTACCTTAGTTTTTTTGCAATAGTCTTTGTCAGACCAAAAAGACTCATCCATCACTTTATCTTTTGGTACATTAGGGCTGATAACAACGGCGGCAATAGATGAAACAAAGACGACACGCTCTACATTAGCTTTTAGACACGCTTCAAGTACATTAGCTGTCCCCTTCACTGCAGGCTCAATCACTTCCACCTACAATATTAACTCAAAAGTCATTCAAAGTTTTAAACAAAACAAAAATCTACAATGTCTTCAAACAAAATAGCATTTTTCGGTTACCTCAGGATTAGATACAACTGTTGATGGTACAGGACAAGCGACGTGAAAAACTGCACTGCACCCATGGATTGCGGCGTAAACAGATTCATAATCCAAAATATCTGCCTTGAAGAGTGTAAGATTCTCAGAAGCCTTCTCAAGTTTCAGCAAGTGTTCGTATTTCTGATTACCTGCAGTCATCAAACCAAACATACATTTCTAATGAATGAGAACAATATTTGTACTTCAAAAGAATGAGAGAAAAGAGACATAAAAAAATCCTCCTCAACTCTTGTACTTGCATTCCAAGTAGTATATGCAGAACTTTACAAAGGTTAGGGGTGGCAAAACGGACACAGCCTATGTAGCACTGATACCTCTGAAAAAAACTGTATCCGTGCCCGTGCCTGTGTCGGACACCTGCACCGACACTTGTGATTACGTTTTATCATTCATTTTCCAAACTATTATCGATATCGCCGTGTCAGTATCAAGGTCGTGTTTGGCGTATCCGTGCTTCATAGGAAGCAACATATTCCAAGTAGTGCCGAACTTTACAAAGCTTAAAAAGTAAGACAAACAGACGATGGTGATGAATTAACAGTGTAAATTTTATATTAAATGAATGATCTAAATGAATCTGAATCTAGATCTATATTCAATTACTTCTGCATACCTTGTGCTTAAGCTTTGTTCTTATTCATAGTAATGAACCCTTTTGCATATATTTTTAAAAACTAAATATATTACTATATTCTAAAAAGTTGATAGTATATAACAAAGATGAGATGAGAACTGTGAAATAGTACCAGGATCTCTAACTGTTCCATGGACAAGATAATCTTTGGAAAGAAGAAGCTTAACAAGCCATGATGCTACAAACCCTCCTGCTCCGGTAACACAAACTTTTCTATTAACACCTCCACTGGATGCCATTATCACCTCCCCTTCTTTTACTCTAAAAAAATTTCAATGGAACAAACACAACTCTAAACCATTACAAAATGTTTCCATCATTTATATCACCAAATAATAAAAATATTATTATTATTTAGGAAATTTCTACACATGTTCTTGTCATGCGGTCCATGTGTTAAAGATAATTTCCGTTTTCATAGCCATGTTATGATTTTGGATAAATATAGAAACTCTATCTATAAAAGCATTTCAAATTGTTTTCCTTCTTCCTTTGTTTTGACAACTGTTTTTTGTTTTTTTTCTTTCTTTCTAGCGAATTCATAAATGGTGAATATACTATTTTGGGTGAAAATTAATTTAATAGCCCTCATGATTATTTGAAGACAATAAATATAGGTGAACACTTTGACATTTTAAAATTCAATTAATAAAATATTATATTCAATGTTAGATTATTTTTTATACACGTGGGAAGGAAGAAGAGGAATTGTGAATTTTCTTATATCTATGCTTTCAAAGTGCATATGTGGTTTTTGCAAGCCATGCATAAATTTCAAAACTATTTTATTCAAGTGTTCTAATTTATGTTTTTTACTAAAAAAAATTAGATTTAAGCATGGTTAAGACTAAGTAGGTATTCATTTGAGCACATTTCGAATTTGACATAAAAATTTGCTTTGATCGGATTTATGTTTGGGTTTGAAAATTTTTTCAATTATAAAATGGAGATTTCTTATCTTATTTTATGTAGAAGAATAATACCTTATAAAAATTTAAAAATATCTCTCAAAATTTGAAGATGCATTAATATAGATAAAATTCATTTGTTTTTGAATCACACACAAATTTTATGACTAAATTTAATTTAAAAATATATTTATAAAAACTGTAAAAAGTTGATAGTTCAAGTACAAGTTGGTAGTTCGAGATGAATTTTTATAAAATAGCAAGACTCAATTTTTTATTGCTTCCACTTTCTTAGATCTCATTCATACTCAATTTCAATACAACCATAGAAACAAAATATAGCCAACAATTTACATTGAAATCCTAATAAAATTAGTGTTCTTAGAGGGCGGCCAAGGTGGATTGACATGGACGATTTTTGACTACTGCTAGAGATAATTTTAGAAGAAATGTCTGCCCATGGGGCCAAGGGCAATATATTTTTGGAAACGTAGTAGAATGACTTGAACTATGCAAGTTTCGAAAAAGAATGAGTTGTGTGTATGAAATACGTCTAAAGATGCATATATGAATTTAGGAGATATTTTTAACTTTTTACGAGGTGTCTTAGTAAACTACAAGGTGTATTAAGAAATCCCCTTATAAAATATGAGGACGAGTCGGATAATGGAAAAATTAGTACTCACTCCGAACCGGTCCCATTTATTTTATTATGTAATTTATTATTTGGATTTTATAATTTAGAATATTAAATATATGTCAAGATATTTTAATTTTGATTTATTATTTAAAATGTTTGATGTGTATTTATGGAATTTTTTGAGATTGTTTTATTTTATTATTTATATTTTAATTTGATTTTGAAAATAAATAAATATTTCTATTAAACAAAAAAGATTTTACTAAATGGATGGTATGTGAAATGATAGTTCTCTCTTATAACATTCGAGGGGGTTGCAATGCAACTTAAGAGGAAATTCATTAAGAAATTAATTTGGTGGAGAAATCTGAGTTGTGCTTACTACAAGAAATAAAGGTTCATTGATGGGGAGTTATTGGTTCATTCTCTATGGGGTTCTAAAGAGGTATGGTTGTCTGCAAAAATTTCAATAGGTAGGTCAAAAGGTTTGATTATATTGTGGAATCCTACTGTATTTGTAGTTTAAATTTATTTTTCAGGTGAAGGTTATCTTAGGATTCAAGCGAAATGGAAGGATCAATTAATTTATGTTTTAAACATATACTTTTCTTGCATCATTGCCACCAAAAGATGAATGTAGGTTAGCTTAATAAGAGTAAACACTAATTTCCCTCTAGGTGTGCGGTGGAGACTTTAATGTTATAAAAAGTTCTAGCGAAAGGAACGGTGCTAATTTACATAACAACGTAGTTGCGATGATTGATTTTTCAAACTTTATCACTACCATGGATTTAGTGGATCTGCTTGCAACGTGGAACAAGTTTACATGGTTCAACACCTCTGATTCTGCAATGAGTAGAATAGATCGTTTTCTCATTTCATAAGGGCTTTCGAATATACGAGGGCTAAAATGATAAGTTGTGGGAAATTGGGAAGTCTCGGAACACCACTACTACGGAAAACACCTATCACAACGTTTGTAAAAGGGATACCACCATGCTGGACCAACCATTGTGAGGTAAGGTGTGATTGTATGTTTGATGCGCTACTTACCACAATAGTTACTTTAAACAACATTTGCGATATTCTTTAATGCATAATATTTAATAGCTTTGATATAAACAACTGTTGTGATATATACACCGAGTTTATTATAAATTATGTAGAATGCTTAATTTGTCAATGCTCACTAAACATATAGCATTTAACTCTTGTGAGATGTTGGATCGAACTCTAATGTGGTCGAAGTCTGTTGGCGAGTAATGCGTCTTGTAGTCGAAGTTGTTCTAACATGCATTAGTCAACATTTAACCTATTGACACTTCCAACGCTCTTTGGACTCCCCAATAATGTTTAGACTATTGACACTTTCGACACTCTCTAGACTTCCAAACAAGTTGTATCAGAGGTATGGTTAGGCTGGGGGAGGGGAAATGAATTTCTGGTATAGACTCATACTCCTATTATCTTAGACTTTGTTTGGGAGTTGGGAGGGACGAAGACGAGAGAACTTTGAAATTTTTTGTTGTTGTGAAATCTAAGAATGATTTTATATAGAATGATAAAAGAGTGTTTATCATTAACATATTTTTAATTTTCGAAATATTATAACAACATAGGTTTTACTTAAACAATTTGTCTAAATCCTTCAAAATTCTCAAAACCGTTCCTCCAATACAATTTGTTTAGTTCACAAATTAAAGGATTTTAATTTTTGAATGAAAATAAATTCTTTTAATTCGTTCATGCCTAAATCTCTCTTAAATAAAATTTTAAAATTTTAGTAAATATGTGATATAAAAATCTCTTAAATTTTAAACATTTATTTTATTACTACTTCATACGCTCCTTAGACTCCCAACATATTGATACAAAAACATTAAATTAATAGATGATTTTCAATTTCAATTACTAATTTCATATCTTGTAAATTTTGAGAACTAAATTCACCAACCTTAAAATTTAAAGAACAAGTTTAACAAGTCATGATTTGATGTTCCCCAACACAAACCTTCTTACTCACACTCCACTTGATGCCATTATCACCTCCTCTTCTTCTACTATTAAAAAATAAACACAACTCTTATATAAATATGGTGGTGTCAAATTTGAGTGTAATTTTAATAGTATTTTTCTAAATTTTTTTGAAGTAAAAAATAATTTAATAGTCACCCAAGGTTGTTGGGGTGAGAAAACTAACTAATTAAAATGTTGGGCCTATTTTGTCATAATGAGTTGCTGTCTCTGTAAAATATTCTGGCTAGTTTTCTTTTTGGGAGGTGAAATAATGGCAAATTTAATAGGCAAAAAATAATTGTTGGTAATAAATTTCATATATTAAAATTCTTTAATTTAAAAAAAAAGTTGAGAAAAGACAATTACTTTAAATTCTTTTTGACAGACAAGAACAAACTTATTTTTAATTAAATTAACATTAAGAGTTTTACAAAGTCTGCCTATAAAGATATAAATACAATCTTTAAATTCATGTTTTGATTTGAATAGTTTTTAAATAGTGTTGATTACATGATAAAATAGATACTCTAGAATTATTGTATTAAATACATTCAAATTTTTTACATTCAATTTTTTATTAATGTTTTAGCATTTATGGAACAATTTAAAATTGGATTTTAACTCCGTATTTAGGAGTCTAATAAATTAAAAATAAATGAATCCCAAATTAAAAGACTACCAAAATTAAAGTTGGAACCTAACCACCTTTTTTTTAAAAATTTTAAAATGTGTTTTTTTTTTTACAAATATATTAATTTTCAGATTATTTTTTAAAAATAAGTATTTTCTGGAAAAAAAATGAGTTTTCATTCACAGAAAAATTTATTTTCCAAATTTTTTCCTAATTTTATTTTAAAAAATTAAGAATTAATTTTCCTAAAAATTTTAATTTTATTGAAATTTTATTTACAAAAAAATATTAATTTCAAGAATAAATTCATTAAATAAAAGATTTCAAACAATTATTTAAGTGAAAATCCATGTCTTCCGTATAAATTTTTATTTAAAAGATAAACATGTTTTTGTTAATAATGATAGCCATTTCAAAGAAGTGATTAGTCAACTAATTATCTGACTCTATGGTTTTTAATATTGTCATGTCATTAGGCTTATCAAGTTTTCTTGCTTTTAAATGGTTGTGGGAGACAAAATCAATTACCATAAGTAATCATTAAGCATGAGGATCCATATAATAGTACAATTTTTTGTGCTATACACCTTTCCAAATATTTAACCTAAAAAAGAAAAATCAACATAGTATTAGAAAATGATGAACCACGTTTTATGATTATGGCACCCAATATTTTCACCCATGTGTATATTTTACATGCAAAAAGAGTTCAATCAAAATATTGAATCTACCGTAAATCATATTAGACTTAAATATTTGAGTGATATACAATTTGGTCCTATCTAATAAACTCAATTATTGCATTGTCTCTTAGATGTTAGATTAATATAACAATTAAGTTTAGGTTGGATCTTCAATTTTAAGAAACTTTGTGTAAACTTCTCAATTTAAAATCGTGATTATATATATATATATATATATATATATATATATATATATATATATATATATATATATATATATATATATATATATATATATATATATATATATATATATATATATATATATATTAAATTTAACTACATTTTAGTTATGACAAACGTGTAATAAAATTTATTTAATAATAATTTAATCGTCATAAAAATTTAAACCTAATATCTTTGTTTATTTTATATAACTTTATCATCGATATCCGACCTAATCATAGTCGATCTAAACTTAATTATCGACAATCAAGACTAAGATATACTTTCGTGGATATTCCAACATAAAGAATATGAAATCAAAACTACATCTTGCAAAGTTTTGCGCAAAATTAGCATGCACGCTATGACTAATAATGCATGTGAGTTCGAGTTCAAGTTGAATTTAGGTTTCTATATAGACATGATTAAACATAAAAACATTATGGAACTTGATCTGACCTAATCAGAAGGGGATCGTTTACTGTCGCACGTCTTCGACTTACTGCCTGTTCACCGGTGTTGAAGAAGAGGAGGGGGGTGTACCTGCAAGACACTCCGACGCCAAAGTAAACGTATCGGCAGAGTGATCACAAGTACAGAAAAAGGGTAAGAATAGAATACCTGACCATCTTGGAGAAGAGGGTATTTATAGAGAGACCCCAGCGCTGGACCAACAGTCACTTTTGTTGGGCTGGATTGCCAGGCCCAACCCGGGTGACTACTAGGGCTTACGTGGCGTAGCGAAGACTGGAACGTGGTCTTCGCCCTAGTTCAACTGCTCCGTGGACTCCGGAAAGTGGACAGTTGGTTGATGACGTGTCCCCGCGGAGGGGAGCACGTGGAGAACGTGTGAAGAACACGTTGTTCTGCCCGACAAGGGAGCAAGCTCTACCCACGGAGGGAGCAACCTCCCCCCGCGGAGGGAGGTTCTGCCCGACGGGGAGTCTTGGGTTCGATATCGATGAGGAAGGTTCTGCCGGGGACTCTGTGCTCGACGGCTGTGGCCCAAGCGAGATTGGGCTTAGCAGACTATTATTGGGTTGGATCTGCCCGATCAAACTGGAGACCAGGACAGAACAAAACTCAAAATTTGTCCTTATGTTTTCAAAGTAGCCTAAATAAAATAAAATAAAGATAGTGAACTATGAGCTTCTATATCATTCATATTGATTCTCCGCCACTTAATCCATATGTGCTTGGACAAAAATAAGTAGAGAAAAACTCATAAAGTTAGAAAAGTATGCACTTTATCTTGATGTATATGATCTCCAGCTACAAATTTTCACATATATTTATCTTATCTTTGATATTCCTCTCTCGCATTTGGTGTGAAACAAATCATATTATTCTCCATGCCTTATAAGGATAGTTTACATTAGAACATATCAAATATATAATAATGTTTTATTTTAATATTGTTTTAGTAAATTAGTGGTTGAAATTTCACGTCTTAAATAATAAAATGTCGTGGAATTTAAATTCAAATTCATACAATTGAATGTTTATGTTTATGCATACCTTCAACCAAACTACTTTAATCTTATTAAACATCAACTAATTCTCAATTAATATAAATATCAAATAAAAATTAATAACTCAAGAGCTATGCACATATTATTAATTGATAATATAATTAAAAATTGATATTTAAAAAAAATATTGAAAATTAAAAGTGACATTTTTGTAAAAGAAATTATGTCTATAAATGTGATAAATTATTATGAGACGAAAAAAAAACTTTGAAAAAAGTTACAAAAGCAAAGGGACATAAGGGTCCTCAATGTTGGAAAATATGATCTTGATTGTAAGCATGGAAGAAAACTTCCCATGCACATTAATTAAAGTAATTAGCTAAACAACTGTATTACATTTCCAATGTGACATAAAGTTCCAAGTTTGTTTAATTAGGAAAAAAAAGAGAATAAATGTAAAAGACTTCCTATGTGTTTGGATTGCAAGTTTAGGTTTTTTCTAGTAAGAAAATTTGTTCTACCAATGAAGTTGATATTTCAATGTTTTAAGAAAAAAATGTCCTAAAGAAACTTAACAATGTGAAGCAATTAATTCATTGATGTTTTCTAAAGTGATGGGATGGAGATGTTTTTTTTCTTCTTCAATTGGAAGAAAGATAAAAGGAAAATTAGGGTATTTATTCAATTGATGAAGTACAACTTTCAACTTTAAGTGGGTCATCTATGTATTGTTTAGCTCTGTGTTCTTGATGTATAGGTAAGAAGTTTTATTGTAACAATATTTGGTCAAATTCAAAGTTTAAATCTAAATCATCATGTTTCTCTTTTCTACAAATATTTATTAGAGTATGTGTTACCCGATCAATATTATATAAAAAAAACTTTATAATTTTTTTTTCAAAATCTCAACAAAACAAATAAAAACATTAAAAAAAAAATACTATTGCTCAACATGGTATATCATTTTGGCCAGCTTATGAGAGGTTAAGAGCTTCTTCCAAGGTTAGAAAAGATGAACATGTTCATCAAAAAATCTTATTTATTTAATTTTATGAAAGGGAGGGTCTAAGCCCAGAAGAAAAACTACAACAGAATTAAGTGGAGAATAACATTCTCACACAAATCACTAGTAAGAATCTAGTTAAAAAAATACGGGCATTCTTCGAAGCTGCACATAGAAGTTTGTTGTGAATTGATATCGTCAAGAACGAAGAAAAATATTTGAGTTTCTTAAACAAACACAAAAAACCTTATTAGGTTTTACAAAAGGGAAAGAAGAAGGAAAAAGAAGAATAAAATTTGGTTAAATATGTTTTTCTATTCACTTTCTCAATGAGGGTTCAAAGATTACAAGTGAATACCAAAAATTAATCTCTCTCAACAATCTGAGAGAACTAGTTTATTTATAGACTAATAAGCTAACTTAGGCAACAAACTAATTTAAAAATTGGGATTACAATTAAGGCTCAATTCGACATGTTAACTTCAAACACAAAGTTACTATATTTCAACAGCGTATTTGAACAAACTTCAACTCCAGCATGCACAACTCTTGTCGAACCATGAAACTACCCTTGTCGATACTAGAGTTAGATGAAAAAATACCACAAAGTCAATTGCAATCTTCCATTTCTAGCTAAAGTATCAACACACATGTTGACTTCCTGGTAAATATGTAGAATCCTAACATCAATATTTTGATGCATTAAAGCTCTGATTTTAAGATAAAGATAAAATAAGAAAATAAGTTGAAACCTGGAAGTTTCTTAAATGAAAGAAAAATGACGGTGGTGAATTTTGATTGAGATAATTGAAAAATTGTAAATTTTAATTAGTGATTAAGTGTTCTACATGATGTAGCGTTGGTAATTTAGTCATATCTTCATGTTTACTAGTTAGACTGACCTGATTCATACCTGAAATGTGAAGATGACGGAAGGGAAATAAATTTTGTGTAACATCTTTTCTTGATTATTTCTTTGATCCATAAACGAGATATGAAAAGTTTGAAAAAGAATAAGAACACAATCATACTTGAAACATATATGGTAAATATTTTTCCATTTTTATTTTTTTTTATTTGTTAAACATGATTATACCATTTCAAAAACAGAGATCCAAGTAAAGACAACCCAAAAAATACAAAAATCATGCCAAAGAGAAATGGAAGAAAGTGTATAGAGGAATGATGTACCTTGAAAGTTCTTCAAAAGTAAGAATATTAGAGTCTATACAAAGAAAAATGGAAGAAAGTGTATGAATAACATGATATCTTTTTAGAAGAAGAATAAGAAAGGTAAATAAACTTTCAATGTTGAGATTCGAAGCATGTAACATTTCATCTATCACTACTTGTTATTACAAACCGTGATGAAATGTATTTTAATAAAATAAAAATAAATTCAGGTACATCAAGGCGAGTTATTACTACGCTTGCTTAAACGACCGTAGTAATATGGTGTTACTAAATGTATATTTTGTAGTAGTGGTTGTTAAGTAAAGCCTTATAATCTTTTCTTCATAGATATTCAAGGCATAATCAGAATTTTGTAGATTCAGGTGGCCAAGAAAAGATAGCTCTAGCATGTTCGCCCTAAATTGTGCATGAGCTCTCATGGAGTTAATTTGAAGAATAGAAGATCCCAAACACTCGAGTAAAATTACTTACCCTTTTCAAGATCTCATGCTCGAGGAACTATGTACTGGATTAATTTTACTATGCCCAAGATGAATGGTTCATGAAAAAGAAAGTCAAGCAAAATACATTGGCGTCAGGAGAGCATACAAGATTAGCTTGGGCTAGGCAAGCATCCGTATAGTAGGCCTAGTTGCCCGAAATGGGCTTAGGTCATCCGAATCAGATTACATTGCTCGTTCACTTAATGAACTTGGGTGATGATGCGATCAAGCAGTAACTAATTGAAGAGAATCAATCAAGGAAGAATAATTGCTTTCTCCACGATTAAGGAGGACAAATTCCCTTTTTGTCACGTTTTTTAATGAGGGAGTTAGGGAACTGTCAGCAAACTCTTTAGTCTAGACCCATAATGTTTCTATATAAATCTCATTCTCAAAATAGGAGAGAGATCTCCAGTTCTTCATAAAATAAAGTCTCTCACAATCGTATACGAACAGACCCTTAGCACACTCAAACACCCTAAATACTTAAACAATCCTAGACAAACAGGACTACCACTCATTGTACTTTTTTAGCAAGTACAAGAAAAACTAAAATTTATGTTAGTTCAAATATGAAGTATGCTCCCTAACTTGAGAGGCAAGACATCAAGTTAATGACGTTAAACAAGCGATGGATGATAAACAACCCATCAAAATTAGATTTTATCGTTTTATTTTTATCTTCTAATTTATATTTTCTTTTTTTTATAAATTGATTTTCTTTCATTATTTTTGGTTTAACTTAATATTAATGTTGATGAATAGCAACACCAAATTTGTAATTAATAAAAATATTTGATAATTGAAATACACTTTTTAATTGACACTGCTAATAATAAATATAAGTCAGATCGTGAAAAACCATTCAATTCAATTCCATGTCTAGTAAATAAAATAAAATTCAAAGTAATTCATAGATTTGTATGCATGAGACAAATTAATCACCTATTATAAGAGACTAATTTAGTATTTTCTGTTGGACTTTTATTCTAAATTCTAAATAAAATACACAATCAAAGGCTTGATGAAATCAACATAAAAGAAAAAAGCAGTTGAATTGAACATGTGGATCATGAATGAACATGTGCTTTGTAACTTGTATGTGAAAATCGAGGAAAGAAATAAAACAAGTTTGTCTGGTATGCTATCAACCACAAAGAATAAAAGCATGTTATAAAATTTTATGACTTTTTATATCCAATTTGAATTTTGAGTCTTCATGATTCAAAATTATTCTAATAATACGTCGATATTGATAATAATTTTAAAAAAATTAATAAATTAAATATAACACATCAAATATATTTTTGTTCAGAGATATTACACGTAACGAAAGTTTAAATAAAAAAAATATTCTCACACTCAAAACATTAAACTTTTAGAGTAAAATGATTTTTTTCAAATTGCTGTCTTCTATGTTGTTTTTTCATCATAGCAGTGCCTACTACTGCCAAAATGATTGTAGTGACTTTAATACAACAAAGTGCTAACCATGTACATCAAATAATTTGCCTTTTATAATAAATGTTTCATGAATTTTCAAAATAGATTCTCTATTATAATTGTGTACGCAATCAAATCCCCTGGTCGTCCGATCTAAATCAATAGTCAAAAATGTTTCGTTGAGCTTCTGTGTTGCAGAGAATCTAAGTCCGAATTCGATAATTAATTTGATTAGTTTTTTTTTCCTTCTCTTTTCTTGTAATTGTCTTTCTTGACATATAATCCAAAGTTTATCTCTACAATAATGGGAATAAACATATAAAAGCAAACATGTCCCTACCACTATCCAACACTTAATGAAGAATTTTTAGACAACTTTAACTAATACCAAATGTAAACAAAAACATGTAAGCTAGAAAATTGTACTCTTTTGATACTAAATAACATAGTGAAGTGAATCTCCAAAAGTACTTATCAACCTTATACATTTATTATTACATAGTGAATTAGTAAAACTATTACCACACACTCTCTCTCAAAAAGGTGTCATGGAGAATGCTACATTTTTTTCATAAATTTTTTTAGACGTCTCCGCGATTCATCAGAAAATCTTAAATCCGATATTTTTAGCGCATAACCTGAGTTTTGGTAATTCATCAGAACTAAAAAAAAAACCTTAAATGCGATATTTTTTGTAGCGCATGACCTAAGATGAACCAACGGAACAAATCTCAATCGAACAACCAGAATCAAGCAACTCTTGAATCATTTGTTCAATATGATCATCTTCAAGAACAGGTTGAAATTGTTGATGAGAAACTTCAACATGATGATGACTTTCAAAACCAACAAAACTACTCCCTTCATCAAGCCATCTAATCAAACCACTTTCACCACTTGTTCCACCATGAATGTCATCATTACCATAAACAAAAGTGCTAGTATTATTAATAGAACAAGAACTAAAACTTTGTGTTGGAACATGTTGTTGTGTCTCTTTTTGAGGTTGTTTGGACATTTGAAGAGAAAGAGAAGCCATGTGACATTTATTTAACTTTGCAGTTAAAGTTGGTGAAAGAAGCTTAGATGAAGAAGATTGTGGTCCATTTGGATTGTATGGAAAATTTGTACGAGCTTTTGGTCCACACATTAATCTTGCTGCTTCATCATATGCTCTTGCAGCATCTTCTGCCGTTTCAAATGTTCCTAACCAAATTCTTGTTTTCCTATAATAATTCAAAATCAAATCAAGTTGATATATAATATATTTTTTAAGTAATAAACATTTGATATAAAAAAAATATATAGATCAGATACATGAGATTAAGACGAATATAATGGTGAAGAGAGTTACAGTAAAGGGTGACGAATTTCGGAGACCCAAGAACCCCAATGCCTTTGTCTGACACCGCGATAACGCTGTTGAGGTCTGGCCATGATGATGAAAACTTGTGTGTGAAGTGTTTGTTTTTTGAGAATTATAGAAAGAAAGAAATGTGACTTAAGTGAAGTGAAGTGAAGGTGAAGCAGCTTTGTGCATATATTTATATAATGTTCTTTTTGCAGTATTGTTGTCCTTTGTTGATTTATGAATTAAATAATAATGGGCCACACTATTGTTGTGTTTTTCATTCACCCCTTTATTGCAAGGTAAAGTTCTTGGATCTATCTATTGTATGGATCACTTTACTTAGAAAATGAGGGTTAAAAATGAACACAAAATTATTATAAATATTATTGAAATATTCATTTTTTTTAATTGATCTCTAGTTATGTTAGAAGGGTCAAATTTAAGGTGTATAATAGTTGTTGTATTTTTTTTTTTTTTACTTTTTAATCTACACTATGGTGATGCTTATAATTTCCTTGGCATGTGTGAGGCTTACAATGGCTTGAGGGAGTAAGAGAAAACCAGACGGCTATGACACTAACATTTACAGTTCAATGATTGTTGTATTCATGTCAAGAAAACTATTGAGTTTGTGATAAAAAATAAAGTAAAAGAAAAAATAATTTTGATTATTTAAGAAATATTTATAATTCATGTAAAAATGAATGGTAGATAGTTATCTAAAAGCAAAAATGTAAGAGAAGGTCAAAGGTAGCAGTTAGTACCCTACAAAGCCCCAACACATTCACACAAGCAGAGTATGGGTTTTCAATTTGCATAAAAAGGAAAGATGCATAAATCTAAATTTTCTCACATGAATATGAGTCATGCATGTAAATTTTTTATTACTACTTTAATGGCTTTACTAATATACTTTGACATTTTCATGCTTTGATATCATAATAGAAAAACAATTAAGGGTTTGTGGAGCAACAACATATTCAATATTTAGAAAATATTTAGGAGAGAAACTCACATCTTCCTATAAAACTTTAACACATTATAAATCGCTTCTTTTATAAATTTAATATTTTACTTATTCATAAATCTTCACTCTTTCCCTATTTTTCTAATGAAAATTTTAAACCGAAATAGTCAATTTTAGCATATAATCTGTCTTAAATTCAAAGTCTGTCCCAAATCCAAAATTTATATTAAGCTCTAACAAACATTAATAAATGATAAAATAAAACATACTTAAAATTTTTAAAATATATATTATAAAGACTTCAAATAATAAAGTATAATCTAAAATATCAAATGCATTAATCATATAACTAATATTGCAAATTATAAAAATAAATAAATAATAAAGAATCACATTAATAATAATACGGTAATTTATATAGTATACACACAAAAAAATACAAATTAGTCACGTGATATTTATGGACTGGCACTTGAGGAGGAGTGTTAGAGAATAATAATTAATGTGGGACTCCAACTCACACTTGATATATTATTCTCAACACTCCCCCTCAAGTATGAGTCCACAATGTTCCTTCTCAAGTGAAAATATTTTTGTCCACATACACTTGTACCGTCGTTGATACCTCTTTCCTGAGCATTTTGATCTCAACGTAACACTTCTACCCGAGTATTTTAATACAGGTAACTTAGTCTATTTACTCGAACCAAAGAGTCATGTGAGATATTGGATCGAACTCTAGTATGGTCGAAGGGTAGCTTCTTGGTTCGACAATTTGAAAGAATCTTAACATGTCGTCGAAGTCTGTTCACACGTTGTAGTCGAAGTATGCTAGGAGTGTTAACATGTCGAATTTGATCTTGGTTGTATGCCAAATTGTTTAAGTTATCTTGTGTAATGAGTTTATATGTAAAATCTCATTAGGTTAGTATGTTAGTTTTCTTATAAATAGCATGCTAGTCTCTCATCTTTGTTGTGTAGTGGAAACTCTAATTAGGGTGAGAGAGGTTAATTGTTGGTATTCACTTGTAATCTTTGAACCCCTTATTGAGAAAGTGAATAGTAAAATAGTTTTAACCAATTCTTTATTCTTCTCTCCCTTTTGTAAAACCTAATAAGGTTTCTTATGTTTGTTCAAGAAAATCAATCTTGTTCTCATATTTTGGTTTGCTCTTGATACCATTTGTTAGTTCGCGAGGAGGAGTATCAACGTTGGGCTAGAACAACATACAAGTGAGAGAGACACCACATATTCACCCAAAATCTTAAGGTTTTGGGTGAATATGTGGTGTCTCTCTACTTGTGTATTGCTCTTGACCCAATGTTGACACTCGTCCTCACGATCCAACAATATTCACGCCACAAACAGAAATCTCATGTCACAAAACACAAATTAGCGATTGAAGCAAACCAGCTGCGGGAGCGCATGTCGCAACTAGCTACCACGTGAAAAACACATCACAAATTTGCCACGTGAAAAACACGTCGCAAATTTCTCATGTGATATTCATGTCACTAATATGTACATATGAATAACTGCAAAAACAACCACCACCACCATGTTTCATCTTCTTCATACCTCCATCACCATCTTCATCATACCTTTATCACCATTCTTAATACCTAAATGCAACACAAATAAATACATAACTGCAAGCTAGAGCTTAATTACTCAATTATATAGTTCACTCACAACAACAACTTTCATCCTCCATTCTCATTAACCTTTATCAACAGCGCCCTTGTATCTCACTACTACAAAAAATACATACAACGGTTAAAAAAGATATATTACCGCGCAAGATTGGTCGTTGCTACGTAGCGTGTAGTTGTATATGCGTTATTTACAACCACGGTCGTATGACCGTTGTAGAAAATTGAAAATCATGCAACCTATAATCACACGGTTGTTTTAAATACCCGTTGTAAAAGGTCTGTCAGTTTTTAAAAAAAATTTGCCACAAGTTTTGTCTAACTACATTTATAACTTTTATCACAATATACAATATTAAACACTTTAACACAACAACATCAAGAATAACAAGATTAGCAAGAATAATAAGAACAATAACAAGAAAAACAAGAATAACAACAAGAACACTAAGAATAACAAAAACAACGACAAGAATGATAAGAACAACAAGAACAAGAACAATAACAAGAACAACAAGAACGATAACAACAATAACAACAAAAATAAGAATAACAACAAGAACAACAAGAGCAACAATAAAAACAATAAGAACAATAACAACAACAACAATAATAGCAAGAACTACAAGAACAATAAGAAAAGCAACAAGAACAAGAACAAAAATAAGAATAACCACAAGAGCAACAACAAGAACATTAACAACCAACAACAAGAACAAGAACATTAACAACCAACAACAAGAACAACAACAATAAAAACAATAAGAACAATAACAATAACAACAAAAACAACAACGACAACACAAACAACAATAAAATAAATAAATAGAATGGTTAAACAATAACATTTTACCTGTAGAATCATTAAACATGAACAAACTGTAACATGTTAATAGAAGCAATGTTTCTGAGTTTCGTTTGGGAAAGAAATGATGTTTTCAAGTTTAGTTTAATGGGTGAATAATGTTTCGTAAATGAAAGAAGTTTGGAGGCAGGAGATGAAGTTTGTCTAAGTACGTAGTGGTGAAAGGTCTGTCAGCATTTCTAAAAAATAAGTAAATAACCAAAAGTGATGGTGTTGGGATTTGAGCTCATGACCATATGTCACTTTTCACCACAAGTATTAAATCAACCGTGATTATAGGTGGTTAAATAAAATATAAAAAAATGCATGCGACTAAATATCACATATTACAACGGTTGGTTGAATATTCATAGTAACATGAGTGTTATTATATGTGTTTTCCGTAGCAGTGTCTCTACATAACAAATAACATACACATAACAACATAAGGCTTCCCCTTTCAATAATCAAAACAAAAATTACAAGACTTAAGTAGAAGAAAAAGAGAGTGACCTGAATCAAAATAACCATCCAGCATCGGCAAAAAAACTAAAGTCGATGACCACCATGCAAGAACGACCACGGCCACGTGATTTCACTTCCGACGCGAAAATGATCATAGTACCATCGCCGCCGAGCAACAACATCACCTGTAGATTTTGTCTTTGATTTTGATTGATCTTAATAATGTATGTAAGTAGAAAGAGATGAGAGTTGTGTGTGGGGGGTGGGTGTGCGTGTGTGTGTGTGTGTGTGTGTGTGTGTGTGTGTGTGTGAGAGAGAGAGAGAGAGAGAGAGAGAGAGAGAGATGGGATTTTAAAAGGGAGATATGAGAAATGAATGAGAACGTGAAAATTAAAATCACGTGAAAATCTTTTCACTTTTTTTTCAACTTTAAATATTTAGCGACGTGAAAATCACGTGGCAAAACCTTATTCTACATATTAAGCGATGTGAAGATCACGTGGAAATGAAGTTTCGATGTATAAGGTAGTAGAAGATTAGAATAGGTTTGCATTATTCTATAATAGGAGAATAAGAGGGGAAGCCTGAAGGCAGAAGCGCTGCTCAAGTAATATGACATATCACACTTCCAAGATTGGCTTCTCAAAGTTACCCGCAATTATGCTAACCATGAGTAAGCGTAGTTGACGTGGGTTAGATGTAGTCATTAAATTCATATACTCAATAGGTTATGAAGTTTTATGCAATTTTACTCATGCTTTAATATTGGTGACTCCTTAATCTTAATGTTTGTTTTAGCTTTTCCACCTTAAACATGTTCTCTTGGTGTGACATGACAAGGTGTTTGTCATTATTAGATCCAAGATAATCATTTATTGGATACTAGCTCCTAGAGATAGGGTCAGGTTCAATATTTTCACGTAATGTAGTATGGCCCAGTGAGGAGTTTTTCTACTTTACAATTGTTGGAACTTAATGTTCTGTGTTGGTTAATAGTCTCATACATTAGCTATTGAATAATGCATCAATCTCACGACGTTGATAACGAAAGGAGATGCAAATCATAGTAACCGATGGTAATATTAATAGCTGAGTATAGGATCATATTAATAATCTATGGACATTCATGATAAATATTTAATGACAAAATCTACCTCGAGCAAGTTTTCTCCTTGTTAACACCAAAATCTCAATTTTACTTTATGTTATTGATTTTTATGTCATTTGCTTTTCACGTATAACCATCAATGCTCAATTCTTTCTATGCTTAAGATATTTAAAACGGTTGAACGTCTTTGAAACCGTCAGTCTCTACGGATACGATAATTATAAAACTTACTTTTACTGCAAACTGCAACATGGTGTTGTCAAGGACATGTGCTAGTTTTAAATACATAACATAGTTTTTTTTTTAAAGTTGTTTATATCACGGTATTGGGACCGAAAGGAGATGAGCAACATGTGGTAATATTAATAGCTAAGTAAAGGAGCCTATTACTAACCTATGGACATGCATGATAAATACGTAATGAAAATATTTATCCCAGGCATATTTTCTCAATGTTAACACTGAAATGTTCATTTTACTTTCTATTATTTATTTTCATGTCATTTACTTTTCACCTATCACCATCAATACACAACTCTTTCTCTATTTAAGATATAAAAAAGTGTTGAACGGTGTTTGAAATGTCAATCTGTGTGGATACGATAATTGTAAAACTTACTTTAGTCACAAACCACAACAAAGTGGCGTCATTAGTGAGAACCGGTGCTAATTTTAATGATATAGCATAATTTTTTATATTTTAAGTTGTTTATATTTGTGTATATTCATTAATAGTTGTATATTTTGTTTATAAATAATTCTACTCATGCTTTAATATTCATGACATTTTAATCTTAATGTTTATTTTAGCTTTACTAGCTAAATCATGTTTTCATGGTGTGACATGTCATCGAAATGTGTTTGTCATTACTAGATTCAAGATGATTATATATTAGATACTATCTCCTAGAGATTGGGTTAAGTTCAATATTCGCATGTAATGTAGTATAAACCGGTGATGAGTTTTTCTAATTTATAACTGTTGGAACTTAATGCTTTGTATTGGTTAATAATCTGATATCTCGACTATTGAGTAAGGTATTGAGCTCACGACGTTGAGACATAAAGGAGATATGAATTAGAACAATAGGTGGTAATATTAATATCTGAGTAGGTGAGTAAATTATTGACTTATGGACGTGCAAGATAAATACGTAATGATCAAATCTATCCCTGACAAGTTTTTTCGATGTAATCTCCATCTTATTTTATGTTATTTATTTTTATCTCATTTACTTTTTACGCGTCACCATCAATACGCAACTCTTTCTCTACTTAAGATATATAAAAACACTTGAACAGTCTTTGAAACCGTCAGTCTTTTTTGATACGATATTATAAAACTTACTTTTGCTACAAAGCGCAACAAAATGATGTCGTTGTCAAGGACATGTGCTAGTTTTAAAGATATAACATAGTTTTTTTTTTTAAGTTGTTTATATGTGTATATTTATTAATAGTTGTGAATTTTTTTATAAACACTAACTACTTTTTACTAGTTTGATTTTATAATCAATTTGATTTTACTAGTTTATGTGAGATAAATTTGATGCAAAACAATTGTTATTCAATCTCAAAATCGAAAGAACCACATAAATTTTTTTAAGTAAAAATAGAAAAAAGAAATAAAGAGTCGAAAGACTAAATCTATAAGAGTCTTTTGCCTCAACACAAAGAATTATGGATGGAGCAAAAATAATACCAACAACATTGGAAGCAAACAATGATGGCACATTGTGTCAATATAGGCTCAAGTGTTTAGTTCATCTTGTTAGAACGCAAAGAAATATTCAACAAAGTGAATGAAAATAATTTTTTTATAAATTTTATATAGTAACCCTCTTATACATTTCGATCATGCTAACCTTTTCGCTGGTACCCTTGATAAGATAATGTTCTCTTTTTTATAAAGTTAAATTTTGATAGAAACAAATAGGATAATATTTGTCAATTCATAAGTGTAAAAATTATTTTTATGGGTTTTGATTATTGTCCATTTATCTTTCTTTTTTTTAAAATTAATTATACGAGTCATCGTTAATATCTTTTAAGTTAATGGTGTCAATCTAGTTGTGATTACAACACATAGTGTCAATTTAATTAACATTTTTATTCTTTTATTTTTATGATTTGGTATTTCAGTTGATTTTAAAAACAAAATAAAAATATCATTTAATAAAAATTGAAGACAAATAATCGACCTTTTTAACACTCCAAAAATTACAATGTTACTACACAATAAACTATTATGAAAATACTATGAAGATCACATATATAAGCATGTAAAAAAATTAGATATATTTACTACCGTCTAAGTACTAATCTAAGTGATAAGTATAGCTAACAAGGTGATTTGTAACTTAATTTTTTTCCTTAATAAATAAAAAGTCAATAGGCATAGCCATTTTCATAAACAAATAATTAAATATTTGAAGTTATTCTGGTTACGCTTCTTAAGATCGTGATGGGGTCTCTAAGAAGATTGAAAAGACATTATATTATAATTAATTAGATAAATAAAACTAGTTTAGGAGCCAAATATATTATAATTGAAGTCATCACTTCACTGATGTCTGTCTAAGTCGTTGACATGGTAAATATTGGTTTTCTCAAGTTTAGTTTAAAGCTTTGCATAAACAACTAATATAGTAAAATTTTAAATTACTTAGAAGTAAGTAAATTACATTCTCATTTTAATAAAACACTTTAAAACAATTAGGTTTACAAGAGTCAAAATAAACTGCCGGCACTCATTTAGCAAACTATTGCTAAGTTTTAATTTTGACAAATGCATGATAATGTTATGGGTTAATTTGAACCATAGTTTTAAAAACAAGATCGGATCGGTTGGTCGGACCGGTTAAACTAGAAATTGAAAAAGTAACCGGTCTGAATGGTTGGATCTGGTTAAACCGATGGAAATTAGTAAAAACGATTGTAAATTAGTAAAAGTCAGAAAATCGACGCTTTAAATGCTTTGTTTTTTTTATTTAAATTAAAACAGCGTCGTTTTTCATTATTTTAAAAAATAAAAGAAAATTGATATTCTTTCCTTTAAAAGTTGGTGACAACGATGTTAAATATAGTAAATAGAGACTATTGTAATATTGTAGCATTGATAGGTAGTAAAATTTGAATATACTTTATTTTTTGTCTTATGTCATTGATATCATTAGTTTCTATTACTTGAACTGATGCACGTTTGATAGACAACAAACACAAATTTATATTTGAGGTTGATACTTTGATTAAAATTTTAAATCAATTATTTGACTCAAATTTATAATTTATTTAAATTTAAATATAAACTATGAATTTGTGCAATTATGATATTTTTAAGTTTTTTAGGTTTTAGTGATTTTTTTAGATACCTAGTCATCCAATTTGACCAGTTTGATACCTATATAATTTTGTTATAGAGACCGATTTATTCAACTGAGTTGTCCAGTTTTATTTGGTTTAGTCATATGGTTCGATCAGTGACCCAGTGATTCGACAAATGAAACAGTGACCTAATATTCTCATCGATTCGATGACTAACCTGATTTTTAAAATATTGATTTAAACCATTATTTTATATTTTATTTTATTTTATATTTATATTTATTTTATTTTAAAAAATTAAATTAAAATTTCTCTTTAGTTAAATTATAAATTTATTTTATATATGTGTCAAGTTTGAAAATAAATTGACAAGTTACAGTGAAATGTGGCAATGCATATTTGAATTAAAGTATTGTTTAAAATATATAGATTTTTAAAAATTAGTGATTTAACTCATTACATTGATACATAAATATAAATAAATATTATAATTATAGATTGAACTTTGGACCAGTAATTTACATTCACGCTAAAAAAGAAATGGCTTGGATATGCTGGTGAGCGTTATAGGGGCTTTAAGACACAACTCATGCGTGATTATATTAAATACTCAAGTGATAACTCAGAGCCTCCATACGTGAAGTATCTATTTATTGATAAGAAAGTTTGTGAGAATTTTGAAATGTCTCGCACCACTTCTAATTTATTGGCTAAGAGTCAAAAAGAAAAGGAGAGTAGAGCTATAAATATATATCCACATAGATTGTCTCGTGGATGATATGATAAACTTGAACAGAAAATAAATAATGAAAAAATAAAACAAAGGGAACTAGAGCTAGAAGATCCTTCTAGAAGTCTTGATCGTAGTCCATCTCCACCATCATGCCATGAAAAATAAAATAGGACGCGTCAAAGACCATATGACGAGTTCATATCAGATGCTACATACGAAGTGGCTGAAAACATTATAAGTATATGTTTTTTTAACATTATTTATTTTAGCTAATTCAATTTGATAAATATGAACTTATCTCTCTCTCTCTCTCTCTCTCTCTCTCTCTATATATATATATATATATATATATATATATATATATATATATATATATATATATATATATATATATATATATATATATATATATATATATATATATATATATATATATATATATATATATATATATATATATATATATATATATATATATATATATATATATATATATATATATATATATATATATATATATATATATATATATATATATATATATATATATATATATATATATATATATATATATATATATATATTGTAGAATGTACTGGTTGAACAATTCAAAGTTGGTATCTTCGTTCCACGAGATCATCATGATGTTTTGGTAAAAGTAATTGGAATTGAGGAGCATGTTGGGTGTGTTTGTGATCTTGGAAGAGGCGTTGACTTGAATTTATATCTTGGACCATGGCAGTCAATTAAAAAGTTGAACTGTAAGAGATAAATTGAAGAGATTATTGCTTAAAAGTTAGGAAAGGTATGATAATAGTAGCGGGTGAAGTGGACTTAGGAGGAACATGGGAAGTGGATCTGGAGGAGCATAGAGGATGTTGTAGGAGGATCGAGAGAGGATGTTGTAGGAGGTGCGGGAGAGGGTCCGGAGAAGTGAGAGAGGTTGGCTGAGGAGGAGCGAGAGAAGTTGTTAGAGGAAGTACGAGAGAATTTGTTCGAGGAAGTGCGAAGAAAGTGTATCCACTATGTGATTGAGGTATAAGTATAAGTTAAAAAATTGGGTTGTATATTTTTGTTGTTGTTTATGTATTTTAAATTTTTGTATTGTATTGTTTTTATGATACAACAATTGAAATCAATTGGTGTACTCAACCATCCAATTCCAGATCAATTGCACTTACCTGAGAGAGTAGTTGAGCAAGTTGTTATGGTTAGTGCAAGCACGAAGGATAGTTATTCTGCCCCGCAACACAATATTAAGATCGCGCCACATCAACTAGAAAGCACTCGGAGACTATAATGGATGATAGTGGAGATTACAGACATCTGCGAGTCTATTGGATTAAACATGAACCAAGACAAGCTTATATGCTTCCTAAGATTTGTATTATGTAATTTTTGAACGCAGATGATTGGTTGGACATAACCGTACTACAATTATGGTGTTGGTAAGTAAAATTTTATGGTGATTTCAATTTATATTCATTGTTCTCATACTAACATAAATATTTGACTTTTGCATTAACGTTTAATTAGGTACATACATGAGATGTATGTTAAAAAGAAATTTAGAAAGTATTGTTTCTTAGATCCATTGGACATTCAATTTCAAGATATAGCAGCAAACAAGCAAATAGTATCAAGATATACATACAAAATAAGTTGGTTAATGAGAATAAAGAATGTTACATGGGACAATTTCACCATGTGTAAGTGTATATTTATTTGTGTTTTCTTTTATAAATCAATTTTATACACATTATTAATTATTCTGAATGTTTATGCAGTTCACAATGGCAACTACATATTATATGTTAGAAGCAAAATGTTGTAGTTATATTATGCTAGTTACACTATAAACTTAATGAAAAGATGAATTAGTGGTATTATTTTAAATACTCAAATTTTACTTTTAGTTTTGAATAGTTTTTATTCCTGTTTAATGTAGAGTTATAGAGTGATACAATTTTGTGAAACATAATGTACAAGGTAGAAAGACAAAGTTACTTTTCTCAAAAGTAAGTATTACTTGTGTTTTTTTGACATTATTTTATTTTTCTCTAATGTATTACTTGTGCAGATACAAGAGTAGCCACTTGAGTTAGAGGATGAAGTTGATGCCTCTTTAGCTTATATCATTGGATCTTAGAGGATTCACTCTGATATGTAGAACTGGGGATGGGTTGTCCATTATTTATTTTTGTTATGCCTTACTTATGTTGGATTTTTTTTGTTGTTGAGACTTATATGTCGAACTTGATGATTTCCGCTGTTTATTTTCAAATGACTATGTTGTGTTGATGTTTATGTTATGGTGAAACATGTGTGACGCTTAAATTGTGAAATTTTATTTGAACTATCTTATTAAATGTCGAATCGGGGATTAAGGTGTTACAGAAGTTCTTCCTCAATGGATGAACTGACATCTATTGAGTCAATAAGAAAGTAAGTAAGATACATTGAGGCTAGAAAATTTGTTGTGTTTTCGACAATTGAATTGGTCATCATTTTCTTGTTCAAATGAGGTCGTTGCACTAGCTCGTGATTTTTGAATCAGAGAAATCAGATTGTGAATTTCGTGGAACCATCAATATGTAATGATGTTTTAATACAATTTAGCAGGCTTTTGGCACGGCGGAGAGGAAACTGACCGACGAGGCTAGCACTCAAACGTCCAAGTTAATCATTTAGTGAAAAGTAGTATGAAGGTAAATTATGATTAGAACATATCTCAAATCCTATGTGAGATCATTAAATATGATAAGAGGTTAGAGATCCTCTTGCTTTTCGGAGTGGTATATGGAAAACTGTTGGATGGTATCCAACGACAAAAGATTATATGTGGTGTAAATCAAATATGGTCATAGAGGTTGCAAATACACTATACATTTAACATCTAATGATTTGGATCATTAACTAATTGTATTTTTCGTTATTGAGCAATGTGCGTAGATGTTACAGATGCACTATGCCTTTAACATCTAATAATTTGGATCATTAACTGTGTTTTTTCGTTAATTGACATCTGACCAACTCGAAACACTTACCATTAATTTATAAAAATTATATTTTTAAATAAAATAATCTAATAACGTAGATATTATGTGTTGGTTGAATAAAAACTTAGGATAAAAAAATTCAATACATGTAGACTTAAATAGGTTCTATGTAGCCAATGACTAGTTGATTTATGTGTTATGCGAGACACATGTCTCTTAGTTTCTCAAGCTAAAAATGCAGACACAAATGTTTAATTTTTTATAAAAGAAGAACACTAAGCTCATGATCAACTATATACGCAAAGCTGTGTGTTTGGTAGATACGATCGAATGAAAGCCAATTTGATGGGACATTCCATGGAATTATGTTTCTTAAATTCATGCCTTTTGAAACAGTCACTAGGTACATAGGAACATATGTTTTGCATACTAGGAGTATTGTTTTTGTCCTTATCATTTGCTTAATGTATCTTTCTACTAGTATTTCATTATTTGTTTGACTTTTTATATATAATAATTGCATGGCTGTTGAGTGAACAGAACACGTGCACTATTCATTATCTAATTATTTCATGGGTTTATTTATCATAATACTAAGGCAATTGAGTAATGCATTGTATAGGAGTAGTAATAATAATGTATAATTTTTTTTAGACAACAATAATGTACAATTATGATTTGTACCAAAAATATATATACAATTATGATAATATCAAATGATGCAATGCAACTATAGTCACGAAGTTTTAGTATGATGAGGTTTCCTAGGCTATCAATTGTGTGCCATATTTACTAGCAATGTTCTTTTATTTACTAACAATATTCAAATAACTAAAATAGTAGCTACATAAATTTAATATTAAATGCATTTGATACTTCAATTTTATTTTTTTTAAATGAGATAGAAAGCCAACGTAAAAAGTTAAGTAAATACAAAGTTCTTAAGACGGAGCAAAACCTCTTCTAACTAACGCATCAGCACAACAGTTTGTTTCTCAAAAAATATGAGAAACTGAGATATTCTTAAAATGATCAAGATAGTATTTTATTTTGAAAATAAGTTTTCTATCCCAAATCTTGCTCGAGTTATTTGTAGCAATATTTTGAACTACTAACCGCACATTCAAATTAACATCAATACGCATAAATCTCATATCGATAGCAATTTTTAAACTTTCATAGATCCTCCAGAGTTCAGTAGTATAGTTGTCACACGTTTCAATATGTTTACAAAAATCCATAAGTCATTCACCCTCACCACCTCAAATGACACCTCCACAGCTAACATTTTTAAACTTATCTCTCACTCCATCTGTATTAAGCTTCACTCTTCCTATTGGAGGAGTCTTCCGCTTAATAAATTCTAACTTTTTAAGATGATACTTCAAATTTTATATTTACAACAGATCAGTTTTTTTTAATATTAAATAATTTTTTTATGTATTTAATTGTCAGTTTTTTATCTGAATTTTCTTATAATAGAAAGAAAAAAATATTCAAAATGCTTTATTTAAAAAAATTAAAATTTAAACGTCCTACTTTTTGATATTTACTAAAATAGACATTATATTTCTCTTTGAACTCATTCAGTCAAATTACTTTTTCTTCTCTCTAACATTGAATGTATTAATTAATAACTTATAATTAACAAAATAATTATTTTACTAATAATAAATTATTAAACTTTTTGAAGAAGTTTTAAAGAACTTATTTTTCTCTTTTAGAAAGTAATAATATTAAAATGATAATATTTCTATAGAATAAATAAACACATTATTAAAAGTCATTGATATAATAAATAAAAATTTATATATAAATCAAATTTAGCATTTACAATTAAAATTTTAAAATTAATTAACTCATTCATTATCGTGTGGATTTAGGTGACTTTTGTCATGGCCATATTATTGAATATGAGGAGATGAAGGAGACGGTGGAGTGTTTGGTGGTGATGAATCTCAATCTTTTTCTTTTGTGCATGTGAAATTATACTAATTATAGAGAATTCATTTTAATCAAGTTGTATATCATCGATATCAAAATTCATAACATAATTGATTGTCGATGCAAAGTGACGTTACGGTTATGTTGATTGTGTGTTGGTGGTTAGGAAGTGGGTTCAATTCAAGGGAAATATTATTAGTTTTGTGTGGATGTCATATGATATTGAGAGAAAGAAGGGTTATAGTAGTGTTGTTAGGAGTTTGAGTATCAAAGTTTGGTTGAGAGATTATAGTATATTGTAGAGGTAGACAAAATAAGGTTTGTTGTTACGTGTTTGGTTGGGGTAGTTGGTTTGTGATGTTGGGGTTACGGAGTATGTTGTTGAAATTGGGGATAAATAAAGTTTGTTGTTGTGTGGGTTATTAGTATACATTAATATTAACATAACTAGTGTTAGTTATTATTTGGTACATGTAACTATATTGTATAGTTTAGTAGAATAGGCATTATTTCATATTTATATATACACTTTGTATACTGATATGTATTAACACATAATGATAATAAGAAATTCAGCTTTTACATTTCCTTCTTCTTGTGATATCAACATGGTATCAAAGCTCAACTGAGCTCTGGTGACCATTTCTCACTCTCTCTTCTTCTTCGTTCATTCAAGATTCCCATATCCTCAATCTTGATTCCATTCGAACACTTCTTCTACATCTTGCTTCTTCTGCAACTTCTGCAATTCCTGCTATGGTTCACCAGAGCTATGTTGACTTCACGACGAACTCCATCAATCCCCATTATCTGCATCCAAACAAAAGCCTTGCTTTGATTCTTGTGGCTCCACCATTAGACAAGAAGAACTACCACACCTAGTCTCCATCTATGCACATTGCATTGATTTTAAAGAATAAGGAGAAATTCATAGATGGATCATTCCCCAAACCCTTCGTTTCTGATCCTCTCTATGCACAATGGACTCGGTGCAACGCCGTGGTATTTTCTTGGATTCAAAGATCAATTTTTGAATCCATTGCAAAATCGGTGTTATGGATCGATACTGTTGCAGGAATTTGGAAGAATCTTTGCATTAGTTTTTCACAGGGTGATGTATTTCGCATTTCAGATATCCAAGAAGAACTTTATCGCTTCCTCCAAGGTACACTTGATGTTTTTTAGTATTTTACGCAATTAAAAATGCTCTGGGACGAACTAGAAAATTAATGTCCTCTTCCTTGTTGTACCTGTTCTTTTGCTTGTTCATGTGGCGCAGTTGATTCTGCCAAAACATATTGTGAACAAGATTACGTTATCAGGTTCTTAAAACGCCTGCATATTCAAAATCCCAAATCATGATGATGAATCCTCTAACTCACATTGACAAGGTCTTCTCTCTTGTTATTCAGCAAGAACGTGAATTGAATTCCACATTACTAGCTGATTTCAATGATTCTGCAATCACTGCTTTACATGTTAATGCTCAACCTGAAAAGAATTTGCAGTCTTCCAAAGGTAAAGGCACCTACTCTCCAAAAGGGTCACAGAGGCTTTACACTCACTGTGGAAGAACAAATCATACAGTTGATACTTGTTTCTTGAAGCATGGCTATCCACCATGCTATAAGCAGCAAGAGAAACAACAAAGTTCTGCCCGAACTTCTTCACAATCTCAAGCCAAGAATGTCGGTTCAACGCCTGCAAATGGTCTTCCAAGTTCCTCTTTTGGCTTCACTCAAGAGGAGTTTCAAAGAATTCAGGCCTTACTTCAACAATCCAAATATGTCTTTGCTGCAAATTCAATTACCTCTTCACCCCATTCCATGAATTCCCACACACACACACAAGCATTGGTTGAGAGATTATAGTATATTGTAGAGGTAGACAAAATAAGGTTTGTTGTTGTGGTGTTTGGTTGGGGTAGTTATTTTGTGATGTTGAGGTTAAGTAGTATGTTGTTGAAATTAGGGATAAATAAAGTTTATTGTTGTGTGGGTTGGGTGTAGGTTATTAGTATATGTTTAGGGTTGCGAAATTTGTTAGTTATATTATTATTGAGTTTAATTTTTTCGGATGTGTGTGTTTGGATATAGGTTGTTGGATGTAGTATGATATGATTGAAATTGATGTGTTCGAGTGTGAGTCTCTTGTTGATACATGAGCATGATATATTTTTAGTAGAAGTAGAATCGTGTTCACGGGGGTCATTGAAAAATTGTGTGTTACTAGAATAAGTAAATGAAATTATTTAAACCAAGTCATAAACTCTCGACTTGGCTTTACTTCTCCATCCATTATTGTTCCTTTTTAGATCAAGTTGTGTTTTCTCTTTCATGTATTACACTCCTTTTTTTAACATGACATAATTTTTTTCCCATGACTTAGTCATACACGTCTAGTGATGTTCTCTAAGGAATCTTGATGGAATAGATATTTCTTGTTGATACCCAAATTTAAGTTTAATCATGTCTTTTTTATGCATTCCAGTAATAAAGAAACATATCAAATATGTTGTTGCACTCTAAATCAAGTTATAATCATAGTCACATGACATATAATTAAGATATGGTCTCTATGTAAATTATACATAATATATAATGTTTTATTAATGTAAGAATATTGATTAAACAAAATAATTAGGAGATAATAAATTGAAATATATTACACCTTTGGACTCCACGGATAATAATATTTATTTATCCTTACTACTACAACTTCAACTAATATCTTTTTACTTTTTTTTATATTGTCTATACATGATATAGGTTGAATAAGCCTACAATCGAATACTACTGCGGAGAAATACATCAAGCAAACATGTACGTTTTAAGGTGGGTAGACAATATAGATGTATGTTTTTGCTGGTAATGTAGTTGATGACATGATTCATTGATGGATCATGGTGATTTGATGATGACTTTAATGTTTGGTGGAATCTTGTTGTTTGATCTTGTATTTAAGCATTGTGGACCTGGATGTTATCTTTTCAGTTGTCTTTGATGATGTTGTTCATCCTGAAGTTATCTCAAGCCTCATTAGTGAGAAGACTCAAGGTTCCAGTAAAGTGCTAAAGTTAAAGATAATGTAGCAAGAAACTTAAAGCTTCAAAGATGTGAAAGAAATTAAGCGTGAAAGCTTGTCTGGTCAGTCATGTGTTTAATGTAGTGTTTAAGTGACTAGAGTATTGTAAAGTGTTTGAGTAACTCATAAGTTATTAAGGAAACTCTCACACATTCACAAACGTTTTTGAAACCCTCTCTATTTGATAAAATCACCAGAAGATGTTTTCGGATATAGCTAGTTAGTTATAAGCTTAAATAATCCCTTATGAGTATAAGTTACACAAGATAATCGATAATTACTTAGTCTCTTTTGTAATGCTTCATGATCGACTATTAGGGCTTATACTCGATTAGTAATTGTACAACTTTAAAACTTTTCATATTTACACTACATAATATAGTATACCTATGGTATAATTGATTATAAGCATTAAAAAGCTCGTGAGTCATTTTCCTTTTTGAGCTATTTTTTCTCCTATATAAGGAGTACATCTTCTCACTATTTCTCACATTAAAATTTAATTTTAAACCATTATTCTTTTGTTTTAACATCTCTCTCTCTCTCTCTCTCTCTCTCTCTCTCTCTCTCTCTCTCTCTCTCTCTCTCATTTTTCCTTTCACTAAAAATTGTCTTAGTGCTTTTATGAGTGTAATACATTTGTGAGATTTTAGTTGTACTGGTGTTCAACTATTATATCAAGAGTATGATTTTCTTGAAGTTTCTCTTGGTTGATTGTTAAGGTTGTCTTATTAAAACCTCTATTTGGTTTTTGAAATCATCCAATCAAAATATCATTCTTGGTTTGTGAGCTTAGCATGTAAAAAGCTCCACTTGATTTGAAGAATTAGTATGCCAAAATCCCTTAGTCGATTGTAATAATTTTCATGGGCATAACCTTGTAAAATCTCAATAGATATTTTTAGTGAATCTCTCAAGTATTTTTCTTTAGGAGAGCAGTAGGCCGAAAAATTGATTGATCCTTTATAAATTCTAGTGTAATCTTACTAAATTTTCTCTCTTATTTTTAGTTATTTACTTTCCTCTATATTTCTACCTTTCAATTTTCCGTTGTTATTATCTTTGCTTTTTTTAACTATACTAACATAACTTGTTGTTTTAAGTAATTAACTTTAAATTATCACAATTTTTGAATATCACAATTCATCCCCCTCCCCCTCTTGTGCTTAGAGTCGTTTGTTCAACAGACAATATTCCAAGAGAAAAGTGGGATCGAGCGTATGATTGAGGTCATCGGTGGGGCCACATGAAAACCAATCATAGTGAGTCAATGAAATCAGTTCTTAAGGTCGATCATAACCTACCTATTTCAAATTTGATAAAATCAACATACTATAGAATGGGATCATTGTTTGGGAAGATAGAACATGTTTGGACGCAAATTTTGGCTTCAGGGCAAGTATACATAGATAATTGCGGTAAAAGGATTAAAGAAGAAGTTCTTAAATCCAACACACACGGTGTTATGAAATTTGACCATCAAAGATTCTATTTCATAGTCTTTGAAACTCTAAATCATAACAAGGGTCGGTTAATAGGTCATTTCAACATTGACCTGTAGAGACGATGGTGTAATTCTGGAAAATTTTAAGCTTTATAGGTATCTTACTTACATGTTATTGCAACAAGTTTTAGTATACACTAGGACTACGTTGTGCACATATCAAATGTTAACACAAGAAATTCAACCAAGAGTTCTGTTCAAATTGAAAAAGAAAAAAGAAATCTTTGTTTAAATTCTTATTGAGCAATATTTGTTAAATAATAATCCTCTTAATGGATGAGTTTCACTTTAGTTTTATATTGATTTGTAGTTGTAGAGAGGCATATAAAGTAGTTAAAATGGTAGCATTCAGCGACCAAGAGAAAAAAGTATAGATTACGCGTGCTTTCATGAATCATAGAAATCCTAACATGTTATCATTTTCAACAAGTAGAAACTTTACTTGCCATTATATGTTCCTTTCTTCACAAACACTCAAAGATCAACAGTGCAAACACTTTCATCATCTTTTTCTATCCATGCATTCATCCAAATTTTAGAACTTTCTTTATCAAATACTATCACTGAATCATCAGTCATTTAACCTTTAGTGGGGTTCACATTCACATGCTAAACTTTTTTTTAATTGTAGCTATAATAGGTAGCATGTATTGTATACTTTTTATTTTCAATAACCACTCATTTTGTTTCTTTCTGGATTTTAAAAATATATCTCTATATTAATTATATATGCTAAATTGCAAACTTTGCTATTATAGTGAAACATAATTAAATAAAGCTTCAAAGCTGTTTTTGCTACAAAATGAATGCAAAAAGAATATGAATATGTCATATTATAATTGAACGATTGTGACATATAGATTAAAAGGAAGAAGAATGCACAGTGATACAATTGTAATGAAAAATACCAGCATCATTTTAATATGTACGTGTGATAAAAGAGTAGCAAAGTAGCGTTAAATAGTGATATAAGTGCAAAGGCAGAGGGAAAATTTTGGCAAACATAAATAATGATTGAAAATTTAAATGAAAAACTAAATTGAAATCATTACAAATTTTTTATTTTAATAATAATATTTTACTAAACCTCAACTAAAAATATAGGTTTAACATTTTTGTATTTGTTTCAATTATTTTACAAGTATAAATTGTTTGGATTTAATTAAATTTATAATAAATTTTTATTCTTGTGTTTAAAACTAATTTTGATTTTTAAAAATAATATAACTCAACTAAATTGATTTTAAGTTGTAAAATTTTAAAAGCTAAACAAAAATATGTTTTATTTTAAAAATTTTCAAAACAAATAACTAGCCCAAACCCAAACAGAGCCTTAGGTATTTTTGGATTTTTCTTTTATAGTTGCTATATACTGCATTATTTAATTCACCTCATAGAATAAGAATAAGGTTGGAGACCCGGAAAACTTGAATATATCCAACCCGGAAAACTTGAATATATTTGACCTCGTAGAATAAGAATAAGGTTGGAGACCCGGAAAACTTGAATATATTTGATTCATTTCCTGACGCATCTAAGATAAATTTGATATTTTGTAAGTTAGTCATTCTTTTATATTTCAAACATTTATTTTTGAACGTATCTATAATAAACACCTTAATATTTTGTGATTGAGTCACTTCATTTTATCCAAATTTATTTCGGATATGAATCTTCAGAATATTTAAAAAAATGTATTTATTGTAATCTGCTATTTAGAGTTTTTACGGTTCATTATATAGCAGAAAAAAACATGTAAGGTAATTTAGAGTTTTATATTACAGAAAAACTCTATAATCCAATTCTCTGTCTTCTATTTATATTGATTGGAGAAAAACATGTAAGATAATTTAGAGTTTTATACAAATGAACAATTATTTGCACTACAAAAATCTTATATTTAGAGGTGAAAATATGCAATGTAATTAGTTTCCAGAGCTATCTATAACTATATAATTATGTTTAAAGTTGTTACAGATAAATTGTCTAAAGAAATTTTCGTAAAAGTAAAAATAGACTTTTTAAATTGATGAACACGAAGAAATTAAAGATGATGGATTGAATAACAGAATCACATCTTTGGAATATTTTAAAGGTGTATTTTTGAATTAAATTTAGACGAAATAGAGGTGATTCACACACGAAGTGCTGATGTGTGTGTATTATAGATACATCCGGAGATGCATTTCTAAAATTTATTTCTAAAATTTATGAACATTTTTTATTTTTAATCAGGTGAACTAACACCTGATAGAATGAATAAAGTAACACCCTTAGATTTATCATATGTTGTGCTGTTGTAATTAGTTAATGCATGGCCCGGAAATGGCACTTGTAGGTTGACATCAAATTCTCACGTAGAAATGCAAGGAACAATGTGTAGTTCCGGCCAAACATTGAGATTGGAGTTTGAGCATATAGGTGAAGAATATCTCATTCTTTCTTTTTCTTCTTTTATTCATTTATTAGGATTCATGTTCAATGTATTACACATTAGAGACTGTAATTTGTAACTTATCAATCAAGTAATAGTATTCAGATTATTCATACCTTTCAAGAATTGACAATTAGACATGCATACGGTTTTCATAGAACACCCTTAGATTTGGATTTGTAAGTACCAAAATTAGGAAATACCCTTCACAATAAGTAGCGAAAACTGCTAAACATAGTTGAAAATGAATGTGCGGAATTTATTATGACACACATGACATGAAATTTTCACATTCATTTAGAGTCTTCATTATAACATGATGCATAATTGTTCAAAACGAAGTAGAGATTCAGAGTTTAAATCAGCTCACAAAGGCTTAGATTATTCAAACCAAAACCCATTTTTAAGAAAATCAAAATATTTAAACCAATCAAGCACAAGAGAGTTCTTATAGCATCAACGCACAAACCTCAATTTAAACTCAACTAAATCCTTCTCAACCTTCACTCCCATCAAAGAAAACAGATGCTGTGAACGGGAGGCGTCGGGGATGATTGGGTAAAAGCTGCTCCCTGCCAAGATAAAAGATAAAAGGAAGAAGAAACACATGAAGAGAAGGTTAAATTGCCCAAACTGAAAAACTAATGTAGAAAATGCTGTAAGCAGGAGTTCCAAATGAGATTGTAGAACAGGCCACGAGGCACATCAACAATAGTATATGCAGTAGTCAGGAAAATCAGAGATTTTCATAGTAAGGACGAGCTAGAAAAAGTAACAGGCTCAAGTTTAAAGTAATTACATGTATGGATAACTTCAAATGTATTTTTTATATAACTTCAAATGTGATTGTACAAATATTTATAAAAACATAAACTAAACTATTTTTCTCTATGATGTCGCTTTCCCCTTTTTCTAATAAAGAATATTTGCCAATTTAGCCCTATTTGTAGCAATGTAACTTGCAGAGTTCGATCCAAAATAAATCAATTTACAAAAAGTCGATGTCATTTTCCTGATATTCTAGGACAATAGAAGCAAGAGCTAGCCTATAAGCAACAGATCTTAAGTTCCTGACAAGTACGAATATTTCCATCCTTCTCTGCTTTAAGGGCATCTCCTTCCACTGTTCCGCTCTTAAATCAGATAATAAAACTGCCTCACAAAATCCCTCAGCTACAAGCCTCTTGCTGCAATGATATTACCCACTGTAAGATTCTCTACAACGAGGTATATAATCAGACTATTAGAAAAGAATAGGAATCAAACGATACGATTTCAAACCTTCCTTGAACACAAGCTGTCGTGACAAAGCCAATAGGCCACCGGTGAGATTCTCTACCAATTGAATCATCTGGTATCTGCATTCCCCATTTACCGGAGGAATTTTCTTTGAAATATGATCTCATAGCAGACTCAGATAGTTTAAGTCCCGCTTCACTTTTAACTGAACTGCAAGACATTCACATACATATACAATATATTAAGTTTTAACATTCCTATGCACTGATGGTTCAAAATTTTGAATAAAATACTCCAACCAACCCATATTGTTTCTTCAATGTCGAAAACCCATCCCAAACCCCTCACTTTTTATAATTACCCTATGCTTATGTTCAACATGTTGTGTTATACTAGTACTTTAGAGTTGTCAATTAATAGTTTACCATTATTAATGTGTGGAAATGACTAAGAATTGACTAATCAACTAAACAAGTAACAGCCCTGTGAAAGTGAACTTAAAAAAGTGGACTTATGTTCTGCAAAACATGAAGGATTTTAAGTAGATTCTAAAACTAGAAGAGAAGACGGGATAATTTATATTTACTCTAAAATTCAATATCTATTTCAAGCGCGAGAAAAGAAGAATTTATTTTGTTTTCATCCTGATATCATAGCATGAATGGAAAAATGAATAGAAAAAATTCTTAATTTCAGTGTTAAATTACCTTGAAGTCCATAAAGATATATCAGAAGGACGTGGCGCACAAATAACTGCCCCCTCCTCAAAAAAGCCTTCCTTGAATGGATGAAGAAGAACTCTTAAAAAACATAGCTTATGGTCATAAATGACAGAACGTCTATGGCTCGTATCAAGCGTTAGTTCTCCCTTAATAAACTTAGAGATTCTGGCCTTTCCATCTGCTGCATAAGGAAATAATAGCAATCGACCAGTTTTGGTTTCATTGAGTAATGTAGTCAGCATACAACCTGTCCTTGCTACAGTTCCATCAAATGAATTCTCGGAGTCGAAATTTGAAATTTTAAAGTTGCCAGGGCAAGACTTTGATAAGCAATTAGCATTGGTCAAATCTTCCGCGGCTGAAAGGTCTAGAGTCTCCATTGAGCTAATCTCTTTGTTGAAAGTAGTGTGAACAATACCCCATGGAGGCGGGATGGGAACTCTCAAAGTCCTTACAGAAGGAGGACGAAGTTCTTCCTTTTGATTACATTCGGCAGCTTTAGCAGCCATGAAGCATGAGTATGCCTTGCAATCTGGGAAATCTTGAGGGAAAAATGGTATCCCCGACTGGATAAAGAAAAAAGTTTTCAAGTAATATTCAATACTTAATAGAAAGAAAAACAACAGAAGAAACAAAATGTATATTTTAGTGTTGTATGCAGTGCAAATACTTACATCAGATGCAATCCACTGCTTTTCTCGCAAACCTATTGCATGTGCCCCATTAGTGACAAGTGGAATCCAGAAGGCTTTAACCCAACTTAAGGGAAGTATAACAGACCATCTAGAAGATAACCACAAAAGTATTCGTTATCTAATTATATAGTACATAATATGAAAGGTTTTAACATTAATATTCAGGCAATGCAATGCAAGGAGCATGTTTGATCAATTGATCTTTGTAGCCCGTTAAACTTATGACAAATTATCTCATTTTTTTCTGATGTGCCTTAAACAAGTGATCACAAATATCTATCATTTGCTTTCAAAGGAAAAAAAATAGTGCTTCATGTATATTCATAAACAACAATGGTAATTTCAAAAATAAAAATAAAAGGAAAAATATATTGAAGAAGAATTTACCCCATGGTCAATTCCTTCATATCATTTTTTAAAAGCAGAATAGGACAAGATCTTGAGCATGACCCTTCGGAAGAGTTCGCCTCCCCAACATTTCTGTCATCAAGGCAGAATTTAACCATGCGTTCACGGTGTTTCTCCATGGAAAGAACGCTATCTTCCACTGGAGGCTTCAAGCCTTTGGTGGTAGCATACCATAGATCATCAATATCAGACTGGCTATCTCTAAATTCTGACCAAGATAAAGAAGTCGAGTCATTGTTCTTTCCTAACATTCCTCCTAAATCAGCAAGCTCTTCGCAACTAATTTCTTGTGCATCACTTAGAGCCTTGGATGAAATTGGCTCGGTTTGAACAACAGTCTTTTTCACAGGTAAATCCCGAGGATCCTTAACATTAAGAGATAACATTGCAAGAGAAGAAAAATGTTCCTCATTTATCAGTACGGAAGACTTTGTATTATGAGAAACATGGTTTTCTTGCCACTGATTTTCTGAAATACTGTCACGCAAACATCAGCTATTTTGGATCATTAACATCAGTTAACCAAGTAAAAGTTAAAACAGGAGTGCTTTGCAAATTTAAACAACAAACCTTCTAACGGGATGCAATATTTTCTGAAGAAGTCGAAATGTCCCTGATCCCATTAATTCCAATTTTGCAAGTTTACCCTCAAGAGAAGAACAAGAGATCGAGATGCCTCTCTTTTCCATCTAAATAAATAGTAAAGATTAAAAAAACATATAAAGTGAGTTCATATACGGTTTACAATTCTGAGATCTTTTTCAGGGAAATTAAAACCTTGGACAAACAAATATAACTTACTTAGTGATTCATCTGACTAATTATCTCATATTTTACTTTTTGTTTAAATGAATTGTCATCCAGAAGGAATAATCATTATTATAATTTCAGGCAAAAACTTTTTTTTATCATTATACAACATTTAACGAGTAATTAATGACAAAGCTATAGACATGCAAGGATCTATAATTATCTAAATCTTTATATGCTGTCAACTCAGGCATAAAAGCATTTTATGTCCCAGCTCCCAGTCACGCTTATATTGAGATGAAATGAGCCAGAAGCCTTTCAAATAGGCAAAGTGATCAGGGAATAGTACAGTAAAATGAAATTATTTGTTACATAAACCTTCACGAGTAATTAGCTCACTAGATTCTCCTTGCTTTCATCTTCATCCGGTAAAAGAAAATTAATCAAAACAAATACAAATAAGATGTCCATATAAGAATCTAAAGAAGAAAATAAACCTCTTTCTGGCAAGCAAGTTTTAGATTATCATATCCTTCTTCAAATGCAGCTGCGTGTATCCACACCCAAAGGTGCCTAGAAGAACTACAGTCCAATCTTTCTGACTTTTCACATAAATCAACATCAGGAATAATTTTTTCATCACTGACACCTAGGTCTGTGATATTTTCTTGGAAAGTTGGTCGCCACATATAAGTTACAGGAGCAATTGCCTGAGAAACTGGTGCTCCAACTTGATGAAGCTGTCAATAAAGAAAAATTAATTTTGTTTGACAAAACAACACGGCTCTTTCAACTACAAGAAATGGAAAAAGGATCACTCACCATTGCAGTTCCATAGGTTATACTAGAAATAACAGAGTCACTGTGATTTATGGGATGTCTTGCTTCTATGGGAGTGGGCACAAGTACCATTCTTAATACTGAAACTAACGAATCCTGTAAACAGAACAACCTTAAATAAAGCTATGAGAACTAAACCATTATTATCAAAGGCTGAGCCTACAATAATTATAAACTACCTCTGGACCCTCCAATTGAACAGCAGAGTAATAGCTCGCATCGTGTACCAGCACCCCTTGTTTGAGCTTTCTCAACAACGCCCTCGATCCTTTCCCTCTACATAAACACACAAAATGCATGTTAGTGCTTCCAAAAGATGTAAAACATGCACATACTTGTAGCATTAGGTTGCCATAATCCAGTTCAAATACATCGCTACTAAGTAATGCAACCTTGCACAATGAAATTAACAAGAATCAAATTTATCAATTGACTCTTTCGTCGGTTTCTCTTATAAAAAAAAATACCAACCTTCCATGAAGACCCAGAGGAAGGTGGTAACCCCACAATTTGGTCATGGAAAATCGCTTTGCATGCCAAACATGTGTTCTCAGCCTCTTGGTTCCATCCCCAGAAGTACAAAGGCCACTCTCAGGGTTACTCTTAAGTTCATATCTTCGACGAACACGTCGAGGAAGCTGCATTAGAGACTCCTTATTCAAAACTGATTCAGCGTCAACTTTATCAACTATTCCCAGTTTCTGTCTCTTTCTTCTATGCCCCTTTCTTGCAATTTGGTCATTAAATGATGTTGTTCTTCTTCTCTTGTTCCTTTGAGACTTATAATCATTGCTTAGCCTATTTTCAACAGTACACTGAAGGCTATGAAGTTCAGGAGCACGGGATTCTGCAAACTTCTGCACATTGATTTTGCGAGGTGGTGCTACCACGGACGCTGAAACTTTAGGCTTTTTAGTTCCTTCTACAACCATTATTGATAACTAAGTAGAAAAAACATAAAAATAAAAAGATAGAGTTAGTTTACAAATTACATTGTACAAATATAAACTACGCTTTAAAGCGTGAACAAAATCATAGGCTTAATTTAACAATTCAATTAGATTTGAATTAACAAAAGCATAGTCTAAAAGTAACTAAACAATGCATAAATTCAGATTCTAATGTGTCACTTGCAATTAGGGAAACAAAACAGTGAAAGCAAAATTTTCAAAACTGATACAAATTTGAGGAATGTCATATAGGAAGAAAATTATTCAATCGCCTATTTACGAAGTTCTAGATTGCCTAATCAACCATAGATTTGTCACAAACAATAATAGAAATTCAAATTTCAACGATAGAAATTAGAAAACGATTGAATTCAACAATACAAAACAAACCTAACAGAGAGAATAGGAGAGGCAGTGAGAGGATAGTGACAATAGAAAGATATAGTGGAGTGATGAGGTTAGTCTGATGGTGAAGGGTGAACAGAGAGAGAGAGAGAATGATGGACGAGAGCACGAGAGATTGAACGGAAAAAGGGAGATGATGGCCGACGATGGGCGCGAGCAAGAACGAGAGTGCTGATGTTTGGGTCGTGATCATCAGCTAATGACCTTTTTTGTTTTTTGTTTTTTTAAATTTTCTTTGTTGGTTTTTGATGTACAATTGATGGGCCGTGCTAGGCCCAAGAATCACGTTTTTTTGCTTTAAAAAACCACATCCTTTTTCTATTTTTCACCATTCATGTTTTTATTCTCCTATTAATTTAATTTAATGTTTTATAATAGGTGTTAATTTAATATTAGGATAGGTTAATCAGATTTTCAATTAATTTGATAATTCTTTTTTTTTATGTCAACTTTGTGATTAAGTTTAAGATTTACTTTTAAGGCTATGAAGCTCAGTAGTACGAGATTCTGCAGTCTTCTGCACATTGATTTTGTGAGGTGGTGCTACTACGGACGCTGAAACTTTAGGTTTTTTAATTCCTTCTACAACCATTATTGATAACTAAGTAGAAAAAACATAAAAATAAAAAGATATAGTTAGTTTACAAATTACATAGTCTAATTTAATAATCCAATTAGATTTGAATTAACACAAGCATAGTCTAAAAGTAACTAAACAATGCATTAATCCATATTATAATGTATCAGTTCAATTAGGGAAACAGAACATTGAAAGCAAAATTTTCAAAACTGATACAAATTTGAGGAATGAATTATTAAATCGCCTATTTACGAAGTTAACATAGATTTGTCACAAACAATAATAGACATTCAAATTTCAACCATAGAAATTAGAAAACAATTGTATTCAACAATACTAAACAAACCTAACAAAAAGAATAGGGGAGGTAGTGAGAGGTTAGTGACAATAGAAAGATATAGCGGAGCGTGGTGACTCGCGAAGGTGGCGGTAGCAGTCAGAAAGGAGTGTGAGTGAGAACAGAGAAGTGGAAGAGTGCCGATGAGATCAAATATAATAAAGGTTTAATTATGTGATTATTAGGATAAGTTTTATATTTTTTACGAGGTGGCATAATTGGAATATAAAATTAAAATGAATATTAATCAAAAGTTTTAATAATATTATTAATATTTATATTTTAAAAATTAAAAAATAAACTAAAATTTAATCAATCATAATGTTTTAAAAATAAAATTAATTAATATTTTTTATATAATATATTAATTAATAATTTCTATTTACTTTTTTAAATTAAGAAAGAAATTAAATAAACAAAAAATTTGTTGAAACATTATAGGCTTATGGCCCAGCAACTATTTCAATTTGTTAGTTTATGAAAATTATATGGAAATTTTACCCCATATCCCTACAATTATACTCATACTTCTACATTAAAAATTTTTGGACCAAAATATCATCGGATAAAAATTTATAATTTTTTTTCATTTGTTCACCGGAAGACTTTTTGCAAGTCTTCCGGTTCATATTTTTTTCATTTGTTCACCGGAAGACTTTTTGGAAGTCTTCTGGTTCACATTTTTTTTCGTTTGTTCACCGGAAGACTTTTTGCAAGTCTTCCCGTTTATTTAAGATTTATTAATTTTATATAAAGACCAATTTAGTGAATTTTTATCTATTATACTTAATATATAAAAATTCTATAAATAGATAATCATTTTCATAATATTTTCTATTTGCTATAATTATTAGAATACTATGAGATTAAAATCATTTATTTTAAATGATCATAATCGTAGAATTTTCTCAAATATCTTATTAATCTTGAAAATTAATAAATAAAATAAATTTAAATATAGGATATAAATTTACATTATTCAATATATTTAATCAAATGAAAACATATGTGATAAATCAATAATGTATTTTAATTTAAAATGATCACAATAAGTTAACTTGCAAAATAATATAAGTAATAAATTAATAATGTATTTTATTTAAAATAATCACAATAATAGAACACGCAAATAATGTGTTTTATTTATAGGACTGATATAGTTTTATTGATTATTTAATTTTGAATACTACTATGAATATAGTATTTAATCTATACTTTAGAACTAACATAATTATAAATATAAAATAATATTGTTTTATTACCCATATTTTTATTTAATTAAAAAAAATTAAGAATATCAATTTATTATTTGTTTTTCATTTTTGTTAGATCTTTTTTTATTTATAACTTTTTTGCATGTTCTATATTGTGCTTGCTTTAAATAAAATATATTATTTATTTATATCTTATATTTTTATTTTATTAAAAATATTAAATAAAGTGAAATTATTACTTATATTTGAATTTGGTTGATTTATTTAATTGAAAGTTCGATTTAGTTTTTGTTTTTCGCAAGTTATATTATTGTGATCATTTTAAATTAAAATAAATTATTGATTTATCACGTATGTTTTCATTTGATTAAATATATTGAATACGGTAAATTTGCAAGTTTAGTAAGATTTGTTTGCAAATTCTAAATATATAATACTAATGTGATAATATTACGATAATTATAACAAATAGAAAATATTTTTAAAAAAAATTCTCTATTTATAGAATTTTTATATATTAAGCATAATAGATAAAAATTTACTAAAATGGTGTTTATATGAAATTAATAAATCTTAAACATCCGGTGAACAAACGAAAAAAGTATAAACCGGTCTTCCGGTGAACAAATGAAAAAAAATTATAAATTTTTATACGAGGATATTTTTGTCCAAAAAATTTTAGTGTAGGGGTATGGGTATAATTGTAGGTGTACGGGGTAAAATTTCCATATTATATCTATATTTCACGTTTATCCTCTGCCCCAACAATTTTGAGAATATTTTAAATTTATTTTTGTTAATTTCACTTTTATTTTTTTTTACTTTTTTACTATTTATTTAAGTTAGTCGAAATTAACAATAAAGAATCCCTACCACTTAAATCAGATAATATGATATGAAGAAATATGATATGTTTATTATGCAAACTAAAAAATTTAACATCGTCAAAAGATGGTTATGGTTAAAAGAACGATGTAAAATGTGAATTTCACAACCATGGATTACCAGATAAATTTGACAAAACGTCATGTTCTACCAAAATATATATGGTTGTCATTGCAATAACGAGGTCTGGAGAATGTGATTTGGATCGCCTAAATATATAAACATAAGAATAAGATTCAAAAAGACATAAGGGGTCCTATAACGAAAATATAACATTCAGATTATGAGAGGTATATTCTAGACCCACCTATAATTAGTGAAGTTGATGAATATATTTCCTAGTGTGTTAATTATGGAATACGTACGAGACAAATAAGTATAGACAATCTTTGTTTGAAGTAGTTGATATGACATCATTTCTAAACTGATACAAATTTGAGGAATGAATTATAAAATCACCTATTTACGAAGTTCTAGATTGCCTAATCAACCATAGATTTGTCACAAACAATAATAGACATTCAAATTTCAACGATAGAAATTAGAAATCGATTGCATTCAACAATACTAAACAAACCTAACAGAGAGAATAAGAGAGGCAGTGAGAGGTTAGTGACAATAGAAAGATATAGCAGAGGGTGGTGGCTCGCGAAGGTGGCGGTAGCGGTTGGAGAGGAGTGTGAGTGAGAACAGAGAAGTGGAGTGGAAGAGTGCCGATGAGAACAAATATAATAAAGGTTTAAATGCGTGATTATTAGGATAAATTTTATATTTTTTTAACTAGGCGGTCTTTTTGGTGTAACCTTTTTTTATTACCAATTTTACCCTTATTTATATGTAACTTACACAATATCTTCTATTAAAATTACTATTATTATCTCTTGCATAACTTTCTATTATTAACTTCCTATATAACTTCCTTTTAAAATTAATATTAAATAAAAAATATCATAAATATTTTTATGTGTGCATTAAAAAAGCGTATTCGTCTGTCTGATAGTATATATAAAGGCAAAATTTATTTTTGCTGTAACCTTTTTTTTATACCAATTTTACCCTTATATGTAATTAGTAGTAGTTTTAATGAAAGTTATTGTGATAAGTTACATATAAGTAAGGGTAAAATTGATATAAAAAAAACTACACTAAAATAAGTTTTGTCTTTATATATGTTATAGATTATAGATTATGTATTGAATTGTATAACTAATAATTATACAACATTTAACGAGTAATTAATGACAAAGCTAGTGACATGCAAGGATCTATAATTATCTAAATCTTTATATGCTGTCAACTCAGGCATAAAAGCATTTTATGTCCCAGCTCCCGATCACGCTTATATTGAGATGAAATGAGCCATAAGCCTTTCAAATAGGCGAAGTGATCAGGGAATAGTACAGTAAAATGAAATTATTTGTTACATAAACCTTCACGAGTAATTAGCTCACTAGATTCTCCTTGCTTACATCTTCATCCGGTAAAAGAAAATTAATCAAAACAAATACAAATAAGATGTCCATATAAGAATCTAAAGAAGAAAATAAACCTCTTCTTGGCAAGCAAGTTTTAGATTATCATATCCTTCTTCAAATGCAGTTGCGTGTATCCACACCCAAAGGTGCCTAGAAGAAGAACTACAGTCCAATCTTTCTGACTTTTCACATAAATCAACATCAGTTGGTCGCCACATATAAGTTACAGGAGCAATTGCCTGAGAAACTGGTGCTCCAACTTGATGAAGCTGTCAATAAAGAAAAATTAATTTTGTTTGACAAAACAACACGGCTCTTTCAACTACAAGAAACGGAAAAAGGATCACTCACCATTGCAGTTCCATAGGTTATACTAGAAAGAACAAAGTCACTGTGATTTCTGGGATGTCTTGCTTCTATGGGAGTGGGCACAAGTACCATTCTTAATACTGAAACTAACGAATTCTGTAAACAGAACAACCTTAAATAAAGCTATGAGAACTAAACCATTATCATCAAAGGCTGAGCCTACAATAATTATAAACTACCTCTGGACCCTCCAATTGAACAGCAGAGTAATAACTCGCATCGTGTACCAGCACCCCTTGTTTGAGCTTTCTCAACAACGCCCTCGATCCTTTCCCTCTAAATAAACACACAAAATGCATGTTAGTGCTTCCAAAAGATGTAAAACATGCACATACTTGTAGCATTAGGTTGCCATAATCCAGTTCAAATACATCGCTACTAAGTAATGCAACCTTGCACAATGAAATTAACAAGATTCAAATTTATCAATTGACTCTTTCGTCGGTTTCTCTTATAAAAAAAAATACCAACCTTCCATGAAGACCCAGAGGAAGGTGGTAACCCCACAATTTGGTCATGGAAAATCGCTTTGCATGCCAAACATGTGTTCTCAGCCTCTTGGTTCCATCTCCAAAAGTACAAAGGCCACTCTCAGGGTTACTCTTAAGTTCATATCTTCGAAGAACACGTCGAGGAAGCTGCATTAGAGACTCCTTATTCAAAACTGATTCAGCGTCAACTTTATCAACTATTCCCAGTTTCTGTCTCTTTCTTCTATGCCCCTTTCTTGCAATTTGGTCATTAAATGATGTTGTTCTTCTTCTCTTGTTCCTTTGAGACTTATAATCATTGCTTAGCCTATTTTCAACAATACACTGAAGGCTATGAAGCTCAGGAGCACGGGATTCTGTAAACTTCTGCACATTGATTTTGCGAGGTGGTGCTACCACGGACGCTGAAACTTTAGGCTTTTTAGTTCCTTCTACAACCATTATTGATAACTAAGTAGAAAAAAACATAAAAATAAAAAGATAGAGTTAGTTTACAAATTACATTGTACAAATATAAACTACACTTTAAAGGGTGAACAAAATCATAGGCTTAATTTAACAATTCAATTAGATTTGAATTAACAAAAGCATAGTCTAAAAGTAACCAAACAATGCATAAATTCAGATTCTAATGTATCACTTGCAATTAGGGAAACAAAACAGTGAAAGCAAAATTTTCAAAACTGATACAAATTTGAGGAATGTTATATAGGAAGAAAACTATTCAATCGCCTATTTACGAAGTTCTAGATTGCCTAATCCACCATAGATTTGTCACAAACAATAATAGACATTCAAATTTCAACGATAGAAATTAGAAAACTATTGCATTTAACAATACAAAACAAACCTAACAGAGAGAATATGAGAGGCAGTGAGAGGATAGTGACAATAGAAAGATATAGCGGATCGTGGTGGCTCGCGGAGGTGGCGGCTCGCGGAGGTGGCGGTAGCGGTAGCGGTCGGAGAGGAGTGTGAGTGAGAACAGAGAAGTGGAAGAGTGCGGATGAGAACAAATATAATAATGGTTTGAATGCGTGATTATTAGGATAAATTTTATATTTTTTAACGAGGTGGCATAATTGGAATATAAAATTAAAATGAATTATTAATCAAAAGTTTTAATAATATTATAAATATTTATATTTTAAAAAAATAAAAAATAAATTAAAATTTAATCAATCATAATGTTTTAAAAATAAAATTAATTTTAAAATTTTTTGCATAATATATTAATTGTAATTTCTATTTACTTTTTTAAATTAGGAAAGAAATTAAATAAACAAAAAATTTTGTCGATACATTATGGGCTTATGGCCCAACAACTATTTCAATTTGTCAGTTTATGAAAAACCCATATTCTTTAACAAATTAATGGCACGGTTATAAACAATCAAGTCCATGTTCAGATTTCCAAAACAAAATAAAAAGTGAACAAAGTTATACACCATTATCAACTTTTTAACAAACACGGTGAAAGAAAAAAAAAAGGAAACACAACCATGAAATGCAACACAACATGAATCAGCCTCTTCCATCAAGACAAATTAAGGTCAAAACATCATTAGCATAAAGAGAGAAAAAAAAGGTCACGAAGAAGATGACCATGGTCAATCGGTTCAATGTTTCCTGTGTCAATCTCACTCTCTTCTCTTGCGTCAATTCGTTCTCGCTCGCTTGTTCAGGTTCGTGGTTGTGTCTCTCAATCTCTTTACTCCTTCCTCTATTTTGTCTCTCTCTGCTTGGTTTGTGTGGTTTTTTTTATGATTGAAGAGTTGTTTGGTTATTGCTTGCGGGTTGAACGAATTTATGAAGAAAGTGAAGATGTGATGAAGGTTGTGGTGAATTTGGCAGAATTTCTTTGGCTCGGAGGCTTGGTGAAATGAAATGAGGAAAGCTCAATTTATATCATAAGGTGAGTCAATTTTAAGTTTGTAATACGTTGACGTTTTTGTACGTTCTATGAGTTTGAAATCGTTGAGGTCGTTTTTTGCAATGATTTTTGTTTGGATGGACTAATGGCTTCTTCTTTTTTTTTTTTTGAAATTTTGTTTGCAATGGTTTTTTGTAATTGATGGACTAAATTTTTGGTAATTTTTGTTGTAATGTGTAATAGGCCTTGTAAAGTGAACTTGATTCTTCTGTTTTTTTTATGGGCCTTGCAAATAGAATCTTCTTACAAGTAACTTAAATTTTGTGATGAATATTTGATTTTGAAATTCAATAAACTTGAAATTAACCATTCTTGTAATGTTTAACCTCCCAATGTAACCATGTATGTCTAACTTCTCAAAGACATTTACACTTAACTTCTTCACTTGAATTGATTCTTGAAAGTAAAATTGATCATGAATCCCTTTTGAATTTGAAATGGATCAAATTGAATCCAAATGAACCTACCATCAAATCAATTCTTAAATTTTGCCACTTGCACTGTTAAACCAATCTTTCACCATGAACTAAATATGCAAGGAATGACTGATGATATAAACTGCATTACAACTGCACTCAAAATCATAATTGATAGATTCCATATGATTTTCCATCATGAAACATTTGAACTCAGCACAACCTATTAACTTGGTCTATACAAATGTGACTTGTAACTGAATCAATTCCACTTTGTCTGACCAAGATTAGGTCAAATTCTACTGACTTTCAACCAATACTGCACATACCTGTTTTGATAGCTTTGTTTGACACCCAACTCATTCTTGTAACACTTGAACTTAGGTAATAAGAAAAGATGACACACACACACACACACACACACACACACACACACACACACATATATATATATATATATTGGATTTTTGAATAATGATTAATAGGTGAAAATACAAATAAAGATAATATACAAGTAGGCCAAATTTGAGGTGTGACAACTATTAATGTATTTTTTTATGGTTGTTTGTTTTATTACTATTAGTATATATTCAATTCATATTATATGATAATTAAGGTTTTTTTTTATTTATTGAATTATATATATATATATATATATATATATATATATATATATATATATATATATATATATATATATATATATATATATATAATTTAGATACATTAATTCATATGATAAATTTAAAATTTAAAATTTGTTTATAATAAAAAGAGAAAATAGAATATACTGACAATGTAAAATATTTTAATATTATGAATTAATAATAAACATGTATTTTATCAAATTGCACATTTATTTTTAAAATATAGATGATAAATATAAATATTTTAATCAGATATATATCCAATATTTTTATAGCGCTACCTTTAAATTTTAATAAAAATGAGATTAAAAATATACAAATTAAATTAAAAAAATCACTTTTTTTCAAAAAAAATCCTCAAATAACTACATTTTTCAAAAATAAAAACCAAACTAAGTACTAACCATTCATAAAACAGAAATAATTTGCCCCTAGAAAAAGCGTCACTGTTTGTGGAATTTTTGAAATTATGATTATTTGAGGATTTTTTTTATAGAAAAAGTGATTATTTAAAGAAAAAATTCTTTTTACGTTCGGACTTTACATAAAAACACTTATTTAAATTATTAAAAAATAATAATTAAAAAACATGAAAAGTGAATCGTAACGAAGAATGCAAGTATTTGAAACTCGTCTGATATCATCATCATCATACGTGATAAAGCCACAATACGCGGTCCACGTCATCATCCTCAACCTCTTTCCCCAAAATACAGAAACAACAAAAATCCTCTCTCTCTCTCTCTCTCTCTCTCTCTCTCTCTCTCTCTCCGATTTGAATCTCGCTGACTCGGAGTCTTCCTCTCTGGATTTCTTATTGAAGATGCGACGCGCTGCATCCAAGAAAACGGGTCAATCCAATTCCAACCCCTCCGTCAATTCCTCCGCCTCGGATCTATTCCGCTCCGGTATTTCATCTTTTTAATTCCTTTCACCTTCCATTTCTATTTGCAAAATTCAAATTTTGTCTGTTAATCCATCTTCAAGTTCGTTGATTTATACTCTACCATGTTTGTTTCTCCTATTTATTCTTTAATTATTCAAATTGAGGTTAAGCTCAGATTAAGGGGTTAGGTTATCTATTCTCATGGTGATGTTAAAGTTGATTTTTTGAAGGTCAACCATTCTTCTTGATGTTTCTTTGAAGGTTAATTTCTGATATAGTTCTGTAGGGTTTGGTTGTATGCAAGGTTTTTGATTCATATGTTTGCAATGTCGATAATCGAGTTGCTTATATGTATTTTGAAGCATATCTGTTGTTTATAATTAATTACATGTGTGTTCTTGCCTCTTTTCTGTTTTGCTATTTTGCTATCATATTGATGATGTTTGTTAAACATAATTGGGCTGGTATGTTCTAATTGTATGGGCGTAATTTTCAGCTTCCAGTAAAGCTACCTCAAAGGAACTGGAGCGAATCGATAGTCTATTTTATTCGTATGCCAATGGATCTAGTGGAGTGATTGAGTAAGTATGCTTCTAGTTATGTGATTCTAAATCTAATTACATCGATACAATAATATTATGCAGTTGATGTTTTCTCAATTCAAATATCAAATCTTGGACATTTATATGTGTGGATTAATAGCATTCAATTAGTGGTTACTTACTGCTGTAAATGAACAAGAGTAGTTTGTTTAAACTCTGATATGCTACAAAGTTATTTCGTCGCTATAACAGTTATTTGACAACACTTTGTACTGCATAGCGCATTGCAGAACAAGAGTGGTGTGTTCAAATTCCAATGCGTTATAGCGTTATAGCACCACTATAGCCGCTGTTTGACAACACTGGTCGTGATCAACCAATGTCATTAGATTTTGCTGACAGACAGGCACATGTATTCCAGTGACAAACAACCACCTTCATGTGGCTTCATTATATGGGTATCATCATGTTCGTGATGTTTTCAATGGACACTCATCTAGATGTTGTGATGTCAATCAAAAGCTGCCACATGCAAAGGAACATGGTGGTGGATGTTAGAACTCTGAAGCGTAGGGGATGATGGTGCTCTGGCTCCTCTATCTGGCAATGCCGACCCTCATCTTTTTTGCTACTTAATTTTTGTCATTTTCCTGCCCATGCCATATTTGACAGTTTCTTGAATTAAATGAGGACATTTAAGACCTATTTTTATATAAATTTTGTTCTGCAACTTCTTATTGAGGGAATTGCATGCTGATTAATGAAGCTTCAGAATGTCTGTTAAAAATTGTTTGGCTGGAATAGTAATTTTATAGATAGATTTTGAACATGGTTGATACGTAGTTGCCTTGAAACTTGGCGTTGGTCCGATGTTGGTCTTACAAGATGGAAAGACTTAAGGTTGTGGTAGCTGAGATACTGGATAGTGTCATCATGTTTTAAAAGGATAATTTTTATTTTTATTTTGCTCAATTTGACTATACTAGCCGATAGTTGCACCAATCACTTGGTAAGAATTGATAATATTCGCTCATGCTATCTGTTTAGATTTGATGAGATTTAAATCACGGATGTAAGTTAGTAGAAAACAAAAGAAACCGATTGTCCGATGAACAAGAATCACTGTGTTTAGAATCCTAGATACTTGCTGGATAAGTGAAGTTTTTTTCTTATGCAATCATATTTTGTACAAGTGTTTACATTTTTAAAGTAGGTTAACTGTATTTTTATAATTTTGTTACAGCCCAGAAGGAATTGAAGCACTTTGTGCTGATATGGAGGTGGATCATACTGATCTGAGGATTTTGATGCTTGCGTGGTAAGCTACAGTTCTTTTCTTAATTGTTCTTTAATGCCATATTCTTATATCTATGTCTTTAGTTTATGTTTGGAGTTAATGAAGACTAAATGTGACAGGAAAATGAAATCCGAGGAGCAGGGATATTTTACCTTGGTATGTATACTATCATGTCCATTGTTCTTAACATTTCTCTCAGAAGTATTTCAATTTTTAAACTTTGGACCCTAAGTACAGTTTCATAGGTCCTTTACTTATTGTTCTCTAACCACAGCGCCTAACATATCAAACTGAACTTAAGTTCTGTCCTTTTATTAATGAAATTTTATACATTAAAGACACCAATATTTGGTAATACCCGGGTCTTGGTTATGTTTGGAACAACACAATCATGTAGTTTTGGTACCTTGTTTCTTTCCCCATCCTTATACTGAATAACTTTAAATGTAACACCTATATATTTTGTAGGATGAGTGGAGGAGAGGCTTAAAAGCACTAAGGGCTGATACAGTAAGTAAATTGAAGAAGGCACTTCCAGACCTAGAAAAGGAGGTATGATTACTCTTGTAGAGTTGTAGATGGATTTCGTTATTTACAAGAAAATATTTTATTATTTGCTAAGTTTTAATTTTTTTTTTAAAATTTGACATCTAATGTGAAGGTCAGGAGGCAGTCAAATTTTTCAGATTTCTATTCTTATGCTTTTCAATATTGTCTAACAGGTAAACATTGATGTGATTTTGGATAAATTGATTTCAGCAATCAACTTTTCTTTTTGCTCATTCACTACACTATATGTCCTATATCTAACTTTTCCAATTTTACCAGAGGAGAAACAGAAAAGCATTGATATAGAGAGCATATGTGAATTACTTACTCTTGTTTTGAGTTCAACATTTCCAGTTCAAGTCAGCTTATTTGTGGAATACTTGAAGGTGAATAATGGATATATCCCATTATTGTTTTTGTTCTTACTTATGATTCTTACTTGTTTTTATCATGTATGGTAGAATCAAAATGATTACAAGGTCATAAACATGGACCAGTGGATGGGTTTTTTCCGGTTTTGCAACGAGGTAGATTCTTTTTCTGCTACTTATAGATTTCTTTTATTATAATAATAATAATTATCAAGAGGGTGATATTGCTTAACCCTGTCACCCACAGTATTCAAATCTTACATGTTTTGTTAATCTGTTGCTACCTGTTGCATTTGTTGTATTCTTAACCTCTATCTTTGGATTTATAATCTTTTCACAGATAAGTTTTCCGTCGCTCAATGACTATGATCCCGAACTTGCATGGCCCTTAATCCTGGATAACTTCGTTGAATGGCTGCGAGAAAAGCACACATAATCTGATATCTTTCAGCCATCTGATTCTCTTACCATGCAATCCCCGGTATGCGAATTCATTAGATGTTTTAACCATTGAGTTTAATAGAGAAATATTGTCAATATAAAATAATTTGACACCGACATCCAATAATAAGACCACGACATTGTAATGTAAGCTTCGAGTTTACAGGGACCATGCATATGTCCTATTTTCTATTAACCATTTATTTATTACTGTTGCGGTTTTTCAACTCTTCATTCTGTTTCTAACTAAAACTTATATAAATTGGTTTTATGACAGCACTCCTTTGAACAAGAAAAGCTGTTGGAATACCAAATCAGATGGGTGCTTTATGGCTCGTTTATTGTACTCAACAAACTATACTGTACTTCTGTTGGCCCAGTTTCTTAATGGGGAGAATTCTAAATATAAACTATTGTTACTTCTATTGAAAAAAAAACATTTCATCTTATAGATGCAGTTGAGGTTAGATACAAACTTGTACTCTGTAATCATTACCAATGCCAACTTCATATATTTTATTCAGATCATTCACCTAAGAGCTTCAATACTCTTATGCCTCTAGTAGTTTGAGAAGTTAATGTAAGGAATATTGATACTAGTCGTATATTTTCATAAACATCAATTATTTTCTTGATCCATGCCATGAAGTTTTTAGTTTACAAAATAAAAAAAGAATGTGTCTCAAATATTTAGTCTTATACATGAAGAAAACATGTTAACTGGTAAATGTTTATAAATATTGCATGTGGCTACTGGCTATAAAAGCTAAAAAGAAACATCAAACAGAGTAACATGGATTTTTACTTGTTTCATTAGTGACAGACATTATTGTGAGTCAAAAGTAGTAGTTCTATAACATATAACTTTGTTGACTGAAATAGAGGTGAAGTTGGAAAAAGTGCATGGTCCAAATAGCTAAAGTGATTACCCTTAAAAGAAAATGAACTATAAGGACACAGACAGAAAATGACAGCACCAATTTTCTTTAGTCTATTGTTTTTCCCTCATAGTGTCACTCACGTTGCCTTTGCAATGTGATATGTATCTAAAGCATGTGTGTAACAGAACTGAACAGAGGACGAAACAGAGTGATTGTCAATAAATGTTAACCATTTATGACTTTGATAGAATAAAAAAACATAATTATTTGCAAACAAACTCATTAATTCATTTTTCGAGCTTTTTTTTAAAAGAATTTAACATTGTCTTGTTTATCTTCGGTAGAGAGTTCGAACCTATGATCGATCGATCTTTAATAAGTAGAGAGTTCGAACCTATGAAATTTTTTTAATTAAACTGAAAGAGATTTCTTAAATATCCTGTGTAATTGCGTATATCATATAGTATATTCATCTTTTTTTATGCTAGAGAATCTCTTTATCTCTTTTTGATGTGTAATTCTATCAACTTTTTCATTTCTTTTTCCTATAATTCCCACCTAACACTTAGATGTGGGCCCCATTTTTTTGATAAAAATAGAAAAGCAGCATGTATGAGTCCAAGAATCCTGCCTGATTTTTCGATATAAAGCCTCATTGGATATAAAAAAAATGATAATAACAATTTCAATTAAAAACTCAATCTACAAAAGCAACTTTTGCAAAATTGATAAAAAATAAAAATGAAAAATTGAAACATTAAGATGAAGAGGAAGTAATAATCAAAGGTGAAGGTGGAGGAAGAGCTCTTCTTGTTCTACTTCTTCCTCTTCTTAAACCAGAGCTAGTAGAAGCTGCTGGTGAAGATGATGCTGAAGGTGTTGAATTTGAAACAGTAACTTTGTTTGATTCACTTGTTAATGCTTGTTTAATTTGTTTCTCTTCTTCACATTGTTTGTCTTCTATTCTATGATGATGTCTAACTTTTGTTGAATTCAATGTTACTGGTAGAACACAATTGCATACAAAACCTGCAACAAATAAAAAAAATAAATTATTATGAGTACTCTTTGATCTTCGCAATTGTAATCGGGAGAAAATTGAAACCATTTGACGGCAGAACTGATCCAAAATCAGATTAGTTATTCCATTGAATCGGATCCTGATCTTGAAAAATAAAAAAATTATTCTCATAACTTTTATTTAATTCTTTGAATTTAAATTTTTAATTAAGATAATTCTTTTGATTAATGATTTTTTGTTTGATTTATAAGTATTGACCATTTATTTAAATTAATACTACATTAAGGTTGGGTCCTTTAATATATATATATATATATATATATATATATATATATATATATATATATATATATATATATATATATATATATATATATATATATATATATATATATATATATATATATATTATTCAAATGATTAGAAATACTGAAATACATGTAAAACCCAAACCTACTTCCATTTTCACCCTATAATATTTAAACTCATTTTTTTTTTTTACAAAAACTATTTATTTCTTGATCTTTCTTCGAGAAAAAATGATTATTTGTTGACTACTTGACTTTTCCCAACTAAAATACCGCCATCATTTCACATTTATAGCAAATTAAAATACCAATAAATTGACCAAAATCAATAAAACGGCTCCATGTTTAAATTTTAAAATTTTTCAAATACTAAAAATAAAAAACAAAGCAAAAATTAAACTTAAAAAAAAAACATGACTTAATCCCAAAGAAGAAGAATTCTAATATTCTAGAATTCAATTCAATCTAAATCTACTTTTCAAATATAAATTATTAAAGAAAAAAGTGAAACTCATTAGTTACTTTCACCTAACCAATTATTAGTATCTTAGAGTGTAAACCAGTTGATCAAATCAATATCCAAACCAAGAAAAAGTATTGAGTAAGCATCATTGCAAAAACTACTTACCAATTCTAGCAAGACGATTAACCCAACTAGGTATAGAATTTCCAGTCAGCTTAACACAAGCATCATTGCAAAAATGGTTACAATTTTTTGTTATCAAATTGTAAGCATTTCCTTTGTACTCACCACCAAGTTTTTCCATCACTTCCCTCACTTGATCAAATTCTTTGTCCGTTTTCCCAATCAATATTGTTTTTCTAAATCTAAAACCTTCACACTTTTTTGGATCTCCTTCAAATATCCCGGTTGATTCATGCTCATGTGCCCCAAATGCATACTCCACACCATGAACTAAAAAACAAAGACAAAATTAAATATTTTATTTAATCTCAATTATCGAAAAAATTCACTTTTCAGATTCATTGAATAACTAATATATTAAACCAACGAAAATATTCTTCTAGATCGTAGATCTGAAGTGGGTTTGGATAAATTAGTAAGAATTAAGTTTTTTTTTTGTTTCGGAAAAATTAAGGTTAATGTTTTTTTGGGAGAAAATGACGAACCTTGAACGCCGGAATGGTAAACTCCGAGACCAAGCCAGTAAGCGTAACCGTTGAACGTTGTCAGATCGTACACGTTAAGATACACCGGCACCGATCCCGGAGCGGTGCCGTTTAGTGAAGCTTTTCCACAAAGTAACATTCTGCGGCGTCGTTTTGCTTCTACTTCTATTTCTTCATCATAGCCGGAACAGTTTTTTCTTTAAAGTTGTTCACTTTTCTCAAATGGGTATCTGAATTTACAGTAAAAAGAGGATGAGAATGAAAATTTGAGTGAGTGGTTTTGTTTTGGGTGCTACTGGGGCTTACCGGCGGCGAGTTTGCCGGTGGAATTATGTGAGCATGGTTTTGTGTGTAACTGTATTTATAAATTGAGGAACCTTTCATTTGTTCTGAAATTACTGTTTTGCCGTTAAACATGAGCTGGAATGGGATGTACGGTATGGTGTATTTTTATTTGTTATTTTGAAATTTTAAAATAAAAAGAAAGTTTGTTTTTTTAAAAAATAAAACAGTAACGTTTGCTAATAATTATAGGCTATGGTGGGGCACCCGGATTGTAAATGAGAGAATAGAAACACTTAAACTACATCATTAATGCATTATTTATAAATATACTGTATTTTATTTTATTTTTATAGAAAATGGATGATGCACAGGCCATATAAATTAATTCTATACTAAAGTAATATATTTTTATTGAATGATAGAGGAAAAAATTTTACATTGTCAAGGTATTTTTATTAAACTCATTTTTTAAGCAGGATTATTTATAAATATTTACAAACTTCTTAAGAATATTAGAATTGACTCTTTTAGATTTTAAAATTTATATGCATTTAAAATATAAATAATTTTTGGAGATTAGAAATAATTCTAAAAAAAAGATTTTAAAATAATCTGGAGATTGGAATCTGGACGAGTTTAAAAGATAACATCCAAATTGAAATTAGGATCACACAATTTTCAAACTAATATGGATTCTAAAATCTGAACTTGGTTCGGAGATTGGAATTTGATGCTTCTATTTAAATAATTTTCGTCTTTTCGTCTCCCTTCAATTTCCATTTTACACAAAATAGCAAAAACAATTAATACGAAGAAAGGATACTCATAAGTGATTATAGAAAAAACTTTTCTATTTTCAAGTGTTCTTATATCAATTACATTGAAACTTATCACTTCTTTGCTCCATTACATTCTACTTATTTGAAGCTTATTTTTATTACATTCATAAGTTTTTATGAATCTCACTTTGATCATTTAGTGCCAGAGAATGTACGACATGTATCATCTCTTCGTCAATGGTGTACGATATACAACTATATCCAATAATACAACTACATCTAATAATACAGCTACATCCAAAATCTCACATCCACTCATGACACTATATGTATAGGGAGATTCCACAAGGCTAACTTATCAAGAGATTTTAGAGGATAAGCAGGTGAGGAAAGAGCATGTTGTTGATATGTTACCAACATGTCATTGCATTGTGGCTATTGGGAAATATGATATAGCTAACAGCGCGTTTGTGGAAGGAAGACCTCAAATGGCCACTCTACATGTCATCTTAGTAGAAATAAGACATGTGTTGCAGTAACAATGACAGATGAAGAGCATGAGCGTCAGATATACTAAGTAGTGAGATTTTATTTTGTATATTTTAATATTTTTATATTATGATTTGTCCTTGGATTAGTTATGACATGGTGACATTTTGTATTTGACTTTTTGACATTTAGATATACTCAATAGTTCTTCTAATTTGATTTTATTATTAAATGTCAAATGCATATGATTTATTGTGAGATTGATTTATAAATGACTTATAATTCAAGTTTATTAAAAAATGTCAAATTTCATATATTTTACTATTAAATGGTGAAAAACACTAACGATAAATTTGAAAATTGAAATTCAGACCTATAATATGAAGATTGAAATCCAAACCAATTTTGTGACATAAACAAGGTTCCTTAGTCATGAAGTAATTTTGTTGAAGAATAGATGCATCTGGAGATTATAATATGAAGTAATTTTCTTCTTGAATTCTACTATTTCTTACAAATTATTTTGTATGAGCAATTAAGTTTCTAGTACAATTATAGTTAACTATAGAAATACACTAATTTATTGGAAAAAAGAAGGCCCTTTGTTTCAAGAGGCTCCACCACTAGTTGTTATTATGTTATTGTTATATAGATTATGTTTAGTGGAGTTTTGATCATAAAGGGAAGATAAGTGAGGGTCATCATTGGTTTTGAGGAAAATATGAGTGGGGTCTAAACTCTATTCATACGATAATGTGTTTATTTAGTTAATTAGTAGTTAACATATTGTTTTTTGGATTAAAGAATTAAGTTAAGAATTGTGACAGTGTTAAATTCATATTTAATGTATTCACTTTTTGGAATCTACCCTTCTATCCAAAGTCAAGTGAAGTGAAAAAAGAATGAAAAGATTAAAGACATTGACCTTAGATTAAGAGAATAGATAGTTAGGTTAGGTATCATTTTTAAGCTTTGGGTTGTAGCTATTGTTGATGATATTAATCATTCATATCATGATAAGACGTTAACCTTACCCTCACGTGGGTATGGTGGTAAATAATGAGACAAAATAATTCTAGTATATGGTTGAGATTGGTTACTTTGATTTCTAAACCAAAAAATGAAATATTTTACCTTTAGTTTTGGGACAAAAGAAGTTTTCATATCCTATTTGGATATTTTCATTTAGTTTGAGTTAATTAAGATACTCGTAAATTCACCTAGAAAAAATCTAGGTAACTCACCAAAATTGAAACATATATGTATTGATTGTATGAAAATTCTTCATCCATCTATATGTTTAAGTGCATGTAAATCTAATGTTTTTTATTTATCGGTATTATATACGAAACATGAAATATATGATTCAGAAGATGAACATTCTAAAAAGTTTTTGATTTAGAAATTGTATTCTTCAACAATTATAAATGAGATATTTGCACAATTAACACTTAAATGTTTACCTTAGTATTTAAGAGAAGTGAAGCTTATACAATTGTGAATGAGAGGAATATAGGCGATAATAATTTCAATGTTAACTTGTTTCTTGAGCAGCAAGGATTTTTACATAGAGATTCAATATAATTATTATTATTTGAGTGACAAGGATTCACGTGTGAGGATCCATCGTAATTTATTATCACTTGGACATAAAGGATGTTCCTTTGTGAGATTCCATCATAATTTATTGGCATTCAAGCTGTAAAGATTTCTACGTGAGGATCCATCGTAATCCATTATCACTTAGGCAACAAAAATTCTTATGTGAGCATCTAACATAACTTATTGCTACTTAGGCAATAAGAAATCATGCGCGAAAATTCAATATAATTTATTGTCACTTGGGCGATAAGGATTTCAACTTGAGGATTCAACGTAACTCATTGCCACTTGGGAGACAAAGATTCTTCTATAACGATCAAACATTCAATCATTATGTCTTTCAATATTGGACCAAAGGTCTCCTCAATTTCATAAAGAAAAGCAAGGCGTCTCATTATAAATATTTATGTATGTAGGGAAAAAGAGTGTCATCCATTAAACGAACAGTGTTTTCAAAATAAATTACACAATCAATAGAAACAATACCTTGCCATAACTAACCAAACTGATAACTTAACCAAGCAAAAAATGACACTAAACCCAACAAACTCTTTCGATTCTGCCTGACATCCTTACCTGTAGGGACGGATCTAGAGCAAAGTCATTAATTTTTTTTTCCTTTAATGCTATTAACATATAATATTTTGAACCCTAATTAATTACTGTTGTAATTAGGGTGCCTTAAAATAAAATATAAACGGTTTCTATATGATCAAGAAACACACAATGACAAAGAAAACAAGGGAAAACAACAAGAATTGGTTATAAACTGCTATTCTTTCCTTTCTCTTTCAAACAAGATTACAAGTATACAAGAATAACAAATAACCCCTCTCTCTTGAATTACGATTTTATCTTTCTATGTTTTCTTATCCAAGATGAGAGACTAACATGCTATTTATAAGAAAATTAGCACACTAACCTAATGAAATTTTTACCAATTATCCATTACAAGCTAACTTAAAAAATTGGGCTTACAAGCAAGTTCCAATTTAACATGCTAACAAACCTAACAATATTGACGAATGCATGTTAGAACAAACTTGACTACAATACACATTACTCCCGAACAGATTTCGATCATACTAGAGTTCAATCCAATATCCCACAAATCTCCACCTTGGATCTAACTCTATAACATCAAGAAACTAGCTTTCTTCATGCAGCTTTATCAACTGCATATAGTGGAAAAACTTCGAAACAGCCTCTGCCGAAAACACCTTCTTCAATCCATCACTAACCAACATGCATCTAACCCTTTTAAGGATTGTTCGATTGAATCTCTCAATTAATGCATTTCGTTGAGGGGTACCTGCTATAGTCTCATGCCTTGCAATCCCATACTCAACACAGTAATTGTCGAATGCTTCGTTGCAGAACTCAAGGTCATTGTCAGTTCTCAACCTCTTAACCTTTCTGACAGTTTGAGTGTCGACCAGAACCATCCAACTTTTGAAATTTTCAAAAGTTTCATCCTTCGTCTCTGAATGAATACCCATAGTAAGTGAACAAATATTAAATTTTTATATAATAAATGCTATTTTTTAATTATTAAAATTTTAGGTGAATTGAATTTCTAGAACTCGTTAAAGTTATGATGGACTTCAAACTTCAAGAATATATTTGATAGTCATTAAATATTTTTTAGAATATGAAAATTAATAAAGAATAAATGTAATTTTTATTAAAAAATCATGTAACTTAAATTTATTTTTCATTATAAGCATGTATTATGTAATATTTATAATATTTTTCAATCAAAATATTTATATAATATTTTTTTGCCCAACTAACTGAAATTTCTAGCTCCTCTAAAATCGTGCAATAAGCGCTTCTTTTTCTAAAGGTCCTCACTTTTTTTCCTTGAGGCTCTGCTTTTGGCTTCACATCCACAACATTTACTTTTCTGCATTTGACTGTTAAACGTGAGTCACAATCATAGTTGCCTTATTCGGCCTCAAGTTGTCTATATAACACCTTTGGACGGTCTTCTAATCACCTTATACAACCCAAATATACTAGTTCACGCTTTCCTCTGTACCGAATACGGGTTTTAGGGTGATCTCTTGTGATTTGAGTAGAAACGGAAAGCACTTACCGTATAGTGGCAGAGCGAGTGACTCTAGATCCTGCCAATATGAAAGATTTAAAGGTAAAAGATTTAGAAAGTTGAAAATCAGAGTTGATTTACTACCAGAGTAAAGAGAAAATAGATGATATGTAGTTCAATATCAAGAAATATGATACGCTAGGCTGAAAAGATTTGAATCGGTGAATGAAAACATGAGTTTTCAATAGTGGAAAATATGAGAATCAGAAGTCGATTCCCATAGACTGTGACATTGTTCTGTTATGAAACCAAAATTAATCTGAGGTCGGAGGTCGCGAGATGCAATAGTAGACTTGAACTGAAGACAAATGAAAATTTAAAGGTTATGTGGAGTGCCTTTTAACGTTATGCATTAAATGGTCCGATTGAAGTGGATGTGAAGATTGCAAGATCCGTTGAAGATATTATCAATATGTTACAATGTTCTTAGCTACCTGTTTCTAACGATATGTAATGTAAATTCATATTAACGATTATCTATGTAATATTAAGTGTTTTAATTTAATTTAATGTCATATTATTTTTGTTTCTAGATCTTACTTATATTGTCTCTATTTCTGATTTGAAATATCAATGCCATGTTTAAATATGTATCTCTGAAATATATCAAATAAATTTTTAAAGATGTAACTTCGAATTAAAATTAAATATAATAGAGATAACTCACTCATTTGGTTCAATTTTGTGAAAAATAAATGAATTTAAAAATGCATCTTCCAATTCTAAAATCATTTTTAAATTTTCACCAAAAAATTTGTGAGAATGTGTATATAGGTGAAAAAAATCTCCTTTTTAATATATTAATAAAATTTTGGGTTGAATCATCACATTTTTGAAAAAGAACTTTCCACCCCCCAATATTACTTTAGCTATACACATGAAAACAATCATGAGTTTGTGTCATCTCAAATATTTTCTATTTATTTATGGGAGAAAGGTTTTCTCAAAAATATATTTGGAATGATCTTACCAAAAAGAAATAATTTGTAATGTTAGGATTTAGTAAATAATACAGATTATTCATCTATGTTGCTTATTCAAACATGCTTTAGGTAACAAACTTCTCTTCACCCTTCGTTAAGTTGTTTATTCAAACACTCTAGTTTATGCATTTGTGCATCAAATAGTTATTTAGTTAATTCCGTAGTCATTTTATTTGATAAATCTTTATTAAATCATCAAAATATTTCTTTTATCAATTGACTAATCTATAAAAATTATGATTATTGAAACGCTATATAATTTGAAGGAAAAAAAATGAAATTAAAGAATGTAACTAACTTCATATGTCATTGTCACCAGACTTATCATGTATTTCATACCCTTTTTTTTCTTCCTCTTTTTGGTGTTCACCCTCTTTCTTAAGGAAAATGAGCCACAGTAATTCAGAGTTTTGTCATAGAGGTCACAAATCTAACCAAGCCTTGTTTTCACCTAGAATCAAACTTAATCTTTCCTTTTCCATGAATGGATTCCACAGAAAACTGAATCTGTAAGCATCCTACAACAACTAATGTCCATGGACTCTATTGTTGATTGAAGGTACCCTGTAGGACGAACTGGATTATGAAAGATCTCCCTCTACAATAAAAGAGAAGAACTCATTGAGACAATGAATAACTTCTTGGTTTCTCATGGATTGCAGAAGAATCACTATCTTTGATTATGAATGTGCAATGAAACAAAACAACATAGAGCAGAAAATACTAACATTTCAATGATAGGTGAATTATGTATCTTTGGAGGACAATCTATCCTTGGAGGACAAGCTTCGGCAACGCTAGTTCTTCTTCCTCTACAAAATAGAAGAGCAAAACTCATCAACTACGGCAAGAGGTAAATCAAGAAACAAGTATTCTGTAACTAGCTAAAAATATGATATGTTCTATTCAAAGAGAAAAAAAAAAGACTAGAAAAATCAATGAGAATCACATAAGGCGCAGAAGCTAAATGAGTTCAAAATCATTAAAAATGAAATACAGAACTTTCGTATTCTCTGCCTTACGCCGCTCTTCTCGGTTTTCGATTTAAACCACTTCCACTATAAAAGAGAGAAAGCACGTCATTCTTAAGTAATCAAATCTATTTTCACTCTCAGATCACTATTCATTCTCACTAACTTTCACTTTCTCGCTAACTTAGACGTCTAAGTATTATCCTAACCTTACAAATCAACTCTCTCGCTCACATCACTATTCATTCTCTCACTAACTTTCACTCTCTTGCTTCCATCACTATTCACTCCCTCGCTAACTTAGACGTCTAAGTATTATCCTAATCTTGCAAATCAACCTCTCTCCGTCTTACCAGAAGTTTACTCCAAAAATTAAAGAACCCAAAAAATTACCAAACTCTTGAAACATTTTGATTTTAAACATCCAAATTTCAATATAACTGAAAAAAAAAAAATCAGGAGCTTAGAAGCTACCTTGGAGGGAGAGCTTCTCCAAACCATCCAGGATACTGAATAACTTTTGGTTTATCACCGAGCTTATAAGAAACACCATCTTTGATTACGTATGTGCGGCGAGGCATAACAACTTCTTCAATAAATTTACAATTTTTAAAAAAATGAAAAACTGAAATCTCATTAATATAGGAACTACCAGAGAGATTAACCCTACGAAGTTTAGGAAGTGCTAATGAAAGAGAATTTATACCAAAGCCAACAATATCAATAATCTGATGAAAACTAAGATCAAGTTCTTCAAGAAAAGGAAAAGAATCAGCAATAATAATTAGGTCAGATTTAAAGATAGAAGCAACATGAGAACATATCAATGAGGTTAAAGTTTTGATCTTTCTACCCAAAACTCGCAACCCATTTGCGGGAATTGTGGGACGGTTAGAGATATTAATCGATTTGAGAGGTAATTGGAGAATGGCGATTTGGTAGAGAATCGCGTCGAGGTTACCGCGGAAGCGCGTGAGATCGATGGAGGTGAGATTGGGGAAGCGGCGGAGGAGACTAGGAACGAAAGGGGCGGTTTGAGTTGAGATTGTGAAATGGATTTTTTGACGGCCGGTTAACGCGAGTAACTGTTTTGAAACGGCGGAGAGAGATTGTAAGTGTAGGCAACGGTTGTTTCCGTCGTCATCGCCGTCGTTGAGGAGTGCGAAGATAGATTCCCAGCAATCATTTGGTAAAATAATTTCTTCTGCCATTGTTTTGTTTTTGTTAGTGATTGATTTAAGACTTGTACTAATTTTCTCTTTTTCTTCATTTATTAAAAGAGGGGTGTTTTTTTATCAATTTTTTTATTAAAAATCATTCATTTAAATTCTTTTCCTTTCTTTTTTTAATTTAAATAAGTAATTTTACATATAATTTTCATGTTAGTAGCACCGCAACCCATGTACTTAAATCAATATTTAAGGGCTTTGAATTGGTCTCGAGTTTGAAAGTTTACATGGGGAAAAGTTTCTTGTTTGGAATTAGTGTTGGTGATTACTACATAAAGGTGGCAGAGCAGTTCCTAACTTGTAAGATTGGTTCGGTGCCGTTTAAATTCTTGGGCCTTAGAGTTGGCAACAATCATAAAAGGATTTCGTTTTGGAAGCCGGGAATGATTGTTTCAAAACTAGGTTAGCTCCATGAAAAAGGATATTTTTGTCCCCTGCAGGAAGAGTGACATTAATCAACTCGATTTTGACAAATTTGTCGATCCACCATTTGTTATTCTTCAAGGCACCAAGAAAAAGTGTTCAATGTGTTGATTTCTATCCAGAGAAACTTTCTTTGGCATGGAGCGAATGAAAGGAAATGATTGGCTTGGGTAAGTTGGGATGCTATGTGCAAAACCAAGGAGGATGAAGGACTTGGTTTGAAAGATTTAAGAATATTCAATACGGCGCTGTTGGGTAAGTGGTTGTGGCGGTTTCTTACAGAAGACGATGCTATTTGGAATGGTATTTTGCGTGTTAAATATGGTGATCTTGCGTTGAATATTTTGTCTAGAGCGAACAATCTCAGGATTCCTCATGCTCCGTTATGGTGGAAGGATGTGATGAGAATCAATATTGATAATGAAGTTGTTCAATTTGAGGAGTTGATTACAATCAGATTAGGTGACAGTGCGAAAACATCATTCTGGTCCGCAAGATGGGTGGGCTGCACAACTTTGCATGAATAATTTCCTAGTCTGTTTTCATTATCTGATGCGCGTGACTGTTTGGTGATTTGTAGCATATAGGTGGTGGTTTGTTGGTGTAAATGGTGAACTAGAAATCAAATTATTTTCAATGGTGATGTAGGCGACCTGAAGTCGATAATGGTGGGAATTTTATATTTCTCTTGGTGGTGGATATCAAAACTATCTAAAGATAGAATCTCTTATACTTTTATGATTGGTATAAGCAACCATTATATTTCATGTAATTGTAGGTATCGTCCGATATCGAATAGATATTTGTATTGTGAGTTGGAATATTCCTAGAACCCAAATATATTCAATATATCTTTGGCTTATAAAAAAATATATGCACTTAAATATTCTGAGTGTTGTAAAAAAATCATCATTTTTATTACTTTTCAATAGATAAATTTGTTTTTTTTTTCTCTATTTGTATGTGTTAATATTTATGTCTCATAATAGTGATACAATCTTTGTACCAAAACCCACTGATAGCTTAGACAAAAAAAAATCTGTAAATTAAAGTATGAGTAAGTTATATGAAAATGTGAGAACGAATAAGAATAAATAAGTTATATGAAAATGTGAGAATAAATAAGAATTATTACATTTAAAAAGGAAATGCTGAGATAAATTCTTGATTTTTACTAAATCATGTGTCATTAAGAAAAAAAATCATTAAAAATATCTTTTAATCTCAACATTTCATTTTTAAATCTGATGATTTTAAAATCCACCATTAAAGTCTTTCACTTGGCCAACAGTTTTCGCCTAGGATTTTAAAGCATCAAAATGCTTGCTTCCATTTTCTCCCCATTGAGAGTTGTTTGGTTTGAGCGGTTGCGATAACATATTCGAATAAGGTATTTGCTAAGTTTTAAAAAGATGTTGAAAGATTAGAGATTTGAACTTAAATGGTTGTTCACGGTGTTACATGAAATGAACTTTGATCTTCCTAAATTAAAGTATTGAATTTGTCATATACAAGTGTTCAAAGAGAAGTTCTAAATTTTTGCAAATGTTACTAAAAAGTTGCGATGATGTGACAAAGGAGAGAATTGAGCACGTGTTAAAGAATTACATGCAGTTTAAAGAGATCAATTTGAAAAACAAAGAAGGTTATATGTGCAATTCGTTCAGTGCAAAGTTCATATCATTTAGTTTTACTTATGAAATTGATGATGAAACACTTTATTTGAATCGGCCTACATTGATATTTGTGTACATTGATATTTGTGTAGTTTATTTGTTATAATGTGAACCTCTCTCTATGCTATTTTTCTAATCGTTCTAAAGCATATAAGGCAAAAACACTAGTAGAAATATTGTATTTAGCCTCGGCCATTTTCCGACACTATAAGGTAAAAAACCGCCGCTACTAGTCAATTAGCCTCGGCGTAGCGTCGGTGTCAGGGATAGGCTAAAACGATCGAAGCTAACATTTAGCTTCGGCCAAAAAGAGCTGTGTCTACAGTAGCCTCGGTCTAGCCGTGTCTACTTTAGCCTCGGTTTAGCCGTGTCTACATTAGTCTCGGTGAAGCCGTGTCAAAAAACAAAAAATAGCCTGGGCCTGACCGAGGCTAAAGTCAAACTCCATACATAATATTTAGCCTTGGTCCTGATCGAGGCTAAAGGACATTTTGCCTCGACTTTTTCGAGGCTAAATTCAAACTTTATAAGTCAACAAAAGGTATTAAACAGGTCTTGTCTACTTGCCCTGCAAGACACCAAAAGGTATTAGAATTTGACTACAAATAAATAGAGATTAGAAAATATAATGTTTGGTGAATAATATGGAATTGTTTTCTGATTAAAAACAGTTTGACTTACTGTTTGCCGCCGAGATTCCAAAACATTGTTCCAAACATCAAGGCTATGAATGTGGTGAAGAAAAACCTCACAGTAGTGTATGGTGGATTACGCCAATATGACCAACGTTGCTTCCATAAGCAAGCCTGGCATTGGACCAAGAACGACTGCAAGAATTGTGTAGGGAAATGAAGATCATTTGAACCAGGAGCAGGTTGGCCAAGTTCTTGTATAAGTTGCTTATTTCTCCTGAAGAGCCATACAAAACAGTTTAAGCATGTTACAAACATGATAGGAATAGCAACTATAGTTAATAGATTCATATCCATATGCACTAGTGTACCTGTATAGATCTGAATTTTTGTACAAGTCAGTAAAACCAACACCCAAATTAAATTCTTGTGCTGTAGTTGTAACTTCCAACATCCATGTTGCTGGATTATATCCGTCTTTGATCTTACTCACCCCTTCAATACTCTGGGCAAAGAAATTTATTTGAAAACTTTAGTAACTAATTACAATCAAGAAATGGAGACATTCACTTGAGTAAATTTTATAGTAAAGTGGGATCCTACCTCGAAATACTTGACCAAATGAACAGAATGACGACCAAGTGGTCCAATGTATATTTCTTGCCCTCCACGCTTCATAAGGAATAGCTAGAATTGCATATGAATAATATGTCAGATTCAAGTATAATAGAGAGGAAAAAAACTATAAAAGGTAACTTCATTTGTCATTAGTATTTATTTGTTATCACCGTTCACTACATACCTCATCAAATGCTTCAAATATGTCAATACTAGGCTGATGGATGGTACACACGACTGTTCTTCCTGTGTCCACTGTGTTCCTTACAGTTCTCATAACAATTGCAGCAGCTCTAGCATCTAAACCAGAAGTAGGCTCATCCATGAAAATTATAGATGGATTAGCCACTAGTTCGACTGCAATAGTAAGTCTCTTGCGCTGTTCAGTTGAGAGACCACTCACGCCAGGCAAACCAACCAGGGAGTTCCTCAACGGGTTCAGCTCCACGAGGTCCATGACTTCATCAGTAAACATCTGCAATCATTTGTAATGTCCTTAAAGTCAGAACAATCAACCTCAAATAGATTAGGAGAAATGAAACCTAAAATGGCATAGTTCGTATTAACTGACCTTTCTGGTCTTGGAATCAACTCCCGAAGGTAAACGAAGCCATGCTGAGTAAAGCAGGGACTCATAAACTGTTACATGAGGTGAATGGATATCGTTCTGCTCACAGTAGCCAGAGATTCTAGCAAATGTTTCCTGCTTTTTCGGGTAACCAGAAACCTTGATGTCTCCATCAATATGTCCACCTGTTTTCCTACCAGCCAGAACATCCATCAGAGTTGTCTTTCCGGCTCCACTTACACCCATCAAATCTGTGAGAACACCAGGCCTGAATGCGCCATTAACACCCTTCAAAAGTACTAATCTGTCCTCTGTAACACCTTGTTCCTTCATTTCCTGTCAGATGAAATTGGAGTTAAGTTAGAAAAATTCTTTTGGTCTCACTAAACATAAGTCTAGTTAAATATCTAAATGCCGAATATATCTCTTTGTGTGAATCTTACCGCTGGCATATCAACAGAGTATACAATGTCATCAAAAGTGATAGAATGTGGTTCAAATGGAAGAACCATGCCTTTCTTCTTTCCATGGCTGGACTCTAACAGAATCTCCTCTTCCTGAACTTTCTGAAAGACAACAGAAAAAATATTCAGGAACTAAACTATATGACAGACTAACATATGTTTGTTTCATAAGGGATATGCATATAATCAAGAAAGCTCACCTCTGCGTGGTAATTCAACTTCTTGTACGGTCCTATCATTAGAAGAATCATCTTCTGAATCATCAGGTATTGTTGCTTGAGGCTTATCAAATGGGCCTAGTACAGCGAGAGCCACACCAAACATCAAGTTGAAAAGGAACACAAATCCAGCCAATCCCGCGATGGTATCAATCAAAATGCAATCAAAAACTCATGACAAAATCAAATTAAAACTAAAGGGCAAATATTGAAGACAAGTCCATATCCTTCCAAAACAAGTTCCAAACAACATTGAAGCAGGATAATCTGAAAAAGGAAAATCTCACCAACAACATTTTGACTCGTCTTGAATCGCAGAATATTACCAAACATTTTTTCGTTAATTGTGAAAACAATTCTAATGGACATGGGAGATTCGGAACCGAAACAGGAGCAGTCCAACTTCCTACAGAACAAACAACCATTATAGCAGGACCTTTAGAAGGATTTAATTTGAATACTTGCTTTGAGGATTAGGAGATAATCGCGTAAGGACAACTTCAGGCTCTCTTCCAAAACCTGCGGCAGGGGAAAGATTTCCGGTCTCAACTTTTCGAACTAAGTCAAAGAAGAACAGATAATACGAAAGCGATTACAACATTGCGTACCTGTCAAAGACACCCAGTTTTCACCGTGAATGATGGCAGAAAGTAGATGCTGAGGGTCGGCACGCTTCCTTTTGACGGCATTTCAAAGCAGCAACCCTGTCGCTTTACACACCATCGCGGGAGTATCAGCATCCGTTTTTGTTTCCAAAAGCATGCCGCATCTCCAGCACACCTAACTGTCATCAAACCAATGAATTTGAGCTGAACAAAACCTACAAATAGTAGTCATTAGCACACGACGGAAGTTCAGAACAGGCAACGGATTTTCAAAAGAATTGTGGAATATGAAGGTCTCTATACCTTGTCAGTTTTGCCGGTTTCGCCGTAGAAAAAATTATGTACCTCATGGAAGCTTTAAGGTCAAGCAACTTCCAACTTTCTCTTATTCTGTTGAAGATGTGTGGAATAAGCCAAGAAGATTAAACGGAGCCCCAGCTGTAAGTCTAACATCAAGCAACACGAGCCTTCTGACCTGTCAAACACAAACCAGACAACAACTTAACTTAATCAAGCGTTTATGTATAAATTATTTCTATGACAAAAAATTAAATAAAGTCAAATTGTTTTTATATAAACTTTTCTAGAGAGCTGATGAATATAAGCTGAAAATGACTTATGGCCATGTCATAAACTGTTTTCATAATCTCTCCCAAACAGGCTAAACAAACTCAATTTAATCAATCCAAACAGGCCCTGATGTTTACTCTGCTTAGCCTCACTGTCGGAGACATCTTTGCCAGCCTTTTGGCCTTTTTGCCAACAACATGGGCAATTATACAGGTACTTAAGTCTCTTTATTCATTCCCGTAATGCAAATACGAATGTAAAATCACTTGTTTCTAACGGGTTTACTTATGAAATTGATGATGAAACACTTTATTTGAATCAGCCTGATATTTGTGTAGTTTATTTGTTATAATGTGAACCTCTCTCTATGCTATTTTTCTAATCGTTCTAAAGCATATTTCTTATAAATTTAATAGAGTGCAAAATATTGTTTCATCTTTTTCACAATGCGGATTGTATTATCAGGTCCTACAAACATCCAATTGACACTTGAATATTGTTTGTTCCAGCTTTTCATATTAGAGTTGTATTATTAGATCCTACAAACATCCATGGAGTCATTTCGAAACAGATTATGAAAAACCTCCAAAATCTGTCTACCAAACTAGATTAAAACTACAAAATTAAATATGCAGCATATTTAAACATCTCGACCGATAGGCAATAACGATAAGTAATCAAGTCCATTAAAGATTAATTGGTAACATCTACTATTCCAATCCAAATCCTAAATTCTAATTTTGAACACTAAATTAGATCATAACAAAATACATAATAGGATTTTGAATTATTCAATTTATAAAATAATATCAACACACAACCATAGCAAAATATTCACAATATGCAATTTGAATCAAGATAGAAATCAAGCTTCCAACTAAAGAAGGCAGCTAAATCCACCTATATCTACATAATTGAATGGTTAATTAGTTCAGTTCAGAAAACAATGTTGTTCTGATATCAAATCACATTATAACACCGAATTGCTTACATTATATAAAAATGGAAATTTCTCAAACAAGTTAACCACAAAAACGTGTTACAAATGATAACAGCTAGCAAATAAGGCATCCTTGAAGCTTGAAAAGTTTCTTCTCTGCGTTGCTTAAAATACAACCAGGTGGTGCTGTTATTTTTGTCAACTTGATTGTTGATTGTTTCGGTCATTGGTTGGATTTGGAAAGATTAACTATTTAACTCAACAGTCAACTTGATTTCTATTTTGCTATGGATTGTTGTTGATATTATTCTACAAATTGAGATATTAATTATCCTCTTAATTTAGTTGGATACTCAAGAAAATATTATGTTTTACTTTTTCATATCATTGGTTTCTGGATCTAATTTGTTAAGGATTAGAAGTTAGTATGAATGTTTTCGTACATAGTGGAAACCTCTGTTTTATCATATAGACATGGCATACAGTATGGTGGAAACAAAATCATACTTAAACTAAGATATGAGAATAGTTTAAAGAAAATGAATAGTATTTCTAATATGCATGTTTGATTTCCTTTATTGTTCATTGTGTTGCATAATGATGTCCCATATATAGCATTGTAACCTCGTAATAAGTCATAACCAACCATACCGATAAAATGTGAACATCATAACTTCAAAGTAAAACCTTCTCTTTAGGACTAATAATAGATAACATACTCAAATTTTGTGCTGATTTCGAATTAGTGAAATTACTATTTGTTCTTAATTTAACTATTTTGAAATAATCACAATATTATAGAGAAATTTGAATTTGTCATCAGTTAGCAGTCATAAGGATAAGGTTATGTTTCAAGTTATGATAATGTTCACTTTTCTTGGCATGGTTGGGTAGGCCTTAGGAAGCGACAATACAACTCTGGAGAAGGAGAGCCATGGAATCCCACAATGCTTCTGCTGCACTATGATTCACGGACGCAAACATAAACATCACAGAGAACTGACACTAATGCAAAGATATGAGAATATGATTACGCGTGTCAGTGTTATATATATATATATATAACTGAGAATGACACATACTCCAATTACAACACTAAAACTATATACCATTGGTATAACCTGCATTAATAGCTAGCAAAACTTTAGTTCAGAAGCCCCAGTCTAACCTCAACCACCAGTTCCATACATGCATGCATTTTGAATCACGTCCTTTATTTCATCCTACATCATCCATTTTGTTTCATGAATGCTCAATCACTCCCACCTTCGGCATCATGTATACTAATACAAATGATTAAAATTTAAAATTGAAAACAGCTCTAAGGATAGGCCACAGCAGACCGAAATGGCAGTGCGATTAACCTGCAGGCTGCAGTAGATCGTAACAATAGTGTGGATAGGCCGCACCAGGCTGAAAAATCTCCCTGCACTAGAACAAACCAGAAACAGCAAACTCGACCCGCTGCTGCAGAGCATACCCACCTCGACCACACTCCCCGTAACCAGACTGCAGCAGAAACCCACGACTAAACTGCACGGTGCCTCATACTACACCTCAAAGTGAAACACTGTCTCTTAAGCTAATTAAGGTATAATAATATAAGCTCAAACCATATGAAAATGTTCACAGCTTGGAAGCAGAATCAAAACAGAAGTCAAGTTGACTGCTAAACTATATTGTTATCTTTCCAATCCAACCAAAGACAACAACATCCAGATATAGCTAAGAAATCCAAAGGTCAGTTAAGCCATTGATGTTTTGGGATATTTCTTACATATTTCAATATAAGAAAATGGGTATGACACAATTCTTATCCAAGTAATATAATTCAAGAGTAAAGAAAAACATCAAAATTTTAAACTTTATAGAAAAATCTAAAACTATATTTCAATGATTATCATCAACAAACGATTAAATACATATTTGTAAATTGTTATTCTTAAAAAAAAGTAATTTGTTATAGAAACAAATCTAAAAACAGAATTAAAACTTTAGAAAACAAGATATTGATAACTAGGTGAGAAGAGTTTTCTCTTTGATAAAATCATTGGCACAACATCAGAAGCATGTTCATTTGTCATATTTAAGTGATAAATGTAAAAGTCTACAACAACTCTTCAAGATCTGATAGAGTGTTTTGTCATCGACAATTGTATTCGACAAATTCAACACCGCCAGTTGAGGAACTACAAAGTTCATTTTAAGTCTGGTCACTTTATCACAATGGGCCAAGTTCAAATGTCTAAGCTTAGAACATCTACTTAGAACTTGACAAATATTTTTTCAGTTATGCGATAGCAATATCTTAAATCAAGATGCTGCAAATTAGGGAAAATGAAAGAAACATTATAATGTCTTTATTTTTTATTAAGGAATTGTGACCCAAACTTAAAAACTTTAAGTGAGGGTTTACGTCAAAATCCTTAAAAGAAATCAGAATTCTCTGCACTCTCTCTTCAAATGCCTTCCATTGTAATCTTAGTAAGTGAATGATAGTTCCTAATAAGTGCAAACAAGATAGATTTTGTGAGATTCAAACAATTACAATGTTTTATAGAGACCAACCCACCAAAAAAACATAGATATCTGAGCAATATGATGGTTGTTTAAAAAATCAGCTTGAGTGTTCACCTAAACTACCACCAAATTTTAGGCTTTTCTATCTAACAATATAATTTTAAAATTTTTTATATAAATTAAAATTTTCATTTTTTAATTAAATAATCTATTTTGCATGTCTTTGTATCTCTGATAGGCCGGTATAATGCAATTGAAGGTTTAAGGTAGAATTTGAATAAAGTATTTTTAAAATTAAAAATATATATTAAAATTTGTATTAATTTATGTTTAAATTAATTAATTAACAATTAAGCTCTTAAACTTTTTAATTTAAATGACCTTTTATTTAGATAAATATAATTAAAGTTAAAATTCATAAAACAGAATTCCATCAATAATATTTTTAGCCATCTCTTTTCTTCTTCACTCTTAATTTTCTCTTTTCTTCTTGCCTTAAATAGAATGGTTTGAAAGGTTAATTTTTATCCAAATCACCGTTAAATTATTTATTTATTTAAATAAATATATTTTTATTTTATTTATGGGTATAATAGATTTTGTTTTAATAAATTAAATTTTGAAATCTATGAATTAATATATATATATATATATATATATATATTCAATGTTTCCAACCTAACTCCTAATGACGTAACCCTAAATCTGTCCATCCTTAATCGCACTGCTACCATTATTGTGGTCGCCGGAGTAACAAGTACCGGAAAACATAATGGCGGCGGAAGATCTATATTTACCTGATGACTGTTGGGAATGTGTTTTCAAATTCCTCAACAACCATGAAGACGACAAATACAACCGCTACCTCAACCCTCTCTCCCTAGTTTCTAAACAGTTCCTCTCCATCACCAACCGTCTCCGATTCTCCGCCGCTGTTGATTCAAAAATACTCCCGTTCATCCATCTTCTATTTCAGAGATTTCCCAATATCACATCCCTCAAACTCAACCGTTCCTTCTACAGTGATGGCGACGCGATTCTTCATCAAATCTCCGGTTTCTCTTTGAAACTCAAATCCCTCGATCTCTCCGGCCAAAACATCATTCCTGCAGATGGGTTGCGAGCTTTCTCTGAAAATGTTACAACTTTGACATCTCTCAATTGTTCCCAGATGAATTCTATAAAGAGCTCTGACATGGTACTAATTGCCGATTGTTTTCCTTTGCTCGAAGAACTCAATCTCGGTAGATTTGCAATATTGAACTCTAAAGATAGCTTCATTGATGGGATAAATACTCTTTCATTGGCACTTTCCAAACTTGGCAAGATTAATCTCACTGGTCATCGATACATGACCGACGAATGTCTTTTCCACTTGTTCTACAACTGCAAGTTTCTTCAAGAGGCGATCATATATGGTTGTCTTAACATCACCAATGCTGGTATTGTTTCTGCTCTCCGTGAGAGACCAAATTTTAGATCTTTACATTTTACCAATAAAACAGACAATTGCTCAAATTTGTTTGCCATCCTTAGGAGCTGTCCTTCACTTAGCAATATCAAAATGGAATACCCATATACATATTGGTGGAAAAGGAGCGCGGATAATTCTAATTCTTTAATGGTTCTAAGCCCTCAATTAGAGACTCTATGTTTGGCTGGCAATAAATGGCTAACTGATGAAAGCGTTACAATATTTGCTTCCATTTTCCCCAATCTGCAACAACTTGATTTAAGTTATTGCGATAATATATCTCAAGGTATTTGTCAAGTACTAAAGAAATGTCGTAAAATTAGGTATTTGAACTTATCCCACTGTTTAAATGTGAAGTTCCTTGGAATGAACTTTGAAGCTCCAAAATTGGAGGTGTTAAACTTGTCATGTACGAGAGTTAATAATGCACAACTCTATATCATCTCAAAGAGTTGCCGCGGGCTTTTGCAACTCTCACTTGAACATTGTTATTATGTCTCGAATTCGGGACCAAAGCATGTGGTCGAAAACTGCCTACAATTAAGAGAGATTAATTTGACAAGCTGCGACAAAGTTCATCCTAAGGTTGTTGCTTCAATGATATTTTCAAGGCCAACTTTGAAAAAGATTATTGTTCCACCTCGATATCGCTTCAATTGTGGAAAGATGGAACGCTACAGTCATGGATGTCTTCTTTGCTAGTATTATGAAACAGTTCTCAACTCTTAAATGTAAGATGTTTTCTGTTTTTAAATTCACTTATTTAAGAAATTACTTCAAAAAAGTTATGTTTATGATCATAAATACTTTTTTTATAATTGTTCAAGTTTTTATGTAATTCTTTAATAATGAGAAACTAAAAGCTTACTTCATATGATACTCGGTAGTAGTATAGATATTTATTCTTTCATATGATACTCGGTAGTAGTATAGATATTTATTATTTAAGCTCTTTGTTTAGAACTACTATTACTACTTTGTAAGGTTCCAACTTCTAATGAGTTGCGGCTTTTAGTTTTGACTTATGAAATTACAATCATATGATAATGTAATTTAGAGTTGGCAGGTCTGCGTAGGAATCAACCTGCAGCTTTTCTTGTGCTTTATTTGAAATGATTTAACATTGTAAATGTGTAGGTGTTGGTTATGTTGGGGATCCATTTTTGACTATGCATATTTGGAAATGGGTTATGTCTCACATCTTTTAGTTACTTGTTGGTTTTCATTTTTCTATATTTATATGCATGTTAAATGGTCTAATTCACTCAATTTCAAATTTGATTTGGAATGGCAATGCTCGATTTAGGTAGGATACAGTATCTATTCTCATATCTATGATTTGAAAAAAATCTCCGTGTTTAAGTCCATATCCACTTGGGTATCAAAGTTAGTACTTGTATCCGTGGTCTATGGATATGTAAGTACTTGTGCTCGTGTCCCACACTTTTTTTAATATTAAATATATCAATTATAAAATATCATATAATTTTAAGTTTTTAAAAATATTAAAAAAATTTCAAACAATTTATTGTTAAAATAAACAAACACTTATATTAAATATGTAATGATTTAACATTGATATACATTTTATAATTGTTAGATATACATTTTTATATAATAATATAAAAAATACACGCATATATACGTAAGAGAAGTTTATTCGGTCTGAATTTATATATAATAATTTATGATTAATAGACATTTATTTTATAATTAAATAAATCATTTTAAATTTTACATTTGTATCTAAATACATTTATATCACATAAAAAAAAGCAGTTTAAAATAAACTCTAAACTATTTCGAAAATGCACTTCTATATGAACCCATTCAAAATTCAGAAGGGATCCGAATTCAACGTAACTTTTTCAACTCTAAACCTTATTGTCACAGCTCCAGCAACAGATTCTGCAAAATGATTAGCTATAAAGGATTTTGTTGTGCCATTTATCCGCATCAGTTCTTTTGCTGTAGCAAAGTAGTATCTCTGCATGAAAAAAAATAGTTAGACTTATCAACAAGCACATTTTAAATCTATGAAAGATTACTAGAATGTATTAATGTTAAAATAGAACACCAAATCATCACTACAATTCAATTCAGATAATGTGTTTATTACCTGCAAGCGCAGTACAAAATAAATCATCGGTATGGAGACAAACAAGACTTGCCAAGTAACTACTGCTAAAACAGTTAGATTTGTATAACAAATCGTAGTAGCTACCACAACAACAAGAATGCCAAATGGAACATCAAGATCAACAATGCTAAGATCAGAAGAGACCTAAACAACCAAATAACAGTCAAAACATAAGTATTTGTGTTCCCTTTCATTGCGTTAAACTTCGATGAAAAACAGAAAATAAATAATGTTTAGCATGCTAACCCTACTGAGTATCCGTCCCAAAGGTGTGGAATCATAAAACGACATAGGTGCACGAAAAAGGGAGTTTAGTAGCTGTAAAAACAAAGACTTCGAAGAATGAAGACCTAGAGCAACTGTAAGAAGACTTCTCATGAATAAGAACACTGTTGAAGTAACTAGAATCAATCTCAGAGTGCTGACTTTAGGATTGTCAATATTAGCAGCCATCCACGAGTTTTGCAATATCTGACCAATATTAGCAGCCATCCCTGAGCCAATCTCTCCACAAATCGCGACCTTTTGTCCAGAGCTGACTTCCAAGTTTATATTTCTCAAAGTTGACTTTGTTACATTACTATCTTCCCATGAAAATTCAGCAGACTTGATTGAAATTGATTCCCTTATATTGCCATCAGATAATCTATTCCTAACACTTTCACTCTGTAGTTCAGGTGCCTCGAGGAATTTTGAAATCCGAGTGAATGCAACTTTTGCCTGAATGACCACCCCAATAACATCGGGAATGGATCTAATCGAATCTTGAACAAGGCGTAATGTTGCCACGAAAGTGAAAACATTATTCGCATGCAAAGGAACATTAAGAAAATAACACGCTCCAAACGTAGCAGCCGAGACCAAACCAAGTGATGACCAAAAGAGAAATGAGTTGTATGCCCTTCTCAATTGCACTGCGGACAACCATTTAAGCTCTTCATTTCTTAATACTTCTATAGAATTCTTAAAGCTGGTTTCCCAAGCATACAACTTCTGTCATATATATATAATGTGCATCACAGTTTGTAACACATACTTGACTACTTAGGAAAGTACCAAGACTATTCTTCTGTTATATATATAATGTGCATCACAGTTTGTAACACATAACTTGACTCATAGTATCTTTTCATCCAAAACTAACTCTAACCTGTTTTCGCATCAGCTAGTTTTCACACAAAATAACCCAATGTTGTTTAACAATCAAGCCCAACTAACATTCAACATGTAGCACTAATTCCTAATAGGTTTTAAACTAAAAGTTAATTCATAGTTATAACAGTTTAACCTTTATATGCAGACGCAGTAATAAATTTCACCAATCCAAACTTACTAGCCAATTCACATTTCAACATTCAACACAACTAACACCATACTTAGATTAGTTTCTAAATTCACATATTAAGTTCCAAATTAAATAACACATTATCACCAGCTAGCATTTAACTGATCCAATAACATAACAGGTTTTAAGCTTTCACTGACCTCATGACTCCAACTGGTAGATGACAATGTAGTCTGCATAAACCTAAATACCTCAGAGGTAGAGGCATGATTAGGTGCAGATGACAATGTAGTCTGCAATGGTGATACAGCCTGCGGCACAGGCGCAGTCCGCAAAATGGGTGCAGTCAGCGGGATCGGTGCAGCCCGCACTGGCAATGGATTCGGAGCAGGTGATGGAGTCGAAGCAACTGAGGGAGTCGGAGCCAACGATGGAGTCGGAGCCGACAATGGAATGGTAAGATTCAAAGCTCTGTTATGAGTTTAAAATAATGAAGTGAGAATGGCGAATGAGGTGAGTCAAGTCATGACAGAAACATTTAGTCTTTTCTTCAGAGTTAGTGTGCTAATTTTTCTACTGTGTATTTTGAAATTAGTTTGAACTGTCATGGAATGTGGTTCAGATGTATGTTTTAACTGTTAGCGGTTTGAAGTGTTAAGTTTCATGATGCTTGGGCTGTTAGTAGGTTTCAGCAGGCTGTTAGTAGGGCATCACTTCATTCATCCTTGTTTCAAATAGAAAACCAGGGCCAATAAGCCTCAAGAACAACAGTGATAAATCTGTGGCATACTTGGAAGGTTGAACATTGAATGCATTTTACAATCATTAAAATGGTGAGACAACATGTAAAATATATGCAAGCAAAAAATGAAACTAACCTTCCATCTGAACCCAACAAGCTTGAAGATGAAAACAAACTAGCCCTAGCAATCCCTACCATTGCCATGCATGTAGAGATATCACAATGCTCTAGTCTATAGCAACTGTAGAACTATTTGATTACTAAAGATGCTGAGGCAGCTGCTGCTTCTGCTATTAAGGAAATAGGTTGACGTGCCTGGAGGCAGGCACCTATGTCAAACGGGTGCAACTCAGAACCATCAAAAAGAAGATTTACTCCGGGAAGAATTACTTCTTTGCTATCATTATCATCTGGTTCAGCTTTTATCGTGTTGGCTTGAGTGCCTTCTTCAATGGGCCTTGTGGCAGCTTCGTAAACAGGAGCTAAGGCATAAGATCTGCATGCACCAAAGTGAGAATTGGAATAATTAGAAACCAAAACTATAAATAATAACGGACGGAGGGAAAGGATCCATACTATTTTCAGTGGTTAAATTATATTTCAGTGGTTTTGGAATAATTAGAAACCAAAACCAAAACTATTTTCACTCCTTAGGAACTGTGCTTCACATAGTGAGGTCAGAATGGAATACACAGATCTTGGGAAAGTTAGTGAAGAGAGCTACAATACCTTGATTAATCCTGTTGTAAACTCTCAATTAAAGTCTCTCTATTTAGCTCACAACAGATGGTTGAGGGATGAACACATCTATATGTTTGCTTCCGTTCTCCCTAAGTTACAACTCTTCGATTTGAGGGATTGTTGGGGCATATCTGAAGAAGGTATTGGTCATATTTTAAGGAAATGTAGTAAGATTAGATATTTGAACTTAACCAACTGTGTTGGACTGGAGATACTTAGAATGAACTTTAAACTTTCTTCACTGGAAGTGTTGAACTTGTCAGAGTGTGGAATTGATGATACATCACTCTATGCGATCTCAAAGAGTTGCTTTGGGCTACTGCAACTTGACTTAGGAGGTTGTTGTGGTATCACAGAGAAGGGAGTGAGGAAAGTCGTAGAAAGCTGCACACAACTGAGAGAAATAAATTTAAAGGAATGTCGTAAAGTGGCTGCTGATGTTGTCGACTCGATGGTATTTATAAGGCCTTCATTGAGAAAAATAACAGCTCCGCCTTATTTTCCTTGTAGTGAAAGCAAGAGGAAACTCTTCTTGCGTCATGGGTGTCTTGTATGCTAAATCGTTGGAAATGCTTTGCTGAAGTTTGGCCTCTAAAAAGTAAGATATTTTATGTTTTATGAGTTACTTCTTCTAGTTTTTTTCTTTGAAAATGCTAACTTAGATCTGTTGTATTTAATTATCACTTTGTGCATCATAATTTCCTTGTAATTGTGTACGGAAATCTTTAAAAAAATAATGGACAATGTTATGCAACTATTTAGGTGTTATACATAGCTACAAGTTGCATTGTTTTTCTTAGCTCTCCCTTGAATTGTATCTCCTGGATTTGATTCTTGTGTCATACGGATTGCAATCCTCATCGGCAACTTAGGTTTTGCTTGCTTGCTGTAGCTCACTATTCTATGCTGTTACTTCTCTGAGTTTACCATAGACACTTGAGAAAATATTCTCTGATGCTTATTCATGCCCATTGGTGTGTGGATCTTATTACACTTACAAGATTAGAAGAAAGATAATCAAAATCAGAGCAGCCATTAAACCAATGTGCTCACTGATTCAAAAATCAGGTTGGGATCAGAATCAGACCCAAACGACATCGTTATAATTTTTCTTGCTCGATTTTACAATTGATTATTGGTTTTATGGTATACCGGTTTGTAGGGTCTTCCGAACAAGACTCAGGTCTGGTCGCCAGACCAACCTGCCGGCCTGGTTTTGATTTTCTTGATTAGAAGTTAGGATGTGTGCTTGACTGAAGGAAACCCCTGGTCAACCTTATAGGCAACAACATGGTTCTTAATAAAATTGATGGTTTGCCAATGCATGCCTTCTAATTGTCAAGAAAGTTCCATGGAAATTGAGAATCGACATCTTTCTGTTGATGAATATCTTACCATGCCAGGGATAATGTTTATATTTCTTGTTGTCTTTGTTGTGAAATTATGCTTTGTTTAATATTGATTTTAGAAAGTTATTGACCAACTATTTTTTTATATTTTGCTTTGATATGAGCGACGGATTAGTTTTAATTTTGTCAAGAACAAGATGAAATCCAATGATAAAATGTATTAGCAGCCTTAACCCTTGCACAATGTTGAATTGGTTCCTAAGCACAGTTGTTATTGAGTGGTTAAATTAAAAAAAAAACCTTAATAGCATGTCCGAATATACATTTCTTTCTAAATTATATTTTGGCGAAAAAGTAGGATGAACCTCAGTTAGAATGTAATCTGACTTAAAAATGATGTGTCCGAAAATACTCTTTTGAATTTAAAAATACACTCAAATTTCTTAAGATACTTCTCCCCCACTTAAGATCACTTGAGATTAGAGAAATTAATTCCATTAAAAAAATACTTAGGGTATTCTTTATTTCAATGTCAAAGTCTAAACATCCAATATAACAGAATTTACTAAAAATGAAAACACAGAAGTCAATAAATAAACAATGAACTAGAAGATAGCTCAATTCGATTCTTAATGAATCACTACAAGATTGATTTAGTTCAGTTCGGTTTTCTTCAAAAACAGAACCGGGTGAACCTAAAATATTTACTCCTTGTATTTTAGATGCACTGCGGTTTTTAATGTCTCTGGCCTTTGTACCTCCAACAGTTGAGGTAACCATCTACTAAATCTACAACATGCAAATATTTTGTTTGTCTAGTAACTATCCATTTGGAAACTATATTTATAAAATAGTATAAATTTGTAGTCTCTAATTTTTAGTTAATGGAACACACATGAACAAGCATATACAGAGAGAAACATTTGAAACTTCTTTCCTCACAAGAATGCAATCCACACACACAAGGCTTTCATTATTAAAAAATACAACACATAACAAACAAGATGTGATATATGCCACATTCAAATTCTTCTACTTCTATTCAGTAATAAACATCAACACCAGATGGTGTGATTATTGTTCTCAAAGATGGCTTTGTAAGAGTTTGCATAAATACAAAATCGTTATCCACCAATTGATAGTTCTTTAAATTTAACTCTTTCAATCCTCTGCAATTTTCTATTACTTCCCTCACACCCTTAGTTGTGATATAGCAACAATTTTGGATGTCCAGAGACAATAGTCCAATGCACAATTTCGAGATTATGAACAATGTTTCATCTTCAATTCTCAACCCTGACAAATTCAACATCTCTAATTGTGGAATTTCAAAGTTTATCTGAAACTTTTCAATTCCTGTATAGCAGAGATTTAAATGCCTTATCTTACTACATCTCTCCATAACCTCAACAACACATTCTTCAGAGATGGCCTCACAAGCACTTAAGTCGAGAAATTGTAAATTATGACAAATAGAAGAAAATTTTGATAAACTTACATCATTCAGTAAAACATTATCACCGAAATAAACCGCTTTCACTTGAAGGTTGATGACAAAATCGGTCATGGAATTGAAATCTTCCTCCCCATATACCCCAATATATGTTCTCTCCATTTTGATCTCATTGAGTAACTGGCAATTTTTCGTGAGAATGAAAAAGGTTGAGTTTGTCAGCTGGCAACACCCACTAAGGTTTATAGAGGTCAAGTTAAGAAGAAACATAGATAACTTCTTGATACATTGATCCGTAAGAAAGTCGGCTTTTCGAAGATCTAGGCATTGAATATATTGACATTTGGACAACACATAAGAGATTCCTGAAAATGTAAAGTTGCAACAATCATGGAGGATAAGCTTTTTCAGAAAATTACCAGCACTGTTTGCAAGTGAAATAAGAAACTCGTCTGAGATAAAAGAGTTTGACAAATCAACAGCATTTAATCTTTTCAAACAAGCGAGTGAATCGATCAAATCCATGTTAATGGGCACGGGCGTCAAACCAGGTCCGTGTATTCTTTTCTTTTCAATGTTGAAGGAAATGGAAGCCAAAGATGGTCTCATTCGGAATGCAGAAGCAATTCCAAATTGTGTTATCTTAAAACATGTGAAAAATGAAATTTCTTCTAATGATCTGCAATTCTGACATAGAGACAAAAGGGATTTATCAGTAACCAAGTGATTGCCGGAAAGATCAATCTTCTTTAGACTCTCAAGCATGGTAGATAACTTTAGTATCCCAAAATCTGATACTTCAGAGTCCAATGGAAAGCTAATGTCAAGCTCTTGAAGGAATGGGAAACAGTAAGCTATGATTATTAGATGGCTATCACAAAGAGAACCAATGTTTCAGCAAATCAAAACTCTTAAGTTTATCATCTTTGAACCAAGTTCTCGCAACCCATCCACAGGAAGTGTTTTCTGGTTGGAAACATTAATAAAATCAAGGTCCAGCCCAGATTGTGAAATTTGATGAAGCAAGCCTTTTAATTCACCAGTGAAGTGACTGAGGTCTATGACTTTGAGCCTTAAAAACCTCAAGAGTAGCCGAGGAAGGAATATAATGGTCGGATTACGTATTGTTAGAGAAATTCTAATCCGGTTTGTAATAGAAAGGAACTGCTTGCAGACAACAGAAACAGACTCCAAATCATTTCCTTGGCCAAGGAATCTGAATATTAATTCCCAACATCCTTCGGGAAAATCTTTCACTAACATAATGATATAAACAAAATATGGATCTAACTAGTAGAGAGAAACAAGATTTGCAGCAACACAAGCATGGAACAAGAAGCAAAAGGTGATTTCAAGAAAGATGGGAAGGATCAACAAATTTAATGACTTAATCATTCATCTACATAATGAACCAATCTTGGATTATGATGAGATAAAAAGTGAGTCTCATCAAGTAGTGGAGGCTCTTGTATTGTATTTGCCTAATACCTGTTGAAAGTATGAATTTCTAGAAAGTCTTTTGCTTGTTAGGTAGGCATCATCAATCATCATATGTTAAGGTGATCTGTAATATTCACTTTAGAGACTTTTTGAATTGTGGTGGGGTGCCATGATTTACTTCATCACCCCACATGCCAGAAAATTTCATAAGAACAACCATAATTTAAATGTGGTTTTTCTATATGGGAGCCAAACCTTATCCATTTTTTAGACATTTATGAATGTGCAACGACTAACTACATCGGGTACATCAATATTCAATTCATGAGCACAATTTTTAAATAAGTAAAGTAATTTAGAGTTAAAAAAAAAACATTTGCATAAAGTAATTTCAAAAAGAAAAAAACACATCTGGAAGTATTTTTATTTATTTTAATGACATAATATATAGTATAAACTCATTTCGTTCCACAATGAGCAACATTATAAAATAAAATGAGTGTCAATTTTAATTTTTAATGCAGTATACTTTTTTTTATTATACCCCATAACTAATATGTGCATCATTTCCAAGTCAATATCTTACACTTTCATATATGGTAATAGTGAAAGTATCAATACTTAATAAATTTAATTTGATAAAATTAGTTTTTCAGCTTCAATAATTAATACTGTAAAAATTAATGCTGTTGAAAGAATTGACAGAGAACTTCCATGGATTCATAGACATAAAGAACAAGAGTACTAGGAATTTGACATACATAAAATAAAAAGCACACAATAGAAAAAGGCTTTTTTATATTGCGTCTATATATATATATATATATATATATATATATATATATATATATATATATATATATATATATATATATATATATTAACTTTTGTGGACTGCAGAGATAATGAAGGAGAAACATCATGAAAAAAAGCATATTGAATTTCACCACGAGATATATAAAAGAAAACTATTAGATCCAACACTCATAGTTTAAGTTTAGACCAATAAAACTGAACACAACAAGTTCTCAAACAAAAACACATTGTCATCTTGCATCAATATGGCCATGGAGAGAAGACCCTCCATCAGCTAAGACAGAGTAGATTGCAAAATGTACTAATTCAAGTTATTCAGCACTTTTATTATGATTAATTAAATTGTTTGATAAAACCATTCATATAACAATCATCTAATACAACACCCTTGAAAAGAAAAAAAAATGATCTCAACTTGAGAAATGTTCTAACATACCAACTAGCATTCCCCCTGTCAGATGTAAAAGGTAAAGATGGGCAGCCATTATCACCTAAACCTCAGCAGCTTCCTGTAAAGGTATTTCTGGATCATATTCACTTTCCTTAATCATACTTATAAACTTATTATTAAATTACAAAATCTATGATGTGAATTTTCAAATTTCAAGTAATTTTGGTACTTCTATCCAAATACTGAAATTTACCGCTAATTTCATTCTAGATTTGCAAATAGAATATTCAACAGCTTGACATGTAATTCAAAACAAAAAATTTTCTAATACATTTTAACTAATTTGAATTCAACATTGTGCAAGGGTTAAGGCTGCTAATACATTTTATCATTGGATTTCATCTTGTTCTTGACAAAATTAAAACTAATCCGTCGCTCATATCAAAGCAAAATATAAAAAAATAGTTGGTCAATAACTTTCTAAAATCAATATTAAACAAAGCATAATTTCACAACAAACACAACAAGAAATATAAACATTATCCCTGGCATGGTAAGATATTCACACAATATGACTACTTTTCATCAACAGAAAGATGTCGATTCTCAATTTCCATGGAACTTTCTTGACAATTAGAAGGCATGCATTGGCAAACCATCAATTTTATTATGAACCATGTTGTTGCCTATAAGGTTGACCAGGGGTTTCCTTCATTCAAGCACACATCCTAACTTCTAATCAAGAAAATCAAAACCAGGCCGGCAGGTTGGTCTGGCGACCAGACCTGAGTCTTGTTCGGAAGACCCTACAAACCGGTATACCATAAAGCCAATGATCAATTGTAAAATCGAGCAAGAAAAATTATAACGATGTCGTTTGGGTCTGATTCTGATCCCAACCTGATTTTTGAATCAGTGAGCACATTGGTTTAATGGCTGCTCTGATTTTGATTATCTTTCTTCTAATCTTGTATGTGTAATAAGATCCACACACCAATGGGCATGAATAAGCATCAGAGAATATTTTCTCAAGTGTCTATGGTAAACTCAGAGAAGTAACAGCATAGAATAGTGAGCTACAGCAAGCAAGCAAAACCTAAGTTGCCGATGAGGATTGCAATCCGTATGACACAAGAATCAAATCCAGGAGATACAATTCAAGGGAGAGCTAAGAAAAACAATGCAACTTATAGCTATGTATAACACCTAAATAGTTGCATAACATTGTCCATTATTTTTTTAAAGATTTCCGTACACAATTACAAGGAAATTATGATGCACAAAGTGATAATTAAATACAACAGATCTAAGTTAGCATTTTCAAAGAAAAAAACTAGAAGAAGTAACTCATAAAACATAAAATATCTTACTTTTTAGAGGCCAAACTTCAGCAAAGCATTTCCAACGATTTAGCATACAAGACACCCATGACGCAAGAAGAGTTTCCTCTTGCTTTCACTACAAGGAAAATAAGGCGGAGCTGTTATTTTTCTCAATGAAGGCCTTATAAATACCATCGAGTCGACAACATCAGCAGCCACTTTACGACATTCCTTTAAATTTATTTCTCTCAGTTGTGTGCAGCTTTCTACGACTTTCCTCACTCCCTTCTCTGTGATACCACAACAACCTCCTAAGTCAAGTTGCAGTAGCCCAAAGCAACTCTTTGAGATCGCATAGAGTGATGTATCATCAATTCCACACTCTGACAAGTTCAACACTTCCAGTGAAGAAAGTTTAAAGTTCATTCTAAGTATCTCCAGTCCAACACAGTTGGTTAAGTTCAAATATCTAATCTTACTACATTTCCTTAAAATATGACCAATACCTTCTTCAGATATGCCCCAACAATCCCTCAAATCGAAGAGTTGTAACTTAGGGAGAACGGAAGCAAACATATAGATGTGTTCATCCCTCAACCATCTGTTGTGAGCTAAATAGAGAGACTTTAATTGAGAGTTTACAACAGGATTAATCAAGGTACTGTAGCTCTCTTCACTAACTTTCCCAAGATCTGTGTATTCCATTCTGACCTCACTAAGTGAAGCACAGTTCCTAAGGAGTGAAAATAAGGCAAAATTTGTGAGGCTAATGCATTGACTAACGTTTATAGACACTAAATCACCAAGAAACGACGACAACTCGAGAACATTCAAATCATTCAGAAAATGAGCCTCTTGAAGATCCAAATATTGAAAAAATTGACACTTAGACAACAAGTTAAAGATTCCAACATAGCTATAACCCCGACAACCTTGTCATCAGTTAGCAGTCATAAGGATAAGGTTATGTTTCAAGTTATGATAATGTTCACTTTTCTTGGCATGGTTGGGTAGGCCTTAGGAAGCGACAATACAGCTCTGGAGAAGGAGAGCCATGGAATCCCACAGTGCTTCTGCTGCACTATGATTCACGGATGCAAACATAAACATCACAGAAAACTGACACTAATGCAAAGATATGAGAATATGATTACGCGTGTCAGTGTTATATATATATATATCTGACAATGACACATACTCCAATTACAACACTAAAACTATACACCATTGGTATAAATTGCATTAATAGCTAGCAAAACTTTAGTTCAGAAGCCCCAGTCTAACCTCAACCACCAGTTCCATACATGCATGCATTTTGAATCACGTCCTTTATTTCATCCTACATCATCCATTTTGTTTCATGAATGCTCAATCACTCCCACCTTCGGCATCATGTATACTAATACAAATGATTAAAATTTAAAATTGAAAACAGCTCTAAGGATAGGCCACAGCAGACCGAAATGGCAGTGCGATTAACCTATAGGCTGCAGTAGATCGTAACAATAGTGTGGATAGGCCGCACCAGGCTGAAAAATCTCCCTGCACTAGAACAAACCAGAAACGGCAAACTCGACCCGTTGCTGCAGAGCATACCCACCTCGACCACACTCCCCGTAACCAGACTGCAGCAGAAACCCACGACTAAACTGCACGGTGCCTCACACTACACCTCAAGTGAAACACTGTCTCTTAAGCTAATTAAGGGGATAATCAATACTTCAGCTTGTATAATAATATAAGCTCAAACCATATGAAAATGTTCACAGCTTGGAAGCAGAATCAAAACAGAAGTCAAGTTGACTGCTAAACTATATTGTTATCTTTTCAATCCAACCAAAGACAACAACATCCAGATATAGCTAAGAAATCCAAAGGTCAGTTAAGCCATTGATGTTTTGGGATATTTCTTACATATTCCAATATAAGAAAATGGGTATGACACAATTCTTATCCAAGTAATATAACTCAAGAGTAAAGAAAAACATCAAAATTTAAAACTTCATAGAAAAATCTAAAACTATATTTCAATGATTATCATCAACAAACGATTAAATACATATTTGTAAATTGTTATTCTTAAAAAAAGTAATTTGTTATAGAAACAAATCTAAAAACAGAATTAAAACTTTAGAAAACAAGACATTGATAACTAGCAAAACAAGACATCCCTAAAGTGAGAAGAGTTTTCTCTTTGATGAATGCCTTGATAAAACCATTGGCACAACATCAGAAACATGTGCATTTGTCAAATCAACCCCCTTCACCTGTGTGCAGTTTTCAATCACGTGCATCACTTTCTTTTCTGTGACATAACTACAGCAACAAGAATGCCAAATGGAACATCAAGATCAACAATGCTAAGATCAGAAGAGACCTAAACAACCAAATAACAGTCAAAACATAAGTATTTGTGTTCCCTTTCTTTGCGTTAAACTTCGATGAAAAACAGAAAATAAATAATGTTTAGCATGCTAACCCTACTGGGTATCCGTCCCAAAGGTGTGGAATCATAAAACGACATAGGTGCACGAAAAAGGGAGTTTAGTAGCTGTAAAAACAAAGACTTCGAAGAATGAAGACCTAGAGCAACTGTAAGAAGACTTCTCATGAATAAGAACACTGTTGAAGTAACTCCAATCAACAAGTAAACTAGAATCAATCTCAGAGTGCTGACTTTAGGATTGTCAATATTAGCAGCCATCCACGAGTTTTGCAATATCTGACCAATATTAGCAGCCATCCCTGAGCCAACCTCTCCACAAATCGCGACCTTTTGTCCAGAGCTGACTTCCAAGTTTATATTTCTCAAAGTTGACTTTGTTACATTACTATCTTCCCATGAAAATTCAGCAGACTTGATTGAAATTGATTCCCTTATATTGCCATCAGATAACCTATTCCTAACACTTTCACTCTGCAGTTCAGGTGCCTCGAGGAATTTTAAAATCCGAGTGAATGCAACTTTTGCCTGAATGACCACCCCAATAACATCGGGAATGGATCTAATCGGATCTTGAACAAGGCGTAATGTTGCCACGAAAGTGAAAACATTATTCGCATGCAAAGGAACATTAAGAAAATAACACGCTCCAAACGTAGCAGCCGAGACCAAACCAAGTGATGACCAAAAGAGAAATGAGTTGTATGCCCTTCTCAATTGCACTGCAGACAACCATTTAAGCTCTTCATTTCTTAATACTTCTATAGAATTCTTAAAGCTGGTTTCCCAAGCATACAACTTCTGTCATATATATATAATGTGCATCACAGTTTGTAACACATACTTGACTACTTAGGAAAGTACCAGGACTATTCTTCTGTCATATATATAATGTGCATCACAGTTTGTAACACATAACTTGACTCACAGTATCTTTTCATCCAAAACTAACTCTAACCTGTTTTCGCATCAGCTAGTTTTCACACAAAATAACCCAATGTTGTTTAACAATCAAGCCCAACTAACTTTCAACATGTAGCACTAACTCCTAATAGGTTTTAAACTAAAAGTTAATTCATAGTGATAACAGTTTAACCTTTATATGCAGACGCAGTAATAGATTTCACCAATCCAAACTTAATAGCCAATTCACATTTCAACATTCAACACAACTAACACCATACTTAGTTTCTAAATTCACATATTACGTTCCAAATTAAATAACACATTATCACCAGCTAGCATTTAACTGATCCAATAACATAACAGGTTTTAAGCTTTCACTGACCTCATGACTCCAACTGGTAGATGACAATGTAGTCTGCATAAACCTAAATACCTCAGAGGTAGAGGCATGATTAGGTGCAGATGACAATGTAGTCTGCAATGGTGGTACAGCCTGCGGCACAGGCGCAGTCCGCAAAATGGGTGCAGTCAGCGGGACCGGTGCAGCCCGCACTGGCAATGGATTCGGAGCAGGTGATGGAGTCGAAGCAACCGAGGGAGTCGGAGCCGACAATGGAATGGTAAGATTCAAAACTTTGTTATGAGTTTAAAATAATGAAGTGAGAATGGCGAATGAGGTGAGTTAAGTCATGACAGAAACATTTAGTCTTTTCTTCAGAGTTAGTGTGCTAATTTTTCTACTGTGTATTTTGAAATTAGTTTGAACTGTCATGGAATGTGGTTCAGATGTATGTTTTAACTGTTAGCGGTTTGAAGTGTTAAGTTTCATGATGCTTGGGCTGTTAGTAGGTTTCAGCAGGCTGTTAGTAAGGCATCACTTCATTCATCCTTGTTTCAAATAGAAAACCAGGGCCAATAAGCCTCAAGACAACAGTGATAAATCTGTGGCATACTTGGAAGGTTGAACATTGAATGCATTTTACAATCATTAAAATGGTGAGACAACATGTAAAATATATGCAAGCAAAAAATGAAACTAACCTTCCTTCTGAACCCAACAAGCTTGAAGATGAAAACAAACTAGCCCTAGCAATCCCTACCATTGCCATGCATGTAGAGATATCACAATGCTCTAGTCTATAGCAACTGTAGAACTATTTGATTACTAAAGATGCTGAGGCAGCTGCTGCTTCTGCTATTAAGGAAATAGGTTGACGTGCCTGGAGGCAGGCACCTATGTCAAACGGGTGCAACTCAGAACCATCAAAAAGAAGATTTACTCCGGGAAGAATTACTTCTTTGCTATCATTATCATCTGGTTCAGCTTTTATCGTGTTGGCTTGAGTGCCTTCTTCAATGGGCTTTGTGGCAGCTTCGTAAACAGGAGCTAAGGCATAAGATCTGCATGCACCAAAGTGAGAATTGGAATAATTAGAAACCGAAACTATAAATAATAACGGACGGAGGGAAAGGATCCATACTAGGTTTCTGATTATAATGTTGAGGTTGTATAAAAAAATATTGTCAATATAACTTTTGGTCACTACAACCACCTCCAATTAAAAATAAGGATGCCAATCGGAGATCACATAATAAAACAGTTATAAATACTGGTCGTGGACCAGTGGAGGAATCAGTCTCACAGGAACATGAAACACCAGAAATGCATCCCACACAGTTGGATAGTGGATCCACATAGTTATCAAATCCAGTTTCGAATCCTGAATTGGAAAACCAATTTTTTGAATCGTAAAACACAAATGACATTTTTGAGCAAAAACAAATGACCTAGCAAAAATATAAGCAGAATTTGAAGAAATCGATATTTCCCGTGATGGCAACACTAAACTGAATATATTAACAAGATAATTGGTACGACTAACCATAATTCGAGCAGGGATGACACCCTTCCAAAATCCAACTATACCAGCTTCATTATATACTTCATTAACCTTTTCATCAAATGAAAACGTCACATTAGCATCGACACAAAGGAAAGCTCTCATGTAACTGCTATGTGAATTGACATCCTTTGGCGTAGTATTCATTTCTTATGGTAAAACAAATTTAAACTTCACCATGAAAGATCATGATTGTTACTTGCAAAAGGTAACTTAAGTTTTCACTTTACAATATGGAAAAAAGGAGCAACAGACTTACTGCATGTACAGTCCCAAATGGTCGAGGTTTTGTTGAATTCAGTTCTGTTAATTTGTCTTCCAATGTCGAACCTGCTAAGCTACTTTCAGAAGCAGCCTTCCGTAAAGCTTCTTTCTTTTCGTCCATGATTTTTCTTTCTGCTTGAGTATGTGTCTAGAATCAAAATATATAATGTCAATACTAATTGACAATGCATTAAACAATGGATTTGTAGTAACATCAACAAAAACGGAAAATGGCTAGCTAGTTTTAAGAATGCAAAGTTTATGAAAAATATTCAAATAATGCACCTGCATACGAGTGAACCCATATTGGATTTGTGAACAAGACATTCAAGGATCTGCATAATAAGAAAGAAGAAATAAGAATATCACTCAAATACATATAAGTGACGTATACGAGGATCAGAATCCAAACTTTGATTGGTGTAATAACTTGACATTGTATACTCAATACCGAACTCGACTATATGATTTTTAGCCACATCAGTTTTTAGAGACCCCAATCAAAAATCCTATTGTACATTGAAAGGCTACTAAATACACTGAAAACATGACATTTATCATTACCAAAAAATAAATCACCCTATCCAAATTTTGTCTTTACCCAATATATCTCCTTAACAGTAAATATCATAATGCTAGATCTGGTTAAAGAACACAAATTCTTATGTGAGTTAATCAACTATAAAGAAATGTTTGTAAGTGACATCCAAGGAAACACTAACAAGCCTTCTCTCAATTATTAGTATAACACAACTCAATTACAAAATTTACACTTACATTTCATGCATAGTTGAAGCAAAAGTATAAGTGCCACTAGCAGGAATGGGTCCTTGAAGCCTGTTACTATCGAGCCAAAGTTCTTGAAGGTATCTCAAATTTCCAAGCTCAGGAGGTAATATACCAGTCAACCCATTGGACTGCAGGAGAGGAAATAATTTCCAATAAGAACTAGAATATTGAATTTCTTTTACATGTTCACAAGTAGAGTTAAATTTCCAATCTCTGTAGGAATTGGTCCAGTTAAGTGATTCATTCCCAAATCCAACACCTGGAGAGATTTCAACATGCACAATTCTTTCCGTATAGTTCCAATTAGATTGTTCCCGTGCAAAATTCTACAAACACAAGAGCTGCAAATTAATATAACCACGATATATATATATATATATATATATATATATATATATATATATATATATATATATATATATATATATATATATATATATATATATATATATATATATATATATATATATATATATATATATATATATATATATATATATATATATATATATATATATATATATATATATATATATATATATATATATATATATATATTTCATTTAAATAAGTGATTTCAAATATATTTTTAATTTATTTATGGGTATAATAGATTTTGTTTTAATAAATTAAATTTTGAAATCTATGAATTAATATATATATATATATATATATATATATATTCAATGTTTCCAACCTAGGTAAGCCCTAAAATCTGTCCATCCTTAATAGCGCTACAACCATTATCGTGGTTGGCCGGAGTAACATGTATCGGAAAACATAATGGCGGCGGGAGATCTATATTTACCTGATGACTGTTGGGAATGTGTTTTCAAATTTCTCAACAACCATGAAGACGACAAATGCAACCGCTACCTAAACTCTCTCTCCCTAGTTTCTAAACAGTTCCTCTCCATCACCAACCGTCTCCGATTCTCCGCGGCTGTTGGCTCAAAAATACTCCCGTTCATCCATCTTCTATTTCAGAGATTTCCCAATATCACATCCCTCAAACTCAACCGTTCTTTCTACCGTGATCCCAATTCCTTCAAAGGTAGTGATCGCAACGCGTTTCTTCATCAAATCTCCAGTTTCTCTTTGAAACTCAAATCCCTCGATCTCTCCGGCCAAAACATCATTCCTGCAGATGGGTTGCGAGCTTTCTCTCAAAATGTTAGAACTTTGACATCTCTCAATTGTTCCCTGATGAATTCTATAAGGAGCTCTGACATGTTACTAATTGCCGATTGTTTTCCTTTGCTCGAAGAACTCAATCTCGGTAGAATTGCAATATTCAACTCTGAAGATAACTTCATTGATGGGATAAATACTCTTTCATTGGCACTTTCCAAACTTGGCAAGATTGATCTCTCTGGTCACCGTTACATGACCGACGAATGTCTTTTCCACTTGTTCTACAACTGCAAGTTTCTTCAAGAGGCGATCATATATGATTGTTTTAACATCACCAATGCTGGTATTGTTTCTGCTCTCCGTGAGAGACCAAATTTTAGATCTTTACATTTTACCAATAAAACAGACAATTGTTCAAATTTGTTTGCCATCCTTAGGAGCTGTCCTTCACTTAGGAATATCAAAATGGAATGTCCATATCCACGTTGGTGGGAAAATAGCGTGGATAATTCTAATTCTTTAGTGGTTCTAAGCCCTCAGTTAGAGACTCTATGTTTGGAGACTCTATGTTTGGCTGGCAATACATGGCTAAGTGATGAAAGCGTTATAATATTTGCTTCCATTTTCCCCAATCTGCAACTACTCGATTTAAGTTATTGCAATAAGATATCTGAAGGTATTTGTCAAGTACTAAAGAAATGTCATAAAATTAGGTATTTGAACTTAGCCCGCTGTTCAAAAGTGAAGCTACTTGGAATGAACTTTGTAGCTCCTAAATTGGAGGTCTTAAACTTGTCACATACGGGAGTTAATAATGCAGAACTCTATGTCATCTCAAAGAGTTGTTGTGGGCTTTTACAACTGTCACTTGAAAATTGTTATTATGTCTCAAATTCGGGACCAAAATATGTAGTCGAAAACTGCATACAACTAAGAGAGATTAATTTGAAAGACTGCCACAAAGTTCATCCTAATGTTGTTGCTTCAATGATATTTTCAAGGCCAACGTTGAAAAAGATTATTGTTCCACCTCGATATCGCTTCAATGATGGAGAGAGGGAAAGCTTGACTCATGGATGTCTCCTTTGTTAGTATTATGAAACAGTTCTCAACTCTTAAAAGTAAGATGTTTTCTGTTTTTAAATTCACTTATTTAAGTTTTTATGTAACTCTTTAATAATGAGAAACTAAAAGCTTACTTTATATGATACTCGGTAGTAGTTTAGGTATTTATTCTTTAAGCTCGCTGTTTATGACTACTATTACTACTTTGTAAGGTTCCAACTTCTAATGAGTCGCGACTTTCAGTTTTGACTTATAAGGTTACAATTTTATAGGAATGTAATTTAGAGTTGGCAGGTCCGCATTGCAGCTTCTCTTGTGCTTTATTTGAAATGATTTAGCATTGAAAATGTGTAGGTGTTCTTGTTCTTTATTTGAAATGATTTAGCATTGAAAATGTGTAGGTGTTGGTGATGTTGGGGAATCCTTTTCTGTCTGGACAATTTGATTATGCATATTTAGAAATGGGTATGTCTCACATCTTTAGTTACTTTGGTTTTAATTTTTCTATATGTATATGCATGTTAAATGGTCTACTAATTCACTCAATTTCAAATTTGATTAGTGATGGCAATAGGTAGGATTTAGGTAAAGTATTATAGTATCAATTTTCATACTCATGATTTGAAAAAAATCACCGTACTTGAGTTCATATCCGCTTGAGTGCCAAAGTTAATATCCGTGCCCTATAGATATGTAAACACATGTACCTTTGTCCTGCATTTTTTTAAAACATAAAAAGTTTTCAAACAATTTACTGTTAAAAATAAACAAACACTTATATTAAATATGTATTAGTTTAACATTAATATACATTTTATAATTATAGATATCCGTTTTTATATAATAATATAAAAAATACATGTTTATATAGATAATACCTGTCTCACTCTGAACTTTTATATAATAATTTATAATTAATAAACATTCATTTTATAATTAAATAAATTATTTTAAATTTTATATTTGTATTTAAATATATTTATATTATATAAAAAATCAGTTTAAAATAAACTCTGAACTATTCCAAAAATGCACTTTCATATGAACCCATCTTAAATTTGAAAGTGCGTCTCCGAATTCAACGTAATTTTTTCAACTCAAAAACCAAATTAAAGTGAGATGAAATACGTGAAATTTACTTAAATTTTATATTCTTTGTTTATTTTGATGTGATAAAACACAATAATTAAGTTTTGAAATGCAAAACTTGATTCATAATGAAATTTTTTTAAAAGTTTTTTTTGAGAGAAAATGAAAGTTTGGTCATCAAGAAGAAGAGCATGCAATGTATTGTTTTATTAAAAATTACATTTGACAATTTCAAAAATAGATTTCCAAAATTGTGGTTGAAATGCAAAGGTGACATGTTTTTAAATTTCCATTTCACAAATTAAAAGATACATTTTCAAGTTTGTCATTGAGTGGTTAAATTAGAAAAACCAAAAATACATTTTCAGAATTGTGGCTGACATGCAAATGTGACATGTTCTTAAATTTCTGTTTCACAATTTCGAAGATACATTTTCATATTTGTTATTGAGTGGTTAAATTTAAAAAAAAAAAAAAAAAAAAAACCTTAATAGCATGTCCGAATATATATTTTTTTTCTAAATTATATTTTGGCGAAAAAGTAGGGTGAAACTTAGTTAGAATGTAATCTGACTTAAAAATAGCGTGTTCGAAAATACACTTTTGAATTTAAAAATACACTCAAATTTCTTAAGATACTTCTCCACCACTTAAGATCACTCGAGATTAGGGAAATTAATTCCATTAAAAAAATATTCTGAGGGTATTCTTTATTTCAATTTCAAAGTCTAAACGTCCAATATAACAGAATTTACTAAAAATGAAAACACAGAAGTCAATAAATAAACAATGAACTAAAAGATAGCTCAATTCGATTCTCAATGAATCACTACAAGATCGATTTAGTTCAGTTCGGTTTTCTTCAAAAACAGAACCGTGTGAAACTAAAATATTTACTCCTTGTATTTTAGATGCACTGCGGTTTTTAATGTCCCTGGCCTTTGTACCCCCAACAGTTGAGGTAACCATCTACTAAATCTACAACATGCAAATATTTTGTTTGTCTAGTCACTATCCATTTGGAAACTATATTTATAAAATAGTATAAATTTGTAGTCTCTAATTTTTAGTTAATGGAACACACATGAACAAGCATATACAGAGAGAAACATTTGAAACTTCTTTCCTCACAAGAATGCAATCCACACACACAAGGCTTTCATTATTAAAAAATACAACACATAACAAACAAGATATGATATATGCCACATTCAAATTCTTCTACTTCTATTCAGTAATAAACATCAACACCAGATGGTGTGATTATTGTTCTCAAAGATGGCTTTGTAAGAGTTTGCATAAATACAAAATCGTTATCCACCAATTGACAGTTCTTTAAATTTAACTCTTTCAATCCTCTGCAATTTTCTATTACTTCCCTCACACCCTTAGTTGTGATATAGCAACAATTTTGGATGTCCAGAGACAATAGTCCAATGCACAATTTCGAGATTATGAACAATGTTTCATCTTCAATTCTCAACCCTGACAAATTCAACATCTCTAATTGTGGAATTTCAAAGTTTATCTGAAACTTTTCAATTCCTGTATAGCAGAGATTTAAATGCCTTATCTTACTACATCTCTCCATAACCTCAACAACACATTCTTCAGAGATGGCCTCACAAGCACTTAAGTCGAGAAATTGTAAATTATGACAAATAGAAGAAAATTTTGATAAACTTACATCATTCAGTAAAACATTATCACCGAAATAAACCGCTTTCACTTGAAGGTTGATGACAAAATCGGTCATGGAATTGAAATCTTCCTCCCCATCTACCCCAATATATGTTCTCTCCATTTTGATCTCATTGAGTAACTGGCAATTTTTCGTGAGAATGAAAAAGGTTGAGTTTGTCAGCTGGCAACACCCACTGAGGTTTATAGAGGTCAAGTTAAGAAGAAACATAGATAACTTCTTGATACATTGATCTGTAAGAAAGTCGGCTTTTCGAAGATCTAGGCATTGAGTATATTGACATTTGGACAACACATAAGAGATTCCTGAAAATGTAAAGTTGCAACAATCATGGAGGATAAGCTTCTTCAGAAAATTACCAGCACTGTTTGCAAGTGAAATAAGAAACTCGTCTGAGATAAAAGAGTTTGACAAATCAACAGCATTTAATCTTTTCAAACTAGCGAGCGAATCGATCAAATCCACGTTAATGGGCACGGGCGTCAAACCAGGTCCATGTATTCTTTTCTTTTCAATGTTGAAGGAAATGGAAGCCAAAGATGGTCTCATTCGGAATGCAGAAGCAATTCCAAATTGTGTTATCTTAAAACATGTGAAAAATGAAATTTCTTCTAATGATCTGCAATTCTGGCATAGAGACAAAAGGGATTTATCAGTAACCAAGTGATTGCCGGAAAGATCAATCTTGTTTAGACTCTCAAGCATAGTAGATAACTTTAGTATCCCAAAATCCGATACTTCAGAGTCCAATGGAAAGCTAATGTCAAGCTCTTGAAGGAATGGGAAACAATAAGCTATGATTATTAGATGGCTATCACAAAGAGAACCAATGTTTGAGCAAATCAAAACTCTTAAGTTTATCATCTTTGAACCAAGTTCTCGCAACCCATCCACACGAAGCGTTTTCTGGTTGGAAAGATTAATAAAATCAAGGTTCAGCCCAGATTGTGAAATTTGATGAAGCAAGCCTTTTAATTCACAAGTGAAGTGACTGAGGTCTATGACTTTGAGCCTTAAAAACCTCAAGAGTAGCCGAGGAAGGAATATAATGGTCGGATTACGTATTGTTAGAGAAATTCTAATCCGGTTTGTAATAGAAAGGAACTGCTTGCAGACAACAGAAACAGACTCCAAATCATTTCCTTGGCCAAGGAATCTGAATATTAATTCCCAACATCCTTCGGGAAAATCTTTCACTAACATAATGATATAAACAAAATATGGATCTAACTAGTAGAGAGAAACAAGATTTGCAGCAACACAAGCATGGAACAAGAAGCAAAAGGTGATTTCAAGAAAGATGGGAAGGATCAACAAATTTAATGACTTAATCATTCAACTACATAATGAACCAATCTTGGATTATGATGAGATAAAAAGTGAGTCTCATCAAGTAGTGGAGGCTCTTGTATTGTATTTGCCTAATACCTGTTGAAAGTATGAATTTCTAGAAAGTCTTTTGCTTGTTAGGTAGGCATCATCAATCATCATATGTTAAGGTGATCTGTAATATTCACTTTAGAGACTTTTTGAATTGTGGTGGGGTGCCATGATTTACTTCATCACCCCACATGCCAGAAAATTTCATAAGAACAACCATAATTTAAATGTGGTTTTTCTACATGGGAGCCAAACCTTATCCATTTTTTAGACATTTATGAATGTGCAACGACTAACTACATCGGGTACATCAATATTCAATTCATGAGCGCAATTTTTAAATAAGTAAAGTAATTTAGAGTTAAAAAAAAAACATTTGCATAAAGTAATTTCAAAAAGAAAAAAACACATCTGGAAGTATTTTTATTTATTTTAATGACATAATATATAGTATAAACCATGGTTGTCAAACTCGCGGGTAGACTTACGAGTCTAGGAAGCATAAACGAGTAGACTCATACATAGAATCTTTTTTTGATAGACTCGAGTAAACTCGGGTAGACTCGCACAAACTCGTATAGAATCGCGAGTCTATAATGAGTTTACGAGTCCATAAGATTTTTTTTTGAATTTTTTTAAAACCAAAAAAGGCCTAAATTCCCCAAAAGATTTTATTTTATTTAAAAAACACCCTTATTTTTTTTTCTTGTACGATAATTAGAAAGTATCTCTCTCTTCATCAACGACGTGAGTTTATTTTGTCTCTTTCTTTGTTCGTCTTCATGGACGTAAATTAATCCTTTATTTTGTAAGTATTTTCTTATATGATTCAATTTGATGCTTCTCGTGTATGATATATTGTGTAAAGGTGGTGCACCATTGTCCAATCAGGTCCAATGATCCCAATGCACATGTATCAATTTGCATGTGACAAAATAGTTTAGAAAGTTTATGATTTATGACAGAAAATAGTTTAGGAAGGATATGTTACCTACTAAAGAGTGAGTTTCTACGGAGATATGACTCTATAATTAAAGAGGTTTGTAATTTGTGTTCTAAGCTTAACTTATAGCTCTTCTAGTTGTGAACATAATTGGAATTTCTTTGAAATGACAATGAATTATTATTTGTTTGTTTATAGACTTGATTTTAATATTTTTAGAAACATTGAGTTAAATTATTATTTACATTTTAGGTTCATAAAAAGAGAATATGTTGCATCAAAAAGAGGTAAATAATTTGGTTTATGTCATGTAGAATTTAAAGTTGAATAATAGAAAAGGAAAATCAAATAGTGTTGTTATTTCATTTGTGTCATATACGAGGCATTTATAAGTTTAAGAACACAGGAGTCTGCCACATATGTGTAAATTATAGGTTTTTGAATGTCATTTATAATTTTCCAAAGACTCGTACGAGTTTGCGAGTCGAGTCTGCGAGTCGAGTCTACAGACCCTAAACGAGTCTGAGTAGACTCGCGAGTTTGACAACCTTGGTATAAACTCATTTCGTTCCACAATGAGCAACATTATAAAATAAAATGAGTGTCAATTTTAATTTTTAATGCAGTATACTTTTTTTTATTATACCCCATAACTAATATGTGCATCATTTCCAAGTCAATATCTTACACTTTCATATATGGTAATAGTGAAAGTATCAATACTTAATAAATTTAATTTGATAAAATTAATTTTTCAGCTTCAATAATTAATACTGTAAAAATTAATGCTGTTGAAAGAATTGACAGAGAACTTCCATGGATTCATAGACATAAAGAACAAGAGTACTAGGAATTTGACATACATAAAATAAAAAGCACACAATAGAAAAAGGCTTTTTTATATTGCGTCTATATATATATATATATATTAACTTTTGTGGACTGCAGAGATAATGAAGGAGAAACATCATGAAAAAAAGCATATTGAATTTCACCACGAGATATATAAAAGAAAACTATTAGATCCAACACTCATAGTTTAAGTTTAGACCAATAAAACCAAACACAACAAGTTCTCAAACAAAAACACATTGTCATCTTGCATCAATATGGCCATGGAGAGAAGACCCTCCATCAGCTAAGACAGAGTAGATTGCAAAATGTACTAATTCAAGTTATTCAGCACTTTTATTATGATTAATTAAATTGTTTGATAAAACCATTCATATAACAATCATCTAATACAACACCCTTGAAAAGAAAAAAAAATGATCTCAACTTGAGAAATGTTCTAACATACCAACTAGCATTCCCCCTGTCAGATGTAAAAGGTAAAGATGGGCAGCCATTATCACCTAAACCTCAGCAGCTTCCTGTAAAGGTATTTCTGGATCATATTCACTTTCCTTAATCATACTTATAAACTTATTATTAAATTACAAAATCTATGATGTGAATTTTCAAATTTCAAGTAATTTTGGTACTTCTATCCAAATACTGAAATTTACCGCTAATTTCATTCTAGATTTGCAAATAGAATATTCAACAGCTTGACATGTAATTCAAAACAAAAGATTTTCTAATACATTTTAACTAATTTGAATTCAACATTGTGCAAGGGTTAAGGCTGCTAATACATTTTATCATTGGATTTCATCTTGTTCTTGACAAAATTAAAACTAATCCGTCGCTCATATCAAAGCAAAATATAAAAAAATAGTTGGTCAATAACTTTCTAAAATCAATATTAAACAAAGCATAATTTCACAACAAAGACAACAAGAAATATAAACATTATCCCTGGCATGGTAAGATATTCACACAATATGACTACTTTTCATCAACAGAAAGATGTCGATTCTCAATTTCCATGGAACTTTCTTGACAATTAGAAGGCATGCATTGGCAAACCATCAATTTTATTATGAACCACGTTGTTGCCTATAAGGTTGACCAGGGGTTTCCTTCAGTCAAGCACACATCCTAACTTCTAATCAAGAAAATCAAAACCAGGCCGGCAGGTTGGTCTGGCGACCAGACCTGAGTCTTGTTCGGAAGACCCTACAAACCGGTATACCATAAAACCAATGATCAATTTTAAAATCGAGCAAGAAAAATTATAACGATGTCGTTTGGGTCTGATTCTGATCCCAACCTGATTTTTGAATCAGTGAGCACATTGGTTTAATGGCTGTTCTGATTTTGATTATCTTTCTTCTAATCTTGTAAGTGTAATAAGATCCACACACCAATGGGCATGAATAAGCATCAGAGAATATTTTCTCAAGTGTCTATGGTAAACTCAGAGAAGTAACAGCATAGAATAGTGAGCTACAGCAAGCAAGCAAAACCTAAGTTGCCGATGAGGATTGCAATCCGTATGACACAAGAATCAAATCCAGGAGATACAATTCAAGGGAGAGCTAAGAAAAACAATGCAACTTATAGCTATGTATAACACCTAAATAGTTGCATAACATTGTCCATTATTTTTTTAAAGATTTCCGTACACAATTACAAGGAAATTATGATGCACAAAGTGATAATTAAATACAACAGATCTAAGTTTGCATTTTCAAAGAAAAAAACTAGAAGAAGTAACTCATAAAACATAAAATATCTTACTTTTTAGAGGCCAAACTTCAGCAAAGCATTTCCAACGATTTAGCATACAAGACACCCATGACGCAAGAAGAGTTTCCTCTTGCTTTCACTACAAGGAAAATAAGGCGGAGCTGTTATTTTTCTCAATGAAGGCCTTATAAATACCATCGAGTCGACAACATCAGCAGCCACTTTACGACATTCCTTTAAATTTATTTCTCTCAGTTGTGTGCAGCTTTCTACGACTTTCCTCACTCCCTTCTCTGTGATACCACAACAACCTCCTAAGTCAAGTTGCAGTAGCCCAAAGCAACTCTTTGAGATCGCATAGAGTGATGTATCATCAATTCCACACTCTGACAAGTTCAACACTTCCAGTGAAGAAAGTTTAAAGTTCATTCTAAGTATCTCCAGTCCAACACAGTTGGTTAAGTTCAAATATCTAATCTTACTACATTTCCTTAAAATATGACCAATACCTTCTTCAGATATGCCCCAACAATCCCTCAAATCGAAGAGTTGTAACTTAGGGAGAACGGAAGCAAACATATAGATGTGTTCATCCCTCAACCATCTGTTGTGAGCTAAATAGAGAGACTTTAATTGAGAGTTTACAACAGGATTAATCAAGGTACTGTAGCTCTCTTCACTAACTTTCCCAAGATCTGTGTATTCCATTCTGACCTCACTAAGTGAAGCACAGTTCCTAAGGAGTGAAAATAAGGCAAAATTTGTGAGGCTAATGCATTGACTAACGTTTATAGACACTAAATCACCAAGAAACGACGACAACTCGAGAACATTCAAATCATTCAGAAAATGAGCCTCTTGAAGATCCAAATATTGAAAAAATCGACACTTAGACAACAAGTTAAAGATTCCAACATAGCTATAACCCCGACAACCTTGGAGGATGAGTTTCCTTAAAGGAAGACCTGTATCTGCTAGAGACGAAAGCAAATGATCCGATACAGTTGAATATGAAAAATCAAGACAAGTTAAGCTCTTTAAACTCACCAACGAGTCAATAAAGTTTGAATGGCTTCCATTTAAGCACAATCTAACCGAGAGAGATTGCAAACCCGGCCTCTCACGGATAGAGGAAGCAATACCATCATGTGTTATGAATGAGGATCTCAAAATTACAATCTCTTGTAGAAACTCACAATTCATACACAAATGCAAAAGCATTGAGTCGTTTATATTATAATGACCAGAGAGATTAACCTTGCGGAGATTAGGAAGATCCAAGACCATAGCGTTTAACACAACGTTAACATCTTTTTGAGTGTTACTAAGATCAAGTTCTTCAAGGAAAGGGAAACAATCGGAGATAAGAACGAGATCGTTGTCATGGAGAGAATCAATGTGGGAACAAGTGAGAGATGTTAAAGATGGAATGGTTTTTGACAAAGCTCGTAGTCCATTGGCGGGAATGGTGGATTGGTTGGAGATTTTGAGTGATTTGAGATTGAAGGGGAAAGTGGAGATTTGACAGAGAAGCGCGTGGAGATCAGTTTGTTTGGTGATGCGCGTGAGGTCGAGAGAGGTGAGATTGGGGAATCTGTGGAAGAGACGAGGGAGGAAAGGGAGGGTGGGATCGGAGATTGTGAGGGAAGATCGGAGATGGTTGGTGATGGAGAGGAAGTGTTTGGAGACGAGGGAGAGAGACTCGAAGTAGCGGTGGATGTCTTTTCCGTCGCTGTCGCCGTCGTGGAGGAGGAATTTGAAGATGGATTCCCAACACTCATCTGGTAGTGACATTGTGAGGGTATTGAGGAAGGTTGCGAGAATGTTCAATTTCTCGATCTGCGAGAAATAAACTTCATGAAAACAGTTATCAACCAGAGTAAGAGATCGGGATTTGCTAATTTTGGAGCTAACTGTCGGTCACACTTTTACTTTTCCATTGCATCAATCATATGTATTTCCAAATCAAGTTATAGAAACTTTAATTAATTCCTAATTGTAATGTTTAGTTTTTAAAAAAATGATGGAATAAAAAAAATTGGAAGTAAATTTTTTTTATAGAAATTGAAACTTAAGTTTAAAAACGGTCATAAAATTATCCTCTCTCCGTTTTAAAATGATTGTCGTTTTAGGAAAAAAAATTATTTTAAAATGATTGACGTTCTTACTTTTCAATGTAGTAATAATTGTTATTTTTTCAATTGTGTCCTATAATTATTATTCTGCACATTATTTTCAACATATTAATAAGACTAATTTAGTAAAAGTACAATATCTTATGACAATATCAATGTATTCCTTAATCTTTGTGCAAAAACCTTAAACGACAGTCATTTTTAAATAGAGAGGGTAATGAATATTCATGTTAGATATTTGTTTTTTTTTTATCAAAGGTGTTTAGTAAGCTAAAGCAATGTTTTGTTATAGAGGTTTGGAACTTTCAATGTGGTGGAGAAGAGGTTGATTGACAAAGTTAACATTTCAACGCACAAGTTAATAAGAGAATGAAAATAATATAAGAGTGAGAATGAATTTGAATATTTGAGAATGATGTGATTTTTCTCTTTTATAGTGGAAGCGGTTTAAACCGAAAGCGGAGAGTGCAGTGTGAGTTGCGGCCAACCGTCTAATTAATTTGGACAGTTGGTAATGATTCAGAGGTGGAATTGATTTATTCAGACGATGGTAGAGGAACATATATTTCTCACATGTGTTTCATTGCTCCGTCTTTAGGCCTTTTGTCCTGGGTCTTGTGAACAATCTATAACATTTGTCTCTCCAGCCCTTGTCCCTGCTTTGCAGGACGAATGTTTGTAGTATATATACCCTAGACCGATTGATGGGTTTGAGGAGATGAAGAGCCTTGATTGGACATCACTATCATTAGAAACAATCACATTAAATTCATTTCTTATACTATGTAATGTTTCATAAGGAACAACTTACGTGTGTCCTAATGCTAGTTGGTGATGATGTTTCATCTTCCTTAGAGTCTTGAGTATTTTGCACAATCTTTGATGAAATCTTGATTGTTGGTGGTGCATAGTGAATTATAAGACCCTCGATGGTTGAGACACATATAAAATATCTTTAAAGCATCATTTTTCTTTTTTCTATCATTCGTGACATGTAAAATATCTTCTTTTTGTCTTTCCAATTTGGTTCTTTCTCATGGGCTCTTATGTTTTAGTTTCTTGGCTAAACTCATATGCAAACTTCGTTCGGTGGCATTTCATACGCACAAATAACCAACTTATTTCGTTTAAGGTAAATTTAATGTCTTCTTCTTGCTTTCGCTTATTTTTATGATTTTTTGGATATTGAGTTTTTAATCTCTCTGTCGTTCAAACTTCTGTTATTGGTGTGTTCGATTAGAGTAATGGATCTTCATATTTCACCTTTCTGTGTTGACATTGTTCTTTAGAATGGATATTTCACCTACCATGTGTTGTAAGGCAAAAGGGGATATTTCTTCAGTGTGGGTGGATCAAGAGACATTTGACATAACCTCCACTTTCGCCTCTGAGGATGGTTTGGATCGAGCTTTTACAAAAGTGGGGCCCTAGTTTGCTTGTCTTTATGCTTTGTCATCAAGATCTTTTCAGGAGTTGTCATCAACAATACCATGATGTTATCAGGGCTAGGCATAACTTGATTAAACTTGCAAACACATAGTTTCATATTCTTCCCCTTTTTTATGATGACAATGCATCTCTCAGAAAAAAGGTAAAAGAAAAACATATAGATAAAAAGTTATAGTGGTTAAACTCCCCCTCACATGAGTAGAGAGTATACTATATTCCTCTGAGAGTATACTTCTCCCCCTGTAAAGGATTCGCTCTTAAAATGGGTTCCACCATTTATTTAGACAAATGATGGGAAAAAAATAAAGAAAGAAAAAGTTTTCATGTGAATTGTTTTATTTGGGTCAAACCCACTTTGCATGTATTTAAAAGAAATTTTTTAATCTATAAAGCAACACAACAAATAAGTAACTAAAACAAAGGTTTCAGGGAACAACAAAAGTAGAGAAGAGGAAAAGGCACGAGTGATAGATGAGTGTAGCAAACCTTGTCAATTTGAGCTACATATTTTGTATGTTATTTATATCACTTAGTTAATTTTATTTATATTTCTGTTTAGTAGTTTTACCTTCTCTTAGAGTTGTTTTGGTATACCCACATTTTATGGAGGAATTATTTGAAGTGTGTTTTCCCACCTTTATTGTTTATCGGTGAAGATTGTAATTCCTTAGTGTTACTATGAAGACTTTTGTATACCCATTATTTATATATTAGAAGATTTTACTAGACTAAGTCTCGTGGTTTTTTCCCCTCACTTTTAAGAAAGTTTTCTAGGTTAAAAATATGGTGTTCTTGATATTTTATTTTTATGTTGTTATTATTGTGCTATGGAGTTATATATATATATATATATATATATATATATATATATATATATATATATATATATATATATATATATATATATATATATATATATATATATATATATATATATATATATATATATATATATATATATATATATATATATATATATATATATATATATATATATATATATATATATATATATATATATATATATATATATATATATATATATATATATATATATAGATAGAGAGAGAGAGAGAGAGAGAGAGAGAGAGAGAGAGAGAGAGAGAGAGAGAGAGAGAGAGAGAGAGAGAGAGAGAGAGAGAGAGAGAGAGAGAGAGAGTCAATATTTGTTTAGGTAGTTCCTCAATTATCCTCACTATTAGTACGTCTGCCATCAATTCCAAATAGAATTCAAATATATAATTAACATATACAAGAGTTATATTTAAAAGAAAAAGTAGTAATCCAAACCCTTAAACCCTATGTTTAATGTTGATTCTAACTTCTTCTCTTCCCTTGATCTTAAGCTAGATCAAGTCATCAAAGACTTCCAATTGATCCTCTGATTACCGCTACTCCTTTGACAACAACTCCATTATTCAAATCTTTCAATCGGATGAATCCAAATTGCAAAATCTTGTCCTAAATCTTTCAATTAATCCTCCAGTTACCGCTACTCCTTTGACTAAACCTATGTTCTTCAAAGCTTTCACTCGGTTGAATCCAAGTTGCAAATATTTGTGCAAAACCCCTCAAATCAGTCCTTGATCTTGGAGGTAAAACCCTAAAAGTTTTATCAATAAAACCCCCAAAGAATACTCAACCCAATTTGATTACAACAATCCTAAATTGGACCTTATCAATCTAATCTTGATGCACTAAAAAAATGATTATATGTAGTTGTTGAATGTATGCAAGAAAGGTTGACGATGATGAGAAAATTCTAAGTGAATTCTTTGTTTACATGTGATAAATGATGCATGAATGCATATTCATATGTATGTGTGTAGAAAAATATAATAACAAATTTTTAATAAAAAAATTACAAGTTTTAAAAAAAATTAAACTGAATGTATTGACTCTAAATTCAAATGAGTCAATACATAAAGCAAGGAGTCGATACATAGCCCCCAATGAGTTGATACATTGAGGGCAAAAAAACTGATTTAAATTTTTTTTCAGTAGGAGCCGACTCATTCGCCAAGTGTATCGACTTATAGATTCCTATGTATAGATACATACGTGGCAGGGATGTGTAAAATCATATTGCTTAAAAGAATCTTTCAGATTGAGTCGACTCATAGAAGACATGGTTGTGTTTTTAACCATTCTTCATTATGTATTGACTCATAGGCTTGATGTATCGACATATAGACTTGTTTTTTTAATGAAAAATCATAATGTTTAACTTATCTAATCTAATTTAAAATCTATTAATATGATAGTGCACATCTAGACATAAACAACAAGATCCAATATACACAAATACTAAGTGTCCTAGTTTTGACATCATTAAAAACATATCTAAGAGGATAATGCACTCACATACTCCGTCTTTTTGATGATGACAAAACATACAAAGCATTTGGCATCTTGGTCATAGGTCCCCCTGAATATGTGCATTAGACTTTTTATTTATCCTCCCCTTTAATAACATCAAAAAGACACAAAGGTATAAACATGAGAAGAATTAAAGAAAATACATAACAACATATAAATCACTCAGAGGCGTTGTAAAGATTAAACGAATCAACTATAACATGCACTCACAAAGAATTATGTCAAATTAAAAATGATGCTTAAACATAAATACATAAGCAAGTTTAGACAAAAAGGATAAAATCCATTCATATTTGTCATAAAAAGGTTTTAATATAACAACAAAATAAACATAAAGACATGAAAACGTAAATGCATGTATAAGAAACTTAGTCCACATGGAAGCTCAACTAATGGCCATGACCACGACGACCTCTTTGATGCTGATGACCACCTATAGGTTCTGGTTGCAATCCCCGAAACCATGCACCATCCTGATCACCATAATGATAATCTAGAAAATCACACATCTCTTAGTAAAATTATTGATAGTGATAATTATCATCATTCTGAAACCCAATCATGTTATTGATATCAGTTTGAGCAGAACCATTATTGAATGACATATTTTGGCGAATTTCATTAAATTGTTGAGTGGCATATGATGCAAACCTGTTAAAGTTTGTATCTTGGGCATCCAAATGTTCATGAACTAATCTAAAGTGCTCATCTTGAGTGACTTCAAACACGTCACATCTACGCGAATCCTTTTCGTGGTGCTCTCGTTGTTCAACACACATGTTCTCCACCAAGGTGATAATAGATGAATCTTCACCACTTGAGCCAACACCAAATTAGTTATCATAGGATGTCCTATGTGGGGTCCAAGAGTTCTGCTGCCATTGACCCCACCCATGTTTGTCTTCATGTTGTTCTTCAGCAGGTTGTTAATTATGATCGTCATCATAGTGAGCATCAACCATGTCAACATCCAGATGTTGGGCTTGTTCTTCCACTTGTTATTCATCAATAATAACAATACCAAATTCAGTAGGATCGTCAAAATTATACTAAGATTTGCATCCCAATGGTACCTCATGTGTCTCATTGTTGTCATGTTGAACTCTTGCGCCTGACCAAGTGAGATTTTAGGAAGATTTGGCATACCAATTCGAAAGTTACAGAGAATCTTTGCAATCATAAAAGCATAACATCATGAGGATCCTCTATTATAATCTCTAACCACAAACATTTGTGGCACGGTATAATTTGGAAAATAATTTGAAGTTAATTTTGAATAAGATACATTAGATGTAACTCAGTTGTGTGAAGTCAAGAATGACCTCCCTTCCTTGGACGCAAAATATGCGTGATAATCGAATGTAGAAGGCGAGAGATTTTCTTCAAATTGTCCATTGATGCAATATCCATGTTATCTTATGGCCTTGGTGCTTTGAGACACATGTTCAAATAGCTTTTCAAATTGAAACACGGATGATATGAATGATCATAAAACACAGATGATATGACCTTGGTCCTTCCATTCATTTGACGTAAAATGATACGAAGTGTTTCCCATCAGAAAACAAAAAGAGCCGACTTCCCTTGATTATATCCCAACATAGAAGACTCATATTAAATCTTCATTATAACCAGTAAAGGCTTTTAGAAAATTGTTAATATCTTGATATTCCATCAGATCAACAATATATGGAATTTGTAACTAAGCAGTAAGTGCAGGATCATAGACATGATGCTTCATTACAATTCTATTTCACAAAGATTTTTCAAATTCTTCAACACAAGAGGAATGGAGAAGTGAGAGTGCACTGACAGGTGTTGACGATGATGTGCCTACAACATTTTTGCCTTTCTTCATTTTGGAAGGCATGCTTTTTGGATTTAAAGATACACACACAAGGTGTTTATAAAAAAATGTGAACGAAAATGATGAAAATTTGAGTGAAAAGAGAGAAAACCACTAACCCAAATTATGAAAATTTGTTTTAATCACACAAATTTAAAGAAAGAAGAAGAAGATTAGTGATTTTGGAGAGGAAAAAAAGAGAGATTTTATGGAGGTTGAAAAGAGAAAGAATTTTTATAGAATGAAGAAAAAGTTAAAATGAGTGGTTATGACTTGGTCAATGGCGCGTGCGCGCGCGCACACACACACATACACAAATAGTTAAACATAAGAGTCGACACAAGAGGAATAAAAGAAGAAAAAAATTAGTATGTATCAGCTCATTCATGTTAGAAGTCGCTACATACTGAACTGATATTAAACATAAAATTAAGACTTAAATGATGTAGCAGCTCATTCGAAGTATGAGCCAATAAATATTGAACAAAAAATATATGGGAAATTGAAATTTAATTGATGTGTCAGCTCATCTATCGTATGATCCGGTACATACAAAACAGAGAAATTTGAGAATTTCAAACTCGAGCTATGTATCAGCTGATTCGTAACTTGAGCCGATACATAATAAACTCTAAACAAAAGGAATATCATCCATATTAGTTTGACTTTCATCCTTCTTATTTTCAGAATCCTTATCTTCCTCCTTTTCGGGCTTCACTATTTTAGGTTTATCAATTCCTTTTTCGGCGTCATTAAGTATGTCTTCTGAAGATACACCTTCATCATGAAAAGAATTACCTTTTTCAACATTCTCGGATAAGATTCATCAAACGTGACATGCATAGACTCCTCAATAATAAGTAATATATCATTATACACTCTATAAGCTTTGCTTGATTGAGAGTATCCAATAAAGATACCTTCGTCAGATTTTGCATCAAACTTTCCAAGGTTATCCTTACCATTATTTAAGACAAAACATTTGCATTCGAAGACACGAAGATGTGATAAATTTGGTTTCTACCTTTTAAAAGGTAATAGTGTGTTTTGTTCAAGATATGATGAATAAGTATCCCATTTAAAACATAACATTATACGCTAATAGTTTTTTCCAACTCATTGATCATAGTTTTTGCCAACTCCTCTAAAATTTTATTTTTGCGCTCCATAACACTATTTTGTTGTGGAGTTCTTGGAGCGGAAAATTATGTTCAAATTCCATGTTTATCACAATAATTAAAGAGGTGGTTTTCAAATTCACCTTCAGGATCGCTTCGAATATTAATTATGTTTGAACTTAATTTGTTTTAGGACAACTTTACAAAAGATGTGAAAGCTGAAAAAGACCCATTTTTGCTACGTAAAAAGATAGTCCAACAAAATCTAGAATAATCGTCTACTACAAAAAAACCATAATAGTTACCATATAAGCTTTTTGTACAAGAATGACCAAAAAGATCCATATGGAGTGAGTAGAAACATTGTTTATTTTGGCAAATCATTGAAATATACCTTTTGGAACTAAATATCTCCTAAATTTGCATTTGGAAATGGTATGACCTTTCTTACAATAATAGTAATAATTCAAGTGATGATGAGAATGGCTTACATTATTAGATTCCCTTACAACAAAGTTTTACTTCTTGTATGACACATTTAAAGATATTTTGAATTTTGTAGGATTAATAGTAAAGGTAACTTTTGGTTCTAAAGCCTGGTTTAATTTATCTTTTAGAGTTATAACTTTTTTTTCTTCTAAATATGAAAATTTTCACAACCAAACCATGAAGATTTCTCATCCTCATTATCAACTTTTGAAGCCTCTAACATGGTTTGCTTAAGATTTTCCATTTTCTTTTCTGTTTCTAAAATTTTGGATTCTAAGTATGAAAAGATTATTTTATTTAAAGTCAACCTTTTGAAAGCATCTACGACTTCACCATATAGATTTTCAAAAGAAATTTGTAATTCAGAATAAGGAATTTCATCAACAGGTTCATATTTAGAATGACTTACATTTTTCTTCTTATGATGATGGGCCATGAGGCAAAAACTTGTCTCTTCATCACTTTCATTTGAACTACCTTCAATTGAGGATCCACTACCATTTTCTCAAGTTATGTATGCTCTTCTAGGCTTGCTAGACTTCTTATATTGACCCTTTCCTTTATCCTTCTTAAGTAATGGATAATTCGGCTTGTAATGACCAATTTTTCCATAACTAAAACATGAACCTTTGGACTTTACCTTCTTATTTTCATCTTGCTTGAAGGAATTTGCTTGTCTTATATATTTGATGAGATTCTTGTCGGAGTGTTTCACTCAGTTTCTCTTAATTTACTTATGGTATCGTTTAGCAAACGACCTAATTTCTTTATCATTCAAACATTCATCATCACTAGTTCAACCATCACCTCTCTCTTGAGTAGAGTACTTAGAACTGGAGGCCGCAAGAGCAATTGACTTCTTGTCCACATCTTTTTCTTTATTCTTTTCATTATTAACCTTTTTCTTATGCTTCTCTAAGCTAATGAGATCTTGATCATGTTCTTCAAGCTTACCATACATAACATTAAAGTCCAATGTCCATAGGTTATTAGCTTCCTTAATGACGGTGACCTTAGGTTGTCATTTCCTATTAAGACATCTCAAAATTTTGTTAGTAGCAATATCAGTGTAAAAAATGTGAGAGTCACGACAAGTCAAGAACTAGAAAAAAAATTATATGTTATAATTGTGGCAAGGTGAGACACATAAAAACGAGTTACAGGTTTCTCAAAAGAGAGTATTCAAGGGAAAGAAACAAAGTTAATGAGAAGAAAAATGATAAATACACGACAACAGTTGCATGTGACTGTGATGTTTACATTGTTTATGATGATAATTCCATAAACCTTGCATGTCAAGTTTCAACTTGGATTATTGATTTAGGTGCCTAGTATCATGTTACTCAAAGGCATGATTCTACTCATCTTATACTATTGGTGATTTTAGAATGGTAAAAATGGAAAATGATGGAGTTTGTGAAATTATTAGTATGAGGGATTTTTGGGTTAAAACTAGTGTTGGATGCCAGCTTAAATTGAAGAATGTGAGACATGTTCCTGATATTCTTCTCAACTTGATTTCGATCAAAGCCTCGAACAAATGTTATGTATGGTCTTCACATTTTTGGATTTCCTTTAATTAATGTATGACTTTTTATTTTCATTTTACTTTAATATAATTTGGCCTAAAAATTACAATGTTAGGACAATGGTGCTGGTTTGAAATGATTCATGGGGGTTCAGGGAACATTTCGGATATGCATCTCCAGATAAACTCATATAATATACAAAGATGCATCACCGGACTATATTTTGTTCAATATGGAGTGGATATAAAAAAAAAACATAGTTTGGCGTGATTTGGGGTGCGTCCAAAGATCTTCGGACACATGAAGATCAATTTTGGGTTATCAGAGATGAGAGATCCACACATAAGAGCGAAAATAGCATTTCCCGCATGGTAAACTCGCTGGTGACCATTTTTCACAGTCTACTCAAGTGGGCCAACGGTTTGAATTTGCACCCCATCTCTTTTATTTAAAGCTTTTAGCTTAAGAGGTGGCATAAGAGATGGGATGGGCTTCATTTCTTAGCTAGTGGCAGATGACATGTATTTTTTAGGCAGTGGTGTACCTTCAAAATTTATTACTTACACTCCCATTCCTTTTAACTTTGGTGATCCTAATGATTCGGTTCGTAAGATGAACTATAAGGAGTGTTTTGATCTAGCTAGGGAAAATTAATTTTCCTTCCTTTTCCTTAAAGGCATGGTGTTGCGGTGGAAATAGGATCACAAACTATTAATGAGTTTGAATCGCAATTCAATTCACAACCGCTCTTTGATTTATCCGAAGGAAAAGGTCAAAAAGGGAAAACCTATTTTGCATCGTAAACACAATGCGGGGAAGATCTAGGGTTCGGGGATTGGTTAAATTTAGGGAAGGTATTAGCACCCTAAACTTCTGTAGTACTCTACAGGAACCTTTTGTTCAAATGTTTACTATCTTGCTTTATTTATTTGCTTAAGGTATATGTACAAAGATTAAAAGTGAGAAAAGAGACCTAAGGGGTTAATTCTAAGTTTACTCGGCAAGACATCGCATCTTGTGCCTACGTATCCTTACGGGAGTGGAATCAGAGTAATTGTAGTTCCCCTCAAAAGGGAGGTTAGAGACTTCTTGACTGTGGTCAAGGTCTCAAGGGGAATAAACGCATCTTAAGGACACGCTTACGTGGAGTTTAGAAACTCCCAATCTCTACGTTGAATTGTTAAGTTGTAATTAGGGTTAAATTAGGTTAGGGATTCCGCGGCGGGAAACCCTAAAATGAGCGCGGCGGCTCTTTGACCTAATGCTAGGGGTAAAATTGTAATTTTGCCTGCGGCGAGGCATTTGTGAAAATTAGGGTTTGTAAGAGTTGTAAGGGTTTGAAGTTGAGGACCATTGACACGGCGGTCAAACGGCTAGACCTAATTCCTTCGGAGGAGTGAGATTATTGGTAAAGACGCGATAAACATACAATGGCAGAACATAAAGTGCGGAAAGATAAATGCGACAATTGTCTCGCAAAATTACATCCCATAAGCAGTTACAAATATGATAATTGAATATTTAAACTGAAAATAAAATCAATTGAACTTAGTCAGCTGCAAAAAACCAAAACAAACCGAGACTGTTATTATACGGGGTTAGACAAAAAATTAGACGGAAATGTTAGGAATTTAAGTAGAAAATTATAATTTTAACGAAACAAGAAAAAAGTTAGAAATTTGGATCTTAAAAATGAGGATGTTAGCGAAAAATTAATAAACAATGAAAATTAATATGCAATGAAGATGATGATAATATACAAGTGATAATGGAATATGAAATAGCAACGATGATGTCAGATTATGTACAAATATAAAAATAAATACAAAAATAAATAAATAAATATTAGTGAACAAGTTCATGGATAATCAATAATACTATTAGGAATGAAGGATGAAAATTGGAATTGACGATAATTAGAAGTTAAGTGATGAATGTTTTGAGACGATGAGAATTTAGGTAATAAGAAAAGAGTTAGAATGGAATTAGGTTTTTTTTGTGAAATTTGGAAAAGTTAGAGTTTTTAATGTGATTAAGAAAAATAAAATAGATTAAAAGTTAGAATTAAAAGTTAGCAAAAAAATTAGAACTTCGAAATTTGGTTTTTAAAAAAAAGGTTAGAAAATAAAAATAAAAGTTTGAAAATAAAAAGAGAAAAGGTTAGAATTTTAATAAAAAAAGAGTTAGCATTAAAAGTTAAAAAGTGAGTTAGAACTTTGAATTTTAAAAAAAAGTTTCTTGAAATTTTAACATAAAAGTTATGAATTTTTATATTAAAAAAAAGAAATATTAACTAAGAACAGTTAGAGTTTTAATTTAAAAAGAGTTAGAATGTTAGAATTTTAATTAAGAAAAAATTGTAGAAATTTTAAAAAAAGATATAAAAAGATTAGAAATTAAAATAAAAAGAGTTAGTTACTTTTGATGAAGACTGTAAGAGTTTTTGATGTTTGTCGATTTCCCCGTTTTGTTGCTTCTGAGGGTCCTTTTATACTTGATTTTTAAATCTTTTTCAATCTCAGATTTGATTTGAATATCTCAATCTTTATCAATCTCTGATTTGATTTGAATGAATTTTTATGATGATTTCAGATTTGATTCAATGATGGTGATGTTGATATTTAGATTTGATTTTCTTATGATGATGATATGATCTGATTGATTTGATTTTGCTCCATCTGGAATTCATTGGGATTGGATTTGATTAAAAAAGTGTTGGATTTAAATTTAAAAAGTTAGCAAAGAAAATAAGAGTTTCAAGTTAAATAAAAATTAGAATTTTAAGTTTAAAAAAATGAGTTAGAATTTTAAAATAAAAAACATTTGAATGTTGATTTTAAAAAATGTTAGAATTATTTTGAAAACTGTTAGAATTTAATTTTAAAAAGAATTTAGATCTTAATTTTAAAAAAGAAAATAAAATGGCATTAGAATTTAATTTTAAAAGGAATTTAGAATTTTAATTTGAAAAAGGATGGTGTCAAAAAAGATTTAGATTTAATTTAAAAAAAAAGGATAGATTTAATTTATAAAAAAAAGGTTAGATTTAATTTTTAAAATAGTTAGAAAAAAAGATTTAATTTTAAAAAGAAGTTAGAGAAAAAAAAGATTTAATTTTTTTAAAAAAGTTAGAAAAAAGATTTAACTTTAAAAGGTAGGAAAAAAAAAGATTTAACTTTTAAAATAGTTAGAAAACAGATTTGATTTTTTAAAAAAAAATAGAAAAAAAGATTTAACTTTAAAAAAGTTAGAAATAGATTTAACTTTAAAAAAGAGTTAGAAAAAGGATTTATCTTTTAAAAAAGTTAGAAAAAAGATTAAATTTTAAAAAGGTAATAGAATTTGATTAAAAAAATGTGTTAGAAATTAATTAAAAAAGGTTATAAAAAAAATTTACTCTTAAAGAAAAGAAAAAAAAAAGTTAAATTTTAATCTAAATCCTAAAAGTTAGTAAGAAGAGCTTAAAATGATTTAAATAAATAAACTAAATAGAAAAAAAAAGTTAATAAAAAACATTAGTAAAGTTATAAAAAAATTTAATTAAATTATTATTAGTTAAAAAAACAAGATTTAAAAAAAGGTTAATTTATTAAGTTAATCAGAATTTAAAATAAAAATAAAAAAGAAAGGGTAAAATTTGGGGTATTACAGTTGCCCCTATTTAAATAGCTACACCGGATGATTTGAGTGACGGAGACTCGAGGAATCATGGTGGAGGGATTTAAATATAGATAACCGAAAATTTTGCCCTTATATGTGGCGATATGCAATGCTATGGATCAAGCGAGAACAGACTAATGCAGACGATGCCATGAATATGATATGATGCGTATGCTGGAATGATGAATGCGAAAATGCTGACGAATACGACGACACAGGGACAGACACTACGAGAAGAACACACTGGGGAAAACGACGCGCTGGGACACAGTACAACACTGGGGAATTCTAGAATGATGGTCAACTGGTGCGAACACGACCAATTGTCATTTTTAGAAAAGGAACGAGATTCTCAAATGGAGATGGTACCTATGAGACGGCCTCCACTGGGGAATCTAAAAGTAAAACTGGATCATGTACGACTGCAAGATCGATCACAGAATGCTGGAGCATTGAGCAAAGAATAACATCCAAGCTTCTGTAACCTATCCCTCGTGACAGGATCAAACGGACTTTTCGGGAATCCGTAGCAAATATACAGGGTGAAAACCGACTGTATGCCAAAATAAATGGACTTTAAGAACGAGATCCTTAAATGGAGATGGCACCTATGAGATGACCTCCACTTGGGAATGTCTAATAATAAAACTGGACCTACACGATTGCAAGATCGATCACAGAATGCTGGAGCATTGAGCAAAGAATAACATCCAAGTTTCTATAACCTATCCCTCGTGGTGGGATCGAATGGATTTTCGGAAATCCGTATCAAATATACAGGGTAAAGACCGGCTGTATGCCAAAATAAATGGACTTTGATAGGAAATGCCCCGATAAGCTTCTCGAGGGAGAACTGTCACTTATCGTTGGAAGGGACTTACATGCCAAAATGGATAAGCACTCAAATAAAGAGGCTGCTGCTTATCTGATAAATAAATCTTCTCGCATTTAAGGTCGGCGCCTGGAATACGATTCTGATTCTTCTCTTACTGAAGGATAAACTTCTTCATGCTTCAAGATCGTGCTCTCCTGAACATGAAAAGGGTAAACTGAACTTCCTCATACTTCAGAATCGTGCTCTCCTGAATATGAAAAAGGGTAAATTGAACTTCCTCATACTTCAGAATCGTGCTCTCCTGAATATGATTCGGCTCTTTCGTGTAAATGAAATTCTTCATACTTCAGAATCGTGCTCTCCTGAATATGAAAAGGGTGAACTGAACTTCCTCATACTTCAGAATCGTGCTCTCCTGAATGTGATTCGGCTCTTTCGGGTAAATGAAATTCTTCATAATTCATAATCGTGCTCTCCTGAATATGAAAAGGGTGAACTGAACTTCCTCATACTTCAGAATCGTGCTCTCCTGAATATGATTCGGCTTTTTCGGGTAAATGAAATTCTTCATAGTTCAGAATCGTGCTCTCCTGAATATGAAAAGGGCTAACTGAACTTCCTCATACTTCAGAATCGTGCTCTCCTGAATATGATTCCGCTCTTTCGGGTAAATGAAATTCTTCATACTTCAGAATCGTGCTCTCCTGAATATGAATAGGGTAAACTGAACTTCCTCATACTTCAGAATCGTGCTCTCCTGAATATGATTCGGCTCAAACCTCCCCGTACTTCAAGATCGTGCTCTCCTGAATACGATTCGGTTTCTTCTTTTACTAAAGGATAAATGAACTTCTTCATAATTCAGAATCGTGCTCTCCTGAATATGATTCCGCTCAAACCTCCTCGTACTTCAAGATCGTGCTCTCCTGAATACGATTTGGTTCAAAACCCCCCATACTTCAAGACGACAGGTACATGGAAGCCCAACTGCTCCATGGAGATGGCCATTTACTGCGAGTCATAACGAAGATAGGATCGGCTTCTTAGGTGAGAAATGTTGTATACCGATGTTGTAAGATGTAAAGTGTTGTACCGATGTTGTAACATGTAGGATTGTAAAGTGTTGTAGTGTTGTAATGATAGATTTTCCAGGCGTGAACTGGCGTGTATCTGTAAAGGATTGTAGTTGGTTTTCTTGAAAGATAGTGCAAAATAAATGCACGTCCGGGTACAGTAATAACCTTCTCGGGCGAGAACAGTCGCGTATCCGTTATGGTATGGTGAAAATCTTTAGATGGTGCAAAATAAATGCACGTCCGGTTGGGATTGACGACCGACAAGACTGAGATTCAATCTAGGATCGAGCTAGAAAGAAGACTGGAAATCAAAACTCCATCGAGGGAATGAACCCGAAGGGTAGATATCTTATCCTGGCGAGGAAAGATAGCTGAAGTAACCGTCATCCACGAGGATCGAGCTCTGTGGGGAAACTGGAAACAAGTAAGTATTTTATGCTTAGGGCTGACAATCTATTTGGAGAGAATGGACGAACCCAGTTACTCGGCGGTAACGACCAATGATAGAGACGCAATGAACCTGTGAATGCTAACGCATATGTTGATGCATATGTTAATGTGAATGTATGTTAATGTTTATGTATGCAAGATGTTATGAAATGAGTATGTAATGAGTATGTAATGAATATGTAATGAATATATAATGAATATGTAATGAAATAGGCATGTGATGCTCATGCCCTTGCGTATGCTGACGAAACAGACTAGGGACGGGACAAGAGATGAAATAAACATCTCGACGGAAATACCCTGCGTTCTCTGCGACCAATACGTCAATCATGGGTAAGAAAGGTCAATGGTAGAACCAAATTTGGTTTTAAAGTTCTGAATTCTCTGGGGAGAAGGTAATCTGCTTGGGTGCCCAGTATCACGTCTTCACATGGGGAGAAGAAAACCTGAGGGACACTTTCGAGTTACCCAAGAAAAAGTTGTCAGCTTATAGTCTCTCTGGGGACTGTGATGAGGCAATAGTTTAAGAGCCTGTTGCAACACTGAGATTTACTGGGGAATGAAGGCCGCCGTGAGTAAAATCCATCGGGTGCATGAAGAAAAGTTGTGAAACCACATGAAGGACCTTATAGTAGTCGCCATTTGTTTCTTCAAAAAACACGGTGCCCCAGGATATTTGTGTTGTAAAGTATGGTCATCTCAAGAGGATTTTATAGAGAACACGGAGTCTGGTTGCCCCACTGTTTTCAAACTCTTTGAGAGATTTATCAGGTCTCGCCGTAACTGGCACAAATTAATCGTGTCACGATGAAGTCTTTGAGAGACAGCTCTTCAAGAATGTCAGACTCGCGTTGGTAAGCGAACTGGGAAACTGCCTGCCTCTGTTTAGCAGGATCTTCAAGTTCCACGGGTTATGTTCATATGTAGATCTCTAAGATATCAAGCAAAGTCGTCATGCTGGAAATGCCTATCCAGAGCTTGTCAATGCGCACATATATTTGTCTTGAATTTTTGTTTTGAAAAAGATATCGCAATAACTTGTGACCGAAATCACTAGTCAGGATATAAGTTTTAATTATAATGCCAACATGAATTTTTCTGAGCATAGTTCGTAGGAGTCAGGAAACGTGATCTTGTCGAGTATGCTTTCAACCGAAGTCCTACTTCAATTAGGTCTTTTAAAGGTTGTATCGTGGCTCGGTTCACGGTTTAAGAAACAAAAGATATAAAGGCTCAAAGTTATATTTGTACCCACCCCTTCTCCGTGATGTTCTCCAATCCTAATTCAGTTAATCGGATACGAACGCTCATATCTCAAGCGGATTTGCTATGGTCGAGAACTTATCAAGGCTTTGGACATGGCAGTCACTCACTTATTTCTAATGGCAATTGGTCACACGACCTTGTTCTTTATAGGGGTTCTAAAAACTACTGGTTTATTGTTCTTATTCCCTAACTTTTGCCTGGACAACGTCTTTTAATCTGACTTTGGAGTCCAGCGGGATGCCCCAGTTTTGCCTAAGTCTCCTTCATAGGTTTTGACTTAGCGGGCTCTTATTTTTTTTTGAATATTCTTTTATGCACAAGTCGTGTAAATCTTTTGAGAGGCTCGTGACTGCCCCACTCCTTAGGTAACCGAGGGATAGTCATTGTATTGGACTTCTTAAGATGCTAAGGATAAATTCTCGAAGGTTTGCTCTTCCTTTTGGGGATCTAAGCGCTCGATCGGTTTAACTGAAACCTACCCTGCCCCAGGTTAAGATGAGGGTTCTAAAAAAAAAACTCCTACTTCAAGGCTCAAAGAGGTTAACGAGGGATTATCATCCTTATATCTCCGGTGTTTGGGATTTGAAACAATGCCTTACATCATCAGCGGGTTTCAATCGAAAGCATACGACAAGAAATCTGCCGTTTTGGGTTCGTCATCCTCCCCCCAATTCTCCATCAGAACAAGAGATCGGGTAAAGTTGGCATTATGATTTATGAAAAATATTTTTTGAATGAGTGAAGCGAATGGATTTATTCAAGACAAACATATGCGTTGCATTAATTAATCAAAGATAAACAAGTTCGTGCATGCTAAATATGCTTAATCAAAGAGAAATGCATATAAATAAACAAATGAACTGTCGGAAAAATCCTTCTAAATGTTTATGAAATCTTGCATTCAAGAGTAACAGTTTCCTTTGGCGGAGCCTCAATGGAATGGGACGTCTGGTTTACGATCACTGTGAGTCGTCATGGCTTGCCCCAGTTACGCTGGTCACATCTTCAACAGTTTTCAGTCGTTGCTTCAAAATAACTTTCCCGGATTCTTTGTTGATCCCGGTCATATCATCTTGAGGGTTACTGAAATGAAGCGAGCTAGGCCTTTGAATAATTACTGGATTCGACTGATTCGTCACAGGAGTAGCATGCTTTGCAGAATTCGAACCCGACAAGTGAGGGACCTTGAGAGGAGTCTCGGTCTTCAGCTGAGCATCGCTAAAAGACAACTTCTTCGTTTCTAGCAAATTTCTGACAACTTTCTTAAGAGCATAGCAATTCTCTAGATCATGGCCGGGCGCACCCTCATGAAATAAACAATGAGCGGTAGCGTCGTAACTTGCAGGTAATGGATTAGGTGGAGGACCCAAAGCACGGGTGGTAATCAAACCTTGTTGTACCAAATGGGGGTATAACTCAGAGAAAGCCATCGGAATTGGAGGACAAGGCTTATACTGACTCTTACGGGGATAAGGAACCTGATCCTGTGATTGCTGGTGAACAGGAGCGTTGGGCACTCGTTGACTGTCGACAGGAACTTGCATAGGCGAATAACCGGAAGGTTGTTGATAAACTGGTGCCTGATATACCGGAGCTGACTGTACAGGCTGGCATGTAGGAAACTGCTGATCGAAAGGAGGTGCAACAGTAGCTACATAGGGTTGTTGAACATATAGAAACGGATAACCTTGAACATAACTCTGCTGATATTGTAAAGGTTGAGGAGTAGCCTTTTTGCGGTTCCTTGAACGTGTAGGTCCTTTACCATGGTCGGAGTTAGGAGTTTTGCACTTTGGAGGGGTAGCTCGTCGAACTGGTTGAGCACTGGGAGGCACCAAACCGGATTGAAGACCGTGAGGAGGTACATTCTCGACAGTAACAGCTGGTTGAGGTTCCATAACGGTATTAGTATTAGAAACAACAGTAGACTGAGCATCCACCTTCACACTAAGAGCTCGTAACATCTCCAAAATCTGCCCTACACTTCCTCGAAGATCTTCGAATTCATGGCTGACACGGTTGATCTCTTGGTTTTGATCTTCCATTCTTTTGAAGGGTCGTATTGATGCAGAGAACTCAGGGTGACAAAACTGGAGGGTGAGAGAACCGAGTATGAGAAATCGGGAGACACATGCAATGCAAAAGTATGATGCTAAAATGTGAATGCAAATGAAGATTTCATGGAATTCAAACATTTACGAATGTCGTGGGGTACCAAGGAAATCTTTTTCTTGTTTTTTTCATTTTATTTTTTTATTTATGGTATCCCGCGATATCCACAAATGATGTTTGAACTCCATGAAATACAATGCAATGAGATGCTTTATGGATGCAATGCATGAAAACACACAAAGTCCTAGGTTAAAGGAACGTGAGCGGAGTCAAGGTCTACCCATCCCAAAAGGAGTGTACTATAGGTTAGTTGTACCTGCCGAACAAGGTTCTACAAAGTGCCCAAAGTCATCAGCCCATCTTTCGGATATTATCAACCTTCCGAATGACTCGGGGGTGAATAATATTCTCAAGAGAACCTCTTTTGAGTGTAGTATCGCGTAGCAGCCTGTTGCACCCTAGAATTTGCCCAACCTTATTCACTTGGTTTATGTTTCAATATCATTAGCATTTGCATATAGGGTCATGTACATAGCCTAACCATCTGCATAGCATAAGCATAACAAGTCATACAACAGGGGGACCAATCATTATTCTCATCTCTAGAGGCCTATCAAGAGGTTATTATCCTGATTCAATCTCATTCAAGTCATCAGGAAAGAATTTGAGAGCAGAGAGTTCAGCAGATCAAGCCTTGAGTCTACCCCCTATCTGAGGGTATCTGAGGGTCAACAAGGGGGTTCTGAGCTGTAAATGGAAGGCATGGGGAGCATCTAGACATCATGAGAGGACTTAGAAAGTCATTTGGAGAAGAAGACAAGTTGTTGATATGATCACAAGAATTGCAGTTGAAGACAGTCAACTAGGGTTTCATCTGGGTCAACCCTAGGTCAATTGACTGATTGAAAGGCATTAAGGGCTATTGGAGAGATGTGGGGTTCATCATTTGACATGGAGAATAAGGATATGTTGTTGTGCTAAGAAGAATTCAAGAGAAATCAAGGAGAGGAGGAGTTTCTAAATTAGGGTTTCTCTGTAAAATCCCCTAGTTTAGGTCAAATTTCCAAGCAAGATAAGTCAAAATGCAAGCTTCAAATGGCTTCTTGGCCAACATGGAACTTGTAGAGGATCTCAAGACCTTTAATTTGAGTGGTGGAAGACATTAAGGATATTTATAGAACTCAAGTTATGGTCCTTGCAAGTTACAGGTCATCTGAGGTATCTGAAATTTTGTCTGTGAAAGTGACTTGACTTCCAAGCAATTTTTACCCCTCAAGGAGATTTCAAATGAATTTCTGGTCAACATAAGAATTGTTCCTCATTGTCTTAGCTTTCTATAATGGTATAGTATGCCTTCATATGATGTGTGGAACTCAACCTATGATCTTGGCAAGCAAAGGGTATTTTGGTCATTTGTGAATTACAGGTCATTTTAACCTATGTCCAAAACTCATACAAGGAGGCCTCAAATGGAAAAACTTACAACATCAAACTTGCTCCAAATGACATTTTGAGTCTAGAAAAGTGACCATGAGAGATTGGAAATGTCCATAGCACAAGGTTTCAAAATTGGTGAATTTAATGAAGGAAAATGGCTTAAAAAATGGTATTTTTCATATCTTGGCCAAATGATGCAAAATTATAGGTCATTTTGAATGGAAAAGGCATTTTAAAAACATTGGCTAAAGTGGAATTTTGAGCTTAGGTCATAATTTGAGAGTTATCCATGGTTGCTTGAATTGAAAGTAACATAATCCAAATTGAAAAGGGAAAGTGTAAAGGAAATTTCTCCAATGTTCTAGGAGGTTCCTACATCACCTATATATTCATGCAAGCTGATTCATGCAAGGGTTGGTGCCCCCATTTGTCAAAAATCTCCATTTTCATCCATTTTCTCATTCTTCCATAAGATACTCAAACTCTCACAAATCTCTCAAAACTCTCACATCTTTGAATTGAATCTTCATCATCATCATTCAAACCCTAGGATTCACATCAAAAAGTGGCTGAATTGATCAAGGATCATACCAATTATCTTCTTCACTCCAAGTTGCATTTTCATCCAAAACCCATTGAAACTTCCTCCATCATTCTGATTTCTGTCACTATCATCATCTACTATCATCATGGAGTAGTTGGCACAAGAGATTGGAGAGAATTCGTGGCTGTGTGAAGAGATTCAGTTTGAAACTCCAACTTGCATGAAGGATGGAATAGAATGATTCACAAGGATTAAGCACAAATCATTGCAAACAGAAGCACACTCATTCATTGGAGATCATTTTCAGCAAGTATCAAAGGTTGAATTGAGGTCTAGCTACCATCACCATCATCAAGTGCAAGGTATGTAAACTTCTTCGAATCTCACTATTCTGGCTGGTAGAGATCATGTGGTTAGGATAATATTGTTTAGAGACCCTAGAGGATCGATTCTTGAAGTTTAGGGATAGATTCGTGGAGATCCATGACAGGTTGCCATTTCTGTTGGCTTCGAGAATAAGCTGTGTGTTGGATTATAATCAATGTAATAAGGCATAGAATAATGAGGCAAGTATGTAGAATATCTGTGGATCATCAGGTTTGAGTTCTGGCAACTTTGACATCAGGCAAGCATGGTGTACCCTGAGTTTCGTGCTCTCTGTTTGGAGTTTGCAATGAGAGTTAGGGAAAACTAGGATTAGACATGGATTCCTTGGGTTTTGTAGAGTATTTTAGGGCTTGGAATTTTTAATTTTCATCAAGAAATCATGGAGAAAGATTGAGTGGAACTTTCGTGCATGGAGGTCGTGACTGAAACCCTAGGCGAATGGAGGAAGAAGACGAATCACACGCCCTTGGATCTGGTGGGAAGAATTGACTTGACCAGGAATCGAACGGCCCACGTTTGATCTGAGTTTTGGTGGGAGAATTCAAAATTTGAAACGCAGCGTTTCATTAATTGGGGGGATTGGGCTCAGAGAGCTATTTGCACCCCCCAGTTTAATAAGCCCAACGCGCTGAACTTGGTTTTCCTGCTATTTTCACCCCCTCCATCTTATTTCTTCATATTTTCTTTTATTTTCTTTAATTTTTTCATGCATCTTCTAAAAATCATATAAAATCTAAAAATCATTATTTTTAATTCATTCTTTTTGCATATTTTTCTTTAGGATGTCAAGAAAATTATAAAAAATAAAAATTGCATTTTATTTTTTATTTGATATTTTTCCCATATTTTCTAAATAAATAACATTTTTATAATTCCATTTCATGCATGATTTTGTTATTTTTTGTTCTATTAAATGCTTCAATATTTTTCATTCATTCTTTTTAGGTTGTTTAGGTTAGACATTAGACTTGTAGAAATAATTTAGTTTCTATTTTCAGAAGTTAAATTTAGGTGCTTAGTGTAAGTGTGAATAACATGGACAAATTAGGGTTTTTAGGTGATAACTTAGGAGATTTGATTCTTTCCCCCTTAGGACCTAGAGATTGAATAGGTTAGCTATGGGACTATAGGGGCTATGGGTAGTTATTAGATCCCCTTAGAAAAAGTCAGGATTCCCCTACTGCTATTACTGCTCTGTATATATCTGATTGACTGGTGTGGTGTGTCCTCTGGGGATTATTGCTTGCTTGCCTGGGTATTGGGATTGTCTGGGGACTTGGGAGAGCTGAAGACTTGAGGAGATGAAGACCATTGGAGATCCAGAGATTGAAGTTCAACTTCCAGAGTTGAAGAGGAGGTTCTTGCTAGCAGCTGCTGAGGAAACTAGGGTTTAGGAGCTAGGCAGAGCTCTAGATTAGAAAGCTTGTTTCTCAAACATGGAATGCCTTGTCTGCATCCATCCTTTCTCTATGATTCAAAGTCTCTTTCAAATATCCACCTCCTTCCTTTGGAAGGATCAGTGAATGTATTTGGAAGATAGAACTTTTGAGAGAAACCTGTCTGTATAATGTTAACAGTTAATGAGCCACCCTTGGTAGGCAATTTACTGTTTAACATTCCTCTCCTCTTGTTGACTGATGTTCATCCCTGAAGATTGGAGACTTGAAGAAAAGCCATTGCTTATAGAAGACTGATAATCAAAGCCCTTTGCCTGAAGGCCATGAAGATGGAGATTGATGCTTGTTGAAGCCTGTAGCTGATTGGAGATTACTTGAAGCTAGATGTTGAGTCAGAGCTGCTGATGCTGTTTCTTTTGCTGTTGTATTTCATTGCTGATGTATTGTTTGGATTTCCTGGTTGTATTGTTTGCTGTTTACCCTGTTGGGTTGGAAGTGAAGCATGTTCACTTTCGCCTATTGTTTTCTAGGTTCGAGGTTGAGTGGGACTCCCTTGCCTCGCTTGTATTGCTGCATCCATGCATTTTACCGCTTTATTATATCTGTTATTGTTTCTGTTTCTGCCTATCCCGTAGGATCTCTGTTTCTCTCTGTGCAAGAGAGGAGCATGATAGACACTAGGTCTTGACCCATGCATGATAACATTAGGTTAGTTTGTTTCCCTTCGCAACCGTAGGTTAGAGTTTTGTCTCTTTCTTTCTCAAAACAAACAGAAAAACACATAAAGATTTCAAACACAATAAAAGACACTTCTTCCGTAAAAGAATGTGAGCTCGTCAAGACGTCATTTTTGTCCGCTGGGACTGTTAATCAGAGAAACCTTTTTCAGAAGGAATAAAATCAACCAAGACAGACTTGTGTCGTACGTGGCCCGAACTACGTTTGCTCTGATCTTCCATGCTGTGTGGAAGTACGTAGGCATAGGATGCGATATCCTAGCGAGCAACCTTCCCCTCCTTTCCCGTAGGTAGGCGAACTACATTGACTCTGATTTCTCGTTCCAGACGGGAATACGTAGGCATAAAGTGCGATACTTTGCCGAGTCATTTTATTTTTCTTCTCTTTTCTTTGTAACCCTTAACCTTTTAGAGTAGATAGAATAACAATCCATACCCGAAACAAGCGTGGATCCCGTCGAGTACGACGGACGTGAGGGGTGCTAATACCTTCCCCTTGCGTAACCGACTCCCGAATCCAGGTTTTGGTTGCGACGACCATACCTTTCCCGTGTTGTGCGAGGTTTACTCTGAGCGTTTCCTTTCCCTCCCGTGGGATAAATAACGCACGGTGGCGATGATAACGCGAAATCATATCGTTTATTTGGCTTGATTTGCATGCATTTATTTGTGACTTTTATTAATTTATCTTGATTTATGTTCTATTATATGATTAATTTACTTTGTTTTGCAGATTGGGGAGAATTTGAACCAAAGAAAGAAAAAGAGAAGAAAAATACAGAAAATAGCAGAAAACAGAATTTGTGACTGTCACGGTCGTCACGGCCATGTCACGACCGTCACAGCCTTCACGATCGTCACGGCCACGTCACGACCGTCACAGCCTTCACGATCGTCACGGCCATGTCACGACCGTCATGCATCAAATAACAGAAGTTCGTTCAAGACAGAAGTGGCCACGAGCACTTTCCTCCTTTTTCTCCTACATTTTCTCCACTCACTGCCCACTACTGGAAGTTACTCCCACTCCCTCCATAATTCACCCATGATCTCTGGAAGTTGAAGAATGAATTATTTCCTATAAATAGGCCTTAGATTCAGAGTTTTAGGGGGGAGCCTTCGATGTATCGAAGTGCTGCCAAAATTCCCATTGAAGCCATTTTTCCCATTTTTATTGTTTTTACCAGTATTTCCATTCCAACATTATTTTATTTTCTGTCTCGTTTTATTTGTATCCAAACCAACCGTATAACAATTTCCAACATTAGGGGATTGTTATACATCTATTTGTTTCCAACCTTCAGCACTCGTTTAATTTTAATTTCCGCCTACTCCGAGCTTTCCGGTCTGTGGAAGAAGGGTCTGCTCAATTATCTGTTAACCAGGTTTTTATTATATTGCAATTTGATTTATTTATAATGTCTATTTATTTTTCTGCCATGAGTACATTATTATTAAATTCCCTGTCTCTGTCTGGTTCAACATCGATGAGTAGCTAAAAACCTTAGGGCGGTATGTAGTTATAACAAACTTAACTGGTGAAATATAACCATAGGCTAAAAATAATTAATCACTTAATATTCTGGCTGATACTTTTTAATTGAAATAGACCTTTTCGTTACGAGAGTAAGAAAAGAGTATTAGGTTGGGTCAAGACCACGAGAGTGTGAGATTTTAACCAGATAGCTAAAGTTAGGCATTTAAATTAAATACAGCGAGAGCGCTTTAAGATAAATTAGAATTATTTAGTTTCCAAAAATTATCTCTAAACACTTATGGGCTAGCGAGAGCAGGCATAGGGCTTTGGGGATAAGATCTGATATAAGACCACGAGAGTGTGAGTTGAGGGTATTTAAACTGGTAATCTCTACCGAATAGATTAAGTGAACACCTTTATAAGCCTAGGTTAGATTGACCCACCTAAGTTAGTATAATTACATACCGACCGCCTTAATATTATTTTACTAAAACTTAAATTTAATTCCGCCTTTAATAGTCTTAGAAACCAACAAAAATCGTGACAACCATTCGCCTTAGCTTTACGCCGTAACAATAGATAACGGTAGATTGACATTGGTCTCTGTGGGTTCGACAATCTTTTATATTACTTCGATAGGCTGTGCACTTGCAGTAAGATACCGCTAGACGCATAAGTAGACACGTCTGTAGCCCATCAAGTTTTTGGCGCCGTTGCCGGGGACCAACAGTCAATATTGTGATTCCGTTGTTGCATAGTATAGACTAAGGCACTCTTATCTAAATCATTATGTATAACCCATATTTCCCTTATAACTACCACCCTCCATATTATAACTACCACCCCCAATATTTCGAGGAACCACAAATTCCTCTTAAATCCGACCTCGAAATATTATTAGAAGATTTCAATACTACGCACTCTCACCCAAATTCCCTCTATGATGACGACTCCCAATGTTTTGAGGAAACGCAAGATTTTGATACATCCAACCTCGAACTACTACTAGAAGAATTCAATGAGACGTCTACTCACGCTAGGATAAAATCTATGATGGAGCGCTTTGTGGAGACACAAACTCTCCAAAACGAAGATTTTAGAAGACAACATCTCCAAATTAATGAAGACCTTAGGCAGATGAACGTTATTGTCGATTCCCTCGCAACTCACAGCGAGACTTTGGAGACTCAAACCTCCCTGCTTAGACAAACACCTCTAGCACCCTTCCCAGAAGGACATGTGAATGTTGTAACAACCGTTAATGAGGAACAAATAGAAGATCCTAGGGAGATTGACGATGAGCCTGAGGAGAGTTTTGGTGAGAAAAACATACATATTGAGAAAAATCCACCGACACCAACCGAAAGGGAGGTTGTGGAAGAGGTAGAGAAGGAAGCACGTATCGTTGCTCCTCCTCCCTATACCCCACCTATTTCTTTCCCACAAAGGTTTGCAGAAGTTAAGGTAGACTCCCAATCCAAAACATATGTGGAGGTATTGAAAAATATACACACCAATGCACCTTTGTCTAAGGCCCTTCATAGAAAACGAAAATTCGAGGACCGTGAAACTAGGGTCATTATTACTGTTAAAAGGGTACGATTAACTTTTGAGGTGGTGGATGAAATAACAAAGCCCAAATTTGAAAAGCTGATACGCAGAATAGATCCAGAACCACCACCACGCGTTCAAAACGAGAAACCACCCTACAGAAGAAAGAAACGAAAAGGTGAGGGATATGAGAGATGGCTTGATAAGTGGCCATGGAAACCGAAGACTATACAAAGTTCGATCGAGGAACCATTCTTGAAAGAACCGCCATGAGTACTTGCACTCATTAGCCGTCGAGCTATCGACGCTAAACAAAGCGCTGTGTGGGAGGCAACCCACAAGGTCTTTATTTTAATTTGTTTGTTTAAATTTGCAGAAAATAAAGAAATATATCGCTTGTTACTCCTTAGCTATATCTAAGCGAAAACTCTCTAGATGACGATCTGAGAAGATGAGCTATGCCCACGGACATTCCTACGAGTGTCGCTGCTGGTGGGAACACTGATGATGAGTACTTCCTCTTGACGCGAGCAACATGATGAGCTGGTTCGAGAATTACACAAACAAAGTATCTCAAAATGCCCGCCACCGAAGTAGAAGTGATCAACAAAGACAAGGATAGCAAGAGCAGTAGCATTCATACAGGTTCTATCTTTCCTTTTTCACCTTTTACTGAAACATTGAGGACAATGTTTGGTTTAAGTGTGGGGGAGGAACTCTATCGCTTTCATTTTACTGCCTTTTAGTTAGATTTATTGTTTTTATCTATTTTTAATGCTATGTCAAAATCTTTACATGTGCTGTCGAGTCTTTATGAGTGGTTTTCGCCTGTTATTCAAACTTCCCCAAAATTTCAAAATTTCAAAATTTTAACCTCCAACAAAAACTTTTTGATTCATGACATGGTACTCTGAAAGTATATAGGCTGTTTAGGCTATGTTAGAAAAACCTGGGAAAGTTTTGATAAAATTGATATCGTCCTGACAACCTTAACCCCCTAAATATGCAAAATAAATTTGAGTAACCATTATGCCGAGACCTTAAAACTCCAGGTTCTTGTAGTAATCCCTAAGTAGTTTATTTAAGCAGTCAGCACCATCCTAAACACACTAAGTAAGAAACCAATGCAAATAAGTGTATGATCTCTAGTTTAAAATAAGAAATTTAGAAAGAAAGAAAAAAATATGAATAAAAAGACATGTTCCTTCTAAGTTAGGTGCTCCTCACCCGATCACTTAGCCCACCGGTACAAACTCTTTAAAGTTCAATTGATGCTTAAGCATAATTGTAGTGAAAAAAAAAAGAAATAAAAATAAGATCATAGTCACTAACAGGTTTACTTGCCATGAATGTGTATGGATAACGGGCTTAATGTGATTGCACTATAATGAAATGGGGTGAAAGAGAGCATGAGTTATAGGTTGAGTGATAATGGCATGATTCCGATTGGTTTGCATAAGTAGGGAGTTTTTGAAATTGTGTCGTTACGATATCCTTGGTATTAATATTTAGTACCTATCGATCTAACATTAGCCTAGCAGCCACGTATGATTAGAGTTTCGTCGTGACTTTGTTTCGAACTATGCTTATTTTCTTTTTACTGTGTTGGTCGATTGCTTGAGGACAAGCAATGGTTTAAGTGTGGGGATGTTTGATAACGCGAAATCATATCGTTTATTTGGCTTGATTTGCATGCATTTATTTGTGACTTTTATTAATTTATCTTGATTTATGTTCTATTATATGATTAATTTACTTTGTTTTGCAGATTGGGGAGAATTTGAACCAAAGAAAGAAAAAGAGAAGAAAAATACAGAAAATAGCAGAAAACAGAATTCGTGACTGTCACGGTCGTCACGGCCATGTCACGACCGTCACAGCCTTCACGATCGTCACGGCCACGTCACGACCGTCACAGCCTTCACGATCGTCATGGCCATGTCACGACCGTCATGCATCAAATAACAGAAGTTCGTTCAAGACAGAAGTGGCCACGAGCACTTTCCTCCTTTTTCTCCTACATTTTCTCCACTCACTGCCCACTACTGGAAGTTACTCCCACTCCCTCCATAATTCACCCATGATCTCTGGAAGTTGAAGAATGAATTATTTCCTATAAATAGGCCTTAGATTCAGAGTTTTAGGGGGGAGCCTTCGATGTATCGAAGTGCTGCCAAAATTCCCATTGAAGCCAAATTTACTTTCCTGCATTATTTTCCATTTCTCTTCCTTTTATTTTATTTGTATCGCTTTATTTGTTCCTGTACCTTTTAATTCTCGCCAAAGTAGAATCCTGCCGACATTGTGGAGGACTACTCTTCAATACCAGAAATTGTTATACGTATTTGTTTCTAAACCTTCAGCATTCATTTTTAATTTCCGCCTACTCCGAGCTTTCCGGTCTGTGGAAGAAGGAGTCTGCTCAATTATCTGTTAACCAGGTTTTTATTACATTGCAATTTAATTTATTTATAATGTTTATTTATTTTTCTTCCATGAGTACATTATTATTAAATTCCCTGTCTCTGTCTGGTTCAACATCGATGAGTAGCTAAAAACCTTAGGGCGGTATGTAGTTATAACAAACTTAACCGGTGAAATATAACTATAGGCTAAAAATAATTAATCACTTAATATTCTGGCTGATACTTTTTAATTGAAATAGACCTTTTCGTTACGAGAGTAAGAAAAGAGTATTAGGTTGGGTCAAGACCACGAGAGTGTGAGATTTTAACCAGATAGCTAAAGTTAGGCATTTAAATTAAATACAGCGAGAGCGCTTTAAGATAAATTAGAATTATTTAGTTTCCAAAAATTATCTCTAAACACTTATGGGCTAGCGAGAGCAGGCATAGGGCTTTGGGGATAAGATCTGATATAAGACCACGAGAGTGTGAGTTGAGGGTATTTAGACTGGTAATCTCTACCGAATAGATTAAGTGACACCTTTATAAGCCTAGGTTAGATTGACCCACCTAAGTTAGTATAATTACATACCGACCGCCTTAATATTACTTTATTAAAACTTAAATTTAATTCCGCCTTTAATAGTCTTAGAAACCAACAAAAACCGTGACAACCATTCGCCTTAGCTTTACGCCGTAACAATAGATAACGGTAGATTGACATTGGTCTCTGTGGGTTCGACAATCTTTTATATTACTTCGATAGGCTGTGCACTTGCAGTAAGATACCGCTAGACGCATAAGTAGACACGTCTTTAGCCCATCAGGCGACTCTTCTGTTCAGCCGGCGCCGATTTTCGCAGTAGCGACAGCTGGCGACTCTGCTGGGGATCCAACGTCCCCTGGCTGCTAAGGACTGCGATAGTTCTTATGCATTTGGGATCCAACGTCCCTTTGAGAGAGTCAATCCTAGCGCTTGTTTTCCCGTCGAGGATTTTGTATGGAGTTATTGTATATTTCTGACCTTTATTTTCAGCATTATATATATATTGTTATTATTGCTGTATTGGGGTGTGATGGGTGGTTCTATGATTGAGAGATAAGCCGGACCTGGGCTTGAGTGCACCTAGAATTAGAGTAGAAAGTAGTGGGCGCGTGCCGGCTTTGCTTGCATTAGTGTCTCATGAAATCTACACTCGGACGAGGTTCTTCTGGTTGGCTTCTTTTTCTACCCTTTGGGTCGAAGGGGTTGTTGGTCAGCTGAATTGTCGACTCCGGGAACCGATCATTTGGAAGTTGGCTAAGTGAGGCCTCTTCAGGATTTGATGATGCCACTCCTTCTGGGAATCGTATCATCAACCCTGAAAGTCTGTGACGCCGACGACCGCATAGGATGCCATACCTTTGTCAGTTACTAGGACATCCACCTGTGAGGGGGTTTGGGGGTTATGCAGGTAACTAGACCTTCAGACTACCGGTTATTTCTTGATCAGAGATCCTGGGTATTTATGGAGAGTTAGGAGGTCTGTCAGAGACCAGTTGGAGTGTTCTGAGGTCTGTCAGAGACCAGTTGGAGAGTTCTGAGGTTTGTTAGAGACCAGTCGGAGATGTGATTTGAGGTCTGCCAGAGACCAGTGAGAGTTATGGTTTGAGGTCTGCCAGAGACCCGTATTGGAGCTTTGTTTTAGGTCTATCTGAGGCCAGGGTTTGATGACTTCTGGATGGTCTATCTGAGACCTTTCTTGATTGGGTTCAGGCTATGCAGCTACAGCTTTGGTCCCTGTTGCATGTTACTTGCATTGCATTGTCTGCATATCCATTATCACTTGCATTTCACTAACGTGTGTCTGTGCTGCAAGTGCATTTGTATATTCCCCGGTTCTAGTGCCCAGACTTCTGAGTATTGATTATGGCTGGTTTGAAGAAGACGGTTGCGTATAAGCTGCCTTCACCTGATATTGCTTTTTTGCTTGGTCTGATGTCTCTCGCTGATGAGGAGGTTAGGAGAAGCTTTAGAATGAGTCATGGGAGATTACTGAGATTAGTCTGCAAGCCCACGGCTGATGAGATGAACGGGCTATACACCTTGATGCAGTTCTATGACCCCGCATTGAGATGCTTTACTCTTGCTGACTTCATTCTAGGGCCCACCATTGAGGAGTATGTGGAGTTTACTGAGCTTCCCGTGCAGAACAAGGTTCCCTTTATTCACTCTGCTGCTGAGCCCAAGCTGGAGGACTTAGCCAAAGCCTTGCATATGAATGCTGCTGAGTTGTTAGTGACTTCTTGGCTCGAGGTTCCCGGTTTCTCTCTGGATTTTCTGGTTGGCAAGGCTCAAGAGTACGCCAAGAACGGTTGTTGGGTGGTTTTCAATGCTATTTTGGCTTTATGCATTTATGGAATTGTGCTGTTTCCTAACTTGCCCAACTTTGTAGATCTGGATGCTTTCTGTCTGTTTGCTGCAGGCAACCCAGTGCCAACGTTGATCGGAGACTTCTATCATTCATTGCACTATAAGAACGAAAACCGAAGGGGAAAAGTTGTTTACTGTTGTGCTCCTCTATTGAATATGTGGTTCAAAAGTCATCTCCCCATGAAGGGACCATTTGTAGACAGTGCAACCTCAGCCAGTTGGTCAGAGCGCCTGATGAGGCTATGTTCCGAAGATATTGTGTGGTTTGATACCTGTTGGGATCTGAGCTCATCTTCAGTTGTTCTGGGTACCCTAATGTGCCGCTGATAGGAAGAAAAGGGTGTATCAATTACAACCCTTCTCTATTCATTCGTCAGTTCGGATATGCGCTGAAGAATCCGCCTCAGGAGGAAGAAGTACAGGAATCTCTGTACTTCACAGGTGACGTGAAGGGGGAGTTATTAGCCAAGTTGCAACGTGCCTGGACGCGTATTAACCGCAGAGGGAAGCCGTTGTTAGGAAAGAATGACTGTCAGGCCTATGCACCTTACAAGGTTTGGATCCAGGAAAGAGCAAGTCAGTTGTTAATGCCGTTTCCAGCTGCACCCGTCATTGCTCCTATTCCGGCAGAAGAGCCAACTACTGTCTCTAGGGAGGTCTACGAGCAAGTTGTGAGGGAAAAGGAAGCCTTGTTGAAGATCAACGAAGGGTTAGAGCAAGAGCTAGCTCAAGTGCGCAGCGAGAAAAACAAGGCCGTATATGCTTTCCAACAACAAATCGAGCTGTTAAACAGGTTAGGGGCTGAGTTGACTGAGGAAAAGAAAAAGCGTGAACGTCTGGGGCAAGAGTTCAGAAGCTCCCATGACATGCTGGAAGCCAAAAAGAAGGCGCTCGACGCAGCACACCGAGAAATCTCCTCTTGCAATAAGACTTGGAATGCTACTCTCACCAACAATAAGATGAGAGAAGATAAGCTGAAGCAGCAAATCTCCGACCTCGAAGAGAAGTTGAAGTCTAGCATCAAGAAGTGCGAGGAAGAAGTGATGACCCGGTACAGTGTCCAGCATGCACTGAACAAAGCAATCAAATCCAGAGATGAAGCGGTGTCTCAGAAGCGAAAGCTAGAAGATTGCTTCGGAGAAGCAACATGGGAAGAAACTGCTGAAGACGTGCGCCGCATTCTTAAGAAGAGAAACCAACTTGTTGAAGGGCTGCTTGATCGACCAAGTCATCCAGAGACCAAGAAGTTGATAGAAGAGTACCAGACTTTTGGGAGGATTTGATCATTCCATGTAGTAACTTGTAGTAACTTGTATGCTTTATTTGCATAAGTGCTGACCATCACCAGGATTGTTGGTTGAGGTCATGCCTTCTTATCGTACGCTCAGCGACATTGTATTCTGGTTTTCCCTGCAATATATGAGGCTTTCTATGATTCAGCTCCGATATTCTTATTGTCAGCACTGTCACAGCACTGGCACCTTCACACTAGAACTGGGGGAATGAATTTCCCTAATGCACAGACACATTGCATTGCATTCATATTCATATTGCATTACAGGTAATCTTTGAATAAGTGTCTTATTCCCTGCTCTGTAAAGGTACTTTTCAGGATTGCAGATCAGCACCCGCACCGCTATTCTACCCGCACCAACTGTCGAAGAATCATGGATCAAATGCAGAACGAGATGCAAGATGTGCGCGAGAAGCTCGCTCTCTTTATGCAGACCATGGAAGCTATTGCGAAAGGGCAGGAGAATTTGCAAGCCATGGTCCAGCCTCTGTTGGCTCGAAACGCTGGTCATGGTAACGAGGATCATCAGTCTGTGCGGGTCGATACTGTTCATGGAGACGGCACTCCCACGCCAGTAGCTCCACCTGTAGTCAATACACCTGCTGCTAATGTCAACAACGCTACCGCTGCTGTGAATGGTAACGTCGGAGTTGGGAATGAGACTGCTGTCCATAACGTTGGGCTGGGTGATGTCAATTTGGGAGATAATATGGGAGGCAACGGCTTCGTCAATGCTGGATTCGGATTCAATGATCAGGGATTCGATAATGCGGGGAAGTATGGTTTCAATGCTCAAGGCTTTGGGCAAGATGGTTATGGCGCGACCAACCAGGGTTACGGAGACTTTGGAAACGGAAACGGTACTGGATTTATGGCTTTTGGTCCTGCTGGAGGTGTTCAAGGGTACGGCAACAGAGGCCGAGGTCCGGGGAGGAATCAGATCAGAGCTGGACGTAATAATGGATATGATGGGTATGGGGCTGGAAATGGTATGTGGCAAGAAGATCAGCAGGAGGACGCTTTCTCCGGCGGAGGTTTCGAAGGGCCGATGGATGATTCCCAGAAGATCAGAATGCTGGAAGAGCAAATGAGGGGAGTCCTAAACCAAAGTGCTGTGGGTTTGGACATGGCAACAATGGGTTTGGTACCTGGCTTAAGGGTGCCAATCAAATTCAAAGCTCCTGCGTTTGATAAATATAAAGGCGACACATGTCCAAAAGTGCATGTACGAGCTTATTACAGAAAGATGTCGGCATACTCAACTGATGAAAGAATGCTAATGCATTTCTTTCAAGATAGTTTGTCAGGCCCTTCCCTAGAGTGGTACATGGGGTTGGAGCCAACTGATATCAAGACGTGGAAGCAATTAGCAGAGGCATTTGTAGCTCACTACAAGTATAACAGCGACTTGGCACCCAATCGGGTCCAGTTGGCCGGGCTGTCGCAAAAGAAGGGGGAGAGTTTTAAAGAGTACGCGCAAAGGTGGCGCGATATGGCTGCCAGGGTCCGTCCTCCTGTAGAAGATAAGGAAATGAATGACATGTTTGTCGGCACATTCACAGGTTTGTTTCATGATATGCTGTTTCACACGTCTCTGGCCAGTTTTTCAGACCTGATTCTGATGGGAGAAAAGATTGAACGTAATATTAAGCAAGGAAAGTTCCAAGTCGAGGAATCAACTGCATCCGGCAGTAATAGGAAAGCTTACGGTGGGCGCCGGCAGGGCGAGGCAAGCGCAGTATTTGGAGGCCGAGGCCGAGGCAGGGGACGAGGTCAATATCGTCAGCCGCAGCAGGTGGCGAGTGTTACTATCCCGTACCAACAACAACCACTCCAGCAACAACAACCGGTTCAGCAACAGCCAATGCAACAGCAGCAGCAGCCTCAGCAGGGGGCACAGCAGGCTCAACGAAGATTCCAGGGTAGTAAACCGAGAAGAGTGTTTGAGAAGCCTCCCTCAACCTATGCCGATTTGTTGCAGACATTGTTGGGATTGAATCTAGTAGAGAAAAGGACTCTGGCACCAATAACGGGAGCTCCCCCGTTTGGTTACGATGCAAGTAGGCACTGTGAGTTTCATTCTGGAGCCCCGGGCCACGATATAGAAGGTTGCCATGCTTTTAAGCATGTTGTGCAGGATCTTTTGGACAATAAGACTATCAATTTCGGAACGGCAGGTCCGAATATAGTGCAGAAACCCATGCCTAATCACGGGGCAAACGCCATTCTGACTGAGGAAGGGTTGAACCTGATTATGAATGTTGAAGATTTAAAGACGCCGCTGAGCGAGATAAAGAGCCGACTGTTGCGAGGGGGTGTTTACCCAGGATGTAACGAATATTGCTTAGACTGTTGGACCCGGGCAGGGGGGTGTGATGATTTGAAGAAAGGCATTCAGGCCTTAATTAACGAAGGCATATTGCAGTTTGACCAAGCAGCAACTGAAGAGCCCGCGGGGGCAGTAGCAGATGATCAGAGTGATGTGGCCACTGTAACGATTCCTCGGAAGACAATCACTATTGCAGCACCAGTCCAACGCCCACCGATCACCATAACTAAGGCCGGGCCGATCCCGTACGAGAACACAAAAGCAGTCCCATGGTCATATGGGTTGGAGGTGTATTGTGACGGGATAAAAATTGATGTTAATAAGCAGCCAGCCGAGACTGTGGATAATGTTGTCGGCTCAGGAGGCATGACAAGGAGTGGCAGGATCTTTATATCTCCTGAAGTGGAGGCTGAAAGACTAGCAAAAGGAAAAGGGAAGATGGTTGAGAATGTCCCGGTGCAAGCGAGTGAAAAAGAAGCAGCATCGAAAGATGTAGAAGAATTCATGCGCTTGATTCGAAAAAGTGATTATAAGATTGTGGAGCATCTGCAGCAGACGCCGTCCAAAATATCTATCCTGTCATTGCTGTTGTGTTCGGAAGCTCACAGAAATGCTTTGCTGAAAGTCCTGGATACTTCTTTTGTACCCCAAGACGTCTCCGTGAATCATCTGGAAGGAGTGTTGGCACATGTGAATACAGGCCACAGTTTGGGCTTTACCGATTTCGACTTGACTCCGAAAGGGAGAGATCATAATATGGCGCTGCACGTATCTGTTGAGTGTAGAGGATCAGTAATGTCACACGTATTGGTTGACACCGGGTCATCTTTGAATGTGCTGCCCAAGAAGGCGATGATGAAGTTGGATGTTAGAGGAATCTTGTGCACGCCCAGCGACTTGGTAGTCAGAGCGTTTGACGGCACGCGGAGAACAGTCTTTGGATCAATTACATTGCCTCTACAGGTGGGGCCGGAGGTGTTTGCAACTGAGTTTTATATCATGGATATACAGCCTGCGTACAGCTGCTTGCTTGGAAGACCTTGGATTCATGGGGCTGGGGCAGTCACGTCCACCCTGCATCAGAAGTTAAAATATATGGTCGGAGACAGTGTAGTCACTGTATGCGGAGAAGAAGATATCCTGGTCAGCCATCTATCGTCATTTAAATATGTGGAAGTCGACGGAGAGATCCACGAAACACCCTGCCAGGCATTTGAAGGGTTGCGTATCAAGGACAAAGGTCCCAGGCCGAGCAAAGTGCCAGAGATAGCCGTCTCATCGTATAAAGAAGCTCAAGCTCTAGTAGAAGCAGGAGAAGCAAAGGGCTGGGGCAAAGTGCTGGACATTCCTGTGAAGATGGACCGGTTCGGACTGGGATACCAACCGTCGTCATCCGCTCCTTCCGTGGGGGCACCCCGTTTCAGAAAGCCAATCACCATCTCTGCCAGTGGGGTGTGTCACGAAACCGTCAATGCTGCTTTGGAGTCTGATGAAGGAGACAACGACTGTGATACGGATGCCTGGATTCAGCCAAGCACGCCAGGACAAGGATTGTGCAACTGGTCTATTCAGGAGCTTGTTCCTGTGACTTTTAAAAAGTAATGCTTTGCTTTATTAATTGTTGAATAGTCTGATGTCTTGCCCGGGGCATCAGGATCTGCTTAGGGCTGTGTTGTTATGAACATTGCGTGTCAATCATTAAATAAATGGCGTCTTTCATGTGCAAGTACTGTAATCCCTGTCTTTCTTGTTTTATATTTTTCAATAAAATGGCAACGTGGTTGTTCGCTTTATACGCATTTTGAAGCACTTAACCGTTCCTTTTGCAGGATAACATTTTCAGACGACATCCTTGAACCACCTATGACTCGTCCCGACTTCGAGCACCCGGTATCCCAGGCCGAAGAAGAGGTTGTCGAAGATAGCGACGTTCCTGAAGAACTGTCTTGGTTAGTGAAGCAAGAGGAAAGAGCCATTCTGCCTCACGACGAGGTCATCGAAATTATCAACTTGGGGTCGGAAGGGGTTGAGAAGAATATTCGTATCGGAGCCGCACTGCAGAGTGATATCAAGCGGAGACTGGTTGAAATGCTCCGAGAGTATAGTGATGTATTCGCGTGGTCGTATGAAGATATGTCGGGGCTCGATACAGACATGGTTGTGCATCGCCTGCCACTGAAAGAAGATTGCCCGCCGGTCAAACAAAAGCTTCGCAGAACTCGACTAGATATGGCAATGAAGATCAAAGAGGAAGTTCAAAAACAGTGGGACGCTGGTTTCCTGGCTGTGACAAAATATCCTTCATGGGTTGCCAACACCGTACCAGTGCCAAAGAAAGATGGCAAGGTTCGAATGTGCGTGGATTATCGAGATTTGAATAAAGCAAGTCCAAAAGACGATTTTCCACTTCCTCATATTGACGTGTTAGTTGATAATACCGCTCAGTACTCAGTATTCTCCTTCATGGATGGCTTTTCGGGCTACAATCAAATTAGAATGGCGCCAGAGGATATGGAGAAGACTACTTTCATAACGCCTTGGGGAACATTTTGCTACAAAGTGATGCCCTTTGGTTTGAAAAATGCTGGGGCAACATATCAGCGTGCGATGACGACTCTTTTCCATGACATGATGCATAAAGAGATCGAAGTTTATGTTGACGACATGATTGCCAAATCCCAGACGGAGGAAGAGCATCTGGTGAATCTGCTGAAGTTGTTTAAAAGGCTTAGGAAGTTCAGGCTGAGGCTGAACCCTAATAAATGCACCTTCGGGGTGAGGTCGGGTAAGCTCCTGGGGTTTATTGTAAGCGAAAGAGGAATAGAGGTCGATCCTGCTAAAATAAAAGCAATTCGAGAAATGCCGACGCCTAAAACAGAGAAAGAGGTGCGCGGGTTTTTAGGGAGGTTGAACTACATTGCCCGGTTCATATCTCACCTGACTGCTACATGTGAACCATTATTCAAGCTGTTGAAAAAAGATCAAGCTGTAACGTGGAACGAAAATTGTCAAAAGGCGTTCGATAAAATAAAGCAGTATTTGCAGGAGCCTCCTATTTTGATGCCCCCAGTGGCAGGTAGACCCTTGATCATGTATTTGACGGTTCTTGAGGGAAGCATGGGTTGTGTTCTCGGTCAACATGACGAGACAGGGAGAAAAGAGCATGCAATTTATTACCTGAGTAAGAAGTTTACAGATTGTGAATCTCGATATTCAATGCTGGAGAAAACTTGTTGCGCGCTAGCCTGGGCCGCCAAGCGGTTGAGGCAGTACATGCTGAATCATACAACCATGCTCATCTCGAAGATGGATCCTATCAAATATGTGTTTGAAAAGCAGGCGTTGTCAGGTAGAATTGCCCGTTGGCAGATGGTCTTGACTGAATATGATATTCAATACGTCTCGCAGAAGGCTATAAAGGGGAGTGTGCTGTCTGAGTATCTGGCGGAGCAGCCTATTGAAGATTACCAATCGATGAGGTTTGATTTTCCTGACGAGGATATCATGTACCTAAAGATGAAAGATTGTGAAGAGTCGTTGCCAAACGAAGGACCAGAGTTGGGTTCCAAATGGAAAATGATATTTGACGGAGCTGTGAATGCTTACGGTAGCGGAATAGGGGCAATCATCACTACGCCACACGGGTCGCACATCCCGTTTACTGCCCGGCTGACCTTTGCTGTTACCAATAATGAGGCCGAATACGAAGCTTGTATAATGGGGCTTGAAGAAGCCATTGATTTGCGAATCAAACATCTGGACGTATACGGAGACTCAGCTCTGGTGATGAATCAGATCAAAGGGGAATGGGAGACACGGCAGCCCAATTTGATACACTACATGAACTATGCAAGGAGATTGTTGCCTTTCTTCGACAAGGTTGAATTGCATCATGTACCGCGAGCAGAGAATCAAATGGCTGACGCCCTGGCCACTTTGTCTTCCATGTACAAAGTCAACTTCTGGAACGAGGCTCCCAGAATCATTATCTCCCGGCTGGACAGGCCAGCTTATGTATTTGCTATTGATGAAGCATCCGACGACAAACCGTGGTATTTTGATATCCTTAATTTCCTGAAGAATAAAGAGTATCCGGCTGGGGCATCCAGTCAGGATCAGAAGACTCTCAGAAGATTAGCGGGCAATTTCTATTTAAACCCGGATGGTGTATTATACAGAAGAAACCACGATTTGGTGCTGATGCGTTGTGTAGACGAAAAAGAGGCAAAGCTTCTCATGGAGGAAATACATGAAGGTACATTTGGTACGCATGCTGGTGGACATGCTATGACGAGAAAGCTGCTGCGAGCAGGTTATTTTTGGCTGACCATGGAAACTGATTGTTTCAAGTTTGCGAGGAAGTGCCACAAGTGCCAAATCTATGCTGATAAGATCCATGTGCCTCCAAGTCCTCTAAATGTGATGTCATCGCCTTGGCCATTTTCAATGTGGGGAATCGATATGATTGGAAAGATCGAGCTGACGGCTTCTAATGGGCACCGGTTCATTCTAGTAGCAATCGATTACTTCACCAAGTGGGTGGAAGCGGCGTCATACGCAAATGTAACGAAGCAAGTGGTGGCCAGATTCATCAAGAGAGATATCATTTGCCGATATGGGATCCCCGAGCGGATAATCACGGACAACGGTTCTAACCTGAACAACAAAATGATGAAGGAGCTCTGTCAGAATTTCAAGATCGAACATCACAACTCCTCCCCTTACCGACCCAAGATGAATGGCGCTGTTGAGGCGGCCAATAAGAATATCAAGAAGATCGTTCAGAAAATGGTGGTGACCTATAAGGATTGGCATGAAATGCTACCTTTTGCTTTGCACGGTTATCGTACGACGGTACGCACATCAACCGGGGCAACTCCGTTCTCGTTGGTATACGGAATGGAAGCGGTATTACCATTGGAAGTTGAGATCCCTTCTCTGAGGGTATTGCGAGACGTTCAGCTAGACGAGGCAGAATGGGTAACAAACAGATTGAACCAACTGAGCTTAATGGATGAGAAGAGGCTAGCTTCTCTAGCATACGGTCGTTTGTACCAGAGCCGAATGAAGAAAGCGTACGACAAGAAGATACATCCGCGAAGCTTTCAGACGGGCGACCTTGTGCTGAAAAGGATTCTCCCGCCGCAAGCAGATCACAGGGGCAAGTGGACCCCCAACTACGAAGGGCCATACGTTGTCAGGAAAGTATTTTCGGGAGGAGCGTTGTTGTTGTCCACCATGGACGGAGAAGACTTCACGTCGCCTGTGAATTCGGACGCAGTTAAAAAATACTTTGCTTAAAATAGACCCGCTGGACAGAAAAAAGAGAGTCCAGGCAAAAATGGGGCATCCTGGTGAACCAAAAACAGAATGAAAGGTTCGGGAAAAAATTAGGGATAAAATTGAAAAAATGTACACCCGCGAAGTTGAAAACCTACACTGGGCGGCTTCGGCAAAAAAGGGTATCCCGGTGAACTGAAAACCCGTAAAGGGCGGTTCACGCAAAAGTTAGGGATTTGAAAAGCAAATGACTGCGGTCCGAATTTGATAATTACAATAAGCATCAATGCGGGAGAATACATTTGAGGAGCCAGTTATCGGATACAATCTCTTCAGAAGTGGGGATACCGGGAAAGCATTAGGGTCGGGCGAGTCATGGGAGGATCAGTTCGTGGTGTTCATCTGCATCCCGTTGCCGACATGTGTACCAATTTAAGTTGTCAATATTTATGCTTCTTGTGCATACTTGTATACTTGTATATTTGCTTTGTGTAGCTTCCTCATTTCAGGAGTTACATCCCGTGTACAAAACTCCGCCCATTCAGGGGCCCGATCAATAAAACACGTTATTCAGTACTTGACACTGTTCTTTACTGTTTTGTGCATGATTAACGCCTAAGTTTGATGAAACTAGCATGAGTATAACGTCGCTGGCCCTTGCCAACAATTGCTAAAGCTTTGAGTTAACTGAAAATAACGTCACTAACCTGAGTTGATTTGGTTGTATAGGCTTGTCTTGTCTTGTTTGTGTTGTTGCAGGTTTCATAACCGTACGAGGAAGATGATCGAAAGATTGCAATAACGAAAGACTCAGCCTTCACGCAGGTCATGCAGGTTCTTCCTGAAGAAGGATCGAACTCTCCAGCTAGTCGTAGCTTGTGCAAAAAGGATCGACGATTCCAAGATCGTAAGGCTGTATTCAGACGGGTTCATCTTTCCCCGCAGGGTCATTCACTCTCCCCCAGCGGAGTCAGTGGATTTCCCCCGAGAGAATAGTCTCTCTCCCAGCGGAGTTCTCTCCTTTCAGCAAATGTTCTTTCCTCCCAGTGGAACCCGGAGATCAAGACTCTCCCCAGCAGAGTTGGTGGTGGGTCCTGTCATTTATTTTGTCAGGGATACCGTGTAATATCAGGTCACTCTCCAGCAGAAAAGTCCAATCATACTTGGCATACCTGCTATTCTTCAGCAAAGTTATATTCCCCAGCAGGGGGTTACCTCAACAGGGTGTTTGGTTCGAACTCCCAACTTCCCAGCATGGTTGACTTCACCCTTCCAGCATTTATTTTGCTGGAATAATTCTGTAGCATCTAGCTATTCCCGGCGGAGTCGGCATTATCTTCAGCATTTATTTTGCTGAAGCAGTTTTTGTACTCTGGCAGTTCAGGTGGAGAGAACTCCTGCTCAAATGAACTACCAAATATTCAAGATCTCGGCATGAGACATCCCATGATAATGTCAGTTCGGCAGTATTCCCCACAGAGTTACCAGGATAAGGTTCTCTTTATTTCCAAGCAGAGTTATTTGTCATCAAAAGGGTTTCATGAATCAGAATTTCAGAAGTTGCCTCCGGTTACCAGAACAGGCATCCGGTAGTTTGGTTCCCAGATATCCCCAGTAGAGTCCGCCCCAAAGTCGCTGTCACGTCGGTGCTAAGAAGTTCGTGGCTGGGGATCAATGGAGAACTAAGTCCTGACGTGGACAATTTATTCCTATATTGACGGGATTTCTTCAGAATTGGGCGTCCTAACGTGGACAGGTTTATTTCCCCGGATTAGTGAAGTGTGTCAGTCCTAACGTGGGCTGATTCGGGTTCTCGAAATTGGTGAAATGGGAAGTCATGACGTTGACAAAAGTGATTACTCTTTGTGTTGGTGTCCTGACGTGGACCAGTTCCTCTCAGCAGTTATCTTTCTTCGTGTTGGCAAAGCATGGGTCCTGACGTGGACAGATCAGACAAAGGTGTGAGTCCTGACGTGGACAAGTCTTATTTCCTCAGCAGGTCGAAGATGCCTGAGTCCTGACGTGGACAAATCAAGACGAAAGAGGGGTCCTGACGTGGACAAGTCTATTCCTTACATGGGAAAAGAGGTCTCAGTTCCTAACGTGGAAAGATGAGATTCCTTACGTGGAAAAAATGGGTTTCCTTACGCGGAAAGATCGAGTCCTGACGCGGACATATCAAGTTTATTCCTTACGTGGAAGGAGATGCATTCCTGACGTGGAAAAGAAGATTGATTCCTGACGTGGAAAGAGGGAAAGTTTAGTCCTGACGCGGACAGATTGAGAAAAGCGAGTTTAGTCCTGACGTGGACAGATTCAGAAAGAGGGGAGTCCTTACGTGGACAGATTGAGAATTGTATTCCTTACGTGGAAAGGAGATTGTTTCCTAACGTGGAAAGATGGAGTCCTTACGTGGACATATCAAGTTGGAGTCCTGACGTGGACAGATCGAGGTTATGTTTCCTTACGCGGAAAGATTGGGGTCCTGACGTGGACAAACTAAGATAAGATTGTGATTCCTTACATGGAATGAAGGAGGGAGTCCTAGCGTGGACGGGTCCAGACGGGGTTATTCCTAACGTGGAAGAGTTTATTCCTAACGTGGACTCTGACGAGAAGGCAGACGAGCCGTCCCCAGCAAAGTTGTTGAAGTTTTTTTCCGAGTTGACAGCAAATAGAGTCCCGACGTGGACAAGCAAAGGACGAAGTTTCCGATGATTCAATCTTTTTCAGGATGATGAGAAGAATCCCCAGCACGGTCGCACGAGATCAGTGGGTTGCCATAACAGTCAGATTCAGCTGATGAGTGTCATTCTTCAAGCAGTGGTGCAGTTTATTTCTGCGGTTGGCAAATTTCTGGGTTCCTAGTATTCAACCGTCTCGTACCGCGAGTGTCTGAAAGGCTCCGAGCTCTTCACCCAATCGGGTCCAAGTCGCTTGAATAGGGGCAGCTGTTGCACCCTAGAATTTGCCCAACCTTATTCACTTGGTTTATGTTTCAATATCATTAGCATTTGCATATAGGGTCATGTACATAGCCTAACCATCTGCATAGCATAAGCATAGCAAGTCATACAACAGGGAGACCAATCATTATTCTCATCTCTAGAGGCCTATCAAGAGGTTATTATCCTGATTCAATCTCATTCAAGTCATCAGGAAAGAATTTGAGAGCAGAGAGTTCAGCAGATTAAGCCTTGAGTCTACCCCCTATCTGAGGGTATCTGAGGGTCAACAAGGGGGTTGTGAGCTGTAAATGGAAGGCATGGGGAGCATCTAGACATCATGAGAGGACTTAGAAAGTCATTTGGATAAGAAGACAAGTTGTTGATATGATCACAAGAATTGCAGTTGAAGACAGTCAACTAGGGTTTCATCTGGGTCAACCCTAGGTCAACCCTAGGTCAATTGACTGATTGAAAGGCATTAAGGGCTATTGGAGAGATGTGGGGTTCATCATTTGACATGGAGAATAAGGATATGTTGTTGTGCTAAGAAGAATTCAAGAGAAATCAAGGAGAGGAGGAGTTTCTAAATTAGGGTTTCTCTGTAAAATCCCCTAGTTTAGGTCAAATTTCCAAGCAAGATAAGTCAAAATGCAAGCTTCAAATGGCTTCTTGGCCAACATGGAACTTGTAGAGGATCTCAATACCTTTAATTTGAGTGGTGGAAGACATTAAGGAGATTTATAGAACTCAAGTTATGGTCCTTGCAAGTTACAGGTCATCTGAGGTATCTGAAATTTTGTCTGTGAAAGTGACTTGACTTCCAAGCAATTTTTACCCCTCAAGGAGATTTCAAATGAATTTCTGGTCAACATAAGAATTGTTCCTCATTGTCTTATCTTTCTAGAATGGTATAGTATGCCTTCATATGATGTGTGGAACTCAACTTATGATCTTGGCAAGAAAAGGGTATTTTGGTCATTTGTGAATTACAGGTCATTTTAACCTATGTCCAAAACTCATACAAGGAGGCCTCAAATGGAAAAACTTACAACATCTAACTTGCTCCAAATGACATTTTGAGTCTAGAAAAGTGACCATGAGAGATTGGAAATGTCCATAGCACAAGGTTTCAAAATTGGTGAATTTAATGAAGGAAAATGGCTTAAAAAATGGTATTTTTCATATCTTGGCCAAATGATGCAAAATTATAGGTCATTTTGAATGGAAAAGGCATTTTAAAAACATTGGCTAAAGTGGAATTTTGAGCTTAGGTCATAATTTGAGAGTTATCCATGGTTGCTTGAATTGAAAGTAACATAATCCAAATTGAAAAGGGAAAGTGTAAAGGAAATTTCTCCAATGTTCTAGGAGGTTCCTACATCACCTATATATTCATGCAAGCTGATTCATGCAAGGGTTGGTGCCCCCATTTGTCAAAAATCTCCATTTTCATCCATTTTCTCATTCTTCCATAAGATACTCAAACTCTCACAAATCTCTCAAAACTCTCACATCTTTGAATTGAATCTTCATCATCATCATTCAAACCCTAGGATTCACATCAAAAAGTGGCTGAATTGATCAAGGATCATACCAATCATCTTCTTCACTCCAAGTTGCATTTTCATCCAAAACCCATTGAAACTTCCTCCATCATTCTGATTTCTGTCACTATCATCATCTACTATCATCATGGAGTAGTTGGCACAAGAGATTGGAGAGAATTCGTGGCTGTGTGAAGAGATTCAGTTTGAAACTCCAACTTGCATGAAGGATGGAATAGAATGATTCACAAGGATTAAGCACAAATCATTGCAAACAGAAGCACACTCATTCATTGGAGATCATTTTCAGCAAGTATCAAAGGTTGAATTGAGGTCTAGCTACCATCACCATCATCAAGTGCAAGGTATGTAAACTTCTTCGAATCTCACTATTCTGGATGGTAGAGATCATGTGGTTAGGATAATATTGTTTAGAGACCCTAGAGGATCGATTCTTGAAGTTTAGGGATAGATTCGTGGAGATCTATGACAGGTTGCCATTTCTGTTGGCTTCGAGAATAAGCTGTGTGTTGGATTATAATCAATGTAAGAGGGGAGTCCTTACGTGGACAGATTGAGAATTGTATTCCTTACGTGGAAAGGAGATTTTTTCCTAACGTGGAAAGATGGAGTCCTTACGTGGACATATCAAGTTGGAGTCCTGACGTGGACAGATCGAGGTTATGTTTCCTTACGCGGAAAGATTGGGGTCCTGACGTGGACAAACTAAGATAAGATTGTGATTCCTTACATGGAATGAAGGAGGGAGTCCTAGCGTGGACGGGTCCAGACGGGGTTATTCCTAACGTGGAAGAGTTTATTCCTAACGTGGACTCTGACGAGAAGGCAGACGAGCCGTCCCCAGCAAAGTTGTTGAAGTTTTTTTCCGAGTTGACAGCAAATAGAGTCCCGACGTGGACAAGCAAAGGACGAAGTTTCCGATGATTCAATCTTTTTCAGGATGATGAGAAGAATCCCCAGCACGGTCGCACGAGATCAGTGGGTTGCCATAACAGTCAGATTCAGCTGATGAGTGTCATTCTTCAAGCAGTGGTGCAGTTTATTTCTGCGGTTGGCAAATTTCTGGGTTCCTAGTATTCAACCGTCTCGTACCGCGAGTGTCTGAAAGGCTCCGAGCTCTTCACCCAATCGGGTCCAAGTCGCTTGAATAGGGGCAGCTGTTGCACCCTAGAATTTGCCCAACCTTATTCACTTGGTTTATGTTTCAATATCATTAGCATTTGCATATAGGGTCATGTACATAGCCTAACCATCTGCATAGCATAAGCATAGCAAGTCATACAACAGGGAGACCAATCATTATTCTCATCTCTAGAGGCCTATCAAGAGGTTATTATCCTGATTCAATCTCATTCAAGTCATCAGGAAAGAATTTGAGAGCAGAGAGTTCAGCAGATTAAGCCTTGAGTCTACCCCCTATCTGAGGGTATCTGAGGGTCAACAAGGGGGTTGTGAGCTGTAAATGGAAGGCATGGGGAGCATCTAGACATCATGAGAGGACTTAGAAAGTCATTTGGATAAGAAGACAAGTTGTTGATATGATCACAAGAATTGCAGTTGAAGACAGTCAACTAGGGTTTCATCTGGGTCAACCCTAGGTCAACCCTAGGTCAATTGACTGATTGAAAGGCATTAAGGGCTATTGGAGAGATGTGGGGTTCATCATTTGACATGGAGAATAAGGATATGTTGTTGTGCTAAGAAGAATTCAAGAGAAATCAAGGAGAGGAGGAGTTTCTAAATTAGGGTTTCTCTGTAAAATCCCCTAGTTTAGGTCAAATTTCCAAGCAAGATAAGTCAAAATGAAAGCTTCAAATGGCTTCTTGGCCAACATGGAACTTGTAGAGGATCTCAATACCTTTAATTTGAGTGGTGGAAGACATTAAGGAGATTTATAGAACTCAAGTTATGGTCCTTGCAAGTTACAGGTCATCTGAGGTATCTGAAATTTTGTCTGTGAAAGTGACTTGACTTCCAAGCAATTTTTACCCCTCAAGGAGATTTCAAATGAATTTCTGGTCAACATAAGAATTGTTCCTCATTGTCTTATCTTTCTAGAATGGTATAGTATGCCTTCATATGATGTGTGGAACTCAACTTATGATCTTGGCAAGAAAAGGGTATTTTGGTCATTTGTGAATTACAGGTCATTTTAACCTATGTCCAAAACTCATACAAGGAGGCCTCAAATGGAAAAACTTACAACATCTAACTTGCTCCAAATGACATTTTGAGTCTAGAAAAGTGACCATGAGAGATTGGAAATGTCCATAGCACAAGGTTTCAAAATTGGTGAATTTAATGAAGGAAAATGGCTTAAAAAATGGTATTTTTCATATCTTGGCCAAATGATGCAAAATTATAGGTCATTTTGAATGGAAAAGGCATTTTAAAAACATTGGCTAAAGTGGAATTTTGAGCTTAGGTCATAATTTGAGAGTTATCCATGGTTGCTTGAATTGAAAGTAACATAATCCAAATTGAAAAGGGAAAGTGTAAAGGAAATTTCTCCAATGTTCTAGGAGGTTCCTACATCACCTATATATTCATGCAAGCTGATTCATGCAAGGGTTGGTGCCCCCATTTGTCAAAAATCTCCATTTTCATCCATTTTCTCATTCTTCCATAAGATACTCAAACTCTCACAAATCTCTCAAAACTCTCACATCTTTGAATTGAATCTTCATCGTCATCATTCAAACCCTAGGATTCACATCAAAAAGTGGCTGAATTGATCAAGGATCATACCAATTATCTTCTTCACTCCAAGTTGCATTTTCATCCAAAACCCATTGAAACTTCCTCCATCATTCTGATTTCTGTCACTATCATCATCTACTATCATCATGGAGTAGTTGGCACAAGAGATTGGAGAGAATTCGTGGCTGTGTGAAGAGATTCAGTTTGAAACTCCAACTTGCATGAAGGATGGAATAGAATGATTCACAAGGATTAAGCACAAATCATTGCAAACAGAAGCACACTCATTCATTGGAGATCATTTTCAGCAAGTATCAAAGGTTGAATTGAGGTCTAGCTACCATCACCATCATCAAGTGCAAGGTATGTAAACTTCTTCGAATCTCACTATTCTGGATGGTAGAGATCATGTGGTTAGGATAATATTGTTTAGAGACCCTAGAGGATCGATTCTTGAAGTTTAGGGATAGATTCGTGGAGATCTATGACAGGTTGCCATTTCTGTTGGCTTCGAGAATAAGCTGTGTGTTGGATTATAATCAATGTAATAAGGCATAGAATAATGAGGCAAGTATGTAGAATATCTGTGGATCATCAGGTTTGAGTTCTGGCAACTTTGACATCAGGCAAGCATGGTGTACCCTGAGTTTCGTGCTCTCTGTTTGGAGTTTGCAATGAGAGTTAGGGAAAACTAGGATTAGACATGGATTCCTTGGGTTTTGTAGAGTATTTTAGGGCTTGGAATTTTTAATTTTCATCAAGAAATCATGGAGAAAGATTGAGTGGAACTTTCGTGCATGGAGGTCGTGACTGAAACCCTAGGCGAATGGAGGAAGAAGACGAATCACACGCCCTTGGATCTGGTGGGAAGAATTGACTTGACCAGGAATCGAACGGCCCACGTTTGATCTGAGTTTTGGTGGGAGAATTCAAAATTTGAAACGCAGTGTTTCATTAATTGGGGGGATTGGGCTCAGAGAGCTATTCGCACCCCCCAGTTTAATAAGCCCAACGCGCTGAACTTGGTTTTCCTGCTATTTTCACCCCCTCCATCTTATTTCTTCATATTTTCTTTTATTTTCTTTAATTTTTTCATGCATCTTCTAAAAATCATATAAAATCTAAAAATCATTATTTTTAATTCATTCTTTTTGCATATTTTTCTTTAGGATGTCAAGAAAATTATAAAAAATAAAAATTGCATTTTATTTTTTATTTGATATTTTTCCCATATTTTCTAAATAAATAACATTTTTATAATTCCATTTCATGCATGATTTTGTTATTTTTTGTTCTATTAAATGCTTCAATATTTTTCATTCATTCTTTTTAGGTTGTTTAGGTTAGACATTAGACTTGTAGAAATAATTTAGTTTCTATTTTCAGAAGTTAAATTTAGGTGCTTAGTGTAAGTGTGAATAACATGAACAAATTAGGGTTTTTAGGTGATAACTTAGGAGATTTGATTCTTTCCCCCTTAGGACCTAGAGATTGAATAGGTTAGCTATGGGACTATAGGGGCTATGGGTAGTTATTAGATCCCCTTAGAAAAAGTCAGGATTCCCCTACTGCTATTACTGCTCTGTATATATCTGATTGACTGGTGTGGTGTGCCCTCTGGGGATTATTGCTTGCTTGCCTGGGTATTGGGATTATCTGGGGACTTGGGAGAGCTGAAGAATTGAGGAGATGAAGACCATTGGAGATCCAGAGATTGAAGTTCAACTTCCAGAGTTGAAGAGGAGGTTCTTGCTAGCAGCTGCTGAGGAGACTAGGGTTTAGGAGCTAGGCAGAGCTCTAGATTAGAAAGCTTGTTTCTCAAACATGGAATGCCTTGTCTGCATCCATCCTTTCTCTATGATTCAAAGTCTCTTTCAAATATCCACCTCCTTCCTTTGGAAGGATCAGTGAATATATTTGGAAGATAGAACTTTTGAGAGAAACCTGTCTGTATAATGTTAACAGTTAATGAGCCACCCTTGGTAGGCAATTTACTGTTTAACATTCCTCTCCTCTTGTTGACTGATGTTCATCCCTGAAGATTGGAGACTTGAAGAAAAGCCATTGCTTATAGAAGACTGATAATCAAAGCCCTTTGCCTGAAGGCCATGAAGATGGAGATTGATGCTTGTTGAAGCCTGTAGCTGATTGGAGATTACTTGAAGCTAGATGTTAAGTCAGAGCTGCTGATGCTGTTTCTTTTGCTGTTGTATTTCATTGCTGATGTATTGTTTGGATTTCCTGGTTGTATTGTTTGCTGTTTACCCTGTTGGGTTGGAAGTGAAGCCTGTTCACTTTCGCCTATTGTTTTCTAGGTTCGAGGTTGAGTGGAACTCCCTTGCCTCGCTTGTATTGCTGCATCCATGCATTTTACCGCTTTATTATATCTGTTATTGTTTCTGTTTCTGCCTATCCCGTAGGATCTCTGTTTCTCTCTGTGCAAGAGAGGAGCATGATAGACACTAGGTCTTGACCCATGCATGATAACATTAGGTTAGTTTGTTTCCCTTCGCAACCGTAGGTTAGAGTTTTGTCTCTTTCTTTCTCAAAACAAATAGAAAAACACATAAAGATTTCAAACACAATAAAAGACACTTCTTCCGTAAAAGAATGTGAGCTCGTCAAGACGTCATTTTTGTCCGCTGGGACTGTTAATCAGAGAAACCTTTTTCAGAAGGAATAAAATCAACCAAGACAGACTTGTGTCGTACGTGGCCCGAACTACGTTTGCTCTGATCTTCCATGCTGTGTGGAAGTACGTAGGCATAGGATGCGATATCCTAGCGAGCAACCTTCCCCTCCTTTCCCGTAGGTAGGCGAACTACGTTGACTCTGATTTCTCGTTCCAGACGGGAATACGTAGGCATAAAGTGCGATACTTTGCCGAGTCATTTTATTTTTCTTCTCTTTTCTTTGTAACCCTTAACCTTTTAGAGTAGATAGAATAACAATCCATACCCGAAACAAGCGTGGATCCCGTCGAGTACGACGGACGTGAGGGGTGCTAATACCTTCCCCTTGCGTAACCGACTCCCGAATCCAGGTTTTGGTTGCGACGACCATACCTTTCCCGTGTTGTGCGAGGTTTACTCTGAGCGTTTCCTTTCCCTCCCGTGGGATAAATAACGCACGGTGGCGACTCTTCTGTTCAGCCGGCGCCGATTTTCGCAGTAGCGACACAGCCGTTGTAGGATTACTCCCACATAGCTCCCGCACTACGTCCTAAATAAGGCCAAGGAGGTGTTAAGGTACTACGGTTCCCAGTATCACAGACTCCAATCGACCATGGAAAAAGTTTTCAACGATTACTCGTTCGACCAAACCATTTTCGAAAGGTCTCAACTGAGCGGTGATTCTCGAATCAGCTTGGTCGGGATTCACTCCCTATAAGCCTCATCGAATATATCCCCATTCTATAATAATGTCACTAGTCCGGGCGTAGGACTTATCTCACAGCACAAAGAACAGTCCCCAAATCAGAGTACAAATATATACATGCAAATGAATAATAACACAGATAGTAATAAATATGAACAAGTTAGGGATAACCCTCAAAAGTTTAGGTCTCCCCAGTGAAGTCGTCATTTTTCTGTTGCGGTGGAAATAGGATCACAAACTATTAATGAGTTTGAATCGCAATTCAATTCACAACCGCTCTTTGATTTATCCGAAGGAAAAGGTTAAAAAGGGAAAACCTATTTTGCATCGTAAACACAATGCGGGGAAGATCTAGGGTTCGGGGGTTGGTTAAATTTAGGGAAGGTATTAGCACCCTAAACTTCTGTAGTACTCTACAGGAACCTTTTGTTCAAATGTTTACTATCTTGCTTTATTTATTTGCTTAAGGTATATGTACAAAGATTAAAAGTGAGAAAAGAGACCTAAGGGGTTAATTCTAAGTTTACTCGGCAAGACATCGCATCTTGTGCCTACGTATCCTTACGGGAGTGGAATCAGAGTAATCGTAGTTCCCCTCAAAAGGGAGGTTAGAGACTTCTTGACTGTGGTCAAGGTCTCAAGGGGAATAAACACATCTTAAGGACACGCTTACGTGGAGTGTAGAAACTCCCAATCTCTACGTTGAATTGTTAAGTTGTAATTAGGGTTAAATTAGGTTAGGGATTCCGCGGCGGGAAACCCTAAAATGAGCGCGGCGGCTCTTTGACCTAATGCTAGGGGTAAAATTGTAATTTTGCCTGCGGCGAGGCATTTGTGAAAATTAGGGTTTGTAAGAGTTGTAAGGGTTTGAAGTTGAGGACCATTGACACGGCGGTCAAACGGCTAGACCTAATTCCTTCGGAGGAGTGAGATTATTGGTAAAGACGCGATAAACATACAATGGCAGAACATAAAGTGCGGAAAGATAAATGCGACAATTGTCTCGCAAAATTACATCCCATAAGCAGTTACAAATATGATAATTGAATATTTAAACTGAAAATAAAATCAATTGAACTTAGTCAGCTGCAAAAAACCAAAACAAACCGAGACTGTTATTATACGGGGTTAGACAAAAAATTAGACGGGAATGTTAGGAATTTAAGTAGAAAATTATAATTTTAACGAAACAAGAAAAAAGTTAGAAATTTGGATCTTAAAAATGAGGATGTTAGCGAAAAATTAATAAACAATGAAAATTAATATGCAATGAAGATGATGATAATATACAAGTGATAATGGAATATGAAATAGCAACGATGATGTCAGATTATGTACAAATATAAAAATAAATACAAAAATAAATAAATAAATATTAGTGAACAAGTTCATGGATAATCAATAATACTATTAGGAATGAAGGATGAAAATTGGAATTGACGATAATTAGAAGTTAAGTGATGAATGTTTTGAGACGATGAGAATTTAGGTAATAAGAAAAGAGTTAGAATGGAATTAGGTTTTTTTTGTGAAATTTGGAAAAGTTAGAGTTTTTAATGTGATTAAGAAAAATAAAATAGATTAAAAGTTAGAATTAAAAGTTAGCAAAAAAATTAGAACTTTGAAATTTGGTTTTTAAAAAAAAGGTTAGAAAATAAAAATAAAAGTTTGAAAATAAAAAGAGAAAAGGTTAGAATTTTAATAAAAAAAGAGTTAGCATTAAAAGTTAAAAAGTGAGTTAGAACTTTGAATTTTAAAAAAAAGTTTCTTGAAATTTTAACATAAAAGTTATGAATTTTTATATTAAAAAAAAAGAAATATTAACTAAGAACAGTTAGAGTTTTAATTTAAAAAGAGTTAGAATGTTAGAATTTTAATTAAGAAAAAATTGTAGAAATTTTAAAAAAAGATATAAAAAGATTAGAAATTAAAATAAAAAGAGTTAGTTACTTTTGATGAAGACTGTAAGAGTTTTTGATGTTTGTCGATCTCCCCGTTTTGTTGCTTCTGAGGGTCCTTTTATACTTGATTTTTAAATCTTTTTCAATCTCAGATTTGATTTGAATATCTCAATCTTTTTCAATCTCTGATTTGATTTGAATGAATTTTTATGATGATTTCAGATTTGATTCAATGATGGTGATGTTGATATTTAGATTTGATTTTCTTATGATGATGATATGATCTGATTGATTTGATTTTGCTCCATCTGGAATTCATTGGGATTGGATTTGATTAAAAAAGTGTTGGATTTAAATTTAAAAAGTTAGCAAAGAAAATAAGAGTTTCAAGTTAAATAAAAATTAGAATTTTAAGTTTAAAAAAAATGAGTTAGAATTTTAAAATAAAAAACATTTGAATGTTGATTTTAAAAAATGTTAGAATTATTTTGAAAACTGTTAGAATTTAATTTTAAAAAGAATTTAGATCTTAATTTTAAAAAAGAAAATAAAATGGCATTAGAATTTAATTTTAAAAGGAATTTAGAATTTTAATTTGAAAAAGGATGGTGTCAAAAAAGATTTAGATTTAATTTAAAAAAAAAGGATAGATTTAATTTATAAAAAAAAGGTTAGATTTAATTTTTAAAATAGTTAGAAAAAAAGATTTAATTTTAAAAAGAAGTTAGAGAAAAAAAAGATTTAATTTTTTTAAAAAAGTTAGAAAAAAGATTTAACTTTAAAAGGTAGGAAAAAAAAAGATTTAACTTTTAAAATAGTTAGAAAAAAGATTTGATTTTTTTAAAAAAAATAGAAAAAAAGATTTAACTTTAAAAAAGTTAGAAATAGATTTAACTTTAAAAAAGAGTTAGAAAAAGGATTTATCTTTTAAAAAAGTTAGAAAAAAGATTAAATTTTAAAAAGGTAATAGAATTTGATTAAAAAAATGTGTTAGAAATTAATTAAAAAAGGTTATAAAAAAAATTTACTCTTAAAGAAAAGAAAAAAAAAGTTAAATTTTAATCTAAATCCTAAAAGTTAGTAAGAAGAGCTTAAAATGATTTAAATAAATAAACTAAATAGAAAAAAAAGTTAATAAAAAACATTAGTAAAGTTATAAAAAAATTTAATTAAATTATTATTAGTTAAAAAAACAAGATTTAAAAAAAGGTTAATTTATTAAGTTAATCAGAATTTAAAATAAAAATAAAAAAGAAAGGGTAAAATTTGGGGTATTACACATGGATGTGATATTTTTGTCGCTCTTAGATGACTAGGATACATCTTTAGAGGTTAGACCAAGACCATCCTTTTTGTTCGTAAGTCTACCAGATGTTGCACCAGCTGATTATCTGGAGTCTGAATCAAGTATAATACCATGTCATGATCAAACTATCGATATGGTCCTCACTTTTTTTAGGACCCAAGCACATGTGTTTTCCCTATTTCAAATAAGTTCATCAAGATGGCTTAATCTTCTTTACATGAGCCAGTGATTAAAGTAGATGCTCCAATTGACAATTGTTTACTAGATGTTCATATCTTAGATCATCAAGCGTCAGACTTATGCCCTGATCTTATCCCAGACACTTTGATTTAAATTCTCCCTAATCCTTCTTAGGAATTAGGTATGACTAGTCCCCTTTGTGTTTATTGTATTTCTATTAGGTTGTGTATGTATGATAACGTTCCCGCGCCACTTACAAATGAAGGATTAAGTTCCCATGGCTCTTTATGTCTGTTTGTTTAATAGGTGTTGAAGCTTATTTTCCTTCACATTTGTTGACGTCGTTACATGGATTATATGAGGTATCCAAGGTTGGTGACAATATAGTTGCTAAAAGAATTCTTAGGATTACTAAGTAGTTAGGTTGTGTTCATCGGGCAAGTGATGAGGTTCTGGTCAAAGATCTTGTTGTTTTGGATAAAAGAGAGAGGAAAAAAAGAGCTTCTTGTATGTCTAGGGACAAGAAGATGTTAGTTTATTATTTTAATATTAGAGGGTAGAGATTCGTATTAAAAGGAGGAAGGTTAGAGATCTCATTCTTTATAATTTTTTGGAGTTTATGGCTATCCAAGAAACCAAACTTCTTGATGCCCTTGCCTCTCTTGTTCACTCCCTTTGGGGGAAGTTATTTTGTGAGTAGAGTTTCAAACCTTCATAAGATAATAGTAGAGGTCTCCAGTCAATTTGGTGTAGTTTTAAAGGAAATCCTTTTTCTCCTTTTCTAGTCTTGGATTTCTAGGGACTTGTTTTAAGTGGGGAGATAAGAAGTTGGTTTGCTTTATAGTTAACATGTACTTTAAGCCCTTGTTAGTTTATAAGAGGATTATGTGGGAAGACCTTTAATCTCATAAGTTCATTCTTGGTGGTGGTGTCTTGTGTGTGCTAAGTGATTTTAATTCTACTATATCACCTAATGAGCGAAGAATTAGTGATGGTACCTCAACACCTTCTCGTATTGTTGAAGGTGTTGCTTTCCGATCCTTCATCGCTAAAATTTATTTGTTATATCTTTTCATAATTTTGATGGTTGGTGGAATATTTGAGGGACTGCCGCTCAATGGGCGTTTCCTAGAGACGTGTAAAATCATTATCCTATCATTTTTATGTATGATCATTAATTATGAGGTACAAAACATTTTTCGATTCAATAGTTATTGGTTGTTCCATCCTGAGTTCCCTGACCTAGTCCTCAATTCCTAGCTAACCTTTTCCGGCAAGGATTAAAAGGCTTTCACCCTTATGGGTAAGCTTCGAACCCTTAAGGCCATGCTTAAAAGTTGGAACATGATTGTGTTTGGAGATTTAGATTCCCTAATTTACTCTCTCTCAAGGAAGTAATGGGTAGTTTGGATTTGTTGATTGATCATAGTCCTCTTTATGTGGAGGAAGTGAAGACCAGATCTAAAGCCATTGGTGACCTTTGGTCTATTCTTAAGATGAAAGAGTCCAAATTATCCCAAAGAGTTAAGCCACATGGCTTAAAGAGGGGATGCCAACACGAGTTTTTTTCATGACTCGATTAAGTGTAAGAGTAAAATAAATTCTATTATAGGTCTTAAGAAAGGTGATGATTGGATTAGGGGAGTGATTAAGATCCAACATGAGTTTTTTTTCTTATTTTTCTAAAAGATTTAACGAACCGAAATTTCTCCGCCTTGGATTTGATGGGGTGGCTTTCAAGTCTCTATCTATCGAGGATAATTTGGCTCTGACGCCTCCTTTCCTTCTTGAGGATGTTTTCAGGGTGATATTTCAATTTGATGGGAATAAGAGTCTGGGGCCTGATGGTTTTATATTTTTATTTTATAAAAGTTTTTGGAATCTTCTAAGGACGGATCTGGGGATTATGTTTGAAGAGTTTCATCGTTTTACATCTTTCCCCATAGCGTTTCCTCTTTTTTTGTGTGTCTCTTACCCCTAAGATTAAGAATCCCTCTTCTTTGGGTGATTTTAGACCTATATCCTTGGTTGGATCACTTTATAACTTGGTAGAAAAATGTTTACTCAGAGGTTAGAAGCGGTGATGAATAAGTTAATTAGTTTTGACCAGTCATCCTTCCTTAAAGATAATGTCTTATTTTAAAGTTGATAAACTGTATGATTTGGTGAGCTAGAACTTCTTAGATTATATGCTCATCACATTCGACTTTTTTAATAAATGGGATCTTGAATCACATCTTACATCTTTTCTCATAATCTAGTTATGCTGAAGTAGGGAGACTCCTTAGCCCCTTTCCTTTTTCTCCATGTGGCTGAAGGCCTTAACGAGTTAATTTAACGAGCTTTTGAGCTGAGTCTCTTCTATGGATTTAGAGTTTGCCCTTCTAGTTTGGAGGTCTACCATCTCTAGTATGTTGATGATACCTTAACCTTGGCTGAGTCATCGGTTGATACTTTGTTGAGTATTAAGGCTATTCTTAGAGGGTTTGAGCTTGTCTCGACTCTTAGGTTTAGTTTTCATAAGAGTAACTTGATTGTGATTAATGTTGATCCATCATTTCTCTAGCTCACTGAGGGTTTCTTGCACTATAATATCGAGTCTCTTTTGTTTCGCTATCCAGGGTTGCCAGTTGGAGCTAATCCTAGGCTGAAATCAACTTGGGGACCTTTGTTAAATCTGGTCCAGAAGATACTTAATTATTGGTCTCATAGGTATGTTAGCTTAGGAGACAAAGTTATCCTCTTCAACTTTATGTTTAATGTTATTCCATTATTCTTTCTCTCCTTTATCAAGATGCTTGTGAAAGTGTGTAAAAAACTAGTTAGGATCTAAAGGAGAGTTATTTGGGGAGACGTGAAAGAGATGTCTAAAACTCCCTGGGTTAGGTGGTCCAAGGTTTGTAAGTCTAAGAAGTTTGAGGGGCTAGGTGTTAAAGATCTTTGACTAGTTAATCTAACATTCCTCGCTAAGTGGAGATAGAGATTCCTGACGGGTTCTAATGGTATTTGGTTTGATATCCTTTTTGCATGTTATGGTGTTGTCATTGTCTTCTCCTTGAGTGGGGCTAGTTCCTCGCATTTTCGTACCTTATCCCTTTGGTGGAGAGGAGTGTCCCTGCTTGGAGCAAAGAAAAATCATCCCTGAATTGGTTCGAGTTGGGCTTGACTAAGAAGGTTGAGTATGGTCTCTTGACCTCCTTTTGGGGAGATCCTTGATTATGTGATATTCCCCTTAAGATTCAGGATCTTAGGTGGATGCATTCGTTTTATGTTCATGAAAAACCTTTGGTTGCTAAGTTTTTCTCGCCTATCCAAGAGTTTAACTTTAGTGAAGAGGCTGACATATGTGTTTGAAGGCATACTAAAAAGGGATCATTCTCTGTTGTGTCTGCCTATCAAGTCCAAGATAATTGTGCTTCTATCTCTGGAGAAAATATTGTTATTTAGTTCCATTCTCTTCTCGCGATTTGGGATAGTTGGGCCATTCTAAAGTGGTGGTTTTGTCTTGGAAACTTTTGCGTAATAGGTTTCCGTAAAAAGAAAACTTATTCAAGTGGAAGGTCATCATTGATCAAGAGGAGATCTCTTGTACCTTGTATGAGGGTCAGATAAAGTCAGCCTCTCATCTGTTCGTAACTTATTGTGTGATTTCTAGTGTCTAGTATAAAATTTTTAGGTGGTTAGGGGTGTAGTTGGCTCTTTCCAAGAATGTTAGGATTGATTTTAAGTTTTTTTTCTCTCTTTAGGTCCTAAGTCTAAATTCAAGGATATGTTTATTATGATTTGACATTTTCTAGTGTAAACTATCTGATATGTTCGTAATAATAAATTATGTACTAATGTGTCAATAACTATGAAAGAGATAAAAGATAAAAGTATTTTCTTGGTGTGGAGTTGGTTTTGTAATAAATCTCCTAAACCTCTTTCTTCTTTAATATTTGGCTTCAGAATTCTATCTTTAGAATCCTATCTTGTGTCTGATTTCATGGCGAATTGAGATTTTTGATTTATTTCCTTATTGAATGTCACTTGATGCTGATTTTGGCATTTGGAGTCTAACTTAATCTTCATTGATTGATGTATTATCGTGGGTGGTGTTGCGAGGTCTTTTTTTCGTTTTCTGTTTCTTGCTATTGGTGATTGTTTTCTCTTTTTTCTTGTTGCATGTTGATTCACTTTTTTAATTTTTATTTGGTATTAAAAAAACGTAAAAGGGTCGAAAGGAGACTTTTTCACTGTTCTACTCTGTTTTGAAAAAAAAAATTCTATAATAAACCACTCTGAAAATTATTTACTAGATTACCCCACTTCAGTAGAAGCTCGTCCACTGAATGGACGAGAATGTGCAACAAAAAATGAGCCTGTGTGAGTTCGTCCACTGAAAGGGCGAGCTTGTGAAGTGCAAAATGACCATGTGTGAGCTCGTCCACTGAATGGATGAGCGTGTGAAGAATTCCATTTTTTTCCTTTCTGATTTTAATTATTTAATGATAAATATTAATGTTAATAATTTTTTAATGTTAATAATGATAAATATTAGATATTGATATTAACATTTATCATTATTAATATTAAAAAATTATTAACATTAATATTTATCACTAAATAATTAAAATCAGAAAGAAAAAAAATGGAATTCTTCACACGCTCGTCCATTCCGTGGACGAGCTCACACATGACCATTTTACATTTCACAAACTCGTCCTTTCAGTGGACGAACTCACACAGACTCATTTTTTGCTGCACATTCTCGTCCATTCAGAGTGGGTTATTATAAGATTTTTTTTTTTTAAAAAGAGTAGAACAGTAAAAAAAACCTCAAAAGGAATGATTTGCACCAAAACCAAAATTAAATAAAATTTAAAATGGCATATATTACCCATAACTATTTAGTTTTACTTATCTAACCCCAAAGATTCTCTCTCCAACAAGTCTCCGGTCTCATATTCCGTTAATTTCTCAAATCGAGCCGCCATCTCATCTCCACCACTGCGTCCTGCCGGCGCCGCTCAATCATATCAGCGCCTTCACCGAGAACTACCACACAACACCGCCGCTCACGACCAACGCCGGAGTTCAAGCTTCTGCCGCCTCTTTGTTGTTCATCCGTCGGTGTGTTTTCTTCTTCTTATCAACCCTTTCAATTTTCTCAATTAGCTCTTAAGAAAACTATGGAGTTATGAATGAATCCTAATCTGTTTTGTTAAATGATTGGTTTAATTGATGGAATCTCCAATTTCAAATTTCCTCTTAAATCCTACCTATGCAAAATGTATATGCACGTGGGTGTCACTGTTATACAATTGATATGCAAAATGCATATGCATTAATATTTTTTTGGTTGAACTGTCTTTCAATCACTATGAAGCATGAACACACACATTCACACCGGTAATAATTTGAAAAAATGAATAAGAGAAGGTAATCAGAAGTGTCGGTGCTTTGTGTGACATTGAACAGAGTCACCACTGGAGAGGTCATTTTTTACAACTGATATACAAATTTATTTCTGTTTATAATTTATTTGTGAGCTTTTGATATGTGAAAATTCCATTTGCTGTTTGTTCTGCTATGTACTTATGTCATGATCATGGTTTTGAAGTTGAAGAATTAGTTTTTGTAATCATGTTAATTTGTATTGTGATTTTTTATTTTGAAGGTATGGTATGACTTTTTATAGATAAATATTTTTTTGTAAGAATTGTTTGGATCCATTGCTTTGACCTATGATTTACTGACCCAATGTTTTTGTTTTGATCGATCCGATGACTGGTCCAGGTTTAACAACATTGCCCTAGTGAAATGATAAAAATAAGCTGGAACTTTTAGTGTGAAAGGAGGATGTTAGGCAGTAGAGCAAGGGGGTTGCGCTTCGTTGTGCAATTCAAGCTTTTTCCAACATCATTATGCAACAAATCTGCTCAGAGAAGTTCCTTTTGTACTTCGACAAAGAACAGTAACAACAACTGCAAGGACATCATCACTGATGAAAGGTATCGGCAGCTCGAAAATCTCGACATGATGACTGCCATCAAGATCCTTTTCACTGATCCCCCAAAGAAGAGAAAGTTTGGGTATTTATCCCTCTTCTAATCTCTCTTGCGTTTTGTCGAACATCTTCATTACATCCACAATCTTCAACTCTTACTTTAATATTTATGATTATATAACCATCCTATATTTGGTTACAATGTTTATGCTTATAGATAGCCAAAAAATATAAATAGGAATTCTTACTTTGCATCTCTGTCTTTCTTGATCAGGTTTGATTTCCATCTTGTGCAATTCTTTTTTGCCTGCATGCCTTCCTTGGGTACGATTAGCATATTTGATGTTTTTCTCCATTCACTGTACTTGAATTTATTATTACTTGTAGTATTTTCTCAAAAATCTACTACTAACATCTAGCTACAAACATTTTTTCCTTTACTGATGCAGCTGTATATTTGGTGGCGCAGTATGCTCGTTATGAAATAAGAACAATGGAAGCGGTATGTTTCGCTTTCCTTTGTAATAGTAGTAATATAAGTGTTTTTTTGTTGTTGTGTGCATTATAGAAATGTTGGTTTGATGCATAGTTCAATATGATATCTAGATCATCTTTTCTTATCACTTATGTCTCTTCGCGTTGAACCATATCAATTCAGGTATCCATCTTAATGTCCTGTTCATGGAACTCTTTAGATTTGTAACTTCAGTGCAACATAAGTTTGTTAGAATATCCAATGTATCTGATTCTATTCATTTTCCAGTCTAGATACCAGTTGTGAATTAATCATTTTCTAGATGCTTTGTAGTTCATGTGTTGTGCGGTTATTTGTTGTCGCAGCACCAAGGAATTGAATGCTGAGAATTAATGAGATATTACACAAGTTTAATAACAAAACATTATGATAAAATAGTGAAATCTAATTGAACTTTTGTACGAAACCTATTTACATTGTCGGTGTAGTTACTGAACTCGAGATATATGGGGCGCCACTTGTCTACTAATGCCATTTATTAGGAATATGTTATGTCTTGGATTATATTTCTTTTCGTGCTGGTAACTTTTGAATATCCATTTGACCTCGTATGTGCTAGAATACTTGGACGAAGAATACTGTCGTCTTCTGGTGTTGATTTTCCCTCTTGATTATGACCTTTCGCCAAATTAATTCACAGGAAGTGGAGCAAAAAAGGAAGAAGAAGGAAGAAGAAGAAGCAAAGGAAAGAGAAAAAGAATTGGAGCTAAATCCTCCTGAGGAAAAGGAAGCAAATCCCCTGCTGTCAGAGGTGAATGAAAGACTTGACAAACTTGAAGAGACTGTAAAGGAGATTGCTGTTGTAACAAAGAAACAATCACGCAGTAACACAGAAGCAAATCAGATAACTGGTGATGAGAAAGAACCCCTAAATAGTTCTGCACCAATGAACACTAGTGGAGAAAAGGATAATTCAAAGTCGGTATTAGGCGAAGAAAGTAAGGGTTCAGTGGCAAATCCAAATTCTTCTCTTCAGAATCCAACAAGCCAGAATCAAAGCGGAAAAGCTTCTTGAGGTGGTTTCATGAGAACATTTTTGAAGGGAAAAAAGTGCTTAATTCATCAAAAGTTGTACTGCAGGGCTCTTATTGATATTTTTCTCTTGAGATGTGAAAAGTTTTAAATTATGTTCAACAGGTTACCCTCCTAGGGGAATTTTTTTAAATTTAATTTTATGTTGGGAAGGAAAATTCAAATGGAAATCTTTGGTGTATCAGTTTGATTGCTCTGGAAACATGAAAGCAATTCCAAGCTGAATTTTATGGAGCCACTTATTTAGGATGTGTTTATTCAGGGTAAATGGAGGAGAGGAGAGTAAATATTTGTAATTAAATGTGTTTGGTTTAAAAGTTATGAGAGGATTTAGTTTTATTTTAATATTTTAAAACTATTCATTTTCTTCGCCGTTTTCATCCATTTATTATAATTGTTTTAACCCTTTAAATTATTTTGCGTATTTTTGTTATTTAATATAGATTATAATTATTTTATTTTTTTTATAATTTTTTAATTTTATGTCTATTAAGTATTTTTTTTTTTAATTTTGTTATCCTATTATATATTTTTGGCTTAAATATACTTTACATCATGTGAGCTTTCTTTAGTCGTTTTGTGAAAGTAACATCTATGAAATCTTCTTATTTGTTGATTTGGTAGGTTATTTGTTGATTTGGTAGGTTATGTGGCATTTTATTTGATTATTTTTTATTTTTTAAAATTCATGTGGTTTTTTAATTTCTATTTTAATTATTTAAACTTTTTTTCGTTCTTTTATAAATTTTATGTGTTAAATACACGTTATTCCATGCAATTATAGTCTTAAAAATTGGACTGATTGGTCGGTTCAGTTTGATTCAATTGTTGGATTGGGTATGTAATTGAGTCGATGAGGACTGATAAAAATAAAAAAATTGACGATTTAAATACTTACAAAAAAATTAAAACGACGTCGTTTTTTTTATTATTTTAAAAAATAAAAGTATAAGAGAAAATTGATATTATTTCCTTTAAAAATTGGTGACAATAATGTTAAATATAGTAAATAGAGTTTATTGTAGTATTATGACATTAATAGGTTGTAGAATTTGAACATACTCAACTTTCTCTCTAATGTGATTGATATCATTGGTTTCTATTAGTGGGTTGAGGTATTGCAAAAGCTAAATATAATACATATTTGATAGACAACAAACATAAATTTATATTTGAGATTGATACTTTGATTAAATTTTTAAGTTAATTACCTGACTCAAATTTGAATTTAAATTATTTACTTGTGAAATTATGATATTTTTAAATTTTTTAAGTGTTAGTGATGTTTTTTAGACACCGAGTCATCTGAATCAACCGGTTCAATACCTATATAATTTTGCTATAGTAATAATTTATTCAACTGAGTTTTTTGATTTTATCCGATTTAGTCATGCGGTTCGACCAGTAACCAGTGGTTCGGCCAATGAACCAGTGGCCCAATACCCTTACCGGTTCGATGACCAGTCCGATTTCGATCTACCTCATGTAAAAAAAATATAAAAATTTTCTTTTAAAAATAAAAATAAAATTGAAAAATAAGAATAAAAAATCCAAGTGAGTTTTAAAAAATAAATAAAAATAAATAAATTGTCACATGAATTGTTAGCAAATTTGAAGATTCCACATGTGACATATCACTAAAGGGGTTAAAGAAACATAATCTAAACATATAATGGGTAATCCAATTTTTTTTACAAGAGATAAATCGAAATTCGCTTACATTGCAAGGAGTAAAGTATACTTAACCTTATTTTTTTATATATCAAATTTTAAACAATTCATTTTATATTTGTGTCTATTGAAAGAATACTGAAATCGAAAACTCTAAACTAGCCTCTTTTGAAGAAGAGTTAGTTCAAGAAGCCAACATTAGTTTTCAGTATGTGGATGCCTCTTATATGTTGGATGAAGAGGTCAAAACCCTAAAATCTGAAAACTGCATGAATGATACAAGGGTTAAGCTTGCAAAGAAGCGCTTTGAAAATATCAAGGCTGAATTTCCCTTCTAAATTTTCGACTTCTTGTTTTCTATTTGTGTAAATGTAGCATGATAATTAGCTATTTTTGGCACTTTAAATGTAATTCCATTTCAATACTTTTATTTCCAATGTATTATTCTTCTATTATCTGAATCTCCTGCAATATAGGTTTGTACTTTTGTAAGTACTTACCATTTATTTTAAGAGTTCGATATTCAAGGCCTAACTCTTTAACTTTATAGGAATTATTTGAAAACATATGAATGATTCGAAACGCGTCTTCTCAATTTAGGGATCATTTACATAAAGTTCTATCTTTTCGACCCACATGCAAAATAATTTTCCAAACATGATCACAAATTATAAAGACTTTCGATGTAACATTTTTATTGCAGGCCTTAGCTATTCGTTCCTTTTTTGTTATAAGAACATTCAAAGCAGCTAATCTTTCCTCATCTAAATCAACAAACTCATCTAGAATCATATTCCAATAAAGGTCATAAGAAATTTCAACTTGCCTTTGAATTATAGTTGATTGAAAATAATTTTTGATAGGTAAAACTACATCATGATTAAATGTTAATCGAAATAGAGTCGTATTAGTTTCTTTTTTAGCGGAATTTCGACGAGCCCACAAGATCTGGTCTAAAGTTTTATGCCAATTTCTTGGCTTTTAAACAACATGTTTTTTAATCAGGCCAATTATAATTTTATTAGCTGCTTTGACGTAGTCATTTTCTTTAGCAAAACAAGGAGTAAACATAAAAAATTTGATTCTTGAATTTGAAGCAAACTCGACCAGTAAAAGCCATTTCATTTTGTGGACTGCTAAATGAGTGCCACATGACTCATTAGGGACAACAAAAGTTGTAAAATAAGCTTCACTCTCTCAAAGGCATTTAAGCAAGATTTCATCAAGAGTCTTTTTAAACAATCAGATCCTAATAATCACATAACTTAATGCCTTGTATTTAACTTTTCTAACTATCACCCCTGTTGGATTTTCCAAAAAATCAAAAATTGATTTTCGCCAATCATTTGTTGACAGATTGTCAATGGCAAAAATTTCTACATAGGATGACTTAATGACGAAGAAACATGAAATTCGGTGATAGAGAAGAAACATATTGAATATATTTACAGCTAATTTACCATAATTCAATGTGAAACTAGTAAATATAAATAAATTCTATCTTGATTATTTATTTTAAATATTACCTATTTTATAAAAAATATATGTCATGGATTATAGTCTTTTAACTTTGTTTTTTAGTGGGAAAAAAGCTAAAATTTTGTGATGGAGTAGAAAAATAAAATATAAGTAATTTTTTACATCTACTATACTCTATTATGTTTTTTGCTTAGTGTTAAAAAACCCTAAAACTTTGGGATAATGAAGGAAAATATTGAAGCTTTTTAGATGTAATTTACCATAAATCAATGTGAATACAATGAATTTAAACAATATTGAACTTGATTATTTAACTTTAATTGTTATGCATATGTATACATTATGGGTCATTCATTTGTAGTCTCTTAACTTAGTTTCTTAGAGGTGAAGAAACCAAATTTTGGTGATGGAGGAGAAGATATATATAGAAATTGTTTACATCTATTATACCATAATACAATGTAATTATAGTGAATACAAATAACATTGAGCTTAAATATTTAATATTAGTGATTACCCATATATTTATAATTTATTTGTCATTCATTAATAGTCTTTTAACTCTGTGGCTTATTGACAAAGAAACATGAAATTCGGTGATGAAGAAGAAATATATTGAATATATTTACATCTAATTTACCATAATTCAATGTGAAAATGGTAAATATAAACAAATTCTAGCTTGATTATTTATTTTAATTATTACCTATGTTATAAAGAATATATGTCATGGATTATAGTCTTTTAACTTTGTGTTTTAGTGGGGAAAAACCTAGCATTTTGTGATGGAGAAGAAAAATAAAATATAAATAATTTTTTACATCTACTATAGTCTATTATTTTTTTTTCTTAGGGATAAAAAAAATTAAAACTTTTGGATGTTGAAGAAAAATATTGAATATTTTTATATGTAATATACCATAAGTCAATGTGAATACGATGAATATAAATAATATTGAGCTTAATTATTTAATTTTAATTGTTAACCATATGTATAAATTATGGGTCATTCATTTGTAGTCTCTTAACTTAGTTTCTTAGAGATGAAAAACCAAAACTTTGGTGGTGAAGAAGAAGAAATGTATAGAAATTGTTTACATCTATAATACCGTAATTCAATGTGATTATATTGAAGACAAATACATTGAGCTTAAATATTTAATTTTAGTGATTACTCATGTATATATAATTTATTTGTCATTCATTTATAGTCTTTTAACTCCGTGGCTTAGTGACGAAGAAACATGAAATTCGGTGATGGAGAAGAAACATATTGAATATATTTACATCTAATTTACCATAATTCAATGTGAAAATGGTAAATATAAATAAATTCTAGCTTGATTATTTATTTTAATTATTAGCTATTTTATAAAAATTATATGTCATGGATTATAGTCTTCTAACTTTGTTTTTTAGTGGGGAAAAAACTAAAATTTTGTGATGGAGAAGAAAAATAAAATATAATTAATTTTTTATATCTAGTATAGTCTATTATATTTTTTGCTTTGTGATGAAAAACCTAAAACTTTGAGATGGTGAAGAAAAATATTGAATATTTTTAGATTGAATATACCATAAGTCAATGTGAATATGATGAATTTAAACAATATTGAACTTGATTATTTAATTTTAATTGTTATGCAATGAATAAGTTATGGGTCATTCATTTGTAGTCTCTTAACTTAGTTTCTTAGAATTGAAGAAACCAAAAATTTTGGTGATGGAGGAGAAGAAATATATAGAAATTGTTTACATCTATTATACCATAATACAATGTGATTATAGTGAATACAAATAACATTGTGTATGAATATTTAATTTTAGTGATTACCCATGTATGTATAATTTATTTCTCATTCATTTATAGTCTTTTAACTACGTGGCTTAGTGAGGAAGAAACATGAAATTCGTTGATAGAAGATAAACATATTGAGTTTATTTACATCTAATTTACCATAATCCAATGTGAAAATGGTAAGTATAAATAAATTCTAGCTTGATTATTTATTTTAATTATTACCTATTTTATAAAGAATATATGTCATTGATTATAGTCTTTTAACTTTGTTTTTTAGTGGAGAAAAACCTAAAATTTTGTGATGGAGAAGAAAAATAAAATATAATTAATTTTTTACATCTACCATAGTCTATTATATTTTTTCTTAGTGATAAAAAAACTTAAAACTTTGGGATGTTGACGAAAAGTATTGAATATTTTTAGATGTTATATACCATAAGTCAATGTAAATACAATGAATATAAACAATATTGGGGTTGATTATTTAATTTTAATTGTTAACCATATTTATAAATTATGTGTCATTCATTTGTAGTCTCTTAACTTAGTTTCTTAGATGTGAAAAACCAAAATTTTGGTGATGGAGAAGAAGAAATATATAGAAATTGTTTACATCTATAATACCATATTTCAATGTGATTATATTGAACATAAATAACATTGAGCTTAAATATTAAATTTTATTGATTACCCATGTATATATAATTTATTTTTCATTCATTTATAGTGTTTTAACTCTTGGCTTAGTGATGAAAAAACATGAAATTCGGTGATAGAGATGAAACATATGGAATATATTTAAACCTTGATTATATTTTTAATTATTTCCTATATTATAAAGAATATATGTCATGGATTATAGTCTTTTTAATTTGTTTTTTAAGTGGGGAAAAAGCAAAAAATTTGTGATCGAGAAGAAAAATAAAATATAATTAATTTTTTACATATAGTATAGTCTATTGTGTTTTTTGCTTAGTGATAAATAACATAAAAGTTTGGGATGGAGAAGAAGAATATTGAATATTGTTAGATGTAATATACCATAAGTCAACGTGAATATGATGAATTTAAACAATACTGTTGCACCCCAAATTTGTCCTGCCCTTACATGGTTTCTAGTGCCACTTTATTTCGAATGAATAAAATGACACAATTGGCAAGAGACCGTGTGTAAGGAGTTAAGAGTGTGAGTGACTAATTATTTAAGTTGGACTTTAAAATGGGCATTAGGTTAGAGTTAACCCTATTTTGTTACCTATATAAACATAATTTGCATTTGAGAAAAGAGGAGGGAAAAAGGAGACAAAAGAAAAAACGGCGGCCGTTCTCACGACTTATCAGAAGAGGGGAGATTTTTGAAAAAAAAACCTTCAAAGCTTCATCATCAAGATCAATGAACCACCTCTACAGCCTCAGAAGACTACCATCATTGGCTTCAAAGGTGAAGATTTCATTACAGTTTTTTGTTTGTTTGTTTTTGTTTTTTCGTTTCAGGTTAGGTTAAGAAAGAAGCAGATGGAGGTATCAATGGAGGCCGCGCCGGCCCGAAGAAGAAGAAGAGAAGAATAGCCAAAACTCTAATGGAAATAACACAGTAGCAACACCCCTCTTTATCTTCTGTCTCTTTTATTTTTTTTTCTTTTCTATTTTGTAGTATTTATTATTACTTTTTATTTTAGCGCTTTATTATTTTTATTATCTTATTGTAATAACTAAATAATTTAGCTTTTTATCTTTTATTAATTAATTTTTGTTAAAGTAAAAATTTAAAACTCATTTTTTCCCTTTTTTTAAAAAACTGAAAACCTTTTCAAAAAAAAAACTGAAAAACCTTTTTACTAAAAACTGAAAAATCTTTTTAAAACTAAAAAATCTTTTTTTTATAAAACTTATTTTTTTTATATACCAGTTAAGACTTAATATTCTTTTTATAATTTAAACTTAAATTTTTTTTTTAAAAAAGAAAAAACTTAAAATTTATATTAACCAAATAATTCCATTTTAAAATTAAAACCATTTTTTATAATTAAAATATTAGAATTGAAACCAATTGTCATAATTAAAACATAAAAATTAAAACCTTTTCGTAAGGAACTCCTGATGTATGCCAGTGTTATTTTCAGCCAACCATCGTTACTTCTTATTCATTTCAGCTTATTTATCCTTCATTTTTTGTACTGTCTTTGTTTCAATTGTAATTATGCGAGGCTATTGTTGCAGTTATTTTCTTGCATTTTTTTTGGGGATTTGTAATTTACGCGAGTGATCGTCGTGATGCTTTCTTTTACCGCTTTCATTACTTTCCGTAATTTAATTCCTCCATGTAATAATTTGTCATGTTTGCATGCCGTTTGACCACCGAGTCAATAGCCTTACCCTTTGAATGTTTCAAAACCCTAATAGCCTAGGTGTCCCAACGTGGACGAAAACGCCTTTCACCCTAACTTTAGGATAAAGAGTCTCCGCACTCTGTTTTAGGGTTTTCTGCCGTGGAATTCCTAATTTAACCCTGATTTTATTTAACAAATTCAACGTAGAGATAGGAGTCTCCGCACTCCACGTAAGCGTATCCTTAAGATGCGTTTATTCCCCATTGAGACCTTGACCATAGTCAAGACGTTTCTAACCTCCCTACGAGGGGAACTACAATAACTCTGATTCCATTCCCGTCAGGATATGTAGGCACAAGATGCGATGTCTTGCCGAGTAAACTTAGGACTAACCCTTAGGTCTTTTCTTTAACTTTTAATTCCTTTGTATATACCTAAAAAAATATAATAAAGCAAAATAGTAAATTTGAACAAAAGGTTCCTGTAGAGTACTACAGAAGTTTAGGATGCTAATACCTTCCCTAAGCTTAACCAACCCCTTACCTAGATCTCTCCCCGCATTCTTTACGATGCAAAATTAGGTTTTTCCTCTTTTGACCTCTTCCTTAGGATAAATCAAAGAGCGGTTGTGAATTGAATTGTGATTCAAATTAATTAATAATTTGATATCCTATTTCCACCGTAATAGAAAATGGCAACTTCACTGGGGACTGTTTCAAAGTTTTGAGGGTTACCCCTAATTTGTTCATGTTTAATTACTTTTCTTTATTATTTATTTAATTGTATATATATTGTACCTTGATTAGGGCTTGGTTCCATGTGTTGTAAGGTAAGTCCTACACCCGGACTTGAGTGACATTATTATAGGATGGTGATATATTCGATGAGGCTTATAGGGGGTGAGTCCCGACCAAGCTGACTTGAGAATCACTGCTCAGTTGAGACCCTTTCGAAAATGGTTCGGTTGATCGAGTATAGTCGTGAAAACTTTTACTATTTTCAATTGGTGTCTATGATATTGAGGACCGTAGTACCTTTACACCATCTTGGCCTTATTTAGGACGTAGTGCGGGAACTGTGTGGGAATAGTCCTACAATGGTTGCTACGCGATACTACACTCGAAAGAGGTTCTCTTGAGAATATTATCAGCCCCCGAGTCAGTCGGAAGATTGATAATATCCTAAGGATGGACTGATGATTTTGGGCACTTTTTAGAACCTTGTTCTGTAGGTACAACTAACCTATAGTACATACCTCTTGGGAAGGGTAGACCTTAACTCCATTCATTGTTCTTCTAAACTAGGATTTTGTTTTCTTATGTGTATTTGTGCATTGCATCCATAAAACATCATTCCCAGTTTCAAGGAATTCAACAGTCCTTTGCAAATTCAAAAAAGTCCTACATTTTAAAGTCTAAAAACTTTTCCAGCTTTCCTAAAAAAGAATATTTGCAATCAACCGTTGAAATTCTTGAAACCATTGCATGGAATTAGCATCACATTTTTGCATTGAACTTTTCCCTCAGTTTCTCATTCTCAGTTCTCTCGTCTTCCAGTGGTTCTTTGAGTCGTCAAGCTGATTCCTCAACACAGATATCAGACTAGAGCTAACTATAGACGCAAGATGTCAGAACAAGAAGCATATAATGCAGAAATCCGAATGGAGATCGATGAGTTGAAATCAGGCATGACCAAGCTTACTGAAATGCTTCAAGTACTGATTTCCAGAGGAGAGCCGCCTCAGAGGTTAGAAGAAGGTTCGAAACATGGTAGAGTATCCAAAGCTGCCAAGTCTTCTAAGGGTGCAAAGAAATCCTATGGGAATTTCCGTAAGAAGAAAGAGGAATAGACCAGTGCTGTTATGTCTGAATCAAGAAAGCCTCGCCATGGAATTCGTCCTGTTGATAATCATGTTGTCGCTCCACGGCGGCTCAGACTCCTCAACGTCCAGTTATTAGACTAGGCCAGTCTCGAAATAGGAACCAATTTAATCCTATTCCCATGACTTACACGGAACTTTATCCTTACCTGATTCAAAAAGGGCTGATCACTACAAGGGCTTTACCACCTGCTCCTAATCCTCCGCCAATTGGAGTCAGGACCGATCTCCAGTGCGCTTTTCATGAGGGTGCCCTAGGCCACGACTTGGAGCATTGTTTTGCATTAAAAGCTAAAGTACGCAAGTTGGTTAGAGAAGGAATACTTAATTTTACAGATAATTCTCCCAATGTTCAGAAGAATCCTTTGCCAGCACATCAAAAGTGAAGTCACTAGGCTTTTGTTTCTCGTTGTTTGTCCTTTCCTTATTTTATTAGCTGTTTGCTTTCGAACTATGTTTGTACTTTTACATTAATGAACTGGGCATTGCAACTTTTAATTTCAATTCATTTTATCTATTATTTGCATCTTTATGCTTTATCTTTCAAATATTTACTTCTTGTCCATTTTTTGATATGCGAAGATTGGGGGGAGAATGACGAAAACGTTATACCCATAATTGTTGTTAATATGCTTTCAATCAGACCTTGTTGACGATGTAAGGCATTGTTTCAATCCCCAAACACTGGAGAAATAAGGAAGTTAATCCCTTGTCACCCCCCCTTTGAGCCTAGAAGTTGGAGTTTTCTTTCTTTACAAAAAAAAACCCGCAATCTTAACCTGGGGTATGGGTAGTTCGCAGTTAACTTGATTGTGTGTTCCGGCAATACACCTTTCATATAAAGGTCACATTCACAATTTTCCTTCGCGCACAACAAATAGGTGTCGAAGATGTTTTCCAATGTCAAAACGCCGATGATGGTTCACCGTAATCATTAAAGCTATGCAGTCACTTTCTTTCAAAAAATATATATCATAACCTATGAAGGAGACTTAGGCAAAAATGGGGCATCCCGCTTACTGTAAGCTTTAACAGAAACAGTTCAGGCAAAAGTTAGGGATAATAAAAAGAGGAGATCTTTAAATATTCACTCTGTAAATCCTTAATGTCAAAATAACCAAACGTTATAGGGAAGTAGTGACTGCCTTTTCTTAGGTCCTTGACTTCTGAACCATCATTGCTACCGCCAGTGCAATCCCTAACCTATAGGAACCTGAATGCATAACGTGAGTTAGCTGAGCGTAGAACTGAAGATTATCACGTAGATTGGGTGGATACAAATAAATTTTGAGTCTTTATCCTTTGTTTCTTAAACCATGAACCAGGCCACGTTACAACCCTCAAAAGACCTAATTGAAGCAAGGTTATTTTGAAAGCATACTACAACAAGGTTGCGTAACCTGACTCCTAAAGATCTTTGCGAATCATTGATTTTGGAAATACACTTTTATTTTAAACTTTGAGCGTCTTGAACCGCTGTGTTCTGACCAATGACTCGTTTATTTTTCATCTTTCAAGAAATAATTTTGATTCAAAAGTTGCGCGAACTTTGCATTACCGTGTTGGTATGAATATTTTTGTTTGCAAACTGGCTTTCCTCTAAGGAATTTTTAAACAAACGAGAAATTTGGTCGGTGATCCTCTCAGGGGAAAGTTCATCTTACATCAAGATTTGGTTCATCCTTAGGATTTTTTCAAGGCTCAGACTGGGGCAAGCCTCCGAAGGCACAGTAAAATAGTCACTTTCATGACTCAGACAGGTTGAAGCAATTATCTGGGGCAGTTTACTTGAAAGATCTCCAAGCATCTCTCCATCCTTACTACAAGGACCATCAACTTAATACAGTTTACCAGTATGGCAGAGATGTGCCAAGCAGTAACATCTTCGGTCTCTGAGCAGTAACCTTGATCTCCGTGTTGAGGAATCAGTTTTCTAATCTTGTCATCTTACCATAAGAATCGAGCCTTGTCGTCGACATCTGCATTTGCATTTGATCATATCTCATAACATAGTTCATATACATATTCATATACATATACATATCATGAGTGTTTCATCCTCATTTGCATTTCTCCCGAGGTCGTGTTTTATCCACGTCTTACCTTATGGTCAAAGTCCAACTCACTTGGCACCTACCATATATTTTTATGTCGTGTCCATCTGATGTTCTTCCAGATATGGCTTCAACTTGTCCCGTACATTTATGGTTTTCCTAAATGTTTCTGGTTTATCTTTAGAAACTTGTCTTCATCTCATGCTCCTATAGATGTTGTTCTTTTGTTTCTGGATGCAGCCCAGAGTTTATTCGACGTTCTTCCGAATACCTCTGGTATGTTTCAGAGTTCATTCGATGTTCTTCCGAATGTCCCTGAAATGTGTTTTCTTTGTCCCCGAGTTTATTCGAAGTTCTTCCGAATACCTCTGGTATGTTTCAGAGTTCATTCGATGTTCTTCTGAATGTCCCTGAAATGTGTTTTCTTTGTCCCCGAGTTTATTCGAAGTTCTTCCGAATACCTCTGGTATGTTTCAGAGTTCATTCGATGTTCTTCCGAATGTCCTTGAAATGTGTTTTCTTTGTCCCTGAGTTTATTCGACGTTCTTCCGAATATCTCTGGTGTGTTTCAGAGTTCATTCGATGTTCTTCCGAATGTCCCTGAAATATGTTTTCTTTGTCCCCGAGCTATTCGACGTTCTTCCGTATATCTCTATTGTGTTTCAAAGTTCATTCGATGTTCTTCCGGATGTTTCTAATGTTGGTTCTACGGATTCCCAAAAATTCTGTTCGGTCCCGTCACGAGGGAAAGTTCCCAGAAGTTTGGATGTTATTATTTGCTCAATGCTCCAGCATTCTGTTTACTTGCTTCAATGTTTACCCTAGAGTATCAGCCGGTCACGCCTAAACCTATTGAACAACTACTCTCATATATTTCCCAGTGGAGGCCGTCTCGTCGGTGCCATCTGATGGGCTAAAGACGTGTCTACTTATGCGTCTAGCGGTATCTTACTGCAAGTGCACAACCTATCGAAGTAATATTTAAGATTATCGATCCATAGGAATTCTATCGTTACTTAGTGCTAGATGAACTTCTAGTTTAGCTAAGGCGAATAGTTGTCACGATTGTTGTTGGTTTTCTAAGACTATTGAAGGCGGAATTAAATTTAAGTTTTTAATAAAATAATACTAAGACGGTCGGTATGTAATTATACTAACTTAGGTGGGTCAATCTAACCTAGGCTTATAAAGATGTTCACTTAATCTATTCGGTAGAGATTACTAGTTTAAATACCCTCAGCTCACACTCTCGTGGTCTTGAATCAGATCTTATCCCTAAAGCCCTATGCCTGCTCTCGCTAGCCCATAAGTGTTTAGAGGTAATTTTTGGAAACTAAATAATTCTAATTTATCTTAAAGCGCTCTCGCTGTATTTAATTTAAATGCCTAACTTTAGCTATCTGGTTAAAATCTCACACTCTCGTGGTCTTGACCCAACCTAATACCCTTTTCTTACTCTCGTAACGAAAAGGTCGAATTCAATTAAAAAGCATCAGCCAGAATGTTAAGTGATTAATTATTTTAGCCCATGGTTATATTTTTACCGGTTAAGTTGGTTATAACTACATACCGCCCTAAGGTGTTTAGCTACTCATCGAGGTTGAATCAGACACAGGGTTAAATAATAACTTACTAATGGCAGAAAAATAAATAGACATTATAAATAAATTAAATTGCAATAATTGAAAAACCTGATTAACAAATATCTGAGTAGACTCCTTCTTCCACAGACCGGAAGGCTTGGAGTAGGCGGAAATAAAAATTAAAACGAATGCTGAAGGCTGGAAACAAATAAAAGTACAACAATTTCCTAATGTTGGAAATTGTTACACGGTTGGTTTGGATACAAATAAAATAAGACAGGAAATAAAATAATGCTGGAATAATAATTCTGGTGGTAAGGTAATTCGGCAGAGCTTCCGCAGGAAATTTGGATAATGAAGTCTGTCTTTCAGTTCTCCTGAGCTGGTACTATTTATCGAGCTTCCAATGGGCTGGTGCCTTGGTCTTTTGCTTCTTGGGCTTTGCTGAAGTGGTTGAGAAAATGTTGGAAAGTGGCAGCAAAAATGGGAGAAGTCGTCCTCACGTGCTGCCTTGAGGAGAATTACTAGGAGGAGTGGTCTTCAGTGGTGGCTTGACGTAGTCTGAGTCAAAACCAAGTTTAATCCTTGTCACGGGCGTGACAAGGTCTTCACGCTCGTTATTTGATGATTTCAAGTGTCACGGTCGTGACTGCTTCCTCACGGTCGTGATGGCCCAAAGTAAGGTGTCACGGTCGTGACACCCTTGTAACGACCGTGGCCGTAACAAATTATGCAGACTTTATGCAGGCTTCTGTCTTGCTTCATTTCTTGTGGTTTCTTTCGTTCTTTTCTTCTTAATTCATGATTCGGCCTCACATAACGATGTACCTGCAAAATAGTAAGAAAAACTCGAGAAATCGAGCGTTAAAACGGTGAATGCGCGATAAACATCAATGAAATCTAGCGATATAATCGATGCGTTTTCTCGTCATCAAACTTCCCCAAACTTAAACCTTTGCTTGTCCTCAAGCAAATAGTCGGTTTAAAATCAGCGGACAAGATTTTTTCGCGCATACTCATAACAAACCGTCCGGTGGATCGTTTTGTCGGATAGTCCGGTACTTTGATAGAACACTACCGATACTCTAATGACACAAGCAACAAGCTATGTCGTCGATTTTCCGTCAAGCGAAACAATCGACAATCACATTACGATTTCACCTAGAGTTTTTCGATCTTATTTCGCCCGGTTTCGTTCTAGCGCAGTCACATTAAGCCCTTTGCCTTCGCACGCACGTAGTGGAGTAGCCGGTTAGCGATTTTGATCCTTTTTTTTTAGCACGGGGTCTGGTACACGAGTGTGGTAACCCTTCATGTTTTATCCGATGCGGAGGTTGTGGGGGATCGAGCCGTAGCACGCCCTACCGAGTTCAGAACCAGTACCTCTGAACCAACCCGAAACGGAGTCCTTCTCATATTTCTCGTTTCTTATCTGCGACCGTGTACTTTGGTGCAATCTCTTTTCATTTTGCATTGAGATACGAAGGATCATTATTGATTAGGCATCAAACGCTTATATTCATCGGCTCCCCACGTGGTTTGTGTCCAGACGGTGCTGACTGCTAGTATAAACTACTGGGGGTTACTTTTGAACTGAAACTAAAGGTGCACTCGCAATGGTGATCGGGATGGAATTTCTTAAGCAGGGGGTCGAAGATGTCAAGATTGTATTGGTCTTGTTTAATCGTTCCCGGCTTCGTAATTACGAACCATTCGGTGGTAAGTCGGGTAATGCGAGTAATTAAAGATTTTTCTGGTATGGCTTAATAATCGGGGAAAGCTCGATATTAAAGAAAATAACGCACAGATTTGCTCATTTCATTGATTTGCTAAAAGGAATACAACGGAATTGAAAGTACACTGAAATGAAAAGTACCTCTCCCACACTATATCAGACATTGCCCTCAATGTTGTGATATAAATGCGGTACAAATACAGTACAAGACTAAAAATGAAAAACAACATAAAAGTAAACTACTGCTGCTGAGGACCGCGGGCTCGGCCTCTGGTGCGAGAGCGGCGTCTGGAGGGAGTCGCGTCGGGATCAGAGCCGTCGCCGGAGGTAGCAGTGATGCTGATGCGGAGCGCTTCGAGCTCGCCGAAAAGTTCTCCAAACCGCTCATTAGTGGCCTCCTGGTTGGCAGCAATAGTGCCGAGTAAAGCGTCATACTGTGCCTTCTGCCGACGCTCTAGTGCGGCGTTCATCAGGTTCTGCTAATGAATCGCAAGTAGGACCTCCTCAAGTGTGACGGCGGGAGCAGGGGGCTGTCGGGTAGATGTCTCGGGGATGTCCTGGACAGGCTCAGATGCGTCCATAGCGTCCTGCATCTCATCCTCTGGAGCGTCTGCCTGATCATCATGTACCGGGGCGTGATCTGCAGCAGCTGGTAAGGCAAAGAGCCAGTTGGCTCGGTTTGATGGGTCGATGCGGGTGCGGGACGACAGAGTGATGTGGTGGAAAATGGTGCCATTGACAACCGGGCTGTACCTGCCATCCTCTCGCTGCGCGATCAGGTGGGCGGACCGGCAGTAGCTCATGGTCAGGAAATCAGCGGCGAGGTGCGGCTGATTAGCGAGCGCGTCACCAAGCCCCAACTGAATGGCGAGGGTGGTGACAATGCCGCCAATGAAGAACGGGGAGGAGCCTCGGTGCGCAATGGCCTGGATGTGGTAGAGCATAAAGGGGGCAGCGTTGATTGGCTCGTCATGAAGGGCACAGTATAAAAACAGAAGCTCCTTTGAGTTGAGCTTGTGGTTGCTCTCTCTAGCAAAGATTGTGTTGCAGATGACCCGGTGACAGTAGCGGATAGCCGGGTTGTGGATGTGTGTGGCGTTGAGGCTCTGGAAGGTGGTCGCACGGGTGTTGGTAAGGTCGTGCCACAGTGTGAATGCTTGTTCACTGAAATTGTCGGGCACGCGACGGTGGGCTTCGGTGCCGTGCTCGAAACCTAACAGCTCGGCGATCCTGGTTTGTGTGAGGTTGAACTCCCGGCCAAGCAGTCTGAATGTTACGCTGCCGGTAAGCTGACTCTGAGAACCGGGAGGGGTGATGTAGCTGTAAGAGCTGAGGAACTCTAGCGTCAGAAGTTCGAAAGTAGGCTGTGGCTGACGACAGAGGTCCCACAGACCGACCTTTTGCAGTAGGCTTTGAACGCTGGACAGCATACCGAGTTCTTGCAGACAGTCGGTGGCAATGTACCGGGTAGGTTGCAGACCGCGGTTCTGGAAGCGGATGAAACGGTCTCTCTGGGTTACTCCGGCTTCTCCTTCTCTGAAAATGATGGAATCCATAACATGCAAGAGTGAAGAGTGAGGGTGGAAGGATTTTGTGAGATTTTGGGAGAAGAGTGGTAGAATGAGGGAGATTGATGTTCGGGTTAAATATGGGACAGTTGAAATGAAATGGTTGATGGTAATGGTGGATTAATGGGGTAGTGGAGGGGTTATGGCGGTTTTGGAATGAGTGGGTAATGTTTTGGGTAGGTTATGGATGGAGAAGAAGAGTGGACACGATGAGAAACAGTTCTGTTTCTCACGATCTCTGTAATAGAGGTCGTCACGGTCGTGACATAGGCGTGACGGTCGTGACACGCTAAATGAGCACGTCACGATCGTAAGTGGGGCGTGACGACCGTGAGGGTGTGTTGTGCTGAATAATTCCCAGAAAAGCACATTGTCTCACGTTATTTATAAATTAATAATAATTTATTTTATTTAGTAGCACTTATATTAACACACACCATATTATATAGCATTTGCAACACAGTAGTATACGAACCTAAGATAAAATAATGTAGTCATACAGTATATGGTCACACAGTGTATAGAAAAAGTAGAAAAAATATATAAGCTGCTAAAAAATGAAGAAATAATTGAAATAAAAGGTGCATGGCATAAGGGAAAATTGAAATTACATAAACTCAAGTTATGAAATCGTTGCGAAAGATAAATTTAACTGGAAATGAAAATAATGAGAAAAAAAATAATGAGAAAAAATTAATAAACTAAATCACTGATAGCCGGTTCAAAGGCGTTTCTTCAGGTCTTCGATGGCGGAGTCCAAATGATAGAATTGTTCGCAGGCCATGTCAGTCAATCCCACGATGTCCAATCGCATACTCTTAATGTCTTCTCTGAATAGATTAATGTCAGTTTGATAGGCATTGAGAGTGTGCATGATGTTCTGTAAGTTGTTAGCGTACTCTCCGTGATTCGCTCCAGGGGTTTCATGAACTTTGTCAGTCGGGTCAGTGTCATGGTATCCAGGAGGTGTCTCGGGGTCAGTTTCAACAGCGGTCATTATATCATCTGTGATCCTGTGAGACTGAGGTGTTTCAGGAGTGGCTGGATAATCAGGTGGGTTTAGCTCATAAAGCCAATTATCCTTATTATGAACACTTACTTTAGCATGATTGGGCAATGTGAACAGGGTGACTACTTCGTTCCGGATCAGGTACTCAAAAGGTGGGCGTCCTAAATTCCTTATGATATGTCTTTTGAAGCAGAATTTAAGATTCATTAGGCGGATGGTTCCCAGACGGGTGCACCTGTCCAGTTGGTACCTAAGTCCTAAGGCATCAGCAATCATGGTTACAAGACCTCCTACCACTATAGGTAATTCAGGTTCTTCTTGGATGCGGGTGAAGGTTTGCATCATGAAAGGTACACCATTAACACACTGTCCAGTATTGAAACATGACATAATAAATAATTCATCCTTAGAGACTCCGGTAATGTTTTCTTCTTTTCCAAAGAAGGTATGGGCGAGGAATTTGTGGAAGTAACGGAGGGCAGGATTATGGATCTCATCATTGTTCATGTCATTTGGTTCAGGGTGGTAGTTTCCGGTCAGAGTTCCCCAAAAGAAATCTAGCTCCACATCCATCAATTCTACCTGTGTGGTAGTATAGGCAAAAGGTCCACTAGGGAATCCTAACAGGTCAGCTAGTTCTTTATGGTTAAAGTCGTATTCTATTCCAAATAGGCGGAAACTAATGAATCCTTTCCTAGACCCAAAACCGCGCTCAGGTAGGTAAAGTAGGGAACTAAGGAACTCAAGGGTGAGCTCACGGTAAGTCGCAAACTTGTGTTGGATCATTGCATTCTCCCATCCGAGTCGGTTGAACAAGTACATGACGCTATCATGTATACCTAAGGTTTCCATAGTCTTATCATTTGGGTACATGGTCAAATCCATTTGCCTCTGTGATAACTCTTCGAACTTCATTCTTTGGTTCCTACCTCTAAATTTGGTTTCCATATAGTTAATTGGTTGGTTAGCCATGGTCAGTGAAAATACGGTGGAAACAAATCAGTGGAAAAGACTTTTAGAAAATCTGTAAAAAGTGATTTAAGATAAAAATAAGAAAATGAAATGCTAAAATGTAATGGCGATAATAGTAATGTAAAATAAAACTAACAAAACAATTTAAACAAATAGTAATAACGATAATTAAAAATGCTCAAAAAGAAAAGAATATTTTAAAATAGGTAAATAAGTAAATGGGTTGCCTCCCACTAAGCGCTGTTTTTATTGTCAAAAGCCTGACGTAACGCTGAGGTTTAGACTAATCAGGGGAATTAGTGGACAATTTCAAAAGTTTTAGATCATTTGTATAGTCTCTATTTTCGACTTTATGATAATGTTTTAGGCGCTGTCCGTTTACAGTGAATGGTTCATTGTTCCTACCCTTGATTTCTATTGCTCCACTTGGGAATACTTTAGTTATATCAAAGGGTCCTGACCATCTAGACTTTAATTTTCCAGGAAAGAGCCTAAGTCTTGAATTAAAGAGGAGTACAACGTCTCCCACACTGAATTCTTTCCTAGATAGGCGTTTATCATGCCATCGCTTGGTTCTTTCCTTATATAGCTTAGCATTTTCATATGCATCTAACCTTAATTCTTCTAATTCGTTAATGTCTAGGATTCGCTTTTCTCCTGCAGCATTATAGTTCATATTGAGAGTTCTGATCGCCCAATAAGCTTTGTGTTCTAGTTCTACTGGGAGGTGACAAGATTTTCCATAAACTAGTTTGAAAGGTGTAGTACCTATGGGAGTCTTGTAAGCGGTCCTATAAGCCCATAGAGCTTCATTAAGTTTAGATGACCAATCTTTCCGAGATATGGCGACAGTCTTTTCTAATATTTGTTTAATCTCTCTGTTCGAGACTTCGACCTGTCCACTTGTTTGTGGGTGATATGGTGTAGCCACACGGTGTCTCACTCCATACTTAGATAGTAATTTGTCAAAGATTTTTGAAATGAAGTGCGAGCCACCGTCACTTATGACGAGTCGAGGTACGCCAAATCTGGGAAAGATTATGTTTTTGAAAAGCTTCATTACTACTCGTGCATCGTTTGTAGGAGAAGCTATGGCTTCGATCCATTTTGAGACATAATCAACAGCTACGAGTATGTAATTATTACCGAAAGATGATGGGAATGGTCCCATGAAATCTATTCCCCAGACGTCGAAGATTTCTACTTCTAAAATTCTCTTTTGGGGCATTTCATATCTTCTTGAAATATTGCCGGTGCGTTGACACCGATCGCAACTTATAACAGCGATGTGGACATCCTTCCATAGATTGGGCCAGTATAAGCCGGCTTGCAAGATTTTTGCACAGGTCTTGGAAGTGCTCGCATGTCCACCATAAGGAGATGAATGACATTGGGCAATGACATCTTCTATTTCTTCTTCGGGAATACATCGGCGAAAGATTCCATATGGTCCTCTTTTGAACAGTAATGGTTCATCCCAATAGTACTGTTTCAGGTTATGAAAGAACTTCTTTTTCTGCTGATAGGTTAGATCGGGTGGAAGAGCTCCTGCGGCTAGGTAGTTGACAATGTCAGCGTACCATGGCAGTCCTACAGTTGTCTGTATTGTTTCCATGGGTTCTGGTTCATCTATATCTAACTGCGCTAGGTCGCTTCCTATTTGTGCTATCAGTTGTTCATACGGAAAATCATCGTTAATCGGCACTTGTTCAGGTTTAATACCTTCTATTCTAGATAAATGGTCCGCTACGACGTTCTCAGTACCTTTCTTATCTTTTATCTCTAGATCAAATTCTTGTAAGAGTAAAATCCATCTTAAGAGTCTTGGCTTAGCATCCTTCTTAGTTAATAGATATCGGATAGCAGCGTGGTCTGTGTAAATGATTATTTTCGCTCCGACTAGGTAAGAGCGGAATTTGTCAAGCGCAAAGACAACTGCTAGCAATTCTTTTTCTGTAGTGGCGTAGTTCATCTGGGCAGAATCCAAGGTTCTACTGGCATAGTAAATCGCATGGAGTTTCTTTTCTTTTCTTTGACCCAGGACTGCGCCCACAGCATAGTCACTCGCATCGCACATGATTTCAAAAGGTAATCTCCAGTCAGGGGGTTGCATGATTGGTGCGGTGATGAGGGCTGTTTTTAGAGTTTCGAATGCTTTAAGACAATCTTCATTGAATATGAACTCAGCGTCTTTCATTAATAAACCAGTAAGAGGTTTAGTAATTTTCGAGAAATCTTTGATGAATCGTCGGTAAAAACCGGCGTGTCCTAAAAAGCTTCGTATTTCTCGAACGGTTTTAGGAGGTTGAAGATCTTTTATTACTTCAATCTTAGCCTTATCAACTTCAATTCCCTTATCTGATATTACATGACCTAATACTATTCCTTCGTTGACCATAAAATGACATTTCTCCCAGTTAAGCACGAGATTCACTTTTACACATCTCTCTAATACCATTTCTAAGTTCGATAAGCATCCTTCAAAACTTTGCCCGCATACAGAGAAGTCGTCCATGAACACTTCCATGATGTTATCTATAAAATCTGCGAAGATTGACATCATACATCTTTGAAAGGTTGCAGGAGCGTTGCACAATCCAAAGGGCATTCGCCTGTAAGCGAATGTTCCATAAGGACATGTGAATGTAGTCTTCTCTTGATCATCAGGATGGATAGGGATTTGGAAAAATCTTGAGTAACCATCAAGGTAACAGAAGTAAGAATGCTTGGCTAATCGTTCTAACATTTGATCTATGAAAGGTAGTGGGAAATGATCTTTTCGAGTGGCTTTGTTTAGTTTACGATAATCTATGCACACTCTATATCCCGTCACTACTCTTTGCGATATCGATTCGCCTTGAGCGTTTTTCACAACAGTGATACCTCCTTTCTTTGGCACTACATGTATTGGACTAACCCATTAACTATCAGAGATTGGATATATTATCCCGACATCTAATAATTTCTTGACTTCTTCCTTTACTACAGTGCTAAGGGTTGGGTTAATTCTTCTCTGAGATTCTCTGGAGGTTCTGCAATCTTCTTCAAGCAGAATGCGATGCATGCAAACTGAAGGACATATTCCTTTGAGATCAGATATGTTATATCCTAATGCAGTTGGATATTTCTTCAAGACATCTAAAAGTTTCTTTGTCTCTGTAGTTCCTAAACTGGAATTTACTATAACTGGTCTTTTACATTCAACGTCTAAGAATTCGTACCTTAGGTTGTTAGGTAAAGTTTTTAATCCTAATGTAGGTTTATCTTTACTTGGCATGGGATCCGGTGTAAGTGCTAAACTTTCGCTTAGACTATCATCCTGATACGGTTTTTGCCAATTATCATCTTCGAGAATTGGAGGGATTTGAATTTTCATTATTTCAGAATAAGTGGTCTCCTCCAGTTCCATTTCTCTTACACATTCGTCAATTACGTCCATTAGATAGCATGTATCCTCTATAGCTGGTGATTGTAAGAATTGTGTTAAAACAAATTCGACTTTCTCTTCACCCACTTCAAAGGTTAGCTTTCCTCTTTTTACGTCTATTATGGCTCCGGCGGTAGCTAAGAATGGTCTTCCTAGTATGATAGGTGTAGTGGAGTCTTCAGAGATGTCCATGATTATAAAATCAGTAGGAATGTAGAATTGTCCTATACGTACTGGGATGTTTTCTAGTATGCCTACAGGATATTTAACAGAGCGATCGGCTAGCTGAACAGACATTTTAGTTGGTCTTAGGTCTCCCATGTCTAGCCTTTTGCAAATCGTTAAGGGCATAACACTGATACTGGCTCCTAAATCGCATAGAGCTTTGTCAATGACGAATTTTCCTATTACACAGAGTATAGAGAAACTTCCTGGATCTTTTAGCTTAGGAGGCATGTTATTCTGAATTATGGCGCTACACTCGGCAGTAAGTGTAACTGTTCCGTTATCCTCTATCTTTTTCTTATTGGATAAGATTTCTTTTAAAAACTTGGCATACGAGGGTATTTGGGTAATTGCTTCTGTAAACGGAATAGTAATATTCAACTGTTTCAGAAGTTCGACAAATTTCTTAAATTGACCCGTCGTCTTGGAACTTATTAGTCTTTGAGGGTACGGAATTGGTGGTTTATAGGGTGGTGGAGGCACATAAGGTTGTTCTTTCTCCACTACCTCTCGATTATCGTCTTCCTTTTCTTCTGGATCATTCACCACTTCAGTCGGTTTATCCGGTTTTTGGTACATGGCTGGATTGTCAAGTCTTGGATCGGTAGGTCCGTCAAGTTCCTTGCCACTTCTTAATATTACAGCGTTGGCATGTCCTTTCGGGTTAGGTTGAGGTTGTCCAGGGAATACTCCAGCTGGTGCAGCAGTAGGTGCTTGTTGTTGAGCTACTTGTGAAATCTGAGTTTCAAGCATTTTGTTATGGGTAGCTAATGCATCTACTTTGCTCACTAATTGTTTAATCTGCTCACTAGTGTGAATGTTTTGGTTTAAGAAGTCCTTGTTTGTCTGAGATTGGCTAGCTATAAAGCTCTCCATCATCAATTCAAGGTTCGATTTTCTAGGGATGTTAGGAGCAGTCTTTTGATATCCTGGTGATGTAGCTGGTGCTTGACCTGGTGCGTAATAAGCATTGTTATTCTTATAGGAGAAGTTCGGATGATTCTTCCAACCTGGGTTGTATGTGTTTGAGTAAGGGTTTCCTTGAGCATAATTCACTTGATCAGTGGGAGTTCCTGCCAATAGTTGACAATCAGAGACTTCGTGTCCTGGGACTCCACATAACTCACAGTTAGGTGTTACTGCAGCCACGGTGGCTGCAGGTGTTATGGCCAAGTT